>BTHU01000020.1:39595000-40795000 GCA_036184795.1 Tokudaia tokunoshimensis
TTTGTATTTGGTTTAAATAGTGAGAAAATGAACTCTCTGAAAATGCTATTCCACTTGATTTATTTCAAGAACTACAACCATAGAGGTTTTTGATACTGGTCATGATTTGGAGGTGTGTGTGTGTGTGTGTGTGTCTTACTGAATAGTGGCAGGTGACAAGAATTATTTCATGTCACATAGATATTTCTCCTGAGGAGATGAATGAGTGAATTGAAGAGGTTCACTCTAGGGCAATAAGATGGCTTGTAGAGTAAAGGAACTTTATACTAAGCTGAACTTGATCCCTCAATCCATCCCAGGACCCATATGTTGGAAAAAGAGATCTTTCTGTATGAGATAATTGCATGGATAATAATGAAATGCTTTATAGCCCATGTTTAATAGCAATTGGTGAAATCACAAAAAATCTGAATCTTATCATTCATAAATATTGTTCATCCAAATACTATGTTGGATGCTGAATGTGGTAGCACATGCTTTTGATCTTAGTACTGCAGAGGCAGAGGCAGAGGCAGAGGCAGAGGCAGAGGCAGAGGCAGAGGCAGAGGCAGAGGCAGAGGCAGAGGCAGAGGCAGAGGCAGAGGCAGAGGCAGAGTTCCAGGCTAGCTGGGGCTACATAATGAGACCCTGTGTTAATCATTTGTCAGTAGCTGGTGTCCATCCATTATACCACTGACTGGTTGTTCTCAAAATGGGGTTTCCTAGAGTAGAAACAGGGGCACCCTCGGGGAACTTCTTAGAAACACAAACTTGAGGAGGCTACTCAAGCCCAGATTCTGGGCCCAAGGTCTAGAAATCTTTGTGCAGGTCCTGTATCATGACTTCAGTGGTAAAGTTTCTTAGCTGTACTGAGGAAAAGTGAAGAACCTTATGTGAGACCCTGTTGAGTTAGGTTTGCTCATCTGTCCCATCTTTCTCTGCATACATTTCTGATAATGTCCTCCTCCTTCTCTGTCCCTCCTCCTCTTTCCTTTTCTCTTCCTTCTTCTTCTGCCATCTCTCTTTCCCTCTCTTACATAAGTTCCATTTATTTGTGTTTTTATTCTTTAATCTCTCCCAGATAACGGCCTCACTAATGCATTGCTCCATGCAGAGAATCTATTAACTTTTAAGATAAAAAGTTCATTTACTAAAATTTCCCCATATGTTCAGACTCATAAAATGCTTGGTCTCATTGCTGTGATACAAACGAGAGACTTTCTTTTTCACTCAGTTTGCTCTAACTCTAGGAATGATCTTCTGGTCCTAGATAGATTTTAACACAGCCTGTCTGGAGCAGGCTTTATGAAAATCTGGGACCTTCCATGGTAGATGTCATTACAGTGGTCATAGGTGTATATAAAATTCTAAGCCAAAAAAATCTTAAAGTGTGTATATTCTTAAAGGTAGCTGGAGGAATTGGCACATTTCCATGTCATACCAAGATATGCACATTAATATTTTCATGCGTTCTCTTCCTCAGCCTTTACAATGGCCCTGAGATGTAGGTCCTGTGATTATTCTTGCTCTCCACTTAAGTCTATTGAAGTATTCATTGCAATGCAGAGTTGGGAAAATATGAAATATTTGAAACTTAGGGTCTAGAGAGATAGTTCAGTGGTTGAGAGTGTTTGCTGCTCTTCTGGAGATTTTCAGCACCCACATGGTGACTCACAACTGTCTGGAACTCCAGCTCCAGGGGTTCTGAGCCCTCTTCTGGCCTCCTCAGGTACTGCATGCACATGGTACAGACAAATATGTATATATGTATGTATGTATATGTATATATGTTAAAAGATTAAAATTTACACAGCTATTATTTAAGTTATATTTATCATACAGAATTATAAATAGACTAGATTAATCAAAAGTTTAAAAATATTTTATACTACTTTATTTACATGTATGTGTGTTCTTATATATGTATATATGTATGTTTGCATACTATAGCATACACATGGAAGTCATACAAGGGTTATATGTATCATGCTGGTCAGCTAACCAAAAGGTTTTTTTTTAATGAAATAAAATATGGACCTTTTTTTTTTGGTGTTTAATCTTTATAAATTTCTCACATAATCTAACATTATGTTATTTTAAATGATGTTTCTTCAATGGGGGTTTAAAACTTTGTTTTACACTATAACCTTGCTTTTGGTTAAGTAATTATTTGGAAATATTATTTGCATCCTAACAAACTGCAGTGACAGTGTCGTGAATTTGGAGCATCTTCCAGGTGAGGGAGTTGATTTATTGGTTGGCAGCCTCTTGTTTTGCACATTCTAGTCCAGCTGATTATTTTGTAACTGTTGCCAAGCTATAAATTTATTACTTCAAAGATCAGTATGGCACTGAAAGCACACTGAAGAATAAGAAAGTAGAGCCCTAAAAATTAATTCGCCCCATCCCATTAAAGCTAATCAGAATTTAAGAATAATGCAGGAAAGGGTGTCTACTTAGTATTTTCATATGAGCTTTGCCTTTAGAACTGAACTCATAGACAGATGCATTTACTCCTGACAAAACGCTTCACCTATCCAAGCAGTGATGTAAGGAAAATAGGAAGTCCTTGGTTTCTTTTCTCATTTTCTAAAAAGATATATATATATATATATATATATATATATATATATATATATATATATATATATATATATATATATAACCACAGGATATTTCTCATAAAAAACAATTTAGTAGAAGTTGATACTTTCTATATCAAAATATTGGAGTGTGTTGGAAGTTTTTAAGAAGGCTGAGCTAGTGTAAAGCTACAGTAAGAAATCTTAAGCTTTCACAAACATCTACAGAACAGAGTGGAGACATAATGTTGGAAGATGATTCTCTTTGTGGTAAATGTAATGAATTGACATGTGGGTAGCATCCTAGTGCCAGATGAAAGGAGACAAACACACTGATTCTATGGGAAGACCAGGCAAGACTCAGACATTCTACACAGAATGGACCCTCTTCTGGTCTGTCTGGTGGACAGATGCACCATTTTATTTGTAAGCAGTATATTTCAGGCATAGTAGATACAGGCACTTCCACCAAGTCTGACAACCTGAGTTCAGTCTTAGGACGTATGTAGTAGAAAGACAGAACCAGCTTTTTTTGCCCTTTGACCTCCATGGGTTTGGCCCATGCCTCTCTACAAACCAAATAAATGTAACTAAATTAATATATAACCACTATATATGAATTAAATATAATATATATGCATTATATAATATGTATATGAATTATATATACCCATAAAAGTGAAATTGATCCCACACATTCAGAGGAATTGTCTCTATTGGATACATAACATATAAAAAGAGTGGATAGGGCTGGAGAGATGGCTCAGCGGTTAAGAGCACTGACTGCTCTTCTGGAGGTCCTGAGTTCAAATCCCAGCAACCACATGGTGGCTTACAACCATTCTAATGAGATCTGATGCCCTCTTCTGGTGTGTCTGAAGACAGCTACAGTGTACTCACATAAATAAATAAACCTTAAAAAAAAAAAGAGTGGATAGTCAAATATATAAATTCTTGCATTCTAAAACTTGACCCTATCTTGGCTTATGATCTGTCTCTGACAAAAAATAGAGGTCGCTTACCAATATGGCTGATGGAAGGGTCACACTTCCCTCCTCGGGTGCCTGGCAGCTAGCATGTGGGCATGTAGCCAAGGTTTGGTTGGTGACTTGCTTCCTGCCTAGCTCTGGTACTCCCAAGGCTCACACAAGAGAAACAAGCAGTTCTTAATTATCTCCTGTGGCCAGTTTTGGATTCTGTTCCATTTTCTAACCTGTGTTCTTGAGAATCCTGTGGAGTCAGCATTATTTATATATATTTTTTTATTGCTTTTGGTGACCAGCATCAATTTCTTTTGTTTGCAACCAAGACTTCTCATTTTGAAAAATATTTGCATATATTTCTTAAGGGTTTACTATAGTTTTAGTAACATGCAGATGTTGCAGTTTTATTGACTAAGGAGAATCATGGTTTATGCTTCTAAAAATTTACAACCTCCAGCAGGAGGTGACTCAGTATGGGGAGTGCTGCATACACAATGATAAAATAATCTGAGTTTCAATATGCACATTAAGAAACCAAAAGATTAGACAGAATTTTGAAGAGTCCCAATAAAGTACCAGGGAATTTTCACATATGGTAGCCTGGCTCTTATTGGAAAATTTGCAAAATAATCTTATGTGTGTGTGTGTGACATTTTGTTTAAAACTTAAACACAACCTTCTCTAGGCTAGACAATCTGAATTTTTTTTTTTTTTTTTTTTGAGAATCATGAACTGCAATCTTCAGAGAACAAGCATAGTTGGAAAGGGGTTTAAGACCAAGATACAGGGGCTGGATAAATGGCTCAGCTGTTAAGAGCAAGTACTGTTAAGAACCAAGGTTTGGTTCTTAGTATCCATGTCCAGCAACTCACAACCACCTGTAACTGCAGCTCCAGTGACCTGGCTCCCGTCTCCCTCTTCTGGCCTCCATGGGCACTACACAACACCCATGTTAGCATGCCTGTAGGCGTGTGCATGTACATACCCCCGCCACCATCCCCCCAAACACAATATCTTGGGAAAATTAAAATATAATCACTGACTTTTTAAATTAAAACTCTATCCACCAGGGCTAGAGAGATGGCTCAGTGGTTAAGAACCCTGTAGTGTTCTTGAGAGGGACACATGTTCAGGACCTATCAGTCATATCAGAAGGCTTAGAATCACTTGTAACTCTAACACAAGGGGTTGCAATGCCCTCTCTGGCCTCCATGGGCACTGCATTCACTAGCTCTTAAACTTACAGAGAGATATATCTGCATACTTAGAAACAAAATAGATCTTAAAAACAAAACAAAAGGGCTGGAGAGATGGCTCAGCGGTTAAGAGCACTGATTGCTCTTCCAGAGATTCTGAGTTCAATTCCCAACAACCATATGATGGCTCACAACCATCTGTAATGGGGTCTGATGACCTCTTCTGGTTTGTCTGAAAACAACTACAGTATACTCATCATTTATATAAAATAAATAAATAAAATATTAAAAAAACAATTCTGCCTTTTCATGTATACAAGCACTTTCCTGTTTTAATTACTAGTGACAAGTCTTTTGAAGCTACTGATATACTGGGAATTTAATTTTCCAATTGTGTTGATGACTAAGTGCATAGCTTAGTCTATATAATCTATGTTCCTGCTCCAGAGTAGTCTGAGCTCCCACCAGGATCAAAGAATGGGGTGGTTTTAGGGCACTTTCTTCCACCATGAACTCCAAGTATAGTCCAGTTTCTGTGCATATGTAGAAAGGAAGCAACTAATTGTTTCTGTAAACTTAATGTTAAAATAGGTTTTAACCTTCAGCTTTGAATCCAGACCTCATTGCATATTACAAACATGAAGATTTCTGGCATCAACCCTTGCAGAGAAATAACTGCTTCACAGAGATCCCAGTAGGAAGAATGCTGGCACCTTATGAATTTGATAATATTTCATCTATACCTGAATGTGGGAATATATCATGGTTCTACCCAGAATAATGTAATGCATTCTTATTCTTTAACAGGAATAAGAAAACACCCTTGTCTTAAACATGATGCAATGTCACAGCATCTTAAATTATGGCACCACAGGGACAGCTCAGTGGGTAAGAGCATTCTTGCTGAGCGGGTATGAAGACTTGAATTTGGATTCCAGCCCTACTAAAAAGCCAGGTGTGGCTGTGCATATGTTTGTAACTTCACTGCTTTTGGGAGGTGTTAGAAACAAGGGGATCTCTGGGGTCTTTGGCTGCCAGCCTAGCTCCTGGTTCTGTGAGAGACATTTTCTCAAAATGAGTGAGGTAGAAAAAGAGATCAGAACCTCCAAAGCCTTCCTCTGGCCTCCTCCAAGTATGACACCACCGACTTGTGTGCATATGTTATATACATGTATACTGTATTGAATTGTATTGTATCATATACATATTGAATTAAATTGTATTCATATTGAATTGTATACATATTGTATACATGAATTGTATGCAATTGTATACATGTATACATTTGAATTGTAACCATGAATTATATACAAATGAAATGTATACATGTATACATACTATTGAAATGTATACAATTGTATTGTATACATATTGCACTGAATTGAATTGTATTCATATTGAATTGAACTATATACATTTGAATTGAATTGTATTGTATTGTATACATATACGCATTTACTCACATATGAAAATTACATGGGAACAGACAACTTGGATGTAGAAGGGAAGCTATTTTAAAGAGTATACATTTTAGTGGCATGCACACACTTGCACACACACACATACACACACACACACACACACACACACACACACACACACACACAAATCAGTTGCTAAAACTCAATTGCAAAACTCATAGCCACTACCAAGCACCTGTCATCTTCACCCATGCAGGAACCAAGCTGTTGTGAAGAGACAAGCGGGCATTAGGAAGAAGGGAGGGAGGTTGGCATTAGTCAGTCTTTCTGCACCAATGAGGGCTTCTGTGATGAATAGAGTCATGATATGAAAGTGAACATTTGAGCTGCAGAGATGGCTCAGTGGTTAAGAGCACTGACTGCTTTTCTAGAGGTCCCGAGTTCAATTCCCAGCAGTCACATGGTAGTTCACAACCATCTGTAATGGGATCTGATGCTCTCTTCTGCTGTGACTGAAGACAGCGACAGTGTACCCACATACATAAAATAAATATATCTTTAATAAAAAAAAAAGAAAGTGAACATTAGTACATTCTGAAAGAGCATGTGCTTTGGCAATCATGAGAAGTTGGTGCCATCTGAAATGTACAGCCCAGCAGCCTTTTTTGTTCAGGATCTATGGCTGGGGTGTGAAGAAATTCCCACTGTGAGTGACACCGTTCCCTATGGTGGAATCCTAATCTACACAAAAGGAGAAAGGCTAAAATGAGAGTTCATCCTTCTCTACTTCCTGACTATGGACGTGATGTGTCCAGTGACTTCAATTTAACCTGCTGCTTTGATTTCCCTACCATGATGGACTATCCCTTAAATTCCAAATAAATACACCTTTCCTTCCACAAGTTGCTTGGGTCAGGGTGTTGTTTTATATTTCCCAGCAACAGAAGACACAAAAAAATGTCTGTAAGCAACTCCAGAGACTTGCTGTTATTATGATGGCTAATAGCAGCACATTCTTCATCCATGATAACATCAAGAACACTCCTCTCTTTTTTTTTTTAACTTGTCAAGTTTGAGTGCTTTCAGAATCTGCTCTGCACTTCCAGTTGAAAATACTGCATGGGCTACCTAAATTCATCTTCTTCTCATACTTCATGCAGGAGTTTTTAAAAGGGAATTTTTTTTAAATTTTATTTTCTAAGTTTTTTTTTATTTACATTCCAAATCATTTCCCCTTTCCCGTTTCCTCCCTCCCCGAAAGTCCCATAAGCCCCCTTCCCTCCCTCTTTTCCCCATTCAACCCCCTCTCGCTTCTCTGTCCTGGCGTTCCCCTACATCCAGTCTTTCCAGGACCAGGGGTCTCTCCTTCCATCTTCTTAGAAATCTATTGATGTGCGAATTGTGTCTAGGGTATTCTGAGATTCTGGGTTAATATCCCCTTATCAGTGACTGCATACCATGTGTGTTCTTTTGTGATTGGGTTACCTCACTAAGGATGATATTTTCAAGTTCTGACCATTTTCCTAGGAATTTCGTGAATTCATTGTTTTTAATTGCAGAGTAGTATTCCATTGTGTAAATATACCACATCTTCTGAATCCATTCCTCCATTGAGGGACATCTGGGTTCTTTCCAGCTTCTGGCTATTATAAATAAGGCTGCTATGAACATAGTGGAGCATGTGTCCTTATTGCATGTAGGGGAAGCCTCTGGGTATATGCCCAGGAGTGGTATAGCCGGATCCTCTGGGAGTGTCATGCCCAGTTTTCTGAGGAACCGCCAGACTGCTTTCCAGAGTGGTTGTACCAGCTTGCAATTCCACCAGCAGTGGAGGAGTGTTCCTCTTTCTCCACATCCTCGCCAACAACTGCTGTCTCCTGTGTTTTTGATCTTAGCCATTCTGACTGGTGTGAGATGGAATCTCAGGGTTGTTTTGATTTGCATTTCCCTAATGACTAAGGATGATGAACATCTCTTTAGGTGCTTCTCAGCCATTAGATATTCTTCAGGTGAGAACTCTTTGTGTAGCTCTGTACCCCATTTTTTAATAGGGTTACTTGCCTCTCTGGAGTTTAACTTCTTGAGTTCTTTGTATATATTGGATATTAGCCCTCTGTCGGATGTAGGATTGGTAAAGATCATTTCCCAGTTAGTTGGTTGCCGCTTTGTCTTTTTGACAGTGTCTTTTGCCTTGCAAAAACTTTGTAATTTAATGAGGTCCCATTTGTCTATTCTTGATCTTAGAGCATAAGCTATTGGAGTTCTGTTCAGGAAATTCTCAAAAGGGAATTTTTTAAATTAGAATTTCGAAAATGATCAACTCACACAGAAAGAAAAAGAAAGGATTTCTGAGCATCTACTATTGACTAAAGATAGTGAAACCAAGGGCTGAGGAGATAGCTCAGTGGTTAAAAGCACATACTGCTCTTGCTGAAGTTCTGAGTTCAGTACCCAGCACCCACATCAAGTGGCTCACAATTGCCTGTCACTCCAGCTCTAAGTTATCAGACACCCTCTTCTGGCCTCCATGGGCATGTACACACACACACACACACACACACACACACACACACAGACACACACACACACAAACACACACACACACACAAACACACACACACACAAACACACACACACACAAACACACACACACACACACAAACACACACACACACACACACAAACACACACACACACACACACATACAAATAATTTAAAAAATAAAATACATATTTAAAAGTTAGAAGTGATAACTTTTTGTGAAGGAGAAGTGACTGAAGAAATAGTACCTCATTTGGAAGACTGAACAATTATGAGTCTAGGTTGATGAGCCTCAGATGGATCATTGACAATCTTGGTGCTAACAGAATTTCAATACTGCTAGAGCAGGGATTCTGGAATGATCAAGCAGTGAGCTAGAAAGAGGGGAAAAAACTGACTAAAATCTAAAGACATAACACATGTAGATCTCCTTCCTTGTTGGGTACTTGACAGTGAGCTTAGTCTCTGGAGTTGCTTATGGCCATTCTTTGTGTCTTCTGCTGCTGGGAAATACAAAACAACACCCTGACCAATTCCAAAGCAATTTATGAAAGGAAAGGTATATTTGGTTTGGAATTTGAGGGATAGCCCATCATGGCAGGGATCAAAGCAACAGGCAATTGAAGCCACTGGTCACATCCCATCTGCAGAAAGGAAGTAGAGAAGGATGAACACTTGTCTTAACCTTTCTGTTTCTATGCAGAGTTGGTTTCTACTATAGGGAATGGTGTCACCCACAGTGGGAAGTTCTTCACACCCTAGTTAACAAACAAAGACAATTCTTCACAGGTGTGCCTAGAGACCCCTCTCCTGCTGATTCTAGATTCTGTCAAGTTGACAATTCTCTGTAGCTAAGGCAACTGGGCTCACTCTTAATTTTGTCTAACTTTTTCCCTAGGTTGTCCTACGTTTGTGAAGTATAGTTTTCTGTGATTGATCCAGTTTTTAAAAACTGCTGCATCATGGAAATCAATGTTGAGTATGAACATTTTCTTTTCTGGTACTGAGACTGGAACTCAGAGCCATGCACATACTAATACCCTCTACTGCTGAGTTATATTATGACCTGGCCGTAAGGATATTGATATCTAATCTGAATTTAAAATGTCCAGAAATGGTGCAATGCCCAACAAGATCACACTTCCCCTTTGAAGTTGTAGATATTAAAAATAATTTAAAATAATTTATGCATACATTTTCTTAAATGGAGACTAAGTTGTTAGGGCTAGAAATATATTCTTTTTTATTAATATTATTTTTGTCCTAGCTACTTAGGAAGATTGCTGTTTTGTTTGCTTAGAGACACAGAGAAAATACAAATCCCAATAGAGTTGCGAAGGAGGAAAGTTTGACACTTTCTGGTCTAAGCCAATTAAGGTGATGTCATTCTTCTCTATGATACCCTCCAAGCCACGGCATCTCCAGCCACAGCATGTCATAGGACTCAGTGTTGCTAAATGAGGTGCAGGGGAAACTGTACTGGGTAAGGTCTTTGCAAGTTCTTTTCTTCCTAATTAGAACAGTCCATCCAAGATGAAAGGACTTTACCGTGCCAGCCAGCTCTTGCTTCCTGCTTTTGAAGGTGGTCCCATTGCCTGGAGCTGAGTCAGCCGTCGGGCAATGTGTTTTGACAACTGTGAGGTCTCTTGTTGGGTAAAAATATAACCTCTGCCTGCCTGTCTTTCCAATGCCTAATTGATGTGCTGAAACTGTAAACAGTGATAACTCTGGATTTAACCAAAACCACGACTGCACAACTTCACACGTGTGGCTTGAGAAACACCCAGAGAAGGCATGTAGGCAGAATATGAACACCAATAAGAGGTGAATGGACATAAAAAAAAGGAAAATGATATTTCTTTTAAGAAAAAATATGAAGGTGGATCCCAGGAGGGAGACTGAGGGTGGTGGCTACAGGGCTCAGAAGGATGGCCAGGGCCGACATGTATTGTATATTTACACATTCCAGGAATGTCACAGATTGATTTATGGATATATGTTTTCTTTTCTTTTTTTGCAGCAACTCTGAGACGGGGGAGGGTGCTCTTTTAGTGATAGTGAAAGTAGAACTGAAATACATCAAGAGCCTGACCTGGGCTGGGGATGGAGCTCAGGGATAAAGTACAATCTGGTATGCCCAAGGTCCTGGGTTCGATCCTCAGGGGTACACAGAAGGAAGACAGCAGAGGGAGGGAGGGAGGGCAGAGGGAAAGAGAGATAGAGATAGAGATAGAGATGTGTGAGAGAGACAGAGACAGAGACAGAGCTTGAATGTGGACACAGTTCAGAGAAAACTGAGACGGATTAATAGAAAGTTGCTTTTGTAGACGTTTTGGGTGAAATACTGCTTTTGTAACTATACTTTTGGTGGTGCAAGTGTCTGAGCCCGTGTGGGCAAACAGAGGTCAGAGGAAGACATTGGGTGTCTTCTTTTCTTGCTATCTATCTAGCTCCTTAGTCTCTTACTGATCCTGAAGCTTTCTGTGTTGGTTAACCTAGTTAGCCAGGAATCCAACTGTGCCTCTCACCCACCACCTTCTAGTGCTGGGATGACTGTCACACATGACTGTGCCCAGTTTTTTGTGTGGATGCTAGGGATTTGAACTCAGGTCCTCAGGCTTTCACAGCAAGCCCTCTCTCTACCTTCTCTTCAACTCCCATAGTAGGTATCTTGATTAGTGTGCTCTATGTAAGAATCATTTTAAAAGAAATTCCACCCAAGGATTTATTGACTGTGTGTTTGATGTTTGTATGTGCATGTGTTTGGTATATTATGTGTATACATGCATTAGTGTGTAGAGACCTTAGGTTGACAGTGGGATCTTTGTGTTTCACCTTACTTTCTGGAACCGTGTGAACCCGTTTCCGTTTCAGGTTCAGTAATGCTGGAATGGAAGGATTCATTCAGGTTGGCTGGCCCCAGGGGTCCTCCTATCTCAGTCCTAGGATTACAGAGGTTTGCTGCCATGCCTGGGTTTTTATGTTTGTTATAGGGATGTGAACTCAGGCCTTCTTCATGCCTGTATTACAAGTACTGACTTTATTAACTGAACTGTCCCTCCAGTCCTTCGCTTTCATTTTCGAAAACAATTAAGTACCCATAAATATTTATAATGTCATGTTCTCGATATTTAGCACAGAGGATGCAAAACTGAATCTGCTTTAGATATGCTGGTGATGGCAGACTACACTTTGGAGGAGGGAGCTGTAGGCCAGAACACGTCCTAGGAAACACCGGAAATGTCAGGGATCCTGAAAGAGAAACAGGCTGGAGGCTTCATCAAGCCTTGCGTTTGCACATGTCTTAGGTACTGTTGTTCTTTAATTGTGCACCACATAGCTAAACAGACCAAGTGAGTTTTAAATTAAAGTCAGATCAGATAAGGTTAGGGACAATGTAAAATAAATTAACTTCATTTTAACTGTTACTCCCGAGAAATCAACGGTTATTTCCTTTATGATCATTTCTTATCATTTTCTTCAAAAGTAATCAAGAATATAACCATCAGTTAAGACAAATCTTTTATTTGTGGCGCACAATGTCTGCTCTGTTGAGTCTTGAAGGATTGCTTGGATGAACACAGGTTAGGTTTTCAAATGCCCAGAAAAGTGAGTATGCACTAAAGGTAAAAAGACAAAGAAGTCAAACTTCTGAGATGATCCCCCAAATATTCAATTATATATCAGGGGCTCTTGTTTATAATGAAATTACATTAAAGAATTTGTAATCAGAGCTGGAAGATGGCTCTGTGAGTAGAGACAAACCTGATGATCTAAGTTCCATCCCTGGACTCGTGTGGTGGGAAGAGAGACTTGATTCCCACAGGTTGTCCTCCATAAGCATACTGTGACTGTGGGTAGGTGCACATGTGATCATGCGCACGCATGTGTGTGTGTGTGTGTGTTTGTGCATGCGCACGTGCATGTGTGTGCATACACACACACACACAATCTTGGAGAGATGTGAAAGCAACAGTTTTCATTGGAGGTGTCTATATAAATCTCAATGATTCATATCATCCATGACAAGGAAATTTCCTCTTTCATTCATTTGAAAAATTTCTCAATCTGCCCACCATGTACACTATTTAGTCTGGGCCTCTGAGCTTGTATAGCTGAGGGTTGCCTTGAATTTCTGGTCCCATTGCCTCCACCTCTCAAGGGCTGAGATGAAAGGCATGTGTCACCATGCCTGGCTTATCCTTTTGAAAATTCTGAACTCTAGTTCATCTCTGGTCACTTTCAGCAGGTTCTAAATGAACGCACAAAGCAACTCATAGCTCCTGGTGGTTCTTGGTTCTTTACGTGCACAATATACTGAAAATTATAAAAGTCTCTGTATGAAGATGTTAGTTCCTGAATATATCTTTTGTTATTCCTAAGTGCAAGCAATGTTTTTCCACTGAATATTTTACTAACTTAAGAGAAAGAAATAGAAGGGAGAAAAGATGAATTCTATGAGTTATGGATTGCACATAGTCCTGTACTGGATTTTCCAAAATAGCTACTTATACCTAGAAGAGACTTAACCATTGTGATTTTACACAGACATGACTAAAAACAACACTAGCTCTGAAGATTGCAATAAAAATTTAGAAGGAATGAAAAAATCAGAGGGGGTAAGAGTGTTTCTATATTCACATTTATTTTTCAGAAAGTAGGATTGTCCTTGTCAAATGTCAACCAGTGGTATTTTACTACTGCAAATATTGTGTGTTTAAATTTTTTTGTTTTGGTCTGGAGTTTTATTCACTAAGAATTGTGTTTATTTTCCTCCAAGAAATAGCTGTGATTTGAGGACAAAGATGAGAAAAGTTGTAAAGAGAGAAAAAGAGACACTTCTCAAAAGTGGGCATTAGCAACTTGGATTGCCCAATGTTTAGCTTCTAAATTAGCTCATTTGATAATAACAATGGAAAAGAAGAGATCTGCCAAACTTCTAGCTTGTCTAGGTGCATACTTACCTTTCAGGAATGTGTGTCCACAACTTTAGATGAAAGTCTCATTTCAAGTTATTGAAGCCAGGTTGTCCTCATGAGGGGGTGTTTATACACTGTTATAGACATTCTTCCCCAGCTCAGGGGATATTGTGCATTTATGTTAAAAAAATCTTTCCAAATGTATGCCTTTAAAACAGCAGGTCACAATTAATATCTCAAGACCTTGGATCACATAGCACAGACATTTAAAATTTCAAAATGTATTAATGTTAGAGTGTAGCATATCTCGATCATAAACCAATGGTAATACTTTGGATATATGACATTTATATACATGAGGTCATAAGTCTACCCAAGGCGACATCACCATGATATCTTAACTCCCAGAGCAAAGGTAACTGGAGTTACTTTTCTTGTGGTTGTGACAAAACACCTTTCATGACAATTTACAGGTGGGCACAATGAAATGGATACAGTCTACCAAAGGAGGTGAAGAGTCAAGACAGGGGCAAGAGGAGTCACCTGTGGCTTGACAGCTGTGGCTGGATTCATCTCTACACTCAAGAAGGAGAGAGGTGCAGGGCAGTGGTGGCGCACGCCTTTAATCCCAGCACTTGGGAGGCAGAGGCAGGTGAATTTCTGAGTTTGAGGTCATCCTAGTCTACAGAGGGAGTTCCAGGACAGCCAGGCTATACAGAGAAACCCTGTCTCAAACAGCCCCCCCCCACAAAAAAAAAAAAAACAAAACAAAAAGGAGAGAGGCTGATAGGAAGCTTCTAACCCTCAAGGACTGCCTTCCCCTTCCAGTGAACTACTTCCTACCTTTCAGGAACAGCAAGGTGTTCCTACTACCTTGCTTTAAGCTCTGGGCAGACCGCGTTACCAGCTCTGCCCAGGTTTCCTCGGATCCAAAGATGAAAGACAGGTGTGCATGCATGCACGCACACACACACACACACACACACACACACACACACACTTACATATTAGCTTATTTTTGATATGCTTTAGCTCAAAGGCTCTTCTAAGCCTTTCTCTGCTATCGAGGCCTTCTATCCCTCTCCCCTCCTAAAAGGTCCAGAGCTTCTCAAAACAGTGCCACCCACTGAGGACTAAGTCCTCAGACAACACAGGCCTGCAGAAGGCATTTCATTTTCAAGTCTTGAGAGTAACAAAGTATCAGTGCTCTGATGCAGCATCAATACCATCTATACATTATCTGTAATCATAATCTGTATGATTCAAGACTTGACATGTTTTGATGTCATGGATGAAAGAATTGGAAGGGAAGAAATGAAACAGAAAAATACAGGAAGAACAAGAGGAAAAACAAAGAGGGAAGAAGAAAGGAGGAGATGAAGGAAAGAGAGAAAGAAGGATTATATACAATCTCATGGCTCAATTTTATTAACAAATTTAGTTTTTATTATTATATAATGGAAGTGCATAAAAAGCATAAATTAGTAAGCCATCAATTTTCCCTAAAAAGAAATAAATATAAATGAACAGTTATCAAGTTGTTATATGGCAACTGTGATTCTTAGTGATGTCCCCTGGTTTCCCTGGTTTTAAAATTAACATCACACAATGCTCTACTTCACATTTCACTAAACCTGGAAAGGACAGTAATTCCATACCAAATTTAAAAAATCAGAGTGTCGATAAAGTAAACTGGCACTGGGATTCATTTTCTACAACCTTCTTCTTCTGTGTCTCCCTCTTGTTTATTTTCCCGTTTTCCTCATGAAGGTAGGTGTGGTGGTTTCCGGAGTAAAATGTCGCAGGTAGGCTTGGGTATTTGAACACTTGTTTTGGGGTCAGCAGCAGCATTTGGAGAGATGGTGAATCCTGGCTGAAGGAAGCATGTCCCTCGGGATGGGCTTGGAGGGTTTAGAGCCTTGTTCCTGGTTCTAGTTCCCCCTCTCTACTTCATTTATGGGGTTGATCTCTCAGCTTCCCAGTCCTCCCTCCATGAATGCCACTTGCTGTCATGCCTCCCCACAGTGATAGACACTTATCCCTCTGTAACTGTAAGCCAAAGCAAACTCTTTCTTCCACAGTTGCTTTGAGTCATGGTTCTTTATCAGAGCAATGGTAAAGTGAATGATAAGTGGTTCAGTAGTACATGCCTGCAAGATGTTTTGTGCTGGCAGTAATTTTTTTCTCATTTCATCTCCATAGCGACTGTACACAACAGGGAGTTAATAGATGGATAAATAATGGTTCATAAAAGGAGCCCAATTTCATTAAATTGGTGACAGGATCAATGTGCAAGGGTAAATAATTCTTCTATACACCCTCAACAAACATTTAGAAGTTAAACCTCTGAAAATGTATATGTGTATATTTGAAATATACCATTTATATGTAAACATCAGAATGGATATATAAATAACTGTCAACATTTTTACAACTTTTGTGCATGGGAGTCTCAAAACTTTGCTGGGATGCATTAAACAAAACCTTAATAAATGGAGATGTAACCTATGGCCGCAGCACAGAATACCCACTTGATGGATAATTGATTTATAGGCTTGGTGCTGCTGCAATGAAATCCAGACATTTTCCCATGAAATTAGACAGGGAGATTCTAAAGTTTATATAGACCTGAAAGCAGAATGGAGATTATTTATGGGGAAAAGGGGACCATTTGTGTGGGAAGGGAAGAGGGAAAAAGAGGGTAAAAATGAATTAAGCTTACTGATTTTCATGTAAGAAATGTTGTAACAAGACATTTAATATTAGACATTAATTTTAAAACCTTGCTAAAAAGACAACACAGAAGTTTAAGGGTCTCAAAGGCAGGGTGGATCTGAATAAGACAATGGCCTTGGGGGGTGTGGGGGGGAGACTTGTGCTACAGACCGGAACTTGAAGAACTTTGATAGTTAATAAAGTGTGCTACTTCATAAGTAGACAAACTGAACAGTAGAAAAGCACAGGAAGTCCAGGGCGGTGTCTACAAGATCATGAACAAAACTAGGAATCGCCATTTCCCCGAAAGGAAGCACTGGAGTGAATAACTAAGTATGATAAAGAAACTTAATCTTGAGCCAGGTGTAGCAGTGTAGACCTTTAATATCAGCACCCAAGCAGAGGCAGGTGAATCTCTGTGAGTTGGAGGCCAGCCTGGTCTACACAGGACAGCCAGAGCTACACAGAGAAACTCTGTCTTGAGAAAACAAATAAACAAAACAAAAAACAAAGCTTAATCTCATTGTTGTCAGAAACATGCAGGGTGACTGACAGGATTGTGTGTATTCTGTGGAAGGAGAGGGAGCCACCATGTTTGAGAGGATGCGGAGAAGTGGGTTTTTATATTCATTACTGACCCAACCTTGCTGAAGGCTATCTTCACATTAGTTTACAAATCTGTAATTTACACACTCAGTAATCCATCCCTGGTTATACAAAACTGGACATTTACACACCTAACAATCCATCCCTGGTTATATGGCTAGTTAAAAATTTATATCTTGCATCAAAGGACATAAAGAAGTCAATTATAGGAGTAATGTTTATAATAATAGCAATCCATAGGCAACTGAATTAGTTTGAAACAAGTTCTAGTAGAGTCCTACAATAGATAATGTCTTAGGATTTTACTGCTGTAAACAGACACCATGACCAAGGCTACTCTTATAAGGCCAACATTTAATTGAGGCTGGCTTACAGGTTCAGAGTTCAGTCTGTTATCATCAAGGTGGGAGCATGGCAGCATCCAGGCAGACATGGTGCAGGAGGAGCTGAGAGTTCTCCATCTTCATGTGAAGGCTGCTAGCAAAAGACTGGCTCCCAGGTAGCTAGGATGAGACTCTTAAAGCCCACACCCACAGTGACACACCTACTCACACCACTTTTAACAGGGCCATGCCTCCTAATAGTGCCACTCCCTGGACCAAGCATATACAAACAATCATACCTCCTAATAGTGTCACTTCATATAGGCCAATGGAGGCCATTTTTATTCAAACCACTACAGAGCCACCATGTGAGTGCTGGGGACTGAACTCCAGTTCTCTGTAAGTATGCCAACTGCTCTTAACTGCCAAGCCCCAGATCAGGCACATGCTATTTTATAACTTCAGAAATAGCCAAAGAAAGGAAAAATTGAATAATCAGTAATCTTTTTAATTAAAAAGAAGACCAAATAAAAAATGGCAAGGTACATGACAATTTGTGGCGACAGAGAGTTGTGAACTGAAGTTTTTTACTAATGTCATTCTAAGTATCTGATTATAAAAGAAAATAAAACCACCGATATGTATGTCCAGTGCTATGCAAATGCAGAATAGTCTGGAGTTAGTCAGCAAGGTTTAACCCAATATTTCCTTGTTCCTGGTGTACCACAAAGAAGAGAATAGTCTAGTTAAGATGGCTTTTTACCTGAGTGTATCCATTGCCTTCTTTATCAAGACATTTCTCTAAGACCCATAAGTCTAATGTATAGTATAATATATGTCACCTAATATTTTACAGCTTCCATTAAAAATATAACACAATAAACAGACATCCCAGAGCACAGACAGAATACTGACATTTTAAGTAGACTACACTGAGAGCAAATTCCATAATGCATTCTCTCATATATGTTTTTGACTCAAACATCTTAGAAAGCTTTTTTTTTTTCAAAACATTGTACCTTCTCTGAGCTGAAAGGAACCTTTCAAATCATCTATTCGAATCTTCTTACTTTACAGGGTTTCTATGCTCATAGCCAACCCTGGACTCAAGGTCACCTCTCCTGGTGTCTGAATCCCATGGTGGTTTCCAGGCCTGATCCGGCAACCTCAGGGATTTCTGTCATTCCGGACAGAATAATGCTTTTAGAAGCAATTTGAGAAAGAGAATGTGAATGCCAACTATCAAGGCATATTCCTTGCAGGGGAGACAGCACTACCACAAATTTATTATGTTTCTTCAAAATGCAGCCTCAGTGGAATTTAACCGCAGCTTCCCATTGAGCCAATCTACTGGAAGCTGCAGGTAAACCTTCTTAAAAAGAGAGAGAGAGAAGGGGAGGGAATTAGTGACCATTTCAAGTATAAAGAGACAAAATTGTCGAGGTAATGTGGGGGGATTCAAGAGGTTCTTATCTAAGTTTAAAGAGGGAATTTTTTAAAAGTTTTCCTTGATATGTTGCAAAAGAAAGGCCACTTTTGAAGAAACTCAAATTAAATCCGACTTCAGCTTCTTGCCAAAAATTTCCCTTCCTGTCAATAACTTGGAAGGCCTTTGGATGTTATCCAATCCAACTGTCTTTGAAATTTACATTTTAGAATAGCGTGTAAACAAAACTACAAAACAGAACTGGGGGATAGGCACAGCAGAGGAGCGATTGCCTCGAATGCAAAAGGTGTGAGCTACAATCCCAGAACCATAAAACAAACGAACAAAAGAGTCACTTCCTCTCTCTGGATATCTTTTTTCCTGCTCAAATATTGACTCATTAAACACCTAACACCTAGATTCCAGTTTATGTTTCACCTCTGGTTTTTCACCTTGCTAAGAACTTACTGGAGTGGTGGTTACTAGCATGCATATTGCCTAATGACCCCATGAAGGCAGGACCTATCTTATTTACTGTGCTGGGCACTCAGAAGTTTGCTCTGTATAACATTCCTGCATCTCAACTTTCTGGTCTGTTTATGACTCCAGAAGTCACATTTTCCACACCTGTAATCTTGAGGAATTCCTGCTTTCTTGGGCTTTCTGGTAGAGCAATGGATAGGTAATGGTGAGACCTCAAGTAGTGGAAGTTTCAAGAGTGGAAGGACCAGTGAAGAATAGCTACGTTCTAAGGCAGCGATAGCTGATGCCCATCTCCAACCATGGTTCACAAGGAGCCCAGTGCTGTAGGCTCCTGCTAATATTGCTAACTCCCATTTTACGCTAACCAGGAACGATTTCCTATATAGTTTCTAATCTTTGTTTAATCGTACAAATCCTGGATATATGAGCTAGGTGGAACATATACTTTACACCTCCATAGAAAATAAGAAGTTTAAGAAGTTCCATTATAAAAAAAATAAAATGGTAATCTGTATTAGATACCTTCCTTGCTGTGGCAAAGTACTGGACAAATGCATTGAGGATAGAAGGGTTTATTTTGGTATATTGTTTGACAGGAGACAGTCCGTGACACCAGGGAAAGACAGAATCATCAGCTATCTGGTCACATTGTCTCTCAGGAGTCACAGATACTAGAAAGCTCATCTGTTTTCTCCTTTCTATTCAATCTGGGGTCCTACCCCACAGAATGTTGTCCCCTTCATTCAAGGACTTCATTCAAGTAGGTCTTCCTACTTTAGTTAAACCTGTATGGAGATTCGCCCCACACACAGAACCAGAGGCTTTCTCTCCTAGGTGACCTAAAAGGTGTCAAGTTGACAACCAAGATTAAGCAGCACACGTTCATCCCTTGTCATCTGGACACATAAATACATCACGTCCAAATCAAACCATCCCACCTTTGGTCCTTGAAGTCTCTCTCCTGTTCATCTCATAATGCCTCTTGAGATGTTTCTAATATTTTAACATTTTTGATATTTTTTTTTCCTCAGACTCAGATAATCTCTGAACTGTCAGGCTCTATAACATCAAAGCACAAGTTACATACTTCCAACAAACAAATCACAGAGTGATTATTCCAGTTCCCCAAAGGAGGGATGGGGGTCCCAGCAAGGAAGGCCAAGCCAAAGCAAGACCCAATAGCATGAACAACAAATTGTATTGCTGTGCTTGGCATCTAGGTCTGTGGAAAAATTACGTGGACTCACACCCACCTCCATCCCAGCTCTGCTGTCTGAAGCATGCACAGCTTCTCTTTTAGACTTGCTCCACTGTATGTTTTCCCCTTTCCTTAGTACACGTTCCTTGGTCCTGACATCTCCAGCACCTTAGTGTTTCTACTATGACACAAGCTTCACCTTCATGCAGTGGTCTCTCAGGCCTCCCATTGCAGGGCATCAGATGCTGCCACACATTGCCTGCTATCAATGATGTCATGGAATTGTAGTGTGAACCTCCAGGACTCTTGGATCTTGCATGCCTGCCAAACCAGTACCAAGTGCCTGATTCTGCCAAGATCTGCTGCCATCTGGAGATTTAGTGCAGTCCCTCTTGCCATGTTTCTGTGTGTCTTCAGCCAAAATTGAGAAAACACTTTCTCAGGCAGGTGCTTTTGAGCAGCATACCTCTCTGGCACTGTTTGCAGTTCACTTTCTCTCCTTTCAAGTAAATTTGCATTTTCCACAAGTTAGAATCTTCAAAAGGTAGGCTCTTGCCCTCCAGAGACCTTTATTGTCTTAGTGTAGGGCAGGAAGCTTCTCTTTAACAGTGCTAGTATGCTTAGTAATCATAAGTGTTTTCTTAGTACAAGCTTCATCTGTAACTAACCCCATTTATCCTTTCTTTCTCAGCAAACTGTACATTTTTCATATCTCTCTTCTCTGCTTGCTGCTTTCTCGTTATACACCTAGATGAAATTAGAGTGCAGTAGTCATATTGTAGCCTGAGTGTTGTCCTGTCTCTGGACTTCCTCCACCAAACAGAACACTACTTTTGAATTCAGCTTTATCCACATTCACAGTATGCAGATAGAATGCAGACAGACTCTTTGTAAGAATTATACACAAACAAACTCTAGCCTGGTTACCAATAGAATCCTACTCACTTCTGAAACCTCTTGGACCAGACCTCTGCTATCTGCCTCCATGTTTGCATGCTTCAGAACTCCCATCAGAACAACCTACTAAACCCTATACCCAACCTTTTAGAGATTCTCTAGGCTTCAATATCAAAATCTACCACATTCTTCCCACAAATCAATCCCCAAAGACTATGAACCACATGATTTGTTTAATGGCCACAACACCCCCACTCCTGTTAACAACTTTCTGTTTCATTTCTGTGAGAGAAGCATTAAAGTAGAAATGGTTTATTTTAGTTCACTCTTTGAGAGTACAATCCATCATGGCAGGGAAATCACAGCAGCAAGACTGATCTAGCTGGTCACGTGGTGTTCGGCCAGGAATCAAAGCGATGTGAAACTGGTGCTCAGTTGACTTTCTCCTTCTATTCAATTTGGGCCACAGTCCAAGGAATGGTATCTATCACTTCCATTCATGGTAGGTCTTCCTACCTCAGTTAAGCCCCTGTAGAGATGCTCTCCCAGATGTGCCTAGAAATTTAACTCGTAGGTGAATTAAATTCTGTCAAGCTGACAACCAGTATGAATTATCACATAATATTTGCATAATTACAGCATAATTTAAATGAAGTGTTTCATCTAGGAAATTCAGGTTTTCTTAATTAAATAATAATATTTTTGCAAGGATTTATGAGTTTATAAATGGTTCATATCATTATGGTAATATTTTCTCTAATAAATAGCATAAAATATGATAGACTTCAACAACAATATATTTTAATTCAAAAATTAATCTAGAGTAACAGTATCTAAAACTATGACAGGCACACTATAATAACTTAGAAAGGTCATATTTACTGTCCTACTGTGCTACTGTGGCAGATATAATATCTATATTGTATGTTATAATATTTAAGGCTGAGTATGCTTAGCCTCTTGTTTGGTTCAAATGCATGGAGATACCAAATATATTTATAAAGATGATCATTAGCATATTTGAAAAATTTTAAGCCTGTTTTCTCTTTTTAATTGATGGTTGAACTCATTTATCAAACTTTCATTATGTTTTACTAACACTATTAGACAATTATCCTCATATTATGATATTCAGAAGTAATCTACAAGGGCAGTTTGAATCCTGGAGATTGAACCTAGGACTTCACACATACTAGGCAAGTGTTCTTCTATCGAGATATCAGCTGCAGTACTTTTTAATGTAAATTTCCTATCTGCTTTGTCCAACGTGGTAGTAACAAGATGTAGGCACTGTTGAGCTGACATAGGGCTATTAAGGCTGAGCAACCTTCTCTGTAAAGTGGCTAATAACTTATTGTAGTGCACAGTACTTAGAAATGAAGTGATGTCATGCACACAGTCACCTTTTTAAGACTAGCTTTTCGGACATCACACAGAACACAAGTTACTTTCTAAGAAAAGCAAGCAGACCCTATAACTGTCTGTTGCTTTCCTCCATCTGGGAAGATGGTACCATTGCTGTGCTTGTGAAAGTAATGGCCACTTTTACTTGTAGGAGATTAACCCCAGACACCCTTCCTCTTCTGTAACAGTAGTTTTCTACCTGAGACTTGGAGAATTGTTCCCTTAAGGCGCATCAGGCTGCTGGGCATGAAACTCACTGTGTGTTGTGGATCTAAAGATCTAGGTGGTGGGTGGATTTGATTTCCCTGGACCTGCCTGAGGCCAAAACTGTTTCTGCATCATTATTCTAAGAAATGGAAACTTTCCATGAGGCAGTCTAAAGTTCTAAAACATAAATACTTACAGATACAAAAATTTTTCAAAGTCCTTATCTACTGAATTCTTTGGTTTGGATTGTAGCTGTGTTCCCTTCTGCTTAAATCACTTCACTATAAAGACATCACCAATCTAAGCATGATATTTTCTAATGCTGTGCATTCCTACTGGGATAAGCTTTTTCTATCAGAGAAGTGAAACTCAAAGCTGTTTTCTAAGATTTTACTGAGACAAAATAGGAGGTAAAAACATCCTTTCTCCATAACAATCCTTTCTTCATGCTCCCTTTCTCCAACTACACTCTATTTCTTTTAAAAGATTTATCTTCTTATTAATGTATATGTGTGAGTGTAGGATTGTGTATGCCATGAGAGCAGAAGAGGGCATTGTGTTCCCTGAAGCTGGGGTTACAGGCAGTTATGAACCATCCTACCTGGGTGCTGGCACCAAACCCATGTCCTCTACGATCAATATGCACTCTTAGCACTGGGTGCCACCACTCTCTCTTCTATGTTGGTTTTCTTCTTCCACCAAGTCATCTTGAATCAGGTAATTTTCCCCCAGCCATACATCTTGGTCAGTCTCTTGCAAAATGGCCAAATTTATGATGTTCAGATGAGGGGGATCTAGACTGACCTCTCTTATTCAGTATACTTGGGTTTTAAGCATGTTTAAGGTGTTCTTTGCTTTGTCTTACCCTAATTAAACTTAAAACAGTTTGGGGGAAATGTTAAAATTCATTTTCTTATTCTAGAAATAGCACCCTAATTTTGTGTACTTACTGTTTTTAATGTGTGAAATTTACCTAGAACTTGAGTCTAACTTATTGTTCTGTATCAAAAACATCTTAATCAAGTATTATCATATAAGGAATCCCACTTATCTGTGAATACTGGTATTATCATTCCTTAAAATGTTAAGTTAGGGAAAACTGTTCATAGCATATTCAATCATTTACCTTAAAGAAATACCCAAGGAAAAATATAGATCCTTTCATAGTGGAGTAATTTTTTTTTGTGGGACATAGTTTAGAAAGAAGATTTTTCACACTATACCTTGTTCATTGTGCAGATAATAGGGGAGTGTGACACTATTAATTTTTACACTTCTATCATCTATAGAGGGACAAGAGTCAGATTTGGGTTCTTAACTGAAATAAATAAAATAACAGGAGCAGTACCTTCAATAATGGGTTTTAAGTTCCTACATATAACTCAATGATCTCTAAAAGATGAGAAACAAAGTGACCTTTATGGTTTCCATAGCTTACTCTTTATATGCAGCTGCCAACCCTGGTATAGGAGGAGAAACGCAGACTCAATTTTATGCATTCTTTGAGTTGCAGAAATGGGTCTATTTCTTTAAAAGGAGACAGGCAGTGTGGTTGATAAGAGAAAGAGAACAAGAGGTTAGAGAAGGTCACAGAGATAGAACCTTGAACACTTCTGGAGGATTCTTTTGATAAAGACTAGAGTACTAAACAGTACAGGCATATAAAGAAACAAGCACATAGCAAGCACATAGTAAGAGCTATTATAGAGGTTTGCCCAGGCCTGGGAACACTGCTGCTCTTATCAGTCAGATAGGAAAGACCTGCATGGACCTATGGCATTGTCTAGTCCACTCAGGAATGCCTACCCTCAGGAGCAAGTAGTAATTAGCATTGTATTAAAGATAACTCTAAACCTATGTAGCAAAATCATAAAAGCCTGGCTTGAATATATCATATTGTTTCCAAGTAATAACTGCACTTCTCAAATACAACTCAAGGTTTGTATGTGTAAAAATGTACAGCCCCCAACAATGTAACATTCATACAATGTCCTCCATTAATCAAAGACCAAAGCTTTAGCTGCTTTGGGAAGACAACTCATAGAGAGAAAAATGATACCGTAAAATAAAAAATAATACCATAATAATATACGAAATCAAGTGATACTGAATCATAAGCCAATGGATAAAATAAATGTCTATCAGTCCACATTGTCAAGTGAATAAATAAACGCAGGGGAACACACAAATCTGCCTTGAAGAACACTCCCACATGATTTATACAGATCCTCTATCCCCAAGTAGGAGGTACATAATTTCTCATTCTTTTAAGTCTGGAATCCATATAGTAACTTTTTGCCCAAGAAGATATAAGAAAGAGAAGGGGCCATTTCACAGTGGAGGAATCTGAAAAACATTGCCTCTGTAAAAGTGTCAAGATCAACATCATTAATATTAAGTCACCATGTCAGCGAGCATCCTTGACATGGTGTGATAGCTTGCCACCTGCTTCCCGTGGTCTTCCTCCACAAAACAAAGAGTCCTCATTTGATGGAGGAAAACAACAGACAGTTCCCATCAGAGGAATGTGCTGAGTAGCCGATCAATACACACTGTCAAAATGATCCAACATTAGGAGTTTGAGGAATTGTCCTAGATGAGAAGACACTATGAAGACAGGAGCATTAAATATGACATGGACTCTGAATGGATTTTTAAAGCAGAGAAAATATCTCCAGTAAATATGAAGAGCACCTGGATAGACTTTAGTTAACATACACTGGTACTAGTTCATTAGCTATAGTAGTAAGTGTATCAAAATGATGGACGATATCAGTGATCAACAAGAAAATGTATATACAAAAGGAAGATTCACTCTTCTTGTAATTTATCAGTAATTATAAAAATCTTTAGGACTGAGAGTTTATTTAAAGCTGAAAAAAATAGTTTATTTAAAGTTTATTAAAAGCTGAAATTGAAAAAGTTCAAATGTCATTAAAGTCAACATCCATCAACTAACATATAACATTTTAAAAGGTTTGTTTTTATTGTCTTAATTATGTGCATGGATATATATCAGGGTGAGGGCACTTTGGAGGTCAGAAATGTTGGACCATGAGGTTGGTATTACAGGTGAGTGTAAGCTGACTGATGTGGGTGCCGGGAACCAAACCTGGGTCCTCTGAAAGTATAGGAGGTACTCTTAACCACTAAGCCATCTTTCCAGTTCAGTGCGTTTTTTTTTCTTTTTAATTTTATTTTATTTTTTTAATTTACATTCCAAATCACTTCCCCTTTCCCGTTTCCTCCCTCCCCGAAAGTCCCATAAGCCCCCTTCCATCCCTCTTTTCTCCATTCAACCCCCTCTCATTACTCTGTCCTGGCGTTCCCCTACATCCAGTCTTTCCAGGACCAGGGGTCTCTCCTTCCATCTTTTTAGAAATCTATTGATATGCTGATTGTGTCTAGGGTATTCTGAGATTCTGGGTCAATATCCCCTTATCAGTGACTGCATACCATGTGTGATCTTTTGTGATTGGGTTACCTCACTAAGGATGATATTTTCAAGTTCTGACCATTTGCCTAGGAATTTCGTGAATTCATTGTTTTTAATTGCAGAGTAGTATTCCATTGTGTAAATATACCACATCTTCTGAATCCATTCCTCCGTTGAGGGACATCTGGGTTCTTTCCAGCTTCTGGCTATTATAAATAAGGCTGCTATGAATATAGTGGAGCATGTGTCCTTATTGCATGCAGGTAAAGTCTCTGGGTATATGCCCAGGAGTGGTATAGCCGGATCCTCCGGAAGTGTCATGCCCAGTTTTCTGAGGAGCCGCCAGACTGCTTTCCAGAGTGGTTGTACCAGCCTGCAATTCCACCAGCAGTGGAGGAGTATTCCTCTTTCTCCACATCCTCGCCAACAACTGCTGTCTCCTGTGTTTTTGATCTTAGCCATCCTGACTGGTGTGAGATGGAATCTCAGGGTTGTTTTGATTTGCATTTCCCTAATGACTAAGGATGATGAACATCTCTTTAGGTGCTTCTCAGCCATTAGATATTCTTCAGGTGAGAACTCTTTGTTTAGCTCTGTACCCCATTTTTTAATAGGGTTACTTGCCTCTCTGGAGTTTAACTTCTTGAGTTCTTTGTATATCTTGGATATTAGCCCTCTGTCGGATGTAAGGTTGGTAAAGATCATTTCCCAGTTAGTTGGTTGCCACTTTGTCTTTTTGACGGTGTCTTTTGCCTTGCAAAAACTTTGTAATTTAATGAGGTCCCATTTGTCTATTCTTGATCTTAGAGCATAAGCTATTGGAGTTCTGTTCAGGAAATTCTCCCCTGTGCCCATATGTTCAAGGTTCTTCCCTAGTTTCCCTTCTATTAGTTTCAGTGTGTCTGGTTTTATGTGGAGATCTTTGATCCACTTAGAATTGAGCTTAGTGCAAGGAGATAAGGATCGGTCAATTTGCATTCTTCTGCATGTTGACCTCCAGCTGAGCCAGCACCATTTGTTGAAAAGGCTATCTTTTTTCCACTGGATGGTTTTAGCTCCTTTGTCAAAGATCAAGTGACCATAGGAGTGTGGATTCATTTCTGGGTCTTCAATTCTGTTCCATTGATCTACATGTCTGTTACTGTACCAATACCATGCAGTTTTTAACACTATTGCTCTGTAGTACAGCTTGAGGTCTGGGATACTGATTCCCCCAGAGGTTCTTTTACTCTTGAGAATAGTTTTAGCTATTCTGGGTTTTCTGTTATTCCACATGAATTTTTGAATTGCTCTTTCTAACTCTATGAAGAATTGAGTTGGGATTTTGATGGGGATTGCATTGAATCTGTGTATTACTTTTGGTAAGATGCTCATTTTTACTATATTAATCCTGCCAATCCATGAGCATGGCAGATTTTTCCATCTTCTGAGGTCTTCTTCAATTTCTTTCTTCAGAGACTTGAAGTTCTTGTCATACAGATCTTTCACTTGTTTGGTTAGCGTCACGCCAAGATACTTAATATGGTTTGTGGCTATCGTAAAGGGTATTATTTCTCTTACTTCTTTCTCAGCCTGCTTATCCTTTGAGTATAGGAAGGCTTCTGACTTGCTTGAGTTGATTTTATATCCGGCCACTTTGCTGAAGTCGTTTATCAGCTGTAGGAGTTCTCTGGTGGAGTTCTTTGGGTCGCTTATGTATACTATCATATCATCTGCAAATAGTGATAGTTTGACTTCTTCCTTTCCAATTTGTATCCCTTTGACCTCTTTTTGTTGTCTAATTGCTCTAGCTAGAACTTCAAGTACTATATTGAAAAGATATGGAGAGAGAGGGCAGCCTTGTCTAGTCCCTGATTTTAGTGGGATTGCTTCAAGTTTCTCTCCGTTTAGATTGATGCTGGCTACTGCTTTGCTGTAAATTGCTTTTACTATGTTTAGATATGGGCCTTGAATTCCTGATCTTTCCAAGACCTTTAGCATGAAAGGATGCTGAATTTTGTCAAATGCTTTCTCAGCATCTAATGAGATGACCATGTGGTTTTTTTCTTTGAGATTGTTTATGTAGTGGATTACATTAATGGATTTCCTTATATTGAACCATCCCTGCATCCCTGGGATGAAGCCTACTTGATCGTGGTGAATGATCGTTTTGATGTGTTCTTGGATTCGGTTGGCAAGAATTTTATTGAGTATTTTTGCATCGATATTCATAAGAGAGATTGGCCTGAGATTCTCTTTCTTTGTCGGATCTTTGTGTGCTTTTGGTATTAGTGTAATTGTGGCTTCATAGAACGAGTTGGGTAGTGTTCCTTCTGTTTCTATTTTGTGGAACAGTTTGAAGAGTATTGGTGTTAGGTCTTCTTTGAAGGTCTGATAGAATTCTGCACTAAAACCATCTGGACCTGTGCTTTTTTTGGTTGGAAGACTTCCAATGACAACTTCTATTTCTTCAGGGGTTATAGGACGGTTTAGATGGTCTATTTGATCCTGATTTAATTTTGGTACTTGGTATCTGTCAAGGAAATTGTCCATTTCCTCAAGATTTTCTAGTTGTGTTGAATACAGGTTTTTGTAGTAGGATCTGATGATTTTTTGAATTTCCTCAGTTTCTGTTGTTATCTCTCCCTTTTCGTTTCTGATTTTATTAATTTGGATACTATCTCTGTGCCCTCTGGTTAGTCTGGCTAAGGGCTTATCTATCTTGTTGATTTTCTCAAAGAACCAACTCCTCGTTTTGTTGATTCTTTGTATGGTTTTATTTGTTTCTACTTGATTGATTTCAGCCCTGAGTTTGATGATTTCCTGCCTTCTACTCCTCTTTGGTGTATTTGCTTCTTTATGTTCCAGGGCTTTCAGGTGTGCCATTAAGCTGTTAGTGTATGCTGTCTCCCGTTTCTTTTTGGCGGCACTCAGGGCTATGAATTTTCCTCTTAGCACTGCTTTCATTGTGTCCCATAAGTTAGGGTATGTTGTGCCTTCATTTTCATTAACTTTCAAAAAGTCTTTGATTTCTTTCTTTATTTCCACCTTGACCAAGTTATCATTGAGTAGAGCATTGTTCAGCCTCCATGTGTACGTGGGTTTTCTTTTGTTTTTGTTGCCATTGAAGACCACCCTTATTCCATAGTGATCTGATAGGAGGCATGGGATTATTTCTATCTTCTTGTATCTGTTGAGGTCTGATTTGTGACCAATTATATGGTCAATTTTGGAGAAGGTACCATGAGGAGCTGAGAAGGTGTATTCTTTAGCTCTAGGATGAAATGTTCTATATATATCAGTTAGTTCCATTTGGTCCAAGGCTTCAATTAGATTCACTGTGTCCCTGTTTAGTTTCTGCTTTCCTGAACGATCCATTTCAGAGAGCGGGGTGTTGAAGTTACCCACTATTATTGTGTGCGGTGCAATGTGTGCTTTGAGTTTTAGTAAAGTTTCTTTTACGAATGAGGGTGCCCTTGCATTTGGAGCATAGATATTCAGAATTGAGAGTTCTTGATGGTGGATTTTTCCCTTGATCAGTATGTAGTGTCCTTCTGTGTCTTTTTTGATGACTTTAGGTTGAAAATCAATTTTATCCGATATTAGGATGGCTACTCCACCTCGTTTCTTGGGGCCATTTGCTTGTAAAATTGTTTTCCAGCCTTTTACTCTGAGGTAGTGTTTGTCTTTGACACTGAGGTGCATTTCCTGCATGCAGCAAAATGCTGGGTCCTGTTTACGTATCCAGTCTGCTAGTCTATGTCTTTTAATTGGGGAATTGAGACCATTGATATTAAGAGAGATTAAGGCATAGTGATTATTGCCATCTGCCATTCTTGACGCTATCTTTATGTTTGAGTGGTTATCTACTTTTGGGTTTGATTCAAGAAGGTTATTATCTCATTTTTTCCAGGGTGTTGTTTCTCTCCCTGTATTGGAGGTTTCCACCTATTATCCGTTGCAGGGCTGGATTTGTGGAAAGATATTGTGAAAATTTGGTTTTATCATGGAATATCTTGGTCTCTCCATCTATGGTGATTGAGAGTTTTGCTGGGTATAGTAGTCTAGGCTGGCATTTGTGCTGTCTTAGTGTCTGCATGAGATCTGCCCAGGATCTTCTGGCTTTCATAGTCTCTGGTGAGAAGTCTGATGTGATTCGGATAGGTCTTCCTTTGTATGTTACTTGGCCCTTTTCTCTTACTGCATTTAGTATTCTTTCTTTGTTTAGAACATTCGGTGTTTTGATTATTATGTGACGGGAGGTATTTCTGTTCTGGTCCAGTCTGTTTGGAGTTCTGTAGGCTTCTTGTACGTTCATCGGCATCTCTCTCTTTAAGTTAGGGAAGTTTTCCTCCATAATTTTGTTGAAGATGTTTACTGGCCCTTTAAGTTGCAAATCTTCACTCTCATCTATACCTATAATCCTTAGGTTTGGTCTTCTCATTGTGTCCTGGATTTCCTGGATGTTTTGGGTTACGCGTTTTTTGCATTTTGCATTTTCTTTGACTGTTGAGTCGATGCTTTCTATGGAATCTTCAGCACCTGAGATTCTTTCTTCCATCTCTTGTATTCTATTGTTGATGTTTGCATCTATGACTCCTGATTTCTTCCCAAGGTTTTCTATCTCCAAAGTTGTCTCCCTTTGTGATTTCTTAGTTGTTTCTACTTCCTTTTTCAGTTCCTGGATGGATTTGCTGAGATCCTTCACTTGTTTGTTTGTATTTTCCTGTATTTCTTTAAGGTATTTTTGCATTACCTCTTTCAGGATTTCTTCCTGATGACCCATGTTCTCCTGCATTTCTCTGAGTGATTTTTGTGTTTCCTCCTCATGGGATTCCATCTGTTGATCCATCGTCTCCTGCATTTCTTTAAGCAGTTCTCGTGTTTCCTTTGTAAGGGCATCTAACCGTTGATTCATTTCTTTAAGCAATTTTTGTGTTGCCTCCTTATGGGCATCCATCTGTTGACCCATATTCTTCTGCATTTCTTTATGCAAATTTTGTGATTCCTTTGTGAGTGCATCTACCCGTTGATTCATCTCGTTAAGCGATTTTTGTGTTGTCTCCTTGTGCGCCTCCATCTTTTGATCCATGTTCTCCCGCATTTCTCTAAGCGATTTTTGTGTTTCCTTTGTAAGGGCTTCTAACCGTTGATTCATGGTCTCCTGTAACTCTTTGTGAGATTTATTTGTGTCCTTCTTGTGATCCTCTAATAGCATCATGAGAAGTGATTTTAAATCCAGATCTTGTCTTTCGGGTGTGGTGGGGTATCCAGGACTTGCTGCTGTTGGAGAGTTGGGTTCGGATGGTCCCACATTACTTTGATTACTGTTAGTAACATTCCTACATTTGCCTTTTGCCATCTGGATACCTCTGGTGTTAGTTGGTCCTGCTGCCACTGGCTGTTGGTTGGACCTCCTGTGAGCCTGCAAAGCTATTTCTGCCCCCCCTGGATTACCAAGATTCCCCTGGCACCGATTTCTGGGGCCTGCCTGCTCCTGAGTGACTTTGGAGCCCTAATGTGCTTTACCCCAAGTGATCTTATATTGGGGAGGCCTTGCACATCTAAAGGCTCAGCCTAGTGGATTCCTGGAGCAGAGGTCGCCAAAGGGAGGCTGGCAGGCTCCTGCCCTGTGCAGGGGTGTGTGATCTCTCCTGGGGGGGGGAGGGGGCGTCCCTCTGCCAGGCAGAAGTCCCACAGCAGATCTGGCGCGCTGGTCACTGCAGATCAGCCCAGCACCTGGGAGCAGGTTACACACAAGCTGCCTGAGACCGAAGCGATATTATGCCTGTCTGTCTCTGAGCCTGGCGGTCCCAACTACCTGGTCACTGGAGCAAAGATGGCGGAGGGCACTCTCCGTGGCACCGCTCACCCTGTGGTCACGATGGCCCGCCGATCTGGCACCCAGACGACCACAGCGCCAACCCGCCCTCGGGCACAGACGGAAGCCCCAACAGGCCGTGTCCCAAGTGATGTTATATTGGGGGGAGAGCCTGGGTACCCGTCTCTCCAGCGCAGTCCGCGGGAACAGAGGTCGCGGAAGGAAAGCTGGCAGGCTCCCTCCCAGTGCGGGGTCCCTCCACCAGGCAGAAGGTCCCACCACAGAGCTGGCGCGCTGGTTACTGCAGATCAGCCCAGCACCTGGGAGCAGGTTACACACAAGTTGCCTGAGACTGAAGCGATATTATGCCTGTCTGTCTCTGAGCCTGGCGGTCCCAACTACCTGGTCACTGGAGCAAAGATCAGTTCAGTGCCTTTTATTACTACTATGTCTTAAGGGAGTATCTGGTGCTACCAATAATTTTTATCTCAACTGTCAATTAAATCTCAGAAGGTTGTATCCGGTGCGATATAAATAGAAAAGACACACTACTAAAGCTCAATTATTTGTAATGTTTCAAAACTTACTATGTATGTATTAGCAACACAGTAATCACTACTTTTAACAGCAATTACCAGGAAAAATAGTAACACTCAGGGCAACATAAAACTGCTAGTAAAAAAAAAAGATGAATTTACATTACAGAACAAGTCTCTTGATTAGAAATATGACACAATAAAAGTAAACACTTTTTTAAAATATTGATCCTGCCAAAGGTTGGCTAAACACAATAGTAACCATGTCTATTTTTGAAAAGATTTATTGGAATTTTTAATCATGTGTATGTGTATTTAACCATGGGATATGTACATGTGAATGAAGTTACCCATGAAAGCCAGAGAGGGTGATGAATTCCCCCAAGCAGTTGCTCCCGTAGCTTTTGAGAAGCAACTCTGGTTCTCTGAAGATCAGTGCTCACTCTTAATGCCTGAGTTGGCTCTTCAGTCCCATGCTTAAATCTGTATGCTCAATGGTTACAGGCAGAAAACAATGCTCGTAAGCATTATGCACACATATGAGAAAGGGCTTTTGGCCAAAAATTATTGTTTGTATTCTATTTTTTTGGCTAATAAAAAACTATCAATTTTGAGAAATAACCTTAGCAAGATGATAAAATAGAAAGCCTCTGACTTGCTCCCTCCCTCGGAAATATCAACTTAATCATGATATATGCCCAGTTTTCTCTGGTGAAAAAATCTAAACACCAGGTAAGAGGCTCCTGAAGGCTGGGAAAGCATGAAGCCCTCTGAATGGAAACGTGGTAGAAGGATCTCACACTTCAGAGCCCTTCTCTGAGTGTGATGCAGTGTGATCAGGAAGAAATTCTTACTTCCCAATCACTCTCTCGGGAAGTTTCTGTCTTATCTGAATATAAACCCCTGAGAAGAACTGGAACCAGGTTGGAGGCGACGAGAAGGGAGCTGATCCACTTTCCATAATATCAGAGTCTGTCTATAAAACTGCAGCTTGTCGGCAGGAGGACTGCCTATGTAGGTGCTGGCAAACTCCTCTAATGAGTTGACACACACAAGACCCCCAAAGGAAGAAGTCTCATAAAAGGCATGAGCGGTTCCTCGTCTGTAGCACGGATGACTGACGAGTGAAACATTTCTGTATAAAACAAAATCATACGACTGGAGACATGGCTAACTGTTAAATACCCATGTCCCGACAGAAGACAGCAAGGCATACGAGGAAAACACACTCTAATCAAAGCGGCTGAGTAAATCTCCAGAAACCAACATTAAAAAACAAAACACATGACACTTCCGGAGGATCCGGCTATACCACTCCTGGGCATATACCCAGAGACTTTACCTGCATGCAATAAGGACACATGCTCCACTATATTCATAGCAGCCTTATTTATAATAGCCAGAAGCTGGCTATTATAAAATAAATAAATAAATAAATCTCCAGAAACCAACATTAAAAAACAAAACAAAACAAAAACAAAACACAACAACAACAACCCAAAAAACCACCAAACATGCAAAACACAAGAATAGCTACACAAATGATTCAAAACAACTTTCACAAGGATGTTCAGTGAAGTAAGAGAGTAAGGAGAGAAAAGCAAGTGAGGAAAACGGTGGAAGGACTGACTGATGATGTGAACCGAGAGACAAGTTACAGAGAAGAGACCCGGAAGTAGGAGGTCCAGAGCGGAAGAGCACTGGCGCTGGGTTCAACAGCTGGCTGCAGGAGCTCAACACTAGAACTCCAGAATTGACACAGGAGGACAGAATGAACACACTTGAAGGCAGGGCGCCCCAAACACTCATGGTAGAAAGCTATAAGAGAAAACCAAAGGGTGGAGAAAAGTCAAAACAGATAAAACATCCCACGTGGTATCAGGTCGTATAGATCACAGGGGGCTTCAGAATGAAAGCGGAGAAAGAGAATATTTGATAAAATAATGTGCCCGGGTGTCCTAAAGCTGAGGCGAGACGCGTACATACAAATTCAAGAAGCTTAAAGAATCCCAACTAGTGACATCTAAGAACAATGAGCCAAACCACGGTGTAATAAGACTGTTAAAAGGTCCCGGACAAGGACAGTGACGACTCGAATAAAGAGGAAGTCGCTAATCATAGACAAGGGAGTGTACATTAGGAGATCAGAATACTTATCAGCAGTGTAGAAGTTCCTTAAACAAATAGAGAGGCTGGAGATGACTGAGTTGATAAAGTGCCTGCTGTCCAGGCATGAGGACCTGAGTCTGGATCAATAGCACTTATGTAAAAGAACCAGACATGGTGGGGCATGCCTGTAATTTTAGCATTGGGAAGGTGGGAACAGGGAAATCTTGGAGTTTGATAGACAGTTCTGTCAAGTCAGTGAACTCTAGGTTCAGTAAGTCACCTTACCTCAAAAAAGAGAAGGTGGGAAGCAATTGAGGAAGACACACAGCCTCAACATGGGACCTCCACAAACACTAAAACACCTGCACATACCCACAGGCAGGTGCGCGCGAGCGACATACACACAAATCAAAAGAATTTATATATGATCCATCAATCCTACTTCTGCTTATATTATCTCAAAGGATGTCAAAGAGATGCTTGCATGTATCATTTCATTTCAGCGTTATTCATAATAGCCAAAACATAGAAGCATTATAATGCCCATTGACCCATAAAGGAAGAAAGAAAATGTGACTTATATGCACAATGAAATATTATGTGATCTTTAAAAAAAAAGAACATTTGTCACTTGGTACAATCTGATGAACTTTGAGACATTATGCTAAGTGGATTAGACTTGACACAGAAGGGCACATCCTGAACTATCTATGTAACTCAAAATAGAGCAGAAAGGTGGTCATTAAGGGCTAGTGAGCAGAGGGATTGGTATTTGATGTGTACAGAATTTTGGTTCTGCAAGATGAATACGTTCTCGAGGGACCTGTTGGATGACGATGTGAGTGTAGGTGATAGCTAACATAACTGAACCATTGCAATGACTGGTCATGGTTGCTGGAGTAAGAGATGTCAAAGACACATGAAATGCATCTCTGCATGTCTGTGGAGCTCCTTAATGTGTGGGACCATGCCTGGGAGAGAAAGACTTGCCCTGAGTGTGGAGGGCAGGATCTAGCAGGCTGGTACTCTGAGTGATGAGGTGTTGGAAAAGGTGGTTGTAGTGGCTGTTCCTGGTTGTCAACTTGACTATATCTGGAATGAACTAATCAAGAATTGGAAGGCTCACCTATGATCCTAATCTGGAGGTTCAGAGATACAAGTTTCTGACCTGGATCTTGGCTTGGAGATCTTGAAGCATAGTGGCTATGAATTCCAGAAGATTAAGACAAGGAGATCTCTGAGTTCAAGGTCATATGGGATTAAAGTCGCGGTGGCACATGCCTTTAATCTGGGCCACACCCTCTGCTGGAAGCCTACAGCCTTTAATCTGGGCCACATCCTCTGCTGGAGACCTATATAAGGACGTTGGAAGAAGACTCTCTCACTCTTCCTTACCTGCTTGCCTCGTGGGACTGAGCAACTGCTAGATCCTTGGACTTCCATCCACAGCTGCTGCTGACCATTGTTGGGGAGTTGGACTACAAGCTGTAAGTCATTCACAAATTCCCTAACTATATAGAGACTACCCATATATTCTATGACTCTAGAGAACCCTGACTAATACGTGGTGCATGTCTACCAGTAGGACTCGGTCCTTTCTCAGTGAGTATTGCTTTTTTTGTTCACTGGCCACTAGACTCCAGCTGCTGTAGCCTTTCTGTGTGGACTTAATGTAAGTGCTGGGTCCAAGATATCCAGCTTTCTGGACTAGAAAACTACCACATTCTCTGCCTTCTCATAGGACAACTTTGTGAACTTACTCAGCCCCTTCAGGAAAGCACACCAATGATTTTATATATATATATATATAATATATATATATATTATATATATATATATATGTATGTATATATGTATGTATGTACATATGGATGTGTATGTGTGTGTGTGTTTTCCTTTTGCTTTTGCCAATGAGGAAACTAAAGACTAATATCATTAAGAAATTTCATCAGAATGATAGAGGGAGCTACATTCACATTTAGATCTATTTACCCTGTGTAAGCTATCTCCTTCAGTAGTCAATTGACAGAAAAGAGTTTTACAGGGACTTGAAATGACAGTGTTTTCCAATCTGTACAAGTTTTCAAGGAATTGGTTTATCAGTGTGAAAGGTCTCTTTTGAATAGCACCTTAGATAATTCACACTGAGAATTGAACCTAGGGCCTCCTGCATGCTAGGTACTGAGGTACATACCTATATTTTATTTTTTAGTGTATATTTTGCTGAAAGAACATTTTATATTTATTTATTTACTTTGTGTGTGTGTGTGTTGTGTATGCATATGTATGTACAAGCCACAGCACATGTGTATAGGTCAGAGGACAACTGGACAACTTGCGAAGTTAATTTCCTTTCTAGTATTTGGAGTCTAGGACTAAACTTAAGTCATCAGGCTTGGAAGTGGCCAATGCTCTTACCTACTAGCCATCTTGCTATTCATTTTTAAAGATTTATTTTTTGTTTGTTTTATGTATGAGTGTTTTGCTTGTGTAGATGTATATGCACCAATTGTGTGCAGTATCCACAGATTTCATAAGAGGGCTTCATCAGCTTTCCTAGAACTGGAGTTGGGCATGGTTGTAAGCTTCCAAGTGTGTGCTGGGAACTGATCTTTCCTGGTTTTTTTCAAGAGCAGGAAGCACTCTTAACCACTGAGCCATTGCTCCAGCCTCTCTACCTTTTATTTTTGAGATAGGTCTTACTGAGACTGGCCAGATTGGCTTTAAACTTGTTTTATTGCTTGGGGGAGGCCTTGAATTTGACGTCCTCCTACTTTAACCTCTGGAATGATTGGGGTCTGGGCCTGTGCTGTCAGGCTCAGGTTATCTTAAGTTTTCAATTATCATAAAATATATACTTTTCCTGTTTTGATCCAATACTAATCTTTAAATTTCCTCATTTGTTTTCTGCAAACCATGACGAACTTAATAGGTAGATAATACCTCCTTCTGGAAAGCCCAAGACTTTGCTGCCAAGGTAACAATTTTATAGGCCCACAGACCAGAATGTCAACATATTTTATTCTTTCCTTCTTTCCTTCCTTCCTTCCTTTCTTCCTTGTTGAGACAGTCTTACATAGCCTAGAATCACTTCAGAGTTGCTATGTGGCTGAGGGTGATCTTGACTTTCTGATCCTTCTATCTCCATCTCCCAATTGCTGGGATTACAGGCATGTACCATGATACTTGGTTTATGTAGTGTGGGTGGTCAAACCTAGGACTCTGTGCCTTCTAGGTAAGTACTCTATCAACTGTGCCACATTCTCCAATGTTTCCTTTTTACTCACATTTCTCCATGTTTCTTTTTTTTTTTTAGCACCCTGGACAGCTCAATCCCACTGAGAGCTAGACGGTCCAAGCTCTTCTGTAGGCACAACACATTTCCCTCAAAATATTAATTTAAGAATTTAATAAGATAATAGGTGGTAGATGGCTTGTGTGCAATAAAATCACTGTCCCCCAATAATTACTGATATAGATTGTTAATGCATAGCTGTTCTTCCTTGATATTTTATGACTGGAAAGCAAAAAGTGAGGCATTTAGGTGTAGGAACACAGCAAACATCTAGGCCTTGTCTTTCTCTTCACTGATAATGGTTTGAAGGACTGGGGTTTTTTGCAGGAGTTAGTCTGGGTGGCATGAACCTTGATTGAGGGCAGCAAGCCTGAGGATGAGATTGGTGAAACCAGAGCCAAAAAAACCCAGTCTTTCCTTCCTAACTCAATGATCCTGCAAATCATTTTCTTCTCTGTTCTTGGCTTTCCATCTGAAAAATAGGAAAAGCAAAACTATCCATTGTGCTTTGTTTGAAGTCAAGAGCTAAACAATTATGCTTGACTTATGGATGGTTCTCTCACCCCACCCCCTTGTCATAGCCCAGCAAGGCTGCCTCTGGTTCCAAACACGAGGATGTTGCTTGAGAGCTCCTGGATTCCTGTTTTTACTATGCCTAGGAAATCAGTAGGAAGGCATCTTGACATTTATTTTAAAGAGATGATTTACCCTCTCTGACACCATGTGATGTGCTGATCTGTGTGGGGTCTTACCTTTATCATTTGAGTGCTTTAATATTCTGCACAAGCAATAGTGCCCAGGGAGTGGCCATTAGAATATTCCCTGTCGTTGTTGATTTTCTAAGGGTGTATGTACGTGTGTGTGTGTGTGTGTGTGTGTTGTGCCTGTGCGTGAGTGGGTATAAGTGTGTGCGCATGTGTGTGTGAGTGTATGCACGTGTTTGCATGTGTATATGTGTATGTGTGTGTGCCTGTGCGTGTGTATAAGTGAGTATTCCTGTCAGTGTGTGCATGTGTGTGTGCATGAGTGGGTATGTGTGTGTGTGCACACTTGTGTACGTGCATATGGGAGGGGTTCCTGTTTTCAGTATTCCATCACTTTCCCTTTTGGGCCCTCTGGGAATTACTATTAAGAAACATGATTGTGGAATGCTGCCTACTTACAGAAGGATGCCTTCATGAAGCACTATCTACTCAGAACACTTCACTGGTGGATTTGTATTCCTGAAGCGCCAACTAAAATAAGAAATGTTAATTTCTTGCAGACTATTATCAGATGATTTTTAAATATCTGCCAAGCAGGAATGTCTGTTCCCATGTGAGGAATTTCCGTAATAAAATCCTGGCACCGGAGCACAAGGCGATAGTTTTATAGAAACAGAGAAAAACAGCACGCGTTTTCCCTGAGGACAGTTTTAGCTACAATTCACCAACGCTTGCTCGTTATTTCTGTCTTATTTTATGCTTTTGTTTTGAAACATAATGCAGCTTTACCTGGATATACTCCCGGGCAATCAGGAAAGAGCTCAGTATGTTGGTTGGCACTGCCAAATACAAGACCTGCGGAAAATCAGAAGGCTTCCTTGCCTGGCCGCTTTCCTCACCCCAAAGGCTGGCAGGGCACAAAACGGGTTAAGGCTTATTGGAGAATAGAGGGGAGGGGAGGGAGCCCCGAGGAGGCCAGGAGCAGCGGGCAGCGCCTCCAGGTCCAGCTTCCATCACCTGCAGCCGCTGTGGAGCTCAGAAAGCAGCTGGCTGCTGTTGTGCTTCTTGGAGGAGGAAGGATGCTGGGGTAAATTTCTAAGCCCACTGCGAGGAGTGGGCGTGGCCTCGGCAGCAGTGTGTAAGCTTGTTAGGACAGATGCTGGTTGCTTTTCTGTGAGGAAGCAGTACTGAGAGCAGGGGGGGGAAGAGAGAGAGAGAGAGAGAGAGAGAGAGAGAGAGAGAGAGAGAGAGAGAGAGAGAGAGAGAGAGAGAAGAGAAGAGAAGGGAAGGGAGAGAAGGGAGAGGGGAGGGAGAAGGGAGGAGGGAGAGGAGGAGGAGAGAGAGCGCCCGTGAGGGGGGGGGGGGAGGAAAGAGAGCCAGAGAGCTAGAGATACTGAAGACCCAGTCAGTGCTGGGTGAAGGACTGAGGAGAACCTGTCTCCAGCGCTCTGAGAGCCACTCGAGATCTTTTGGGGAGCTCAAAAATTATGAATATGGGATCTGTCGCTGGAGCTGTTCTCAAGATGTTACTTCTGTTGTCTACTCAAAATTGGAACAGAGTGGAAGCTGGGAATTCATGTAAGTACACAGCAAATGATTTAAAACTTGCAGGGGGGCTCCGCGCAAAACTTTGATTCTGTTGTTTTTCACGATTAATCTTTTCAACTGGAATCCCTGCGGGGCTAGTAAAAGCACTACAGGAGAATTGTGCAAATATGACCAGGTTCCTTTTGGTCTGGTCAAAATATGCAAAATGTTATTTGGATTTTTTTTTTTTTACTAGCTGAATCTCACTCTCTTTGAATATTCATTGAGAATACTCAACTTCTAAGTAAAACATTAAATTAGCATCTTAATCGGGGACCAGCCCCCATTGCTCCTGTCTTTGGGTTATTGGATTTCATTGGGATTATTTGTCTACCAGGAAAACAAACCCGCAGACTTGATATTCTGCTGCATTAGCTGAGATTTCTGAAGTTTGCGATTTAGCAGTAGCTGGCTGCATCTCTAAAAATGGTGCAGGCTAATAGCTGAACCGTACTGCAGACTTCACGGGCAGGCAGGACTGGTGGAGACATAGCTCAGCATTGAAGAGCTGTGCCCTCAATCAGAGGAGCACTCCTGGATGGGCACCCATCCCTACATCTCCCTTAAAGGAAAACGTGCAGGTGATTTCCCCCCTCCCCCGCCCACTTAAGTAGTGTTCTCTAGCGGTAGAATTGTCAACTCCATGTATTTGTGATTGATTGTCTTAGTTCTGACTTGAGTTCATTGATTCAAGGAACATTTGTTACAGTCTCCTTGCTTAATTTAAATATCATCCAAAATACACCGACCAACTCTTACTGTCAGCTTGCTATTGGAGATGGGAAAAGTTTTAAAAGTTTATATTTGGCTTAAATTCTCTCGATGGAAGAATTTCCTCTTTTTTTAATGCATGATAAAAACAGCTGAGCAAACACACAACTTTCTATTTCTTTCTCAGATTTTAAAGATAGCCCTCATTTGCTTTACAAGAAAGGGCTACAAGGCCTGTTCAGGACCAGTTGGGACCTGCCTTACTGGCAGGTTTAGGTTTGGGAGACATGAAATTGGTAACTCTCTTTGCTATAGAACCTCCTTTGCCTTAACTGCAGAGTCCTCATGAGGGAGAAACACAGGGAGATCACTGTCACGAGCCCGTGTTCATCCACGATTTTGTGCTTCCGTTTGCAGGAGTTCATTTAATGTCAGAATTTATCTGCCACTCTGCAAAGGAGAGAACTTCACTCTCTGGCTGGGCTGTGTTTCCCATTCAATTTTAAATTGAACGTGTGAGAATCCCATTAAATCAGTAAAATAGGCATAGTTTCACCCAGTCGAAATCTTCGGGGTCCTGTGGGGTGATGGCCTTGACAAGCGTTGTAGCAATTAAACAAACAAGGATGAAGCACAACAACAGACCTGAACCCACCCACCCACCCGCTCAGTTGAAGTTCTGTGGCAAAACTGTAATTCCTTCTGCATCTGCAGGAGTTCAGCCAGAGGGAGCGCTAGAGGTCACTGTTGCGATGTGGAGCACAGAGTTGGGCAGAGCTTCACGCTGGCCTAACCCACTTTGTCTTTCGTATGCCTTGCCTGCGCATCATTTTTGCAGTATATTAATATGAATAATTGGGCTGTGAGCTGTTGATGTTTGTTTGCTTGCTTGAAATGCGATGCGAAGTGTCACCGGAAGATCCGAATGAAAGGCTTTCCTTCCTAGTACATCTCAGCCAGGGAAAAAATGAGCAGCTGAGATTTGAGGAGAAGCCAGTGCTCATGTCTGCTTAGCTCTGCCTGGGCCTCTCATGGGTGCAGTTTCAATGTTGGATCTGTATCCATTGGGGTTTGACTTCTCTACGAAGTCATTGGATAAACATGGACTTGAAGTGAAGAAGAACACTTAGAGTTGGAATTCTTAGTTTAGTAGACCTGCTTAAAAGTTGACTTTTCTTCAAGTGTCAAAATTCATAATTTGATGGCTTCTGAAAATTAAGATGACTATTCGTAATTTCTTATTGGTATTTTGACAATGCAACAGACAAATGTAGAACCAAAGATTTCATTTCCTAATTTTTATATTGTTCCTCACTCTTTACATTTTGGAGGAGTCAGGGTTCACTTGATGTGGGTTGGGATAGAAAATGTGTCCTACTATGCTATCAGTTTTGGAAGATGGAGCATGTATTATGAATTTATGAACAGGGAATGCATGTTAACCAAAGGACAGGCAACTGTAATCAGCACAAGATTTCCAAAGTTGCCTTATAAGACTTTCCAAAACTCTCTTGAACCAGATTGCTTATTAATAAGAAGTGAATCAATCTCAAATCCCACAAGTAACGTCAGGGGGAACTGAATATAAGTAAAAGAAAATTAAAGGCCTGTCTCTTAGGTGAATGTAAACACCTTTCTTCTTTATTTACAAGTGACTCACAAGGAGAAAAATCTGTCATCCACTGAGTTGGCCTTTGGGTAGCAATAAGAACATTTGCCTAGGGGACTCTGTAAACCTGGGATTAGGTGAATTCTAATTTGAATATTAATTGGTCTACTTAATCAACTGAGAAATTTGCATTAGAAAGATTCCATGCAAATACAGCCACCCCCTCTCCTCCCTACTCTTACATTTGCATGGGCATGCATATGCTAGCACACATGCACACACACATACACACACACACTTATGTGTAAGTACAGATTACTAATTCATGTGCCAGTAACACTCTTTGTGACTCTAGTCAGTACCTGTGTAGTTAAAAAGAAATATATTGAATGGGTTATATTCTTTGTTTCTGGAGTCCCATATGACATTTCAAAGTTGTAAGCCAGCCCTAAGGTTTTAGTCTGTGTCCAGGTCAAGATAAGTTTGTTATTACATTGAATCATCCTTTTCCTGCAAACACAGCGGCAGGCATCCTTGCTCATGGGCTTGCTGTGTGAGAGGCTGTACTCCTGGCTCTCTCTGGTTTCTTCACTTCCTTCTAAGAGCAATGGTTCATAAGAACCCACAAATTCTAAATGCCAAGGTAGTTTTGGGGAGGCTGACTCATCACATAAGAAGGGTGGGGGTATAACTAGTAAGGCTGGGAAGGGCTTTGTTTTGGTTTCATTCTTATAGATCACATGATGGAGGACACACTGAGCCTCTCTCTGAGAATAATTAATGCCCACCAAACAGCTCAGTTAATGACAGAATCAGAAGTCAGCTTCTGGCTGTGCTCTTTCTTTCCTTTAGTTGAAATCAGGGATGTGTCTGATAACTACTCTGAAGAAAGTACCAAGAATATGATAAAACCAGTAATAGGGAAAAGTGGCTGCCTGTGTAGATGACCCTTCTTACCGATTCTTAGGTAAATCCAGATACAACTGGACAGGTCCTCAAGTTCTTAAAATTCCGTGTTGTGGTTCTTTCTGGAAGCTTCTTTGGGTTCTCTTCCCTCCTCCAGATATTCTGCAGTAAAATAATGAAATAACTACAATGTAATAACAAAATACTGGTGGATATGATCCAGGATACCATGTGTCAGTGGCTGGCAATGCAGGGGTTGGAAGTGTAGGTCAATGGGCTCTCTGACTCACTCCTCGAATCATCTACTGTCATCCACTTGATGCCTTCTCTCCACTCACGGCTTCTGCTACGGATCGTTTCTGATCCTTTTGTACTTGGTTAACATAACTTATAAGTTAATGTGGAGGCCAAACATGACTTCCACATGATACCTAGTCCTTAATTAAAGTAACAAATGTCATTATTATCTCCCAAAATTAGTCTTGGAATTCATATCACATAAAAACAATTAGAGTCAGGCTGTATGTCAGTGGACTTTTTTTTTTCTTCCCAATAAAAATAGATCAATGGAATTGCATATGGTCATTGGAAAGAGATTGTAATATTTTTCTCAGGCTTTGGCAGAGTATGGCCCATGGAACAAATCTGCCCTCACACCTATCTTTATTCGGACTATGAGCTAACAATGGGTTTTGTATCTTTATCTGAAAATAATAATAATAATAAAAAAAACAAATTTAAGAGAATTCTTTGTGGCACAAAATGATGGTGTGAAATTTGACACTTAGTCACCTGTCTCACTTATGCAATGGCATGAGCAAGATTTGTATTTACATAGTATTATATTCTGAATTTGATTGGTGAAATTTTGTTAGAACTGTCTTTTTCTTGTTTTATAAGTATCTATGTAATATTCTGTATTATCTCTCTGCTCCTTTGTAGAAAAACTCCATTGACCTCTGATGTATAGTGTATGGTTTAATGATGAATTATAGGTGTGCACAGGTTATATTAATTGATAAAAATATTCTTATGTCATTCATCACACACATACTGAAGGAGCTCCTCACCCTACTGGCAAGTATAACAGAAGATCATATTTTTGCTATTTGTTTCTCCTAGATGACTATTTTTGAGAAATCTCATTTCTATGACTATGCAATGCCTCCATTTTATTAGTCAAGTTCTACAGCTCTTTTGGTTGCTAAGGGGGCATTTTTAATCTCAAGTAATTGGATTCCTATGCAATGCTTGATAAATATGTGAGCAATATCACCCCAGATATTTAGGATGAAAATTCTGCTCTTACCTCACATGGTCACGAGCATAAACTATTCTACTCTATATGAATCAGAACTTGGATTTTGAATCAAATTGATCATAAGAAAATCGGTCTTGTTTGAAGATCGTCCTTGCTTTGAAAGTCACTGGGTAGCTTCCTCAAAAAGCTCAAATTGGCAAACTTTCTAGAACAAATTGAAAAAATAGATTTTCATTTAAGCACAACCCACTGAGAATTCACAATAATTAAGCAAGTGCTTTCTACCTACTCATGCCAGCGTAATTAATTTGTATGTAAATATCTTGTCCATTTGCAATTGTATTTACTTTTGATTTCCAGAAACTAATCATTAGGTTAATTTTATTTATATTACACTCTTTACAATAGTCTAAAGAATAAGCTAAAATGTGATGTATACTATAAAAATATTTTTATATTATAATTTTAAAAAGTGGATATTTGTTAAAATTTTATTTTTTTTTATAATTTATTCAATTATTTATTTTTTCCTCTGGAGACAGAGCCTCATGTGGTTCAAACTGCCATTGACCTTACTGTGTCTGACCTTCAACTTCTGATCCTAAGGACTCTGCGCCCAAGTTCTGGAATTACAGGCACATGCTACTGGTATGCCTGGCTCACAACTTGTCTTGGTTTGTTTGTTTGTATTTTTGAGACAGGGAGTCACTGTATAGTCCTGGATGACCTAGAACTCAGTATGTAGACCAGGGTGACCTGAAATCTACAGAGATGTATCCACTTGCCTCTGCCTCCTGAGCACTGGATTAAAGATGTGCGCCACCACACTTGGCTCAGCTTTCAATGAAGATTCAGGCTTCTCATCCCAGGGTCATTTTTAAGTTAAGGAACTTATGAAGATGTCACCTAGGATGGGTTTTTTTTTTTTGTAAGAAGGGGGGCAACTGACTCACAGTCCTCTATTGGACATAGATGCTTAGGGACAGTGACCTTGACAGTCCAAAGCTTTGAATGTGGCTTCGCATTAAGAATATCAGTCGGGCTTCACAAATGCCCATTTTTCTGTGTAGAGTGAAAATCTCTTTTATCTCAGATCAATCAATACTAGACCTTTAATGTTGTCAACTAATGAATCATTTGACCTTTAAATGGCCAGTTAGCCTCAGATTAGCCAAGAAATCCTTCGGTCTTTGTGTTGTTTGTTTTGAGAGAGGGTCTCAGGTAGCTCATGCTGACTTTGAACTCTGGATCCTCCAGCCTCCAAGAGCTGAGATTACAGCCATGCACCACCATGTCAGTAATCAGTGTTTTTTAAAAACAAAACAAAACAACAACAACAACGAACCAACCAGCCAACCAACCAAAAAATAAATCCCACCCAATCTTTTCCTTTCCTCTGTATTGAAAGTTTGCAAACTGCAAACAGTAGGAAGATAAGACAGCATGGCTACACAAATCCCAAGAATGCATATTCATATTGGTAGCTTATTGTTTTTGGTGAAATAATAAAGAATTGCATACTTTGATCTGATTTTCCCCCCATTGCTTATAGCTTATTATTTTCCATTTTTATTGATTCAAACATTTTGGCACCACTGACTTGTTTGATATGTATCTGGAATTATTGCTGTTTTCTTGTTAATTAGAATGACGGAGAAGGATTGATCTCTACAGGATATGCGGCTTTGATAAAAGTTGTTTTGTGAGTTCACCACATTCTTGAGGTAGAATGTGTTTTGCTTTTCCTGTTGCTAGAGTGAGCCCTGCCTGACAGCAGAGGTGACTGCAGGAAAGGCTCTTCCAGGCAGAAACCTTTAGAAATGCTCTTTAACAAACACATCTTCTGAAACATTCCTTGAGTTGTAGCCTCAGATGCTACAGTTGGTTGTATTTTGCTCATTTTAAAGAGAAAAAAAATCTCAGTGGGATGTGATGGCCCACTCATAATTCTAGTCCATGGAATAATGAGGCAGGAGGATCATGAATTCCAGTACAGATCTGATTACCTAGTGAGATCCCATTGAAAATGTCCAAGAGCTGGGGATACATTGGATACATTTTTGTGGTATAAAAGTTGCCTAGCATACTTACAATCCTAGGCTTCTACCCCTAGAACTTCTCACTCCCACTACAGAAAGAAGTCTAAGAACAGAAGAAAATGCTTTATTACAGAGTGATAAGTAGGGCACTTTGGGAGACCCTGTTGTGATAGCCTGAAGCCTTTTTTAAAGGAAAACATACTTACCATTGAACCGAATAAATTAAATTCAAATAATTTACTCTTGAAATTAACATAGTTACACAAAGCATTTGGGATCTTAAAAGAAAGTTTAAAATGTTTTCAGAGGTAATAGTTTACTTGTAGTTCTAGGTTATAATAGATGGCATTTCTAAAACTAAAAAAAAAAATTCATTGTATGTGTGTGTGTATGTCTTTGTGAGATAGCATGCACCATGTATGCACAGGAGCCCTCAGAAGCTAGAAGAGTGTGCTAGATTCTCTGAAACAGTAGTTATAACCTATTGTGAGTTGCCATGTAGGTGCTGAGAATTGAACCCACCCACGTCCTTTGCAAGAGCAGCATGTACTATTAACCTCTGAGCCATGTCTTCATCTCCAGCTCTTACAGAGCATTCCTAAGTGAGAGTGATGTCAGGTGGCTTGGGTATCATTGGATTATGTTAATTTGGGGGAGGTGGGAGGCAACCTGGATGTCAGATTTCAGCATTCCACCTCCTCAGTGAGCTCTAAGGCTAGTTGTCAGTTTTAATGGAGTATCTTTGTATGTTCACAGTTCTGTAACTTTCATAGCTGGCCCTTTTTGGTTTTACCATATAGATTGGGGTTCCCAAACATGCCAGCAAGCTGGTCCAAGGGTCGGAAGTTGATGAAGAGCAAAATCTGCTATTACAATGTGACAAAGGTACTTCTGTTTTTCAATCAGCTTTCAAAAGAGAAATTTTTGTCAAAATGTTTTTCTTTTTTTACAAAGGTATTCATATCCATGGTACCTGAAACTACAGGCCAAGGAATGATAGAATGTGCAGACCAACTTGATTCATGTGGTATTTGGAAAGAGAGTATGTGTTGGTCTTTTTGCCTCTTTCCAATAGATTTTTTTTTTCTGTCATGGTTCATGGGAAAATAGTACTTTGACAATGAAATTGGGGACATCTCATAACAGGACGTAAAAATGAGCCTGTTTATGTTACAGTTAATGAGTCATTCCAGTGTAATAATTGGAAAAGTGAGTGAAGCCTGCAAACATTTGACATTTTAAGTAGTTCAAAATTAGTAACTATAAAAAATTTTAATGCGTAATTATTTAATAGAGCAGTGATGGGATTTATCTAGAAGGTTTTTAAATCACAAAAGAAAAATGGCATAATATGTATCATATCTATAGCTCTAATTACTTTTTTGTTTGTAAATTAAGTTCCTCTCATTAGTGGTTATCTGGAGTAAGTCACAATGTGCTTCTAAGGCCACAAAACACATATTTGATTCCATGACCTTTTCCCTCTCCACTGGCAATTATGGTGCTTTAAAATGGAATTATTGGGTTGATACTAGTCTAGAAGTAATGTAAATATATAAATTCACTTATTTTCCTAAAGCACATTTATTGTATAATTGCTAGACAAACTGTTATTACTTGGCTTAGTGGTTGTAACCTACAGAGATTGCTTTTGAATGTCCTCTGAATAGCTATACAGATAACTCTTAAGAACCAGTCATGATCCATGAGTTGGTAGGTTCCTGGAAGAACTGAACCAGACATTCAGTCTTTTGGCTCATGGCAGAGGTCCTCAGATCTTCCTGTTAGTATAAACCAATACCTACCAGACCAATAGAGGGAATCTTAGAGAAGTTGAGAAAATTAAATTTCAAGGCTGATAGCTTTGCTTTAAAATATTGCATATTGATACACACACACACACACAGGCATATTCACAGGTATGTGTGTGTATATAATACACACACACACACAGACACACACACACACACACATGGATATGATCCTTAAGACTTGTCACTTAAAATCTGTTTATCATCAGGAGACACGGAAAAAAGGAAGGCATTACTTTGGAAACAGCCTTTAAGGGACTTGAGTTGCTGACATAAAATTGCCGTGTGTGTGTGTGTGTGTGTGTGTGTGTGTGTGTGTGTGTGTGTGTTGGAAGGCATTTTGCCTGGTGGTCTGCTAATTAAGGTTGAAGTCTGTCATTGTTCAAATAGCCTTGGGACTTGGCACAAAATGTCAGACTCCCTTCACCAGTAGGGCTTCTCCTTCTCTGACCTTGTCTGGGAAGTTCAAAAACCCTCACACACCTCTCTACCTGTGGAATGTTAGCCTTAGTTAGATTATAAGTTCATCTTCCTTTCTCCTCATAAGAACCCATTCAGCTAACACCTGAGATTTCTGGAATGGCTCCCCAGGCTAATGAGGCTCCTCAGTACCTTAAGCCTTCAACCAATGACATTTGCTCACCCTGGATATTCCTACCTTTTAACCCTCCTTGAATCATCCCAAGTAAAGTTGATCTGTCTCCCCAAAGCTGGTCCCTGCATGCCATCACTACCTTAGATACTCAGGGCTTCTGAACCTCATCTTCATCCCACTCCTACCTCCATCATCTGCCATCTCTGCTCCTTTTGCCTTCAGAACTGATATTAGCCAATGATCCCTGAGGGCAAGAAGGGTTCCAGGATGGGGTTAAGGATGGGGATTTCAGGACATTACCTGTAGGGGGGGTTGATTTTAAATTAATAGTGCTAGGACTGTGGGCATGTATGTGAGAGATTGTCTTGATTATTATTTGGTGTAGGAGGGCCAGCCCACTATGGGCAGTACCATTCTATAAGTCAGTTTCTGTGCCAATTAAGAAGGCACAAGATTGATGGAGGCACCAAAGGTGTTCCTCCATGGTTTCTGCTGGCCCTCTCTCCTTTGAGTCCCTGCCCTGACTTCCCTAGGTGATGGTGTGGGATCTGGAAGTATAAGCCAAATAAATCCTTTCCTCCCCAGAGTTGCTTGTGGTCAGAGCAGTGTATCACAGCAACAGAAAGGAAACCAGAACAACCCAACCTCTGACAGCCAAAGAACTGTGTAGGATTAAAATTTAACAAAATAAACTGGGTGCAGTGGTGTACTTTGGGACTGCAAGTTTGAGGTCAGCCTGGACGATATATAAGTGAGTTCAAAGTTCAAGGTCAACTTAGGAAATATGATATCTATATCTATCATATAGATATAGGAAATCTATCATATAGATAGTAAATATAATACATCTATATCATCTATATCTATTTCCTAGAGATATATGAAATATATATTATATAGTGAATATGATATCTATATCTTTATTATCTATCTCTATCGATATTGGTATCAATATCGATATAGATACAGAGAACAAGAGAACAGAAAGTTGAAGTTGGGATGAAGTGGTGGTTGTGGAAGTCTAGGATAAGTTGGGAGTGGGCAGTTAGAGTAGGTATGATGAAATAAGCATATTGTATAGATGTATAAATTTCTCAGAGAAGAAATTAAAATACTATATTAAAAGACACTAAAACATAATAAAACATTAACCAAGTGTCTTTTGAGATCCTGTTTAAATTTGCCCTGAACATAGACAACTGTATCTCTCTTTTATCATTTCAGAGTTCATTATTTTGTAGGATGTGGCATGATTACTCTAATATTTGACTTGACTTCCCATCATCCCCTAAATTCTAGCTTCTGTCAACATGACATAGAGGATGGAACAAGATGCAGGAGAGATGGTGGGTTTACAGTCACTGGGAAAATTGGAGAAGAGTGTAGCTCTCAAAGGTGGTGCAGTGGAGTGATGCTTGTACCCAGAACAGGGCATCACAAAGTTTGGCATCTGTCACATCATTCAGTTTTATCTCTCAATTTGAGCTGATTCTAAACAGAAAGAGTCTCTTTTTCTCTCTCTCTCCAAGGCAGAAAGCTGCATGGATGCTCACTGATCCTCATAGTTAAGGATTTATAATACATATTTACATTTGCCATGTTTTAGATGTTTAGGACTTAATTAAAAGAACATTGCTAAAATAAAAGCAATTCTGTCTAAATTGGTGGCGAGGGAATTCTGCGCGAGGTTATAAAGCTGCTCAATTAGGTGCCTTTGTGGCATGGCGTGTATGATTCCAGGCTTGTTTGAACTGTTGTGCTTTGGAGTGTAGACTGTCTTATCACCCGGTTAAGAAAACTTGACATGTCTAAACCGTCATGAGTGCTACATCTTGAGTATCACGAGATGTCTAGCCTTTCCTTAACATCTACCCAACCTACAAATACAGAAAATTCAGGAAAAGAGTTTTTAAAAAGCAAAGAGAAAAACATGGAGGATAACATATAGTTTTGTAAACTCACAGCTTTCTTTATCACAAAATGTAACAAGAAAACATAAACTATTTCCTAATCAAATATTGTCTCTATTGAAGAGCTGGGAGAGAAGAGGGCTCATAAAAATGGGACGTAGGGTATTGCAGTACTAAAAGTAAAATTATACCCAGAATAATTTGCTCTGTTTAACATGTAAACCTGAGATTAAATTCATTTTTTTAAAAACTGGTCCTCCTTGTGGAATGACTGTATTCATTTTGGGAAGAAAGCCTTGTTATATGTTTGCCTATGAAATGGCTTTTTCTGAGATACATGTGTGTAATTGCAACATAAACTAGATTAGTGGGAAGAGAATGTATGTAGTGCCATTAATCACTAGAACATCCTCCAGAGAAGATGGCAGGAAGTTTTCTCTTCCTCTGAGTTAGCAAAATCAAACCTCCTGTGATCATTTTCCTCTCTCATTTCCCTAGATGTAAGGACGATCTGGCTATGACATCTGTCACGTTTAGCGATTGCCAGGACTGACTTGGCTGATCTGGCTGGTGTGGCATCTGTCCCCTCTTCCTTCCTCACCCTGAACCCCAGCATCACCATTTCATCCTCCCTTATTAGGCAATATTTTAAAAAAGCTACACATCACTGTCTTTGCAGGTCAGTCTGACAAAATAATCCATGTATTTATTCCATGTCAAAGCTTTTGGGTTTGGAGAAGAACAAAGAAAGATCTTTGGTGATCTTTCCCTGCAGTGGAGTGTTTCCATGTTTTTAGTCCAAAGTTACCTGCTCTGAGGACTATGGGCTGTACTGGATCCTCTCATATTCCTGCCCTTGTCTCTGTTTACTGCATTTTCTTCCTCGAAATCCTGCTTGTAGCCGGAGTCCACAACCCTTCCTCATTTAATCTTCACCTGTTCTCTTTACTTTGATAATCCCCCTAACATCCCCCTCCCCAAATACTTCTGAAATACTTCAGAAAATTCTCCTAAATGTTATTTTACTTTTTTATTACTGGGGAGGGGGGCACATATTCCATAGCATGAGTGTGGAGGTCAGAGGGCGATTCTTCTTGGGGTTGTTTCTCTTTTGCTTCTTTTATGTAAGTTCTGATGATGATCCTCTCACATGCACAGGCTTGGAGGTAAAGTGCCTTTACCAACTGAGCCATATTATTGGTGTGTATGTGTGTGAATATATAGGTGTGAATATGTGTATATACATCTGTGTGAATGTGTATGTGAGTATGTGTGTATGTGGTGCATGTGTATAGGTGCATGTTTTGCAAGTGTGTGGTGCACTATATTATGTTTACCTGTGGAGGCGATCTTGGGACTCACCCTCCATTCATTCTTTTACTATACTCATTGAGGTTGTTCTGGCGATCCTATGTCCACCTTCTGAGCCTGGAGTTAGAGGTGAGCTGCCACACTCCTCTGACATTTACATTGGATTCCGGGCATACAAACTTCAACCCATTTCAAGTCTGAAAGGACAGACTTCCAGGATCAACTTGGGTGCCAAGAACTTAACCACTGAGCAATCTCCCTAGCCCTGGAAATCTGTTTAAAGCAAAATTCACTCCATTCCTCTGTGGGGTCTGACCCGGGCAAACTGCTATCACTGTCAACATTCCTTGGCAGAAATCCCCTCTCACCTTGAGAGCTTGCATGGCCAGAGCAAGGAAAGCTGGTATTGAGAAAAGTCTCATTTACAAAACTATAAAAATCTCTGACAAAGTGAAGTTATTTCTTCAGAGATTATTGTAAACATACCACCTAGCAAAGTTCCTGCCTTGGAGAGGGTTCTCAGTGAGTGGGAGAGGAAGTCCATGCATGGCTTGTATCTTATTTTCTAGTTGAAACATCCATGTCATAGAAGATAGGCAGGTAAACCAGAAGGACATCTGTTATTCGAATGATTAAGACAGCCATTTATATTGGTGGATCCTCCCCCGCCTTCTTTCTTTGCTAACCCTTTACAAATTTGCCATTCTGTTTTCCTCTATTAGACTCATTTGTGTACATCCCAAGCTGTCAGTAACGTTAAGTGGCTGACCTACCGTTCTCTCTATCCTCCTGCTTCTGTATGCTTTTTAAAAAAGTAAAGCAACTGTAGCTTCATAGGCTACTGGATCAAATCATTTTGATTAAGACTCTCAGAGGACAGGTCAAAATACACGTGCACACACACAAACACATGTGCACGTGCACACACACACGCACGTGTATATACACACACAGACACACAGACATACACACATATGCACGTGTACACACACACACACACACACACTATAAGCATAAACTGACCGAATAGCTGTTGCCTTCTTTGGGGTCATCCTGGTTCTGTCCTCTTTGGTTACCCCCTCCCCCAGCCCCACCCTACTCCCCTGACACACATGCCTGGAGACAGCCTGTAAGTTGGACGTTGTACAAAATGGACCTTCTGTTCTCCAGGAAGACATTGCCAGCTCCTTTATTCACCTTAGTTTCAATTCCTATTTATAAACATTTACTTTTACTTTTATTTTAATTTTATTTTTTCCCATGTCTTTATTTATTTTTATTTTGAGACAGGGACTCTCAGTGTAGTCCTGGCTAACCTGGCACTTGAGATGCAGTCTAGGATGACCTACAATTCGTAGCAGTCCTTGTCTATCAGCTTCTCCTGAGTGTTGAGATTCTAGTCACATGATAGCAGTCCCAGTTCTATGTTTTCTAGTTTGAAAACTTTCCTCATATATAGAGACTAAGGAAACAAACAAACAGGTAAACGAACAATGACAAAGCAAACCCAAAGGCCTTCGACCCCCATCTCTACTTCCTCTTTTCCTCACTCACGTTTCCTAGAATCAGCCAGTCACTCTTAGTCTGCAGGTAGACATGATGTTTCTTCTCATGGCCAGGAGCCAGTTTTGCCTGCATTGATGGGTTCTTAACTTTTAATTTCCTCTTTTAATCGCACAATGCTTGTTTTTAGAGCAAAGCATTTCTTATAGAATCCTATCACATCTTTTCAGATTCCTTTCACGTTTCTCCCTTCTCGTGGTACACAGTTGTGATTTTTTTTTTATTTATTGCCAGCTTTGTATAGTTCACAGATTTCCATGACTGTTGACATGTGCTGTCATTAACAATGACAGATAGTCTGCTTTCATTGGGCTCCGTGGACTCTAAGGGACTGGAGTGTGGACTCCACTTTTCATTCTCTTCTTGTGTAGGCCTGTGAGGCAGAGAAAGACTCCTTTACAAAGTAGGAAACAGGGGCCTAGAAGGCTGTTCTCATTCTATCAAAGATGGAAGAATAACAGAGCTGACCTGTGACTCCATTTCACTGACTTCCCACATTGTTTTCTCCAGGAATCTTTCAAATACCTCTTCTGAGTGTTACAGTGCACCTGTGCCCTCTATCAGGGTCTTTAGGTGTGGCATGTTCCCATTTTAAATATGTATTTTAGGGGCTGTAAAGATGGCTGATCAATGAGGAGAATCATTACTCTTCAACAGTTTGATTCCTAGCACCCATACTAGGTGGATCACAAAAACCTATGCCTTCTGCTGGCCTCTCCAGGCATCCATACTCACATGCACATACCGTTCCCTCAGCATTCCCAGGGTCTGTTGTTCACTAGCCCAAGAGGACAAAGGGAGCCCCTGAGTATGATTACAATGACAGACTTCTGGGATCAGCTTCAGAGAGGCAGCTCAACTTTACTTGGGGTGAATCAAGGTTATATGGTTTTTGGGAAGCAGGTAGGGACATCCAGGATGGGTAAGTATTGTTGGCTAGAGTTTAGGATACCAAAGAATGCCTCATTTGCATGGAAAGACATTATAGGAATTATAGGTGCTTGCTGGATAGGTTCTTATTAGGAGAAAGGAAGCTGAACCTGTAATCTTACCAAGGCTACATGACATTCTGTAGGTAGAGGATCTGAGGGTCAGGCTCTCCAGATCAGAATGGGAAGAGGAAGCTCAGAAAAGAAAAGGGAGTCCTCCATCTTGCACTGAGCTCAAGAGAGCTTTCCAGATATAGAGGAGTGCTACCTTTAAGTACATATATGCACGCACACTCACACACACACATACACACACACACACACAGGTGTATATACATACAAACATACAGGCACACACACAAACATATAAACAAAATAAATCTTAAAACTATGTGTTTTATGTATTTTAATTTTAAATTGATGCATAAGGATGATACATGTTTCTGGAGCATGACATTTTAATGCACGTATGTAATGCATAAGATGAGCCTAATAGGAGATCATCTGAAATATGTACCATTTCTTTGTATTATGGAGTTAGAAAAATGTTCCCTACAGTCAGTTTTTAAATATTAAATAGATTGCTATCAATTGCAATTGTATTTTTGGGATTATCAGTTATCATTTTCTCATTGATTTAACAAAGCAACTTTAGGGAGGCAGGATATAATTCGGCTCATAGCTATCAACCAAGCCGGGGATCATGTCAGGGAAGGAGTAGCAAAGTTCATGGTGACAGGAACAGTTAGCAGAGCTTCTCATGTCTTTCTGGCCAGGAAGCACAGAGCTAGATTTAGACTGGAAGTGGGGTATGCCTTTAAGGGTGAACTGTATCTGCTGACTAGCTCACAACCCTAAGGCTTCCGCTGCCTTAAACAGTATCGTAGCTAGGAACCAAGCATTCATATACATGAGTCAGAGGTGGGACCATAGGGCATATCACATTCAAACCGTAACACCTGCTATTGAATGAAACAGTTCCTCTATCAGGCACATCCAGCCACCACAGTCCCCATGTCCTCTGCCTTCTCGGGCTATCATAACTTCTAATGTATTCTCTATTTTTAATAAAGTCCAGGGTGCACACGGGAGTGAGAATCTGGCATTTGTCGGATTTGTCAGAAAAAAAAAACCCTAAGGTTATCCTTCTGTTTCTATTCAAATATCCTGTCACTTGTCTTTTAAGGGAAAACTTACTCACTGGTTAGAGTGAAACATTATGCTATACGTAGTCAATGGTAAAATGTATCCTTTTCAAAAAAAAAAAAAATTTCTCCAGAACCATCTTGTTTCCTGGTACTCAAGATCCATATATCTCTTCTATACTCTTCCTAATCAACACTTCCTAGAACAGGAATATATGAGGCTAAAACTTCCCAAGGCACAAAGGCAGCTCCTTTCTGCAGCTGTGCAGTGCCTGGCCGAGTGCTCTCCCTGGCTTCATTTCTTTCTTCCATCAAAGCCTCTCTCCTCCCTGCCGTGCAGAGGGACACTCCTTATGGCTGCTCTGTGCCTCTTCTAGGTCTGCCCTGACAAAATAGAACAGCTTGAGCACCTAAAGCAATAGGAGTTCATGTTTTCTATACCTCTGAAGTCTGGAAGTCCAAGATCAATCAAGGTCAGGGGTCAGGGTTGGTTTATGGTGAATCTTTTTTTTTTTCCTGACTTGTCATTTTTACCTTCTCCCCATGACCTCAAAAACATGGTAGCATGCATGAATGCTTATATGAGTATGAACATATATACATGAATGTGTGTGTGTGAGAAAGAGAGAAAGAGAAAGAGAGAGAGAGAGAGAGAGAGAGAGAGAGAGAGAGAGAGAGAGAGAGAGAGACAGATTGAGACCTTGAATCTTTTCCTACTCTTATCTGGACATTATTCCTGTTAGATAAGGGTTCCACCCTTAGAACATCACTTAACTATAATTACCTCTTTCCGTAATACCTCTCTAAATACTGACATGTCAGTGATTAGGTTTTCCACATATAACTTTTGGGTGTATATAATTCAGATCATAATACAGGTTGAATCTTACAACTGTCTACGTAAAGTAACTCTTGATCTGAAGAGAAATTTCTCAAGTTCAACAGCATATATATTTTTACACACTGAAGCTTGAAAAATGAACAAAGCCATTCTCCATTTGGATAGATCACTCTTCAGTACCATTGCTGAAAACACTCCTAGCAAGTCCATCTGTTGACTGGTCTTTGTAAGTTCACCACTGCCCTGTCTTTTGCTTTTGATCAGTACCCTGTACTCCCTAGCTGCCTCTACCCAGGAATTCCTGACACCCGTAAGAACTGTGTACCTTAATGATACAAAAATAACTTTCCATAAATTCACAAGAGTTCCATATCTTTGAAGAAAGTCATTCCCCTTGAGCACATTTTTGTATTTCCAACATTCCTTCCAATAGTCTCAGATATTTAGAGGATGGTAAATTATTGTCCTTTGTTAAAATCACCTCAGTATTTACCATTATTCCCTAAGCTGTTACCTCCAGTATTATTTTTATCCCCTTTTGATTACATTCCTCTTTATGCTTCTGAGCTCCTGTTGGATGATTTGCTATGAGTGTTTTGTATATATCCCCCTCCCCAACAAAGTGGATCACACAATTTCTTTTTCCAGGTCCTGTTCCCTGAATCACACAGTACAACTTTCTCTCCTTCTCCTTATGATCTCTTCATGTCTATCCATAGACAAACAAACAAATCCACCATTTTAATAACTTTAAGTTTTCATTTATATTCTATTAACTGTTTGATAACTTTGTACAATGTGTTTTAATCACACTCATTTCCTCTTCCAACACCTTGCAGATCCACCCTTTCCTTCCCTATCCACCCAACTTTGAGACTTTGTCTTCTTTTTTTAATTTAATCTCACTCTGTTCAAAATCATGCTTTCCATATACTCTTGAATGCATGGCCATTGACTGGAGCATGTCGGACCTACTTGAAGCTACACCCTTAAAGAAAACACAGTTCTCCCTTCCCAGCAACTATCAACTGCCAATAGCTTCTCATCTAGGAGTGGACCTTTGTTCCCACCTCCCTGGCTCCATGATGGGGTTTCATCTGGGTTAAGCTTGTGCAGGTCATGTATGTACTGTCGCAATATCTGTGAGTTCATATGTGCAATTTCCCTGCTATGCCAGGAAAACACCGGTTCCTCGTCATTGACCACACCTGTCTCTGAAAACCTTTGTGTTCCTTCTGAAATGATCCTTGAGCCTTTGGCAGGAGAGTTGTGTTATAGATGTCTCAGTTAGGGGGTTGTCTTAAGTCTCTTATTCCTGCATTTTGATCAGTTGTGGGTCTTTGTAATCAATTTAAAACTTGTCTAGGTTTAGATTTGTCAAATGCCTTCTGAGTGGTGGCGGGAGCTGGGACAGCTGTTCACCATATATTATTTCACTGCATGTAAACACAGCAGCTGTTCCTACTCAGTCTTTTCTCCTCTGGGTGTTCCCCTCCTTCCCTGTGAGTTTCCCTTATGGCTAAATAGTCTTTGTATTTGTATTTTTCTTTAGGGAAGGGGGTTGAGCATAACTCACCAGATTGTATGTGTGTTCTCCTCAGACATTTCTTCTGTGTTGAACCAGTGGGTTGTTCATTGATTTTTTTATAAATGCTCCCTGTCTACCAGTGTCATCTTCTAGTAGTTTGCATCTCCCTTACGACTCCTGTAAATTCTCTACTATCGAAATATCTCAAGCCGTTTACAAATGTCAATGTCACGAACTGTTCAATGTCACTTAGCCTTGCAAAAATCCAGGCTCCACCCCACCCCATCTCACTCCGGTTGGAAGAAGAAATTTAAAGTCACAGATAGCTCCTCCTATCCTCTCCATCTCTGCTCAAGAATTTATAACCCATAGAGATGATTTTTTGGTGTGTCTTCCCCAGGATGGTCTGTTCCAGCGTGAATCAGTGGTGGCGGGGAGAGACTGTCACATTTGACAGATCTCAGAAGCACATCTGTCACCCTCCAGGAATCCCCCTCACTCATCAATTGGTTGTCAGTTACACGTACAGTCATCTCCCCAGCCCTCAGGGGTGTCAGCAATCTTCCCTACATGTGTCCTCCTCAGAACTCCTGCTGGTGGCCTCAGGTGGGCTGCTCCAGATGCAGGTTCCCCACTGTCACTCTCCATGGAGTGTCTTCTCCAGGTGGCGCGAGTCATGTTCTGGTGAAGAATCTCTTAACAGCAGCGTCACTTTGCCCGTGGTACTGATGTTGAGTATCCTCCCGTGGTACTGATGTTGAGTATCCTCCGGTGGTTTAGAGTTTCCTTTCTTTAGAAAATACATGTATTTCTTTTCATCTTTTAGAGAATAAAAAGCTCAGTCTTTCAAGGAAATGATGCCCAATGCTTTCTGCTTCCCTATTAGCCAGGGAAAGATGGGCACATTTAACGTACACCAGTTTGAAGAAGGAAGAGCTTCTCTTTTATGGTTTTGAATGGATTCCATTTAAGAAGGGCTCCTGGAAATCTGTCTGGTCTATTTGTGTTACATCTAATAAGCTTATGGCTGGTGTTTCTTGTTAATTCTATCCCTCCTTATTTAAAAGAAAAATATTACAGATTTCCTAGGCATCCCATGCTCACATTTTCTTTGACCGTTGAACTCTGTACATCTAGCCTGGTTCTCTTTACAGATGTGCCTGAGGCTATGAATATTTCTTTCTTACTACAGAGGCAATACACTTCAGCTTAAAATATGTGCTTTATCAGATGGAACAATGAGATTATCACTTTAATATTTTCTTTGACAGTGTCTCTTGCTTGTTCCATCTCTCACTTATATACTGTGACATATACGAGAAAATTTTAAAATGTGATCCTACAGGGAATTAATTAATTCATTGTAAAGTTAATTTAAAATGGATTCCTGCAACCCTGGAGTTAAGGCATTTCTTCCTGAAGCATCCTTTCATAGTTTTATAGCTGTTTGTTTACAGCTCAAGTGCTGAAAATAAATGTATTTAACCACTCAGTTCTTATGCTAGGTCAAATACAAGTGAGTTATTTTAGTAACTGACTAATCCTACAGCGGTATACAGTGGTAGATAATGTTTGAGGTGAGGTTTCTTACTTCACCACCTAAGTTGCTTCATGTTTCAGTGCTTACATGGTCTTCCAAACCCAGCCTTCTGGCTGTTATGTTATACATATTACAGGCAGAGCCTCTCTCTCTCTCTCTCTCTCTCTCTCTCTCTCTCTCTCTCTCTCTCTCTCTCTCTCTCTCTCTCTCTCCCTCTCCCTCTTCCTCTCCCTTTCTTCTCTCCCTCCCCCTTCCTTCCTTCTTTTGCCAAAGGATACCTTTGCAGCCCAAACACAGTGTAGCAGTTTCAATGGAATGGTTTTACATTGAAAGTTGGGTTAAGCTTTTTTGCTTTTCATCCTGTAGTTATTTCCAAACCCATCCATCCTTCTAAAAGCAAGAACCAAAGACGGTAAGTTCTTGTTTGGCTGGCTGCTGCTCCGGGACTCTTTTTCTTTTTCAGTTATCTCCCAGTGTGATTTATAGAAACAAGTACTGTCTGAGGGGATTCATCCATCCATCCATCCATCCATCCATCCAACCATTTACCCACCCACTCAACCCCTAAAATAACTATGTATGAGTTTGTTGTTCTAGTCAAGGTAACAGTGTAAAATCAGAAACCCGTCCCCATCTCTGATATGCAGGGTCTGAAAACCAGGAGAAGACATAAAGACTTGTCTTAAGGTAACTGTGACAAAATAAAGACTGGAACCTCTTGCACGGCAACATGCACATTGTGAATGCTATTCACATTTCGGGCGCGACCTGTACATTCCTTCTAATTCTTCTTAAAATTAAAAGCTAACCGGTCACATCCCTGGAGTTGATTTTTGCCTGACTTTGGATGGTGTGAAAATTATCCTTAGGAATTACTCCCGTTGACTATGTTCCATGTTAAATGAACCCTGTAATGGCACACTTTCAAATTCTGTTTTTTTAATCCTTTTTCAGTTGGCATGGAGGATTCAGAGAATTATAGCTAAGATTGAAAGAAATACTAATGAACTATATTATACCAGTTCTTAGTGATTTTTTTTTGGTATTGCCTGGATGTATTTGGTTTCCTAAAATTTACTCTTCTTAGAGTTGGGCTATTGTTCCTTCAGCTTATTAAAGTGTCCTTCCCTCTTGTCATTTCTGGGGGTCCCTGGGTTTCCTCTCTCTGCTTATGCTATTCACTTATTCACTCAACAAATACTTAGTAAGCCTCCACAGCGTGGTGTCTGTTATTTTGTATGTCTTCAGCATGGGTAAGTTGATTGCAATCCAAAGAATTTTGACTCTCAGATACATTGTGCTTTTGTGATCATATTTTACACCTAAGGTTTTGTTTTCGTATAAAACAAAAATGCAGGCCATTGTTTGGGGTACTTCCAGGGTACCATTGTGATGGCAGACAGTATGCTTGGTTGGCTGTATGGCTGAATCTTAACCAGCTCATCCCTGGGCTCTATGTTCAGCCTTTTAATTTCCTGGGTGTGTAGAAAAGCATGACACAGGATGATCAGAGAGAGGAGAGAGAGAGAGAAATACAAAGCCTTTGGGGTGGTCCTACATAGGCATTAGATGTGGGCAACGTGATGCAGAGCTAACCCTTTCTTGAAGGATGAATAAAGATGCTGGAAGGAAGCAAGTGACTGTCAATCAAAGTCAGAGCCTAAAAAAAAAAAAAGCCTAAAAAAGCTTGGAGCATTTGCATGTACCACAAGAGGTTCAGAAGGGTAGGCTGTAGGTATGGCATAGTGGCAGACAAAGAAAAAAGATATCTCAAATGGTCTGAGCATTAAAAACTCCTGCAGGTAAAGCTAAGGACAATATTTTTAAAAGACCTGCATTTATGTGACATGAGTGTGTGAATGTGGTGTGTGTGTGTGTGTGTGTGTGTGTGTGTGTGTGTGTGTGTGAGAGAGAGAGAGAGAGAGAGAGAGAGAGAGAGAGAGAGAGAGAGTGTGAGTTTATGTGCAATGGTACACATGTTGAGGTCAGAAGGGACAACTGGGCATAGAACTCAGGTTAGTTATCCTTGGAAGCAAGGACTTTTGCTCACTGAACTATCTTGCCAACACACGTACATGTACACAATACTTTTTATTTTTTTTTTACCTACAATGTCAAATGATCTTTTTTCTTATAGTAGGTGTTGTGCACATTCAGGTGTGTGACATTAAGTTTGAATTTTGTAGAACTCATCACAATTTAAGGATGTGATACAAAAGGGAGAGAAAGTGGGTTCTGATATAGGATCATGAAGAGTAGATATTGAGCTTGTGGAGTGACTCGCATAGGAAATACAGGAAGAAAAGAGTCCAAGACTTCATCTCCAAAGAGGATGCAATGGAAGTGTTCTGTGTCTTGTTGGCAGAAGAGATCCACGAGAGAAGAGTGCAGATTCCACTGGGTAGCATTAGCTTTTATTTTCTTGTAAATGTGTTTATGCCTTCCAAATTTTGTAGTTTGATTTTTGTATGCAGCTGCTTTTCTGAATATGAAGTTTTTCTTTCATTCACACTTTTCAAACTTTCTTTTATGTTTATCATCTATCTTATCTATCATCTATCTATCTCATCTACCTCTCTATCTACTATCTATCTATCTATCTATCTATCTATCTATCTATCTATCTATCTATCTATCTTATCTACCTCTCTATCTACTATCTATCTTCTATCTATCTCTCTATCCATCTATCTCTCTATCTATCTATCTAATCTATCTATTAGCTACCTATCATCTATCTTATCTATCTATCTATCTATCTATCTAGCTATCTATCTATCTATCATCTATCTTATCTATCCATTATCTACCTATCATCTATCTTATCTATCTATCTATCTATCTATCTATCTATCTATCTATCTATCTATCTATCTATCTACCATGTATTTTCTATCTATCTATCTATCTATCTATCTATCTATCTATCTATCTATCTACCATGTATTTTCTATCTATCTATCTATCTATCTATCTATCTATCTATCTATCTATCTATCTTCTATCTCTCTATCTATCTATCTATCTATCTATCTATCTATCTATCTATCTATCTATCTATCTAATCTATCTATTAGCTACCTATCATCTATCTAATCTATCTTATCTATCTATCTATCTATCTATCTATCTATCTATCTATCATCTATCTTATCTATCCATTATCTACCTATCATCTATCTTATCTATCTATCTATCTATCTATCTATCTATCTATCTATCTATCTATCTATCTACCATGTATTATCTATCTATCTATCTATCATCTGTCTAATACATCTATGTCTGTCTGTCTGTCTGTCTATCTATCTATCTATCTATCTATCTATCTATCTATCTTTCTACTTTCGTACCTACCTACCTATCTACCTTATCTACCTATCTATCTGGTGTATTCAAATGTGTATATGTGTACACACCTCTGTTCAAGGTCATACATGCCCTGAGGACATGTAATGTCTGACTCTCTTACTCTGCCTTCTATCCCTGAGACAAGTTTTTCTGAACTTGTCAGTCACCTTTCAGACTAGCTGGCTCATGAGCTCCAGGCATCTGCGTGTCTCTATCCAAGCACTAACCCCCAGAATGGGATTACAAACATGTGTGTCTACATCTAGCTTTTATTAGCTTTTATATAGTTCCTGGGAATGAATATATATATATATATATATATATATATATATATATATATATATATATATATATATTTCAGGTCCCTCTTACCTACTAAACTCTTTTCTCAAGCAAAGAAGTCCAGGAAATGAAGGAGCATAGTTCATTATTTCAAGCTCATATATCACTGTATAAATGTAGTGTTTTTAGAAGACTTTACTAAAGTCTTTCTGAAATGAGGCTCAGACAAATTTCTTTCTGGCATTTCTTACTGCACTTTAGCAATATGTTTTTTTTCTCTTGGCAAAATAAGGAATTATCCAGAAGTGGATTTTTTTTTTGAAGAATTCTTCCCCATCTTTGGGCAGCATGATGTTTTCTTGCTTTCCACTGCTCTCTCTTTTATTTACCTTAGTTATTAAAGACAAGATGCTCCCTTAGCACACAATGCAGAGTTCCTATAGCTGAGTTGTTAAGAGCTTCTAGCCCAACATATTTAATGTTCCAGTATTCATGCCAATGTGTACAGATAAAATGGGGGCAGGGAAGAAACAAGCATCAACCTGAATTTTAAATATTTATTCTTATTTTTAGTTATGTGTCTGTATGAGTATCTATGTGCATGAGGAGGCCGGAGGTGTTCAGAGTCTTCTGAAGCTGGAGGTGCAGGTGGTTGAGGGGCACCCTGTGTGGGTGCTGGGGAACTGGTGGTACAGGATTTTGAGGGTCACCCTGGCTGGGTACATACTGAGGGCCCAACTGAAATCCTTATCAAGTGTATGATTGGATCTTAATTGAGTCACCGCTCCAGTCCCTCAATCTGAATTTAAAAGAGGCTCTCGAATTAGAGCCAATTCATTTAAACAGATGTTTAAATGTGTGTGTTCCATGTTTAAGAATGTTCTAGAAAACAGGTAGATAAAGTTGTCTAGATTTTGCTCCCTGCTGGATGAGGCTGGAAGGGGAAGTGCAATGGCTCACCACGATGATCCTAACTTGCCCTTTTGGAAACCACAAATCAGATTGAATCTGTTTCTTTGGCTACACCTGGGGATTCAGCAGCCATCAGTGGGTGCTACTGAATTATTGACCATACCTGATACCCTAAGCACTGAGAAGAGCCAAGATAATTGCCCCTCCAGAGAGCGCTAATTCTCCAGTGTGTTCTGCAGTCCTCCATACTCTGGTGAGTTTTAAAAATCAGTGGCAGGAAACATTTGAGGCTTCCTGTGGCTCTCCAATGGCAACTGTTACATTTTTAAAACTTGCCCCTGGACATATCCAGCTATGAAGATAAACCCGGAAGGGTTCTTTTTTTTTTTCCTCAACAAAGTTATGAAGAAAGAAACTTTACTAATTTATAAAAGAACTCAGAAGACTTATGAAAAGTATGAAGGTGATGTGATCATTTGTAAGGAAAAAAAGGGTTAGCATTTTAAGCATTATTAAGTGTGTGGATAAGAAACCAGTAATTGGTTTCTTGAAAGTCACTGTAATTAATGCTCTTAGGACTTAGATGTAGCTCAATGGTAAAGACATTTACCTTGCATGCACAAGGTTTTGGCTTCAAACTCCAGAACCCCCAGACCCGCCCCCCCCACATACACACACACTCATGCACACACACATATACACAGAAGAAATTAAGGACTGTCTTGGGTATTTAGATTTTAGTATCTATAAAACATTATTTTATTTATGATTTGCTTAAAAACTACAAACTATAATCAAAATTCTAGTAGGTCTGAATATACCAATATAAATTGTTTGCAACATAAAATCTTTGAGACAGTCCACGATCCCAAGTGATTTGTTTTTATTCAATTACTATAATATGTGTAATTGATTTGTTCCCCTTCTCAAAATTTAAAAAGGAATTGTCTCTCTAGATGTGCGTATTATGAACTGATTTACAGTAAAATTAAGTTCTCAGTGTCGAGGATTAAGATAGAAATTTTATTTGATTTACTTGAATTCAATCTGCCATTTAGAATTTTCCCCAAGCTCTTTGAACTTTGTATTTCCAGACCATGAAACTACCCGTTATGTTTTAAATTTGTTAACATTTATTAGTCAAGAAGTCTAGGAGTTTCTAGGTATAGTGGATAGGTAGGTGGATAGATAGATGATACACAGACGTTCATATTTCACTTCTTAATGTCTGGATAAAAATCTTCAGTGTGGTTTCAGTGGTTTGTATATGCTTGGCCCAGGGAGTGGCACTATTTGGAGGTGTGGCCTTGTTAGAGTAGGTGTGGGTTGTTGGATTAGGTGTGTCACTGTGGGTGTGGGCTTTAAGACTTTCATCCTAACTGCCTGGAAGCCAGTCTTTCACTAGCAGCCTTCAGATGAAGATGTAGAACTCTCAGATCCTCCTGCACCATGCCTGCCTGGATGCTGCCATGCTCCCACCTTGATAATAATGGACTGAACCTCTGAACCTGTAAGACAGCCCTAATTAAATGTTGTTCTTATGAGACTTGCCTTAGTCACAGTATCTATTCACAGCAGTAAAACTCTTAAGACAGTGGTGTTCTCACATTGCCTTATTCAAGAATTTCAAGGCTCTTTCCCTGTGTGTGTGTGTGTGTGTGTGTGTGTGTGTGTGTGTGTTTGTGGTGTTGTCTTTGTGTTGTGTATGCACATCTGTGTCTACAGGTTCATGACTGTGGGTGTGGAGGCCAGAGGAGGACATGGAATGTCCTGCTCCATCAATTCTTAGCTATATTTCTTTGTGACAAGGTTTTACACCAAGCCTGGGGCTGGGCTGGTAGACAGTAAGCCCAGTTATCTCTCTGTCTCAGCTCCCATAGCAATGAAAGGTGCTGAGGATTTGAACCCATTTCCTCATGCTTGTACAGTGAATGCTTTTACCCACAGAGCCATTTCCCAACCTTCTTGCTCTGTTTGATGATGATCCACATCTGTGCTATAGGAAAAAAAATGCATTTTAAGAACCTTAAAAATATTCACTCATTATTCAAAATATTTTAAAAATATTCATGCAGTGAGAAAGGATAAACCAGGTATTAAGCCAGGAATCCCTAGCTTCTCGGCCCCTCCCCCTCACTTCTCTATGTCAAATGAGTCATCTTTCTTAGCTTGTCAGAGACACTCTCCCATCCCTGCAGCCTTCGTTCATGTGTTCGCATAGCAACAAATCACTACACAAATAAGAGCAAACCCTCTTTCAGAGGTCCCTACATTCACTCCTCTCTTTCTGCCATGGCCTTTTAAACCACAGTGTGGGGCTGAGCTCTTCAACAGGGATGAGACACACCGGCATAGCATTTCAATGCATTATTTTAATTACTGAGCAGGAGTGTTACGCGGGGTGCTATAAAAACAAGGAGAACACTTAAGCCCAGGGAGGTCAGCCAACAGGTCTTTGTCTGGAGGCCATTCCATGCTGCGGGTCTCAGCAGAGGCGCGGCAAAGCAAATGCAGACAGAACTCTTAGTTTAATCAAAATGGAGTAGTCAGGCTGACCTGAAATGCAATAATCAGAATGTAATAGTCCTGGAACATCTATACCAAGGGCTGATGGGGTGGGAGCAAGTAGAACTGAAGATGAGTTTATAATTAACGCTCCAGGTTTTATGGATGGCAATTAGATTGTTTAGATCACCCCATTCCTGTGCTTGTGAGTGGCAATGGGCAGAGAAGCAGCCAGAGCTTCTGTTCTAGGGACCACACAGTGGAGAAATTCATTAGAACCTGAGATGCAGACAGAAATCTAGTGAGAGGTATGGCTATATCCTAGAAGCCACGATGAATGTGTAAATAGTGTGTGCCTGTGTGTACACGCACGTGTGCCGTAGTCATAGAAAGTCTTGCTTAGACACTCAGTTGCCTGTTGGGATACTGGAAAGCTGGACTCTGAACCATCTCCAGGTCACACTTCTCATAATGGGGACAGTTTTGGAGATGCTCCCTTTCTCATCTCATGGCAGAGTCACTAATTAGTGGGGGCACTTAATACTAAGAGCCAGCCGGAGAGGGGGAAGGGGGCAACAGAGATACTAAGGTGAGACCGTATCTACCAGTTTCTCTGTACCATTTGTGATGTGCTCTCTAAAACCACTGACTTTCCCAATTTTGTTGGTAACAATGTCTGGTGTTCAGAAGTTAGGTCATCTTTCTAATAGAGATGTCTGGCATCTGACTGATGCACATAAAAAAAAAATCTTGCTCCAGAGAGCGTGTTCTATCACTGCCCATTATGTAGTACGCCTTGTTCATTCCTCCATCATGCCCCACTGAAAATAATGCCTTCAAGTATTTGCTCCAGTGACTCATTCTGAGTTCAGACAATAGTGGCTGGGGGAATAGTTCAGTTGGCAAATGCTTCCCTTGCAAACAGGAGGAACTGAATTCCACCCCGAGAACCCAGGAAAATGCCAGGTATTGTGGCATGTCCTTGCACTGGGAAGGCAAGAACAAGAGGATCCTGGGGGCTCACCAGTCAGCCCAGTCAAGCCTAATTGGAAAACTTCAGGCCTGTAAGAGACTGCAATTCCTAGAAGAATTCCTAAGATGGCACCTGACATTGTACCTCTGGTCATTTCATGCACACACATTCACACACACTTGTGCCTGTACACACACACTCACACATATATACATACTCATATATTAAAGAAATAGAATACTGGTCAGTAAATAAAGTGGGAATGTGATACTGACAGGTTAATCTGCATTAAAATGAAGCTTTATGGAAAATAAAAATATGCTCAAAGACTTCAGCAAGAAATTTAAATTCTTTGACCTTCAGTGAAGAACACAAGAAATGGGCAGATGTTTTTCAAGGGCTTTGGGTAAGGATTTAACTGCTTGGGACATCACGTGAATATCTATAACTATCATGGTGTGTTGGCCAGGGTTTTAATGCCCGTAGGGATTAGCTGAAGAAAGACTTATTGATGCTCATGATTTTAGAGACGTTGGTTTGTGGTTGGCTGGTCCAATGCTTTGGACCCAGGACAAGGTAGAGCATCATAGTGAAGGGCATGGTGGGGTGGAGCTATTCACTTCATGCTGACCAGGGAGTCTAGAAAGTGACAGGAAGCAGCTGGGGCCAAGACCTGTTCCTCAAAGACATGTTCCTCATTGGTTACTTCCTCCAACCAGGCTTCACTTCCCACAGTTCCTCTACCCCCCAGCCTACTCAAGATTCTAATGCATGGGTAAGTCATGGGGTAGATCAAAATCCTTGTCCCCTCTCACACACACCCAGGTATATACCTCACTAACCTGTTCTCTCTCAGTCCCGTTCGCTTAATAGTCTAAATTCTCTGTCTCTCTCTTAGCAGTTTTTCTCTATAGAGCCCTAGATAATGTTTCACAGGTACATTGGCGTGGGTCAAGTCATTCTATAAATGTCTTCCTTCCTAAGTATGAAGTCAATTTGCAGTATATCAAATACTTTGACACATGCCAGAGAAGTAGTTGAATCATGGGTCAGTGTGTGTGGGGGGGTGACTTTGATAATGGAGTACCTACGGGATGAAAGAATAAACAAACACTTGGTCAGCTCAATAAACAAATAAACAAATACTTGGTCAGCTCAATAACACCTTTCAGGAACTAAAATAAAAAAAAAGAGAAACGAGAGACAGAAAAACAAAGTAAAAGCTGTATCATTTGAATGTGCTTTCCAATGCTTAAATTAGACCTAAAAATTTAAAGCTCTACAATGGTAATTTCTAATACTGTTGAAGTCTCAGTATGAAATATCTGTAAAATCGGGACACAAAAAAGGGGAGAGGTCTGAGTGAGGCTCTTGGATTTCGTTTTTCCAACTGGAATTATTTTATTTCAGTTTATTTTATTTTGCACAGTCTAGGTTTGAACTCAAGATTTTCTTTTTTCTTTTTCTCTTTTCTTTTCTTTCTTTCTTTTTTCTTTTCTTTTTTTTTTTTTTTTTTGAGACCGGATTTCTCTGTGTAGCCCTGACTATCCTGGAACTCACTCTGTAGACCAGGTTGGCCTCAAACTCAGAAATCCGCCTGCCTCTGCCTCTCTCGTGCTGGGATTAAAGGTGTGCACACCACTGTCTAAGATTTTCTTTCTTTGGCCTCCCGGGTGCTCAGATGACAACCATGTTCCACCATGACTCACTGAGACAGTTATCTGCTTTTAAATAAGGCATCTTGAAGACGCAGACGGCAGATGCCTGAAGATCACTTTTACTACTATCCTATTGAGAACTTCAAGAATGACCTTAACCCAACAATTTTAAACTTAGTGCTTTGACTTTTAAATGACAAATGTAAAAGGGAATTTTTTTGTAGGTGTGTTTGAGGCCAAAAGCAGATCATTTTAAAATATGCAAAAAAGCATGTTGAAACGTATTTCCTAGTTTTAAGTAATTCATGATCTTAAAATTCATGACTTAGAACATATATCTAAGAGGGCATTAACAATTAACATAGTGTTTGCAAAGTGTATCTGAACTCATATACGGGAGATCTGGGAACAAATCAGTTGCCAGAATTTGTTTAATTGGGAAGGGATGTCCTCAGAATGTTGGGAAGGTTACAACAGTTGAAAAAAGAGACAAAGGACCTACCATCATTACAGATATTCTCCAGAATGAGTTTTAGCAGAATTCAATTCCTGATAAACATCATGTTTTCTTGTCTGCTGCCAACTGGAACCTCAGGTCCTAATGGGAGCAATTATTGCATAATTACTGCATCTTACCAAGTGGGACTGGCCAATGACATGACAGTTTGCATCTTGAACCCAATGGGACTAGTCAATGACATGACAGTTTGTATCCTGAACCCAGTCAGAGAAATTTCCCTTTTGCATCTCATCTCTGTTTTCTTTGTGTCTCTGTCCTTTAGGCTTTTTAAAGGACAGGATATTCTCACCTTTCAGTACTTGAAAGCCAAAAAAAATTAGGATTTTTTGGTGGGGGGTGGGGTGGGGTGGGTGAGGTAGGGAGAGACAGTCTCATGTGGTCCAGGCTGGTCTTGCATTTATGTACTTGCTATGTAATCAAGAATGACCTTGAGCTCCTGATTCTTTTGCCTCTGCTTTTTATCTGTTAGAGATACAAGCATGCACCCATGTTATGAGAAACTGGGGGTAGAACTCAGGGCTCCATGCAGGCTAGGCAAGCACTCTATTGGCTGGGCTACACCCTCAACTCAGGATTTTTATCAATTAATTCTATCTCCGAAATCCCTCTTGTCAGATAATATAATGTAATCACACCAGTGTCATCGGATAACACAAGTTCTGCCTCCATTCAACTGGAGCAGAACATATAAGATGTTTACCACGTGAGGTTAGAGCCTTGGGTATCATCTTAGAAATTTTGCCTGCAGACAGGTTTATAGAACTGGCTATTCTCCTAAAAGAAAAGACCCCAGGCCACAGAACCACTTTACGTGGATCAGGTGTTTAGAACTGTGACCAGCGGTTCCCTGGTCACAGGCTGGGCTTTATTGGAAAGGTGGTGTTTATGAAGCCCAGTCGGGTCTGTCATGGAGCTAATTCGCACCTGCTCAGCCAGCTTTTAGTTAAGCTGCCAACACAGTGGAAAGGAACCTCTGAGGCCAGCCAAGCTTGTCCCTTGCTTGATTATGAAATCAAACACAATAATCTTAACCAATGAAATGGAAACAGCTTCCACCTAATCTCATATGTGATTGTTCAGGGAAGCGTATTGTTTTTAGTTGGCTTGGCTTTTTTTTCCCTCCCTCAGTGAGAAATAGCTGTTTATTAAAATAGCTTTGTGGACTCCCCTACTAAAATCCATTTGTCTTCAGCCAAATTCCTCATCACTTTGAATCATTTCAACCTCCATTTTTTAAGTGTGCAGTTGTTGTTAGCACGAATAACAACCCTCAAAATGACTTGGTAATGAAATGGGGTTCTCCTTTGTTGATGTTAAAACACTATCTAATATGTCTAGAATAAAAAAAAAAAGTGAATTGACGCTTACCCAATTTTCTCTCCAGGAATCAAAGTTTAAACCATGGCAATTTTAGGTAGAAAATATCAGTTAATGCGAATAGCACATACATATAGTAGGGTGCTGTTACTTTACATACAATGTAGTCAAAACGGCATGAATGAAAGCAAGTCTAAGTGTATCCCTGAGCTATCTATAAATGCTCATTGTTTTAGTTAGGATTTTATTGCTGTGAAGAGACACCATGTCCAAGGCAACTCTCTTAAAAGAAAACATTGAATTGGGGCTGGCTTACAGTTTCAGAGGCTCAGTCCATCATCATCAAGGCAGGAAGCATGGCAGCATCCAGGCAGACTCTGTGCTGGAGGAGCTGAGAGTTCTGCATCTTGGTCCAAATGCAGCCAGGAGGAGACTGTTCTATCCTGGGCAGAGCTTGGGCACTAGCCCACCTCAAAGCCCACACCACACAGTAACACTTCCTCCAACAAGGCCACGCCCACTCCAATAAGGCCACGCCTCCTATAGTGCCACTCCTGTTGGCCAAGTGTTGAAACGCATGGATCCATGGGCGTGCCAAACCTATTCAATCCACCACAGGTACATTCTTTCAATTTCTTTTCTCTTTCCTATGAATCAAAATGTCCTGATTTCTGCAGCATCTGTAGTTTTAACTTCCATTTTTTTTCTATAGTAAGCAAAACAATTTAAAACTTAAAAGGTAGGAAGAAAACATATGGCCCTTTGGAACTTTAAAAACTCTTCCCTCATATTCCCACATTGTAAGGATACTTTCCTTTATTTTTAGGTTAATGTGTCCATAAAATCTTCTTTGCTTAGAGGGAAGGAGGGTGGTTAGGAAGTTTGACTGCTACCTTCTCTCCATCTTAGAGGATTGTTCTTACCAAAATTTGTAAGAAATATGTAGCTAAATTTTATTAATTTCTTGGTTAGATAGGTGGCTCAGTGACTAAAAGCATGTACTATTCTTCAGAGGATTTGGGTTTGGTTTCCAGCATTTACATCAAGCATCTGACAACCACCTGTAACTCCAGCTCCAAGGAAGCTGATACCCTCTTCTGGCCTCTTTGGGACAGAAGAGGGTATCAGCACACACACACACACACACACACACACACACACACACACACACACACAGAGCATACCAACAAAATCTTAAAACCTTTCAAGTAGCTCCAACTCTAGAAATACGTGAATTCATATAAATAGATGTTGAAAGTCGCAATTATAAATGTGGATAGTACTGCTTAAAGACAAGATGCTACACACTTTCTCCATATGATCCCAGCTATCCTCAAACCCCTGCTTCTCTTAGCTCAGCCACCCAAGCGCTGGGACTTACCAGCATGTGCCTTTCCACATGGCCTCTCTTGGATCTTGGATTAGGTTACTACACATGGTTCAAGGGGCTTTGCAGATGTGAGTAGACGAAGGACTTGGGATGGGGAGGTTTTCCTGGGTTTTCTGTGTTAGCCTCCTGACAGCATAAGGATCCTTGGCAATGAAAGAACGTGGTAGAATTAGAGAAGGCTTGGTGGCAAGGTCAAGCAAAAGGACCAAGCCTAGCATTGCAGGTGGCCTTTAGTTGCTGGAAAAGGAAGCATACTATACTTCTCTAGAGCTTCCACCTGTAGCAAGTAGTATTAATTGCTACCACCTTTGCTCTGGGACTGGCCAGCTATCAGCCCTTCCCAGCTTCCCTTTTGTTCTACTGCCTTTGCTCCCGAAAGTGACCGCGCTACCAGCTGCCACCTGAGACCTTTGAATCCTCGGATAAAAGACACATGCAGTTTGTTCCTCTACAATTTGCCTTCTCGGCACAGTTGCTGGGCACTGCTATATCCCACCTAGAAAAGCTTGCCTATATCAATTTCTTAACTCAGTCTCTTCCACCTGCCCTAAACTTAGAGGCCGATCCTACCTGGCCCCTCGCCATCCATGAGTGATGGATGAGTGTTCACCTGTGGCAGTGAACCCGGCTCCTCCCCAGACCTCATATGGCTGCTGCGTTCTTCCCATTCCAAAGAGCAACATTGCCCTCCGTACATACTGATTTTAGCCCACTTGAGCTGATGGTGGATTTCTGAATGCAGGACTGCAGGATAATAGATAGGTATCATTTTGAGAGTATTACAGTCACATGCTTTCCCCTTGCTCTGCTTCTGTCTCCAGGCTCTGTGTTGCAAGGTATTTCCTATCCATTCACTTTGAGGCAGTGAGAGGCCAGTGATTGGAGGGGAGAGAGGAGGAGGAGTTAAGGGAAGTGAGGGGCGGAGAGGGAGAGAGAGAGAGGTAGGTGGACATGAGGAGCGGAGCAGGGAATGAGACTCGGATATCCAGATGGCCCCAGACGTATTTCCGGTGTTTTGGATAGGTTAGAAATATTGGGATAGACTTTATCATTGTAAATTGGCATTATGTAATTGGGAGTTTGATATACATAAATATATTTGGTTAACTCTTCAAGTTTAAGAGTCATGCTTTACCGGATACTTGGAAGGAGTGGTACAGAGGCTTGGCGGGGCAGTACTCATTCATAATTATTACCCACTGCACTCTGGAAAACAGGCCATAGTCTGTAGAGATCTACTCAAGAAAATTTACACAAACAATAGAAAAGAAAGAAAGGAAGAAGGCTAATGAATCCTAGTTGGTTTGTATCTTATATGCTTGCTTCTGTTTTCCAACTTGCACTAAGTTTTTTTCTTTTAAAATGATTATGTTCCCCCAAATGAATTGAATTTAATTATTTTGCAATTTCTATATCTTTGAATTGGCTAGCTTTCATTTTTTTATGAATTTCTCCCTTGAACTTTCTTTGTGTTTCTTACATTGTGTTCTTCCAAGTTGAGTGGTTAGTCTTTTTTTCCCCCCATCATTCATTTTTAAATAAGGTATTTAAGGCTTTTGTATCTAAGGCTTAGTTGAACATTTAATTAAGTCTATAAACTAGTGTAGACCTGGCTATGGAATGCTTTTTAGGACTTAGCAGTAGGGAAAGAATGGTGTATGTTAGTCAAGGCCCACGATGATTTTCTCATGGGCTTGTAGACTTAATTTTGAAGCACATGCTTTGAGAATTTCTCCCTGGAAGGTACTAGACAACATTTCTCCATCCTCCCTTCCTAAGATCTGATGATGATGATGATGATGATGATTATAATAGTAATAAATTTCAGTTACATCGAAGTTCCCCTTGAGGATCCAATGAGTTTACTGGGCTTACTTTCAGAGCATAGGTAACAGTCTGTTGGGTTGATCCCAAAGCAACCTCAAAGGAAAATCCTCAACCTGCATGTATGGTGCCTTCTCTATAGTCATATAAATGGAGCCCTTTCCTCCAACATCATAGTACATAGTCTAGTCCCCTTTTGAGAATTGAGACTCCAAAGTCCTCATACAATGAGGGTAGAACTGTTCCAGTAAGCTGGGAGGAGAGGCTAGATACCCAGCTGAGAGGGAGTGGGGCAATGACCTTCCCAGCTCCCCCTTCTATGAGGTCAACAGTCAGGAAGCCCATCTGTGGCATTCTTGGGTGCCTAGACACAGATGGTCTTATGAAGATGGCCATTGTTCTGCATGGAGGATGGTGCTATGAAAAGCAATCCATCCCTTTCTTTCTAAGGATCCATATTTTCTCAATGACATTTCCCTAGCACACAAGGATAGTGGGCCTTGAAGTTTTACCTACTTCTTTTTCCCAACCTCCTGATCTCTAAGTGAAGAAGCAAAAACAAAACAAAACAAAACAACCAAGACCCTAAGACCTCTCAGGTAAACAGGTCCTCTCAGGTAAACAGTTTGAAGTTCAAGACTATCTAGTTGGAATGGCTGCAGGAAGCAAGATGCCACAGGAGAAAGTAAGAGACCTGAGTATAGTCAAAGGATTTGGATGAGAGATGTCAGAAGGAAGAAGTCAGTATTCTCCTCCTACCTCCAGTGACTCTTGTGCTGCCTGCTATGAATATTTTGTTTCAACAAATGTGCTAAATCCATTTATCACACTAATTTCCAGGGTGGTGCATTCAAGACAAGCATATTGATAACTCCTCAAAAAAGACACATTTTTTCTTCACTCACTAGAACTGGTAGTAGAAGAAAAGAGATACATTATTTCGAGAATCCCGCTCTGTACTTTCTATGTCTCAGGCATTTAATCACGTGAAGCCATCAAGCCCTTCTGTGAAGTATGCTTTAATGTGCATTATAGAGGGAAGTATGCCAAGCGGGAGGAGTATAGATCAGACCCTGGGAAGTGCCTGAACAAGCTTTTAAAGCTTCTCTAGACCCAAAGCCCACGTTTCCCAATTCCCAGTGTCTCTTGTGTCATTTCTGTTAGATATATCACTTAACCAAGAGATCAACAAGGGGGTCAGGAAGTGGATGAGTAAGTAAAGTACTTACTATGCAAGCGTAAGGACCCAAGTCATACTCAGAGTCTGTTTAAAAAAATAAATAAATACAAAGCAAGGTGCAGTGGTCTACCCTTTTAATTCTAGTGTTGACAGATCTCTGGGGATCACTGGTCATCCATGCACACACGCGTGCATGTGCAGGAGCACACACACACAGACACAAACACGCAGAGACAGAAAAACATGAAGCAGCGAATATTTGAATGAAAGGTGTATGCACTCAATACCCTAACAGCAAAAGCAAGCGTATTTCATTTAATAACAACAACAATAATGATAGCAATAACAGTAAGAAGCACAAACAGAACTAAGAATTAGCACTTCAGGAGGGAACAGCATTGGAAGCAAATAAAATTGACCACAAATAAATGCAAAGGGATAATTAATTTATGTTTCTAAAACACGTGGAGAAGAAGAGTGACGATTCTCAGACATCACAAGGAGTGACAACACAAAGAGATGCCCCCTGGATCAGCAGTCATTCACTCCTTCAGCCAACAATATGTAGAGTTCCAGTTTTTCTTATCTACCCACAAAACAAAGGAAGGAGCATGTGATAGGGAGAAGAATGAGTGAATAATGAGGGAAATCGTGATGCATTTCAGCATCTCCCATACATTAACTATATCTAAATGTAAAATATGTTTAATTAACTATATTATACATTGAAAATATCTCTTAAGTATGAAATACAATTCACTATGTTCCATATTTAAAATATATCTAAATGTATTTTTAAAATGTGTTGAACTTTGATCCACTCATTCTGGTGGGTATCTTTTTTTTTTCCCCTTTCTCATCTTAATCTAAATTTATTTTTGAGAACTTCATCTGTATTGTTCTTGCCTCTCTTCCTCTCCATCCAAGTGATTATTATTGTTACAGGTATACGTACATACAACCAAGCCTATTCAGCTTTGTGCATGGGTGCTGATGGCTTGGGATTGTGCAACCACAGGGGAAGGAAGGGATCTCCTCCCTGGAGGAAGATGCTCCTCCCTTTGTCAGTAGCCTTTACCCACTTGCATCTCTTCATGCAGGGGTGGGCTCTTGTGGAATCTCTTCTGTCTACATTCTCCAGAATCTTGCCTGCTCTCACATCATCCCAAATCCCCAGAGTGAATATCTACCTTAAATCCATTCTCAATAAACCACAGAAAAGCTTGCTCCTCTGTTATCCCTGCTAGTCTTCAGGAGGCAGTGTTAAATGTGGTCAACTTCTCTGTCGATGAAACTCTGTGAAGTCCATAGACTCCTAGAAGGTCGATGTTTGCTTGACTTTAAAACAATTACTTCTTTGACTCTTTCACCTTTTGGTTGCTTTTCTTGGGGTGGATTTGTGACTCTCTTTGTCCTAATATCTAGAGTTTAAATAGTTGCTATTAAAACTCCAAAATCAATCAGCCTCTGGCTGTGCTGTCATTAAAAGTTAACTGCCTTCCCATTAATCCATTAATTTGTGAAGATTAATTGGGAAAGCTCTTTAAAGTATGGCTGTAACTTGGAGTGCACAAGCCAGTGTTTGCCCCCACATGGAAGCTTACCCCATTAGCACCACAAGCATTAGCAGCCATGAATTCTGCTTGTCCATTTTTCTGTGGGAGAGAATGCATTGGGACTTATAGATTGTTGAATGCACAATTGCTTGGGAAGCATGTCTCTCTTTAGCTTGGCATGTACAAACATACTGATAAATATGTACTTGTTTTAAATTGCAGCGATATAGTTTTTTTTAATTTAAGCCACTGACTGACAGTTAGAAGCTCATGTTTATCCCATTTAATATATCTAATACCACCATCCTCAAGCGAATGTTAATTTTCTCATCAAAGTCAAATTAATACTCAGAGAAGCTCTGGAATTTGTAGTTGACTACCCTTGCTAGAGTTTAGGTTTGCTGAGATGTTAGTTTAGGTAATAGTTCGAGGATGAGACACATGTATACATACATGTGTACATATGTATATATACAGATATACATGTACAGATACATAAGTGTGTATATAAACACAAACAATAAAATCAGAAACCCATCATTTTTCAAGCATACTAAACACACCCAGGCTTACATGCATCCTTAAGGCAGACTTTAGGTAGCTTTTCCTTAGTGTGTCTCATGAACTCACAGATGACTATAGCTGGAAAGGTGAGATGAGCAGATTGAGAAGAGCTCATTGGAGTAGAAATAAACAGAGAACGCCCACATGAGAATGAGCAGAGGCTATATTTTTTCTTAATTAGATATATTCTTTATTTACATTTCAAATGTTGTCCCCTTTCCTGGTTCCCCCCTCCCCCAAACGCCCTAACCCATCCCCCCTCCCCCCTGCTCACCAATCCACCCACTCCCACTTCCCTGTCCTGGCATTCCCCTATACTGGGGCATCTAGCCTTCTCAGGACCAAGGGCCTCTCCTCCCTTTGATGTGCAAGAAGGCCATCCTCTGCTGCATATGCATCTGGAGCCATGGGTCCCTCCATGTGTGCTCTTTGGTTGGTGGTTTAGTCCCTGGGAGCTCTGGGGGTACTGGGTGGTTCATATTGTTGTTCCTCCTATGGCACTGCAAACCCCTTCAGCTCCTTGGGTCCTTTCTCTAGATCCTCCATTGGGGACCCTGTGCTCAGTTCAATGGTTGGCTGAGAGTATCCCCCTCTGTATTTGTCATGCACTGGCATAACCTCCCAGGTGACAGCTATATCAGGCTCCTGTCAGCAAGCACTTATTGGCATCCACAATAGTGTCTGGATTTTATAACTGTATATGGGATGGATCCCTAGGTGGGGCAGTCTCTGGATGGTCTTTCCTTCAGTCTCTGCTCCATACTTTGTCTCTGTATCTCCTCCTGTGGGTATTTTGTTACTCCTTCAATGAAGGACTAGAGTATCCATACTTTGTTCTTCCTTCTTCTTGGGCATCATTTGATATGTGAAATGTGTCTTGGGTATTCCAAGCTTTTGGGCTAATATCCATGTATCAGTGAGTGTATACCATGTGTGTTCTTTTGTGATTAGGTTACCTCACTCAGGATGATATTTTCTAGTTCCACCTACTTGCCTAAGAATTTCATGAATTCATTGTTTTTAATAGCTGAGTAGTACTCCATTGTATAAATGTACCACATTTTCTGGTACGTTTTCCATTCCTTTGTTGAGGTACATCACCACTCTGGAAATCAATTTGGTGGTTCCTCAGAAAATTGGGCATAATACTACCGGAGGACCCAGCTATACCACTCCTGGGCATATACCCAGAAGATTCTCCAGCATGTAATAAGCACACATATTCCACTATGTTCATAGCAGCCTTATTTATAATAGCCAGAAGCTGGAAAGAACCCAGATGCCCTCAACAGAGCAGAGGTTGTTAATATGCAGTTTGCTGCAGCAGAAGAGTTAGCTACTGTCATCTGGACTTGGCCGAGAGAGACTCGAAGGCAGGCAGAAGTGAATGAAGCTGTCCAGTGTTAGGAGTCAGAGGGGCTTCAGTGGATCCTGATTAGTGGACGTGGGCATGGGGGAAGTTAGGCTAAGTAGAGGCAGGGCATCCTACGTGATTGGATAGGAACATAATTGACTTGGTCTTGAGGGACTCTAACAATGGAAGCAGAGACAAAGGTTAAGAAACCCTTCTGGGGTCTGCCAAGCCCTGATTACTTGTTGTCACTCCTAGGAGTTAATGTTGGCTTCTGACGTTGGTTTCTGAGACTTCTGTTTCCCGTGTGGGCTGGCCATCCTCCCCCCCTCACCTCCCATGTCCAGTCTCTCACTGGGCAGACATCAGAGACACACCAGGTACTGATAGAGGCCATGTGTCTGGCCAGGTCAGGGAACTGGACTCTGTCTGAACTCATGAAACTAAAACCTAGCGTTTATGGAGACAAAATATTATTACTGTTGTGAATGAAATCTTCGCTTTGCTCAGAGTACTTTTTTGATAGCACACGTCAACCTAATTGTATGCTATATCTTTTAAATTAGTTCATAGTTTCCAATTTCAAGCAGATGAGCTTTCAATAATATAGATTGGAATAAACATTTTTTTCAAGGATATGGATTTCTTGAGTCAGAGGCCATTCCTTAATCCTAAAACTGTCAATCAAATGTTTGGTCTGGGTCTGTGAAATCGGTTTCCTCAAAGGAATGAAGATGCAGTGCTTTCAAAGCTCGCTCTAAAATGAGTCATCTCTGCCTCTAGTATGAGAGAATCTTTAAGATGCCCAGCTTCCCACTCCCCCACCTTCTCCCACGCCAGTCTCCAACGCATATCCTCATGGGCTGTATGATTCATTAGCAAGGATACAAATGATTTTTGGCAGGTTTTCAGAATGCCAGGGAAGGTGGTTACTCGGCGGCCAATAAGCTGCATGTTCTTGCAAATCAGCCCTGACTTTCTGTAATGTGTGTTTTAGATGACCAATTCTCTTTTCAACAACATGTTGGTCCACAACAGAAGATATGACACCATAAAGACTGGATCCACTCACTCCTAATGCATCTTTGGGTGATTTATTTAATCACAGTGTCTTATTTTCCCTCAATTGTCCCAGTAGGTAACAGTTTAAGGTAGGGTATTTTTCAGGGCAAAATTGCTCCAGTATCTAATAGGACAGCATAAGGTATTCGTCAGGACCAAATGAGGTAAAAGACGTAAAAACGCTAAGAACGTAAGCACCTATAATATACACTTATTATCATGGTACAGGTAATATTGCAAACAGCTTAAGAAAATTGAATTACTTTTATTAAAAACCCGAACAGCTTTTACTTACTTATGAGAATTATGCATTAAAGCCTTTTGAAAATAAAAGGAAATTACTTTCTATCGAGCTGTATTAAAATACTTTCAATACAGTTTACACCATCGTTTGCTGGAGACCATTGAATGTTCTCACACACACGGCTTGCAGGAGAGCTAATTTATCATTGTCTTTTTAATGACAAAGGTAAGTTTTTCTCTCATGGAAAGAACAACTGCCGACTTTTCTAAGCTATTTATCTAAAGGCTGTAGTATTTCTCTCTTTCCCTCTCCACGTACACATGTACACACAGCACCCTATATATGTGAAAATGTCTCAAGCTAAGTTAGAAAACTTTCTTCCCCATTATCGATATTCCAAGAGAATTCATCACATGTATAAATGTCATCAATGTGTAAATTAATTTTGTTTAACAAAAAGACTAAACCCAACATTGCTACTACTTCCAACTGATATCAAGGTAAAAGCAGAAATCCTCCTACAACTTTTTCAAATGCCCAGTAATGTGTCATAATTTTGGAAAAGCAGAATAATGAGTGTTTTTTTTTTCTAATAGAACTATCCAACAATATCCCAACATGCTCCGCTACCATTTTGAATTCTGTAAGCTTCCCTAAATTGTGTGGCAGCTATATTACTATGTTCTGATAGTCAACACATCAACCATCTCGTGACATTTTCACTCTTTCTTTTTTTGCCACCAGTATTACTGGCAGTGAAGGGACCAGGGTGCTATTGATGATCTGATGTAGTATTTAATAACAAAAAACATAGTTTTGGGTTAAGCTACTATAACCCCTTATAGACTTTAATGCATATATGCTCAATGCATATATATTCTGAATGCTCTTTATTCAAATGCAGAAGTGCTGCAAATTAGAGTTCTATTCATGCTGAAATATGAGAGGAAGCTGGAGGGTACCAGCTGAGCGACTGCTCAGACAGAAGGCTAGGATTGAATCTGAAATACTGTTTTCCGTCCTCGAGCACCACTGGGATGTTGGAGAGAATGCTGCAGAGTGATGCCCTATGTACTGCAGTGTGGAGAGGAGCATCTTTGCTCCTGATCTACCGGCTACCAGGAGGAACCTGCCTCAAACAGCCAGGGATTACCATGCCATCTGGTTTTGTCAAGAGTCACCTAGAGCTGCAGTCCACCCATACTGGTTGAGAGTCTTTGATCTGAAACATTGTCCCTTGGTGTCAATAGTCGGGAACTCATTTTGCTACTGCAATCTGAGAAAACCCATTGTCTAGAATTAAACTCACAGGAAGCTCTTATTTGTAATCTACAATTTCATTCCATTAGTACCCACAGGGAAATGGTTCGTTTATTCACTTCTGACTCATCACTGCTGCCCAGGGTCTTCGTCTCTTTCTGTCAAACTATTGACAACCAAATAGGTAATAAGTAAATAGAGCGGGAAACCCTGAGCTTGAAAGAACAACTCTCCAGACATGTTTTATTCCTGCTGCCACAATGCTCCACAACATTCAAACAATGAAACCTGAAGAAATGGTCGTTATGATCATACTAACATGATATGGTTCGTATATACTTGATTTCCTGCCCCAACTCGATTTGTAAATATCAGCATTCTACTACAGCGAGATAAGACCTTGAGACAAGTTTTTGTGCCTCAACGACTTCATTGATAAGTTATTAATATTGGTATCTCAATGGCAAAGAATAAAGGCCAGTTACCGTGTGTATGAAATGATCTAAGTTCTCAGGAAAGCATGCAGTGTCATTTTTTTTAACTTGGAAAAGAATAACTAAACTCTATTTCTAGGAAAGCATACAGCAGCTTAAGAGAAGGATGTGTAGGTTTGTGGTAAAGAACAGTGTCAGGTCATATGAAGGTCAACTAGAACTTGACCTAAACTTTCCCATTCATACCTTCCATGATCCACCTACTGTGTTTGTCTGCCCCTCTCTCAGTGAATGGGAAAGATGCCCTCTCCCCCTACTTCAACCCTATTCTTTTAAAACTAAAAGTGGAATAATATGGATTCTCAATTTACAGTTGACAAAAACGAATGGGCAATAAATATATACCTTCCAGAGTGATTGCAGCAGTGGCCCATTTTACATTCACAGAATCGATTCTGATCTGCATAATTGATTTGAGAAGCAGTTAAACAGTCTTTTGCATCACACACCTGCATATTAATAATGACCCAAGAGCACATCAGTATCAGTGAACACACACACACACACACACACACACACACACACACACACACACTCACACATGCACCCTCCCTGCATGTACACAATGCACTCTGAGTACACAAACACACACACCTTAGCTCCCTCGGTGTACAGTGTACTAAAGCATTCTGGTTGTTGCTTGTCTAATTGGGTACAACCCCCCCGCCCCAATACTCTAAGGGTTGTAAGTCTTTTAATGTCTACACCCCTTCGTACTTGACTTAACAACTAGATTGGCTGGTGTTAGCACTTAAGCTAATCAATAGACATGCGAAAACCTGTCTTCCTTAAGAGTCAGCTAGAGAATTTAAGGTACAAAAGAAGAAAAAAAATGAGCTTTACGTGAAATAAGATAATCTTCAGAAACCAAGTGAGGGGTTGGGGGTTAGCAATGTAGCTCAGTTAGTAGAGCACTTGCCTTGCATGTGTGAGGCTATGGTTTTGATGGTTAACACCAAGTAAAACCCCAAAGAACAAACATATAGACTTCAAAAGAACACAAGAAACACATGGCCACACGGGGCAAATTCTTGTGAAAGTCACCCAAGAGCAAGCTATGTTCAGGCAGGAAGAACTTTGTTTCAGGTGTCTCCGGATAATTTTTGAATCTATTTAAATTAAATTACTGCCACAGGAAACATTTGAGACAATGACCTTATGTACTTTTAAATCACCAAGATGTGTAAAAATGCTAAATATGAACTTTTTTTTCTGAGTAAAGCAAAGGTGAGAATAAACTTCAGAATTCAAAAGAGTGAAGCCCTCTGAAACATCTACAGAGTAAATTAAGCATGTAGGGCTATCAAAGCAAGCCTTATTTTATTCTTATGTTATTCTTTCTACTTTGTTTTTTAATATTAAAAGCAATATATGTGGGGCTGGAGAGATAGGTGAGTCTATAGCATTCTCATCAAGCAAACTTGAGGATCTGAGTTTGATTCCCCCGAAGCCACATACAAAAGTTGGGTGTGCTGGTAAGCACTTGTAATCCCAGCACTAGGGGCATAGAGACAGGTTGAACACTGGGGCTTTGTTGGCCTAACTCATCAGTAACTCCCAGGCTGAGGAGAGTCAGGAGACAGAATGACACCCGAGGTTGTGCTCTGGCCTCCATATGCACGTATACACGTGGAATCCCCTCCCATTATGCACACACAGAGAGCAGTCTATGCGATACACACTCAAGATAAATAAATGGAGACTTGCCTCTACTTTAATAGAGCCTCAGATCCACACAGGTATATGAATATATGCTTGTGCTTGTGTATTTATAAAGTTTTATGACAAAATGGAATCTTTTGAAGGTGTCATCAACTCCCAGACTTCGACCTTAGGCAGTTCCACCCTAGGGGTTTTCTCCTCATCTTGAATCTACCCCACAGGCATAAACAATCCTGAAGTTTTACAGTTTCATTCATTTCCTTAATGGAATGAAAAATCATGTATGCTTTCAAACAACATATGATTAAGCTTTGCATTTTAAAAATCCCCAAACTCACAGATATACTATGCTGTTATGACTTAGGTTTTCCACTAAAAGTTCTATTCCTGTGAACTATTCTTCTTGTATTGCTGTAGTACATTTTCATTGCTGGGCATTATTTTTTTTTTAAAGATTTATTTATTTATTATATGTAAGTACACTGTAGCTGTCTTCAGACACACCAGAAGAGGGCGTCAGATCTCATTACAGATGGTTGTGAGCCACCATGTGGTTGCTGGGATTTGAACTCAGGACCTTTGGAAGAACAGTCAGTGCTCTTAACCACTGAGCCATCTCTCCAGTCCCGCTGGGCATTATTTTACCTCGAACTGCAATGCCACTTGTTGGTTCTTTGGATTGTGGATGGTCCTTTGCTGTTATAAGGGTTGTGTATGCCTCTCTAGGTAGGAATGCTGTCTGCACCCAAATGGAGTATTTGTCCTTTTTGATGGGAAATGGAAAGTATTAGCGTTTGTATATCATTCTTGTAATACTCAAGGTTTTGTTGAGACTGTTGTTCCTCATGGGTAAGCCATTCCTGGAAACCCTTGCTTCCTAACAGAACTAGTGGAATGTGGGATATGCCGAAGTTCAAATGTACAAGCTCATGGCTGGTTGTTTTTGCCAAATAGTCACTCACATTGTTTTCTCGTAAGTAGTATGGTGGGACTTCTTAAGACCCACATGCTTCTGATCCTTTGGCCCTTTTGGACCCTGTCCAGTTCATCCATTCATTGCTTAGAAAGTACTGTCTACTAGTAGTTCTGATGTTTCTTAAGTCTGAGTATCAATTCGCATGGCTTCTGCGCTGCATGACCTATGGCCTAGGCTCGAACCACTTTTCTCGTGTGCTTAACCAAATGGGAGGCATTTTATTTTTTCTTCATTTAAAATGATTTTTCTATTCAAGATGATATCTTGGTTTACACTTCTTTTATGTTATTCCTTCATTCATATTTTTATAAAGAAATATATATATATTTCTTTCAACTTTAAATATCTTCTTTCATATGTTCTACATGACTCTAAATATTCCAACAAACTTTTATATGGTTATAGAGGCATCCACGGCTCATTTGTTTCTTGTCTATGAACTTTATACATGTTACACTTTTTCCTCCACTGTATAGGAAACCTTAGATTCTTTGTGTTTTGTGGTACTTGAGAATAAACTCAGGGCTAAGCAAGCACTCTACCACTGAACGACATGCCCAGCCCTCTTTCTGCTTTAATCTGAGATAGAGACTTATTAAGTTAACTATTGAGTTCCTTTCCTAGACCAGCTTGGGCTTTGACCTTGAGATCTTTATGCTGCATCTTCCCAAGTTCCCAGGATGACAAGCATGTACCACTAAACCCACAAACTTTCTTTTTTTTTTTCTTTTTTTTTTAATTATTTATTTTATTTTTTTTAATTTACATTCCAAATCATTTCCCCTTTCCCATTTCCTCCCTCCCCGAAAGTCCCATAAGCCCCCTTCCCTCCCTCTTTTCTCTATTCAACCCCCTCTCGTTACTCTGTCCTGGCGTTCCCCTACATCCAGTCTTTCCAGGACCAGGGGTCTCTCCTTCCATCTTCTTAGAAATCTATTGATATGCGGATTGTGTCTAGGGTATTCCGAGATTTCTTAATTTTAATATAGTTATATTTATACATCTTTCTGCTCATAAAAATTTTAAAATAACCCTTTTGATCTTAAGGCTTTATTTATAATTTCACAGTGTCTTCTTTTCCTACTTCTATAATCTCCTATCTCTTAGCTGTTTTCTAGTTTTTATTTAACTTGCCAGACTTTCAGCGACATACTGCATACATGATAGGCATATTTCTAGAGAATCTAGGTCTGTTTATTTACTTACTTTAAGACAGAGTTTCCCACAGCTCAGGCTGGTTTTGAACTCACTGTAGAGCTGAGGATGACCTTGAACTCCTGATCATCCTACACCTTCCTGCTGAGCAGTAAGGTTGCAGGCACATGGCACTGTGCATGGCTTAGAGTCTCCTTTTGATGTTTTGCTTATTTGTTGTGTCTATTGATTTGAAGAGAACTGTCAGCTCTGTGCTCACTGGAGTGCGGCATTTTCTCTCCTGGCAGATGACTGTGATGAGCCCCTGGTGTCTGCCTTGCCCCAGGCATCCTTCAGCAGTTCTTCTGAGCTCTCCAGCAGTCACGGGCCTGGATTCGCAAGGCTGAATCGAAGAGATGGTAAGTCTGCTCTCCCCTAGCCCTTTGGCTCTCGATGAAGCTTGTGAATTTTCTCTTTTCTTAATCAAATCAAATCATTGCAAGTGATATGCTGTGAAAAGAAGTAACTGTCGAAACAGGTCAATGGTGATAACACATCGACATGACATCTGGCTTCCAATCAGGAAAGGCAAAGAAATACACCCTATCTGAAAACTCTCTATTATCATTTTAACAACCAAAGAATTTAGTTTCTTCAGTCTGGTAAATTTTTTATGTATCTTATAAAGTAAATATTTTTGCAATGATTTGCAATCATTACGAATACAGAAATGATGGGAACTTAATTGCCTTCCTATTTCAAGTTAAAGAAGTCTGCAAGAAGTAATTTTAAAGCACACTACATACTTAAAAATAGTAATCCCTCAGTTTGTGTAATTCTTGATGTGGTTGACATGATTTTCTCTGTTGTTGAGGATCAAGAGCTTCAAAAAGCTTTTCTGCTCCTTGAGGAATACCCAGTTTCAGTTGTTTATCTTCTCTTAAGTAGGTTGGGCTCCATGCCTTGCATATGATTCCAGGAAAGGAAAGAAAATTAAAGATAATTCACTTGCAGGAGATATGAGAGAATCATACCAAACAACCATGTGCTAAATGACAGCATCACTGTGGTTATGTTCTTTAATATATAGAGGTAAAAGACATCAGCACAAACGTTGACACACTGACAAATGGGAAGCCATTTTAACAGATAGACATACAGAGAGACTCCCAACAACTCATGTTTTGTAAGCCATGTGTTATCTCCTCTTCTACCATTCTGCAAAATCTACTCCTTGCTGTTAGTATTCTTGATGTTGTTGGTATTGTTGTTGCTTGAGTCTGAGTATATGGAACTTTGAATATAACAATGTGAGTGCATGTGTGTGTGTGTGTGTGTGTGTGTGTGTGTGAGAGAGAGAGAGAGAGAGAGAGAGAGAGAGAGAGAGAGAGAGAGAGAGAGAGAGAGAGAGTTGGTATACATTATAAATTATTCAGTTCCAATGACTATAGAGATGTTTGCATGATCATTTGGCATGGTTTCGAGCTTTTTGACATGGTTCAAGTTTCATATTATATTATTTGAGGTATGTACTTTGGTGTTTGTAAGAGTGAAGGTGTCAATGAAGAACAGCAAGATCTTTGTATTCAGTCAGTGAGAGACGTGGAACCCTTGGATCTAACCAGGAGGCATTCTAGACTCATGGTTCTAAACTGTGGTTTGAGAATCCTTTGGGGGTTGCATATCAGATATCTTGCATATCACATATTTACATTATTATTCATGACAGTAGCAAAATTACAGTTATGAAGTAGCAACAAAAATAATTTCATGGTTGGGGTCACCACACATGGAAGCATTAGGAAGTCCAAGAACCACTATTCTAGATCCTGTACCAAGTCCCTCTTAGCAGGGATACCATTTCTACACTTTGACTTGAAAGCAAGGCCTCTACCTAGTGCTTTTAAAAGTAAAGTGGAATTTAACATTTACTGCCCTCTCCTTAAATCTTCAAAGCATTCACAGAATGGGGTCCACCAAAGAAGAAACAAAATTTAATTTATCTATGAAGCTTTATTTCATTTTTGAGACCCAATAAATCACAGAATTATATTTTATTAATTGGATGCAATCATAGTTTTCATTAATTTATATACTCAACAGGAGTCTCCATCGGTGGGACTCATTTTCATTCTTAATTTGTTTCTATGGCTCTTGCTGAAACACAATATCAAACTTCATGAATCTCATTTGCATGTTAATGAAACCAAGAAACAAAACAGGATCATTTTAATTATCTCTTGCTGGTTGTCAACCTACTTGATTACATTTTTCTTTTTTTATTTAGATTTGCTTTTTTTCCCTCTATTAATTACCCGAAGTGTTCATAAAGGAATGTCAGATTTTGAGTGATTTATTAAGGTCTATATATTACTTATTTTACTTCTAGTACTGTAGCTCAGGTTGAAAGAGGTGTTCAGCCAAGCTGCTGAGATGAAACCAAAAGTTTCTTTGACAGACAGAGATAAGTCTTTTCTCTGGAATCAGAAGAACTGATCAGGCAGGGAATGAGCAATGACCCATGTGGTGCCCTGCTGTGGCTGAGAAATACCATGGATTTTGCTGACTAAAAAAGTAGGATCCTGACTGGAGAGTCTGAGATGAATTGTCTCCTCCAAAAGAACACACAGCAGTCTTTACACTGATATCTGTGGGTGCGATTTACTTCATCTGGTCATAGGGTTTCACGAGATGGGTCCTTTGCAAACCAGTAGACTTGTGAATATAGCCAAAGCAACAAGCCATGAGTCCAGTGACTGTATACAGTAAAAAAATCAAGTATTTCATCACGGGGATGTAAACACATGCACTGTGTTGAAGTACATCTGATTGTTTCATGATCGAGTCTGTAAGATCAGAATATTTCCTGTTGCTAAAAGAATTATATGTGTTTATGCCTGTTCATTGTTAGTTTTCTTACCACAATGGAGTCTTTCTATGCTAAATGAGCAACATTTTCTCACCGATGTAGGATTTGTTGTTAAAAATCAGACATCTGTATATAGAGAAATTATTTACATGATGAATTGACAGAGGTAACTCCCATTCTCTGTCTACTCCGAGATGGATCATTCTAACATCCCTTGCAGAATTGTGTGGCTATTCTTTCTGCCCTAAATCATTGTACTTATCTGCATATAACTTAGAGTAGTTAAGTAAAGACCCCCAAGTTCTGTATTCCAGGTATTCAGGACAGACATCCTTACTTAAAAAGATGAGTCCCCTGAGATGTTATCCAAGTTGCCAGTGCTTCTTGTTGTTAAAGATGCTGCATAGAATTCTTTATACTTATTTTATTCTAAGACAATAATATTGATATATTTAATAGTCAATGCCTCAGATGGCAGCTGATAAATTAGAAGTGAATTATGTGCAGAGTTGAATAATTTGAAGCCTAAGGGAAGGCAAGCCTCAGCACAGATGGCGTGAGTCTGGAATGCACCTGAGGTCTGTGGGTAGAGACAAGGCTCATGAACTTCAGTGGCTGAGTTTGTACTCTTAGGGGAAGCTTGTAGAGATTAATGTAGAATGAAAGATATTGTACTATTCTCTTCTGTACCAACTTCTCCCCCATCACTCCAGATTCTAACATGCCAAGAAAGACTTTGACATATGGACCTGTAAGAATTTCATACCTTCAGATTCATCCAGGCTCTGCCACATGACATCTTATTGGCTATGGATAATTTTCTGCCCTGTGTTCTAATTATCTCTAGTATGGGCCCTTCTCTCTCCTCCTCCTATCTTCTCTTCTCCTTTTCTTTCCTCTCCTTTCTCTTTCCCCTCCTTCCCTCATCTATGTCCATCTTCTTTTCACCCTTCTCTTCTCCCCCTCTCTCCCCTCCCATTCCCTTCCCTTGGAATCCATACTTACAACTCATAATGCTGTAACACAAGAACTTAAACTCAAATAAATCCCTGAATAGTTGGGTCACAAGTTACCTTAGAGTCACAGGACACAAGTTTCCCAGACACTGGAACTTCAGCCCTCTACCCTGTGTCTCTTTAACTTTCTCCGGAGGATAACAGAATTTTAGACGAAGAGCAACTATGATTAGAAACTGAGATTGAATCAGTATCCTTGGGCTTAAATCACAGTCACCTCTTACTCATTTAAGGATGGGAAAGATATTTAGCCTCTGTCCTTTAATCTTCTAAAGGAAGAATAGGGTTAACAGTGTCACAGTATTAGTGAGATGACATCGTTGGCCTTGTTGAAAATAATGGCAGTGCAGAAGTGTGGCCAAATGAATTTCAGAAACACAGGCTGGAGCAATGTTAACCAGTTTCTAAGCAGATTCCATCGATTAACCACATTAAACAAACTTAACAAGATCAAATATATGCACAAATGTACACAAAATAATCGCAGGGAATACAGAAGTCCACATAAGTCTCCTAGAAGGGACCAACTTGTTTCTGATTAATTGTAGTGTCAGAAAATCATAGTTATATTTTGTATGTTTTTTATGAGATTGAAGTAAAGATAGAACATTCTTTCCTGTGCATCTTTGGTCAGAGTCAGCCAGCTTGGTGATGTGACGGCTTAATTTAGAATAGTTATGCATTTTTTTTTTAAAAAAAGAAATCGAAATTGGTTTATGAATTAAAAACAAAAGCCTTACTAAGAGATTCACACTTAGATAATGGTTTGGAGAATAAAGTTCAAGATCAATTTTATGGTCTGTGGTGTGTCACTTATGCTTATAGATTATATTTTATACACTGGCCTTGAGAAGGTGAAATAAAAATGAGTGAAGATTTACATCTTTTATATCTCGATATGCCCATATCCTTTATTCATTAAAAGCAAAGGAAAAATTGCTACTCGTTCATTCATATATATATATATGTATATATATATATATAACCACTTCTATTCTTGTATCAGTTCATTTGACACACCAGAGATGACTGTCTTGTGATCATTTGGATTTCTGCACACTTCATGTGCTTCCATCTCTTCCGGGTCTCCTTCTGTAAGGACATTTTCCTCTCTCTCCATCCTAGTACCCCTTTTTTTCTTTTCTTCCAATGTCCTTGTCTGCCAAGAGGCATACATTCTCTAGCGCTAAATCAACCCTATAATTCCATCTGAGCAGATGTGTCAAGTCGCCAATCGTAAGTAATTTATGGTGATACAAAGTTCTGGCTTGGGAATCTAGAGCACTACACCATAGTAGTAAATCCTGCGTGGCCTTGGGGAATGACATCAGCTCTCTCTTTCCACCTGTAAATGTATAAGATTGGATTTGAGGGTCTCCATATTCTAAAACAGTGTGCACATTGTATGCTTGGGGTCTGTGGGTATATTTGTTCATGCATGTGCACATATGTGTGTGCATGTGCATGTGTGTGTACCTAGTGTGGAGGTCAGAGGCCAATATTGGATAGCGTTCTCAATCAGTCTCCAGTTTATTTTTCTGAGAGAATGTTTCCATTGTGAACTGAAGCTAACAGGTTTGGCAAGGCTGACTGCTCAGTAAGCCCAGACATCCTCCAGTCTCTGTCTTCCAGCCTTGGAATTAGAGATGTGTGCTACTGCGCCTGGATTCGTACTTAAGTGCTGAGGATCCTGACTCAAATCTACATGCATGTAAGCATTTTAGGAACAGAGCCATGTCTCCAGCCTCAAGTGTGCCTTTTGGCAATGCATGATTTTGTCATAATTCATTTAAAAATAAAAATCTTTGAAACACAGTAAAGAAGGTAAGGGAAATTTCTTAAAGCAGATTGCCCTTCTAAGTCCCTTCAGACTAGGAGACACCAGATATTCCTGGCTTAGAAGATGCCTTGAACTTTCATAGGATGAAGAAACTCAGGATATAAATGTGATCCCACTCAAACCGATACGATGCCTCCAGTTTGTTCAATTAAAATAAATTAGTGAAGTTGATAATAATCACCAGTATATAACCTGCATTCTTTTAGTGCATGTCTGAATCTTTATTTTTGTTTCCTTAGTTGCGTGTTTCTGTGTGTCTATGTATGGGTTGTTGCACATACACAGGTACCCACAGAGATTAGAAGAAGACATGCAATCCCTTGGACCTAGAATTACCACCAGCTGTGAGCTACCTAAAGTAGGTGCTGGCAACTGAACTCTGGTTCTATGTTCAGACAAGTGCTCTTAATCATTTCAGCCCATCTGCCTTTGTCAGTAATGAGTAGCAGCACTTTATGTGGCTGGATATCAGGTTGGGTTCTCTCATAAGCACAGTTAGAGGCAATGACTGAGGTGTGAGGGATGTATGTGTCAGGGTGTAGCTGTGAGGAGAAAATGGTGAGCTTGCAGACGAAGCAGGGGCAGGGTGTGCTAGAAGTCCATTGATGTCAAGAGAAGACCCCTACACAGCCCAGGCTCTCTTGACAGATTTACCCCCAAATCAAAAGTACCAACTCTAGTAGGTGTTTCGCTTGGGAAATAATTAATTTAGAAAAGTTAGGGTTCCTTTAGACTACTATACCAAAATAGCACAGATCAAGTGGATCGATCAATCAACAGGCGTCTATTTCCCCTAATTCTAAGGTTTGGAAGTGCAAGACTGAAGAGAGAGCAGATTTGTTATCTCTTGAAGGTGTTGCTTCAGATTTTCTATTGGTTGCCTTCTGTTTGCCTTTTAAGGTGCTTCCTGGATGCAAGCACATGAGAAGAGCACCATCACTCCATCTTCTGCTAGTTATGAGAGTATCAACCATGTAACGAGTGCCCCATCCTCTACTCTCATCTGCATCTCCTAAAGACTTCCTCTCTAACTGCTGTCACATTGATGGTTAGGGCCTCATGACATGGATTAGTTGTATTTCTAGAAGCTAGTGAGCCAAACAGAAATTGCAAATAGCTTGATCTATTTGAGAAAAACCCAGTGAGCCCTCCTTTATGGGCAGCATTCCTGGAGAGACAGGAAATGCTTTCTAGTGTCTCAGCCATTTTTCATACCAAATAATGAAGTATTACATACATGAAAGAGTTGTAAAAAATCTATAAGTAGAAATGCATATTGTAGGGGGCTTATTGTTATAGTATCTCTCTGTCTAGTTGTTCGATATACAAGCTAGGAAAATATTATTGAAATTACAAAGGATTGACATAGAAAAATGAATAAATTTAGCAAAATAGGCAAATGTGACTTATATTTATATAGTGTCTCAACAACTGGAGAACACACATTCTTATCAAGTACACCTAGGCTATTTACCTAAATTTATGTGGTGTCATAAGGAATAGTGTTTTAATAAATCTCAAAGGGATGAAATCAGGGAGAGTAAGTGCCTGGCTACAGTAGAATTAGCTGGAAATCATTAATTAAAAAATACTTAAAATCCAGAAAGGTGTGGAATTTAATTACTGCACTCTTCAAACAGTAATCTCAATGGAGATTAGCAATCATTCTTGCTCAAGGATGACAAACACTGTAAGTCAAACTTGTGAGGTGCCACTTAGACACAAACTGACATCCTTAATTGCAAATTAAGAAGAAAGAAAGACTAAATATGAAGAAGCCATCCAAGTAGTCTTGTGAAGAAATTAAAACAAAAACATCTAACAGATTAGATCAAAAGTAATAAAAGCAGGTATGCTGGAGAGACAGCTCAGGGGCAAGGAACACTTACTGCTCTTCTAGAGGACCTGAGTTTGGTTCCCAGCATCCCCAGTTGGTAGTTCATGACCAGCCATGACTCCAGCTCCAGGAAATCCAGGGCCCTCTTCTGGCTTTCTCATGCATACACACCCGAACAAAAACTAAACTAAGATTGAGAAATTTAGAAAACATAGTCTTATGAAATTGCATTCAAAAAATTACAGAAAAAGAAATCCTCTTTCTCATGAAGAGAATTGATGCATAATTAAAATGTCCCAACAAAGAGAACTCCAGGCTAACAGGTGTTCAAATGGGAATTCTTCCAAACACATTTAAGATAGATCTGACATTCTCTCTCAGAGAGAGGAAAAAAGTCAAAATCCTCCTAACTCATTCTGTGAGGCCAGTATAACCTTGGTACCCAGCCCTGTCAAGGACAAACAAGAAAGGAAAATTAAAAACCACTCTTGCTCATGAATATAAATGCAAAATATTCTAAACAAAATATTAGCATACATGTGTGAAGGGACTCAGTCTCCGCCTCAGAATGAGAATGTCCTCTGATAGCTTGGTGGGTTGCAAAGCTAAAGAAACAGTTGAAAGTAGTAGTGGCTCTGGCCCTGTGTGGACAATATGAGTATCCTTCCTCTGAGATGAGGGGAGCACAAAGTATGTGTGGAGGAGGGGAAGTCTCATTCTCTCCTATTAAAGACAGTTAAAAGTGAAGATATGCTTTGGCATATTAGATTTTCCATGTCTCTCCATCCCTTCTGCTGCATTGTTTTCTCTAGTGAATGTTGCAGTGGTCAACTTCCCAGGGATATGGGAATGTTCCAGCTTCCCACAGATGTAAGAGGGACTTGTCTAGACTGGACCACTCAACTGTAGCTTCTTGCTCATTACTTCCCTGATGGTGAGGGATCCTCCTTCCCTGGGAAACTGCTGGCATGACAGGTTGTATTGGTCCTGTAGGAAGAGTGTTGTTTGTCCACAGGAAGGGTGTCCATAACCATTGGACACGGATGGATGGGGCTGTGAAAGCTAGGATGGAATTGGATCCATTGAGGCTATTCAGAACTATGTGTAGGACTGAGTATCAGGACCTATACTTTTGTTCCAGTTGAAAGCTCAGCTTTGTTTGGGTTTCCCTTATTTTATATGCTTCTACCTATCGAACTTGTTCTTTCGATGGCTTAGTTCAGACTTGTGCCTTCACACCATGCCTCTTATCCTTCAATAAAATAGTACAACATAGGAGCTACAGAGACGGATGAGCAGTTAAGAACACATAGTACTCTTAGAGAGCATTTGAGATCAGTTCCCAGAGCCCAGAGTGGGTGACTCATAGCTGTGTGCAATCCTGGCACCAGAGTATCCAACATTTTCTTCTGGATTCCATGGACACAATACACACATGCACAAATCCACACATAGACATATATGAGTACACACAATTAAAATTAAATAAATGGGACAGTATATTTACTCCTGTTCAGAAGAAGTAAATCCATAGTAATTTCTCTCACACCAAAAAACATATCATGCCCTCTTAAGTGTAAGACATATTTAAGCAACTTATGTCTAATAGCAGGTTATTATAGGAAGAATTTTACAGTGGAGAACACTGATAAACTCAAACTCATTCAGGTGACCAACTTTAACCCTGTTCATCCTAAGCTACATTAGTGAAACGAAGTCCTGATTTGATGTGATAAGGATAGATTTTTTTTTTTAATTGCTATGGTTTATCCCCTGAAGAACTTTTCTGAAAATTGTTATGCAGACCTGAAGTGGAGATCATTGTAGCTGGACTGTTATCCTAAAGAGCCGTCAAGGAAAACCCCAAAGAATGAAGCCTGAAAACTGGCATAAGCACATAAACCCAGGGAAACAACGTGCACCATGAATACCCCAGGGAAACTTCCAAATAGATGTGGTGTTCACAGCCAACCATTGCACTTAGCATGGAGGCCCCAATGGAGGAGTTGGGGAAAGGACTAAAGGAGCTGAAGGGGTTGCAACAACATAGGAAGCACAACAACATCATCAACCAGTCCCCCGGCCCCGAGCTCCCAGGGACTAAACCATCAGCCAAGGGGTACACATGGAGGGACCCATGGCTTCAGCCGCATATGAAGCAGAGGATGATGGCCTTGTTGGGGCATCAATGGAAGGAGAGGCCCTGGCCCCGTGTAGGGGAATGTAAGGACAGGAAGCAGGAGTGGGTAGGTGAGTGGGGAAACACCCTCATAGAAGCAGGGGGAGGGAGGATAGGATTGGGAGTTTCCAGGGGGAAACCAGGAAAGGGGATAACATTTGAAATGTAAATAAAGAAAATATCCAATTTTTATAAAAAAGAAAAAGGGACATTAAGTAAAAACTAAAGAAATTTAAAGAAAATATCAATTAACTAATAATAATAATAATACCAACAATAATTCATCAATACTGAGTTACTACTTGACACATACCATACTCATGAGAAGATATTACAAAGAAATCTGTATATAAAAGCCATATTGAGAATTCACCTGTAATCTTTCATCCTTTCTGGAATTCTGAAACCATATTAAGATAAATAATCATTTAAAAATATGTTCCAATACTTTGGCTTTATCAGTAAAGAATGTGGAGTGGACCTGTGCTTATAAATACCAAGAATACGTGTGTAAGGTAGAAACAGATTTAAGGTTGGGACAAGGGAGTGAAAAATGCAGTAAAAAAAAGAAGTGTGGACTTAGTATCATTTTGTAGTTAGTAAATCTGGATGCTCCAGTGTATGGGAATGCTAAGGTGGTGAGTTGGGAGTGGGTGGGTGGGGGAGCACCCTCATAGATGCAGGGAGAGGGGATGGGGGGGTTGTGGAGGGGAAACCGGGAAAGGGAATAGCATTTGAAATGTAAATAAATAAAATATCCAATAAAAAAAATTGGCATGTAGGCATCCAGGATGTCTTTGAAATTCATGCCAGAGACTCAGTGGAAAAGCACCTTTACTTCTTTTTCCAGTGAATCTTGTTTAAAAAGTAGCATTTTTATTGGTACAGAAATATCAGTTTCCATTATGACACTCTTCATTCTGCAGTGTAGAGAATGGAACCTAGGGTCTAAGGTATTGTAGGTACATGCTCTGCCACCGAGCTTGAGTCCTGCTCTTATTACCACATTTGCATAGATGCATGTGTGCAAAACACTTTGACTATGTACACCCCTCCCCCACACTCCAGATTGTCTCCCTTCTTGCTGGTTCTCAACCTGTGGGCTGCAACCCCTTTGAGGATTGAATGACCCTTTCATGGGGTCACGTATCAGATATCCTATATATCAGATATTTACATTATGATTTATAACAGTAGCAAAATTACAGTTATGAAGTAGCAATGAAAATAATATTATGGTTGGGGCATCATTGCAACATGAGGAACTGTATTAAAGAGCTGCAGAATTAGGAAGGTTGAGAACTACTGTCCTAAATAGTCCTACAGCCTATTTCTACTTCATGTGTCCTTTTAACAGTTAGATTCGGTGTATGAATAAAACATTGAGTATTTATCTTTCTAAATCTGTACTGTTTCGGTCAATACGACATCCTCAAGTTCTATCCATTTTCCCGTAAAGGTTATCTTTCACAAATTAATATTACTCCATTCTATGGACAGTTACACCTTTTCTTTACCCTTTTATTGCCGATGACCATCAAGGCTGGTTTCACATGAGCTGGCTTTTGTGAAAAGTGCTACAAAGCACATATGTGTGGCTGTCTCTGTGATACACTGCCTTAGACTCCTTTGGGTATCCACCCAGGAGATGTATGGCTAGATCATATGCTACTTCTTTTCCAAATAGCTGCCATGACCATAAGGTGATTTGTTTTCTAATTCAGGTCATTTTGGTCAACTGGTCATGTAATTTGAGTCTTTCCTCCATAAAAATAAGCATGAAATCCCAGTGGAGACTCGTGTGCCCGCCTAAGACTTTCAGCCCCATTGTCAGTGTTTATGAATGTGCCCTTCTAAGCCTGGCTAAGATTCTGCAATGGCTAGAGCTGTTCTATGTTGCTTTCAAGATAAAAGGAATAAAAATTAGCAAAGCTTCAAAGTTAAAGAGCAAGAGAACATATTAGCATTTGCTCTCTGACCGACCCATCTCTGCCTCATTTGCATATATGTCTTGTATTTATCAGAGTGGATCTTCTGCTGTGTATTAGATGGCATTAATGCTGATTAGGGCAATCACATAAGGAGCGAGGCGATGCAGAAAACCATCAATGAAATAGAAATGTAAGAAACAGATATTTAGAGCAAAGCCATAAATACAACCATCGGCTGCAACTTAGTACAAGTTAAAATAAAACATACATGAGATGGACCATGTGGGTGGCTGGACCTTGTGGTTTTACACAGTGCTTAAGAAAAGGGATGGATGAATCTGCAAAAGTCGCACACTATTAGACAAGCTAATTAATCCACTGTAAAACTATCAAAAACTGAGATAAAAATTCATGTAACATGAAATTAATCATGGTAAAATGTTAATTTTATGTTTATGTCATGCCAATTGTGGGGCCCTTAAGAACAATCACAATGTTGTATAATCACAGCATTTATCATTATTAGGTTGCAAAAAGAAAGTATTTTTCTGTAGAGTTTTAAAAATCAGTCCCACCCATATTTGTGTGTGTGTGTGTGTGTGTGTGTGTGTGTGTGTGTGTGTGAGAGAGAGAGAGAGAGAGAGAGAGAATGAGTGTGTGTGTATGTGTGTGAGATTGTGTATGTGTGTATGAGAGATTGTGTATGTGAGTATGAGTGTGTCTATGTGTTTGTATGTATGTGTGTGAGATTGTGTGTGTTTTGTGTGATTGTATATATGTGAGTATGAATGTGTGTGTTTATGTGTGTAAGATTGTATATGTGTGAATATGTGTGTGTATGTGTGTGAGATTGTGTATGTGTGAGTATCTCTATGTGTGTATGTGTGTGTATGAGGATGTATATGTGAGTGTGTGTGTGTGAGTGTGTGCATGTGTGTGAGATTGTGTATGTGTGAGTATGTGTGTATATATATGTGTGTGTGTGTATGTGTGTAAGATTGTGTGTATGTGTGTGAGGTTGTGTGTATGTGTGTATATGTGTGTGCATATGTGTGTGTATGTGTGTGAGGTTGTGTGTATGTGTGTGAGGTTGTGTGTATGTGTGTGAGAGATTGTGTATGTGTGAGTATGTGTGTATATGTGTGTGTGTGTATGTGAGTATGTGTGTGTGTATGTGTGTGAGGTTGTATGTATGTGTGTGTGGTTTAGGCACATACTATAGAATACACATGGAAGGTGGAGGCCAGAGGATAACTTGGTATGAGACAGGATTCCTTGTTTGCCTCTGCATATGCCAGGCTAACTTGTCTCTCCTGTCTCCACCTCCCATCTTTGTAGGAGCTCTGGGATGACAGACACATACTACTATATCCAGTTGCATGTAGGCCCTAGGGATTTCAATTCAGGTCCATACACTTGCACAGCAAGTAATTCATACAACAAGCTATCCCCAAAGCCCCTAAAATATTTGTAATTGAGATTTTATGGTTTAATTTTGTTTTTTATTTTGGTGTTTGGTTTTTTTCCTTGTGGTTACATTTTCAAATTAAAACTAATCTTTAGCATTTATAATGCTCTATTTGGAGTTAATATTCTACAGCTTCTGTGTTATATGTAATACCCTCTCTTCCTGACACGCCTGCCTTTTTTCCTTTCAGTATCATTTCCAGAAATTATATATTTATTGTGTACCCTAATATAGATTTGATTAATTTTGTGCATTTTTATTTATTTAAAAATTTAGATTGTATTTATTTATTCACCCACCCCTTCCCCCAGTGCACACCCATGGTCCCATGCTGTTGCATGGATCAGGAGGTCAGAGGTTGACTTTTGGGAGTTTGTTCTCTCCTCCCCCCACGTGGTACTTGCAGTTCAAACTCCGGTGATCAGGTTTGGCTGCAAGCACCTTTAGCTGCTGGAGTGTCTCACTGTCCTGCCTTTCTCTTTTAAATCATGAAGAACAGGGGGGCTTATAAACCCCAACTACAATGATACATTCATCTGTGCTTAATTACGGATTTGCCTTATTGTGTTCTTTGTTCCTTCATTTAACTTTGCTTTACTGTTTTATTCCTCTTTCTCTCCACAGATGGGATTTGTTTTTGTTGGACAGGTCTATTAACAAAAATCTACATTTATTTTCTAAATTGAGACTGTCATGATTTACCCTTCATTTAAAAGGACAATTTCACCAAACATAGATATTTTGGCTGACTTTCTCTTTTCCTTGCACCATTTCAAATTTGTCGTCCTATGAGTTGTTGGCCATTACAGTTCCTGTTTAGAAATTATCTGTGCCTATCGAGGGTCCCTCATACGTGACAGATCTCTTGTCTCTGCTTTTAATATTCTTTCTGTGCCCTAGCTTTGAATAGCTTGATTGTAATATGTCTCGGTGTGGAGCGGTCCGTGTTTATCCTGCCTGCTGTTTATTGAATTTGTTGAGTGTATCCGCTCTCGCATCATTCATTAAATCTGAAACAGGTTCTGGTCATTATTTCTTTCACTGTTCTTTCCTTTCCGTTCCCTTCTTCTGCCTGCTCTCACACAAGGTTAAAGTTGATGGTGCCTCATAGATCTCTCAGGCTTCCTTCTTTATTTTCTTTCCGTTACTCAGGTTTCAAGGGCACTAACTGACCCAACGTCATAGTTACACCTCTGTGTGTTCAAATCTACTCTGAACTACTTTGTGGTACCTTTTATGCCTTAAATTCTTATTTGTTAAAGTGTGTGTGTGTGTGTGTGTGTGTGTGTGTGTGTGTGTGTGTGTGTGTGTGCGCACGAATAAAGATGCCCAAGGTGCCCAGAGATGCAGGATCCCCTTGGAACTGGACGGAGTTAAAGGCAGCTGCAACTCTTCCATGTGGATGTTTGGAACTGGACTCTGGTCCTCTGTAAGAGCGGTAAACACTCTTAACCAATGAGTAGTCTCTCCAGTTTCCCCCTTTCTCACGGCATAGCTGTTTGTATTTTGCTTGTGCTGAGTTAGCATTTGCTATTTTTCTTCACTCTTTGTTCACAAGTCTTTGACCATAACTGATTTTAAGCTGTAGCAGGGTAGGCTTCCCTGGGGACCGTTTATCTTAGTTTCTCCTACTGTTCTATTGGGTCAGTTACTTTTGCGTCTCGGCCTCAGAAACACTTGAAAGCACCCAATGGGAAAAGATGTATTTTGGCTCCTGTTTTCAGACCATGGTCACGTCACGTGGCCTCAGGCATTCGGCAGAATTGATAGCAGCAGGGGGGAGAGTGGTGGAGGTGGGGATTCCTCACCTCATGACAGGCAGGAAGTGGAGGATGATGGAGGGTCTAGGGACTGTTCATAACCTCCAAAGGCACACCTCCAGTGACACTTTTTCTCCAGTTAGGCTCTACCATCCAGTATAGCACCAGCAGCTAGAAACCCAGCAATTAAACACTTGAGCCTATGAGAGACACACCACACTCACACTGCAAGAGCTATTTCTTATTTCCTTGTATGCTTTGTATTTTAGGGATGGGGGATGAAACAGCTGTTTAGTATTATTTTAATTCTAGAAATCAGACGACTTCCATGCTCACAGTTTGCCATTGGCTTTACTGTTTATTTGGGATTGTCTCTTCCCCCTCTTTTCTCTCTGTCTTGCTCTGTCCCTGTCTCTCTGTCAGTCCCTGCCTCTCTTTCCCTCTGCCCTCTTCATGTACCACAGAGTTTACCCATGAAACCCAGATGACTCTAAATCCATCATCCTCTTGCCTCAGCCTCCCAAGTGCTGGGTTTACAGACTTACAGTTGCCTCCCCCATTTCCCATTTTCTTTGGTGGATAGAATGTTTGAGGTCCATATTCTTTGAGGTTGACATCAGCTAGGGTTTTGACAGATTTCCTCAAGTACTTGGGGAAACAAAATTGAAATGCGCCAAAAATAAAATCCTTTCCTTTGCACATTGGCTCTGTGCTGGGTCACTCCCTTATCATGCACTTCCTATTCACAGACATAATCCTCCAAATTGTGTTTGGCTTAATCCCCCAAATGATGTCTCATGAAAGAGTAGAATATATTCGCCAAAGCTTTCAACTCTTCGAATAGAACTCTTACAGTGCAATTGTATTTTTTTTTCTGGATAAAGTCCAACATTTTTTTATCAAAACAGCAATGTTATGATATTTTTCCATAGTAGAGAAGAAAAATATGCATTTTATAGCAAACCCCTCCAAAGTGGAATATGCACACCATTTGCGAAATGTTTCTATCAAAAGATATTGTCAACAACCATGCATTTTAGTAGCACTGTATGTGGAAAAATCAATGCTGTGTAAATGTTAGCAGCCTCCTGGGTAGTCACTGTAAGCACAACTTTTCTTTCTGAGGTTTAATCTTGCTTCTGTCCATATGATGGCTAAACAGGCATTGACCTCTTCTCTGGCAGGTCTTCATGATCCACGCCATAGGAAAACCCCTCTTTCTTTTCTTCTGTGCTAAATCTTTTGATATGCTATATTGTAATTTTGAACAGACTGTGGATCAGGAAATAAGGCAATAGCTGGTGGATACTAGTAGCTTTGATTACTATTGGCAGACAGCTACATATCTCTGTTGTACAGTCTTATCAAACTCACCAATGAGGGACACTGAGTGGATTCTTTTTATGCTTCACATGAAGTGGTCAGTAGATTCTGCATTTTGATATCAAACTGTGGCTGATACTGGGATAGGTGTACATAGACATTTCTATAATGAAAGATGCTGTAAGACTGAATGGTAGAATGATTCTCTCAGGGGCTCCTTTGGTGTGTGCGGGATGGTGTGGGCAACAGGCATATGCACAGGTGCCCTGTTTACCTTTTATTCCTCACCTATCTCAGGTATTACGAGTCACCTCATGCTTAAGCAAATAAAGGTTATCGCTTAGCTCTGCAACAAGGTTTAACAGAATACCTTTTAAGCCTAAACCATGAAAGAGTTGACAAGGGATAAAAGAGGTTAAAGGAATATGTCTCTCTTTTTGTTGTCTTATTTTCTTTTCTCACTGCTGTGTAAAGCACCTGATGAAAGCAACTTCAGGAAGGAAGGGTTTAGTTTGGCTCACAGTCTGAGGGTGCAGTTCCCTCATGGCAGGGAAGGCATGGCAGTAGGAGCAGTGTGAGGCAGCTGACTACAGTGTGTTCACAGTGGGAAGAGGGAGAGGGAGAGTGTAAAGAAGAGGGGGAGGGGGAGACAGACAGAGAGAGAGAGAGAGAGAGAGAGAGAGAGAGAGAGAGAGAGAGAGAGAGAGAGAATACACCCAAGCATTCAGCCATCTCTGTCTTATTCCTTTTATTCAATTTGGACTAGCCTATGGATGATGTCACTGGCAAGTAGTTGAGTCTTTCCAACTCACTTAATTCAATCTAGAAACTCCCTCCCAGGCACACCCAGAAGTTTATCTCCTAGGTGATTCTACACCATCAAGTTTAAAGAGTATATTAACCTATTAATAATATTAACAAATTGCCCGACTTTATTTAGAAGGAGAGTTTGGAATGGAAGGGAGAAGACAGGCCATTAGCAAGCAAGAATGAAACTAACTTGCCCTTTTTCCTTGTTTCAAACCAAGTTTATTGTAGAGTGTTTCATGGAGCCCCTTCTTCATCTTTAAATGCTTAGATGTGAACAGCATGTGTAGAATGATGCTGGACAAGGAGTCTGCCAGTCTCAAGAAAAGAAAAGAAAAAAAAAACCAACTAAATCATCTTCTACTGAATTATGTAGATTGTCATATAGAAAGGGACACACATCAACCCTGGATGCAAAATGGGGATGTGTAGGAGATACCTAGGACAGCAGATATGAGCTATAGGAACAGGAAGTATACTAGGGAGCAATCAAAGAGCTAGGGATGCAGCAGGGAGGAATATCAGTTCTGTAGGCTGAGGCCACAGCTGTGGACAAGACCTTATTCTTGGGATGCATGCAAGGTATCAGAATGTCACAATAAAATACATGCCTTGCCCTTACTCTACTAGTTAGTACAGAGAGGAATGGAAGATACCTGATTATTGTGGTCATTTACTGCCCAGTCAGCTGACCAAGAAGCAGTCCCTTGTCCAGTCTTCGCAGAACTCACGAGGGTCGATGGGAAGGAAGATAAATCCCAGCAGGCATTTTGAAGCTGAAGGTGACAGAAGTATAATTCTTAATTGATTGAGTCATCCATGAACTGGACCGAGTTCCTCCGAAATGATTAGATTGATTTTCTACATGAGACGGAATAAGAGCACAAGATAGAAAATTAGATTGAGTTAGGGGGAAAAAATGCATTTTTCACACTCAAGGCTGCGACAGAGAATCTCATAACTGTAATATGATTCTAGCTGCTTGGCTTAAGTAGCTTATCTCAGAGATATGGCCAGTAACCTGCTGATGTGTGAGGGCCTACTGTGAGCATCTCTTCCCATCTCAGCTTTCCCGAGTAGATAGCCTAGAGTCTGGTGTGGAGGGAGTGTTCACACCACAGGAGTTGACACATATTATCAAGCACAACCTTCCTTCCAAGAGAACAGGTTATTAAACATTTCCCAGCATGCTACTGCTCTGGACTTCCCACTCATGAGCCAAAGTGAAATGATGTTGTGGCAAAGCTATTAGGATTTCCTTCAAAAAGCAGACTGATATAAAAATAAGAGCCAAGTGTGATCTGTTTCTCATATGTCACTATGTGTTTTGCTTATGGAAAAAAAAACCCTGGTACATTTTATTTTACACATTTATGAGACAAATTCAAGCTCTTTAGTGTTGCATATACAAATTGTTTCTAGGCCACACACAGAGCAGGTATGCTGACTATGTAGACTCTGAGGTAAAATGTTTAGATCTCAATTTTGAGGCTACATGCTGGGTTGTTTGATTTTTATATTAAGGGAGGGTATTTCCCCATTCTGAATTGTTCTTTGCTAAAAACATACAGAAATGCTAAAACATCAAATTCACCTTTTACCCAGCATAGATTATTATTCCATAAGAGAAATTTATTCAAGTTCAAAATATTTGACATCAGAAGAGCATCAAATAACACATTTTCATCTATATGCATGTCCTATCTGGTAATGTATATGTGTATGTATATGCAGTATATATGTATACATTTATATATGTACATGCGTAACTATGGGTATAAATGTGGGTGTCTATGTTGCTGTTCTTTGCTGTGAAGAAACACCACAACCAAGGCAACTTTTATAAAATTAAGCATTCAACTTGGGCTGGCTTACAGTTTCACCAGTTTAGTTCATTATCATCATGATGGGATGTACAGTAGTTGGCATGGAAAGCATGGTGTTGGAGAAGTAATTGAGAGTTACATCCTGATTGGTGGGCAGCAGGAAGAGGGAGAGGTACAAGGCCTGGCTCAAAGCCCACCTCCAGTGACCCCCTCTATCAAGGCCACACCTCTAAATCCTTCTAATCCTCTCAAAGAGTTCCACTGTTAGGTGACTAAGCATTCAATTATATGAGGCTATGGGGACCATTCTTATTCAAACCATTATAGTGTGTAAAGCCTAGAAAAACTAGAAAAGAGACTGAGAGGGTATAAAAATAAGTACTGAGAGGTGGATACAAAATGACCAGTGTACCATGAAGGTGGAAAGAGGCAGCGGCCATGTTACATGGGCGAATGGAGGGATTGTGGGGGATGAATGAGAGTCTTCTAAAAACCATCTTGTTTTTAGGAGACAGGCATTCTCACTTTCCTGGAATTCATCAAATAGGCTAGTCTGACTTGCCAGTGCATTCCAGGTTTCTACCCCCATATACGTATCACAGAGAATATGTATATTACTGCACTTGGATGATTTTTCTCATGGATTCTGGGAATTGAACTCTGGTTTTGTGCTTGGAAGGCAAAAACTTTATCAACTGAGCCATCTCCCCAGTCCCCAGGTTGTATTCTTTTGAGTGATATGTATAGTGTGTGTGTGTGTGTACACACACACACACACACACACACACACACACACATATATATCTGTGTCTACCTTTCTATCAGTCTATCTATCTATCTATCTATCTATCTATCTATCTATCTATCTATCTATCTATGAATTAAGATTTTTTTTGAATTTTCATCTGATAATTATCCAGAGTCAAAAGTTAAACTAATAGACACATAGACATATCAAATTATCTACTCTCAAGCCTGGAATGGCTGGGCTAAAATATTATGGATAATATTTTCCTTTAAAACAGTATGTCACAATCACAGGTCTTATTAGTGACCAAATCTTATTACTGCTCTTTCTGAACTTTTAAAGTTATGATTCTCTCTCTCTCTCTCTCTCTCTCTCTCTCTCTCTCTCTCTCTCTCTCTCTCCATAATTGGCAACACACATGATTGTTGGACACTGGAATTTTGAGAGTTAGCAGTCTTGATCTTTGAACAAAGAATGTTCAACAATCTTTCCTTTCCTGCTTTAATGAGCACTGCCCTCTCTATGCCCCTCAATCCCTTCAGTCCAATTACTGCCACGGTGAAAAATGTGCCTAGTGTTGGTATGCCTCATGCCACTCCTCTGCTTCACACACACTAGCTTTGCATTTTGTCCTTTCTAAGTCTGACCCTAGAACCAAATTCAAGGATTCTTCTTCCCCCATTTCTCACACCACAGGGTGTTTTAATCCTAATTTTTCAAGTTGCTTTATTTCAGTCCCTTGGATGACATACACCATCTCCAGATAGGCCTCATTGTTGCTGTTTTGTTTTGTTTGTTTTTCTAAGTATACTGGATAGTTTGATGTCAACTTGATGCAAACTAAAGTCATTTGAGAGGATGGACTCTCAATTAAGAAGTTGCTTCCACAAGATCGGTCTGTAGGCAAGCCTGTGGGACATTTCTTAATTACTGATTGACAAGGGAAGGCCCATAGCACTGTGGGTGGTGATACTGGTGGTCCTGGGCTCTATAAGAAAGCAGACTGAGTAAGCAAGCACTACTTCTCTATGCCCTCTACATCAGCTCTTGCCTCAGATTCTGGTCCTGTCTAAGTTCTGTCCTGACTTCCTTCAGTGATGAACAGTGATATGCAAGTATAAGCCAAATAAACTATTTTCTCCCCAACTTCCATTTGAACATAGTGATCCTAACTAAGACATTAAGTTATACTTCATTTTTAAGTTGTGTGTGTGTGTGTGTGTGTGTGTATCAGTGAGTGTTCAGAAGCATCTGATACCCCTAGTGTTGGGGTTACAGGCAGTTGTGAGCCACCCAATGTGGGTTCTAGTAAACAAATCCAGATCCGATGCAAGTACAGTGTGTGTTCTTAACTACTGAGTTATCTCCCCATCCTCATGTTTCTCTTTTGTAAGATAAGCACCCTGGAGGTAGAATCCACGTCATGGTCATGTGCCTAAGGAACAGCTTTTGAGTTAGACTGTGCTTAGGCTTACTGGCTCCACTAGAACTATGGAATCATTCTCCAGCCACTGCAAAATCGCTCTGTCCCTCTCTGTCTCTGTCTCCTCCCACTCCTCTGTCTCAAAACAAGATCTCATGTATCTAAGACTGGGCTCTAAATCAGTTTGTAACCCAAGATGAAGATGACCTTCCACTGCTGATCTTCTGGCCTCTATTTCTCAGCTGTTGAAGTTACAATCATACACCACCATGCCCAGTTTATGAAGTACTGGGGATAGAACCCAGGGCCTGTGCAGGCTAGGCAAGCACTTTACCAACTGAGCTATGTTCCCAGCCTAGAACCACAGAGTTGAGACACAGAATACATAGCGTGTTATGGAATATATGGGTGGTTTCTATATATGTTCAGTAGACTCAGAGTTCTTTACAGCATTTTGTGGGCTATGTGGGTACTCTTTTATACTAAGCATCTATTAGATCAGTATTTTAGGCTGTACATTGAAGGTTCTGCCAATATAGACTAGAATTAGAATTCCTCGTATACAGTAGTTCTTCTTGCCTAAGGTCAGTATAGTGATTTTCAAGTTTGAAAACCCATAATTAGCTTACGTGATTAGAGAAAGAAATTCTGTATTCTTTGATGTGAGGGATGGCATTTGGGAAATTTAAAAAGGTGACCTTTCCTAACTTTCTGATATCTTCTGTCATCTACAGGTCACTGAGCTTCCATAATCTTTTTGAAGAATTAGAAATGCCCAAAGCCCTAGATCTGCCATGCTATTCCATATACACCCCATATCTATCTCCATCACATTTTAAAAAGTCATTTTCACATCACTCAAAAAAATACAAGCATTGACCACTTTGTAATCTATGGACAGAACACATTAAGTTGTAATAGGTTTAAATATTATAAGACACCTTATGGTATCAATACTGGGAATGTTTTCATTGGGATTCAAAGCACGTTTCAGACGCTCCAAAAGAAAAAGATGGATGGGAATTAATCACCAAATATTTCTCAGAGAAGAAATGACAGAGTGGTTTTAAGATCCTTTGAAATGTCGGCTCTGCTCATTACAAAGCTCTGTCCTTTCACTTCGTTACCAGAAAGGAAACGCTTCTGTTGTCCTCTGACCTTCTGATTTCATCTCAGAATCAATCGAATTTATTTCAGTCTCTCTGAGTTTGGCCAGATGAGAACAATGGCAGGCTGGCTAATGATGAGCCAAACTTTCATGTTTAACCAGGTCACAGAAGTTTGAGTAAAGTCATCTACATGTATGATGATGGAACTCTAACAAGAGATCTGGTTCTTTGTAATTAACATGAGGAGCGTCAGGAAAGCCCATCCTTTCCTATGACAGACTATTCAGAGTTAACAAGTGAGATTTAGAGAGAGATAATATTTGAGGTATAGTTGAGAAGCAGGGCCAGGGAAATCCTGGTTGAAGGAGAGGAATAGGGAGATGTGCATGTATTTCCAATAAGATGATGAACAATAAGAACAGGTTTTGTAGATGCCTGTGCTGTGGTGTGGCTGCAAAGCCGGATTAAACTAGGGTTACACATTGTGCCATATAGAAAGTAGCTTTCCCAGCTAACATTGGGACTGCTTTTACTCAAAGAACTGTAAAGGGTTGGTGAAAATAGATTGATTAATCTCAATGCACATATTAAAGACTGGATGTAGGGGAATGCCAGGACAGAGAAGCGAGAGGGGGTTGAATGGGGGAAAGAGGGAGGGAAGGGGGCTTATGGGACTTTCGGGGAGGGAGGAAACGGGAAAGGGGAAATGATTTTGAATGTAAATAAAAAAAACTTAGAAAAACAAAACAAAACAACAAAAAAAAAAGACTTATACCAAATGTGAATCAAAGGGGGGCAGTTTCTGACTTTCCTCTCTGAAATGTATCCATTCCAAATCCCATAATGCCATAGAACTTGCTCTTTTTCTTTGTTGGTCACACTGGAAATTGAATCCAAGACCTCCCATATACCAGGCAAGGACCCTACTATTGATCTCTATCTCTAGCTGTCTTTTGACTTCTTCTTTTGAGATGGGATCTCACTAGGTTCTACAGGTTTGTTTCGAATCTTCTGTGTAACCTAGGGAGTCCTTAAATTTGTGACACTCTTGCTTCTGTCTTCCATGTAGCTGGGTTAACGACTGTGTGCCATCAGGCCAAGGCCATCTCATTCTGCTTACTAAGGAGAGCTGCTTCTGGTTCCAAAGTGAACCACTGATCAGTTTTACAAGCCCTTCCTATTTCTTCAGATTTCCCATTGTTTCAATTTCATCTTTTTTTTCAAAGGTTTCTTCTATTAAGGCTGGAGAGATACTGGTTGGTAAAGTGTGTGCTGCACTGGCATGAGAATTGGATTCAATTCTCAGATCCCATATGAAAAAAGCCAGGCATGGTAGCTTGTGTTTATCATACCATTCTTGGGGAAGTATTACAGGTAGGTTCCCAGAGTTTGCTGGACCGTTAGTTTAGTGTACTATGAGAGTTCCAGGTTAGTGAGAGATTTCGTGTCCTGAAAAGAGAGTGGTTGGCACATGCCTCTGGCCTCTCCTCATACATGCACACACACACACACACACACACACACACACACACACACACACACACACCACACCACTCTCTGCACCACTATCTAGAATGTTCTCCAAATTCTCACCATGGACTTTCCCTCTCCCTTTCTATTATCTTTAATAATGCTCTAACATCTTGTAGTTATTAGCTGTCCATAGATCACAAGATCCTGTTCATCCTTCACCATTAAGTCATCCCTTGTTTTTTCCCTGTTCATGGTGTTTGCTAGAAAACACGGCTCTCATTTGAGCCTCACACTACTCAACTCTGATTAATGCCACAATCCTAAAGTTGCCTTTTCTTTTTCTATATTTCAACCAAGGAGCTCTTTCTACACCACCAACTGGCAGTTTATTCATTTCTTAGCCTTCCCTAAGCCCTAGTTCTTACTCTGCCAGTGTTCACTGCATCCTTTATGGCCCTTAAGATCAGCCTCTTCTTACCAGTGTAGCCTCGTTTTCCATCTCAAGCCAAGTCCTATGACTTTAAAGTCCAACTGTTTGGTGCAGTTTCAAGTCCCTGAATATGCTGTGGTCTCTCTCATTTCCAAGCCTTGTATAGCCCTTTCCTTCTGAGAAACCACTGTTTTCTCTTACCTTCATTAATTTCTTTGAACATCTCAGCACGGATATGGCTATCTCTCTGGAAGTCTTTCCAGACTTTTCAGTGTAGGTTATGACCTCTTTGGGTTCACCCACAGTCTTAATGCCTCCAGTAATTGTGAATTCACTTTTCTCAGGTCACTAGAACCCCTTTTCATTTGGAGATGATGCCTCACTGAAATGTATACCCCTAGTGACAGACCAATAAGCTGAGGAAATGATTATTTTTTTAATGGCATCTTTGAGATAACAAGGGCTCCAACCAGGGCAGGAGTAAGAGAACGAAAGAGATACAATGAAAAATCACTTTGGAAGTCACAGTGCCCTGATTTGGCAACCTCATGGTATTTTTGAGAAGAAATAATTAGAAACTATTTGAAGATTTTTTTTTATAGTCCAAATGAATGGAAGACTAGAGTTATTTGGCCATCTGGTTGTGACAAGCGACGAAATGTCCATTTTTGGAGTTCTGAGCTTAAGATATCTATAGGACATCTATGAATAGATGCAGAGGAGATTTTGCTCGATGTAGTTATCAAAGGGAAATCAGAGCTGCAGGAGACAAAATTCAGGCTTCCCTGTCCACAAAATACCATTGCAGCAAGTGTCCTCAGAAACGTGGTTTATGAATAAGGCTGGAAAACAGGGTGGAGGAGCAGAGAGAAAGAAACATCCAAAGCTGCAGTTCATATGGTGGACACAGAAGGAGGTCACCCCAAGGGTCACTAGGTTGTTGGTGACTTCTGTCCTGAAGAGTATTTTTTTCTCTCAGACATCCCCGTTTGATTTGAAAGCATCTGCTTTTCAGAATCAACCAAATCCTGAATGTCCTGTTGAGACTCTCCTGAAGTGGAACGTCCCCACTGCTAGATAGTCCTTCCCATTTTTTATGTAATGGAGCATAAAACATTGGAAAGATTGTACTCAGACTTGTGTGTGATTCTGCAAACACGATAGATTTAAAATGTTCACCAGGGCAATTATACAACACAATATTCTTGTGCTCAGTTATGCATCTGTTGAAGGAAAAATTGGTGCCATTAAAAGAAAATATAAAGTTCTTGACATTTATGGTTGACTGTTGAGCTTAGCTGGCTCAGGAAATACTACCTTCCCATTTCCTACAGCTACAAATTGCAAATGTCTTACACTAAGTAAGCAAAGTTCTCAATTCTAAAGGTGCATTCCGAGCAGCCACCTGACCTCTGGTGTTTTAAAATCATCCTTTTGTAGCTATGGGTTACACATTTTCAGAAGATGTATGTAATAAAAGCAATAACAGCTGTATCATAACAATCTGTGCTGGTAATTGTCCATTTTGTTTATCAAAAGTATGGGCTTTTTGCAATTACTGGAGCTCTCATCGTGAGCATGCATAGAGCTGCCCCTGCTATGACACGGCCTTCTTTTTCTTTCAGTTGCTTCATGTTCCTGTGTGGTAACAGAGTCTGTAGGAAAACTCAGAGGTGTGGATGAGATTCATAGTATTGCCAGAAGCAATTTGAAATTGACTAGGCAGAAACACAACTCTTGGTTTTTTTTTTGGTTCATCTTTCTGATCCAGAAAATGTTTGCATTGACTCTCACTCCTGGCTGGAAGTTCTATTTTATTATGACTCAGTGGATCAATATACACTGGGAACTATGAGCGATGATAGGTCACAGGACGATTGTGTGAAAGGCCTCATTGGTTCGAGTAGAAATGAGGTTGCTTTGTGAGCCTTTCTTTTATCACAAAGGACCATTTAGGACTTGCCATTGTGTAACGAGAATAGAAATACGACGGAGATAAACTGATATCCTTTTCCCATCTTATGCCTGGTGGTCCATGTTGTTTACTTCCTGACATACTTGACCGTGCATGCTCCCTCCAAACATGGATTAAACTTTATCCTAACAAAACTAGGGAAACAGCTTCCTTCTCTAGTACAGACTAACTAACCGGTGGTGTTCAGTGTTAGGAAGTGTTTAGTAGGAGCCAGAGAGATGGTTCAGTGGTTAAGGTCATTTGCTGTTCATCCAGAGGATCGTTTGGTTTCTAACATCTACATCGGATAGATCACAACTGCCTGTAACTTTAGCTCCAGTGGATCCAGCATGCATTTTTGGCCTCCATTGACATTTGCATTCATGTGGCAAATACTCACACAGATCCCATATATTTAAGTAAAAATTTTAGATAATTAGATTAATAGATGAAGGGAAAGCATCTATTCTGCAAAAGTTACCCAGCCTTGGTTATATCCATTTAATTCCTGTTCTTTATCATTTTACTACAATAAAATACCTAAAGATCAAATATGTTGAAACTTGATAAGTTTTATTTAAAGTAAATGAATCAGTTAAAATAATTAAATTATCAGGGATAATTCAAAATATTCAAATGCATGTGGATCCCAGGCAAGATTCATGGTAGTAGAATAATTTTGTCATAAACCTTATAATAGCCATTTTTCCTACTCTGTTTGTCATTAAATCATAACCTTGTGTGTCCCTCTATTTTTTCATAGCCATATGGAGCTGGCTGGAATCAGGGATGTTAGAGGAAGCAATTCTTTGTGTAGTAGAAAGGTCTGCATTTGGAAGCATTTCTAGAATTGAATGTGTGCATAGGGAAATATTTTACCTGCTGGCTTCAAACTCTAAGTCATATTTGGATACCACTCTACATACTATTATAGAACACTGTACCTATTAAGGGAGAACATCTCACATATTATTCATTATTGTCAGAGTGTTGATAGCTATATTGTTTTAAAATAGGATTCTACTTCTAATTCTGTCCAGACTCATTACTGTATGTGGTCCCACATCACATTGCTTCCAAATCACTAGTCTCTACTGGCTGATAGATTCTTTGGAATATGTGAGTCCTTTCCAAGTGAAATCTCAGACATACTAGCTTTCTAACATTTCTTCTCCTCCTTCCAAAGTGGTAGTTGATTGATGAAATACATCCATCGTACCTTGGTGTGGTTATGTGCCATAATTTCGTTGTCGTGTCAGAGGTGATTGAGGATTGTCACTGGATGCTTATACTTTGCGCCTTCTGTGTCTGCTGAGAATGGTGGAGTTAATTCCCAGCATTGGATATTTGTTGCTGTGCAACTGCCTGTGTAGTAGCTTATTTACACCTTTGTCTGTTTTCTTGATAAGGGCCAATATTATTTTGTGCTGAGGGAGCTGCATGACACTTTTATGCTACTATACAGATTCCTTTTTGCTAACTGATAGCACAGGAGTACAGTGGTAGCCACTGAGCATTGGTCACTACGATGGAGAATGGCAATCTAACTCTGAGGTAGACTCTCATCTACAACAATGCATTTTTCTTCTCTTAGACTCTAATTGTAGAATGGTTAAGGTGCTGGAGATTATAATGCACTGGGAAGAAGAAGAAGAAGAAGAAGAAGAAGAAGAAGAAGAAGAAGAAGAAGAAGGAGGAGGAGGAGGAGGAGGAGGAGGAGGAGGAGGAGGAGAACAACGACAACAAAAGCAACAACAACAACATTACATCAAAAGAAGCCAAGACAGAAAAAATGATCTTCTCTCAAAGAAAAGAGAATAGCTGGATTGAGGTAGACAGCCAAAGAGGACTTTATTGAAGAGCATTTGCAGAGGTCAAGGATATTTCAAAAGAGGAGAGAGACTGAACTCAGTTCCTTTGAAACAAGCCCTTGGAGGCACTGGACTGACCTACTGGAAATGTACCAGAGTACATTGGTGGGGGTTGGTGGATGCAAGCCAGTGTGATCAGACCATCTGTTTGCTAATCGGAGCCTGAGGAAGCTGGGCTCCTAATCTCCCACAGAGCTTGGAAGACAGGGACCTTGTCTTTATTGCTTGATTTTCAAAAGGTGTCTCAAAGGTCCTTGAGAAGAACAGACCTGGAGTATAAAAATGGCAAGAGGCTATATGACAATTTGCATCTCAAGAGATAGTGAAAGAGCTTATAGTTATACATTTTTGGAAATTAAAAGCTCTAGAGTTCAAGACAAAGGATATAAAGAACTGGTATCAGGAAGAAAGGTACTCTGCCTAACTGAATCCAATCTGAAGGGTAAGCATCGATGTTGCTTGGGCTGGATACATCACTAGTTATTGGTTCTGTTGTCTGTGAAATAGCATTGACCATAGCAAGATGATACAAAGGAAAAGATTCTGGAATTTCAAAATATATATCTAAGAGTAGATTTGTCAAACTCATAAATCCACATAAAAAAATCTTAAAACACAGTACTTTAATAGTATTGGAAGAATATTAACTCATTTAATCAATCGAATGCCTGTGACTGGATTTTCACCTTCCATGCCCCAATGTCTACCACCTCATGCCCATGCTGCTTTTCCAACTGTTGTGTGGAGATGATGTCTGTTCATTGTAGGATAGGGACTTTAGTTTCATGATACAGAAAGAGTGGTGTAAGGGTATTTGGCTTATGACAGCTTATCATCTCAGGCTGGCTGGAAAAGAAAAAAGAAAATGTTATTTAAACCTCTGAGCCAGTGAGCTATCTCTGGTCCATGATGTTATTTACCGAAATGACTTGCCTCAATATAATGGATCTAAATGGGAACTTTTAGACAAGTATTATAATGGGCTTAGAAAGTAAAGCATGGGCAGGCCCTGTTCATCATCTGACTTTCTAGACATCATGTACTCAAAACCATTTTCCCCCAAACTGCTAATCTAAATAAGCCAAAACTCGATGTGGTAAAAATAAAAACAGATTAAGGCACAGTATAAGGATTTTCTGTAGCTTTATTAGGCCTCTGGAGGAAATCTGGCTGTCCTAAAATGGGAAAATCAAATATATAAATCAAAATGCCTGAACAGAGAAAGGATATAAATATTTACTTTTCAATCCTCTGAATTATTAAAGATTTCAGAAATGTTTGATCTGGCAAGACAAAAAGAAGGGCTGAAAGTCAGTCTGCCAATTTGCTGTGAGGCAAAATTGATAGACAACAAAGGACTCGGGACTAGGAGAACTTAGTGACGTATTATTAATTCAGGGCCCTGTTGGGGAGATGAAGAGAGAAAGCTTCTCATTTCCATTGTATCCAGAATTCGAAAAACAAAACTGTGGGTACATCTGTGAGATGTAGTTTGGAGTAACTGAACTGGGTAGCTATGAACTGATTGGTTGGCTGTGAGACCGAGATCTCAGCCAATTGTTGAGATTTTCCATTTGAGTGCACCATTGAAAAGCATTCTGTGCTTTAGTTGAATTCAGGCCCAACTTGTATGAGTTCAAACATTCAGGCCCATAGGGCTGCAATTTAATTTTTATTCCATTATTTAGAAATGCAGTCATAAGCTATATAAGGTTTTAGTCAACAATGCATAGTGGTGGTACTCCTCCTAGTCTGGTTTGGTGATAGACTATATGATCCTGATTTTGTCCAGGCAGTCCAGCTAGGAAAAAGGGGCCCAAAGGCAGGCAACAGAGTCAGAGATAGCCCCTACTCCAATTGTTAGGGGACCCACATGAAGATTTAGCTGCACATCCACTACAAATTTATAGAGGGGCTAGGTCCAGCTCCTGTATGCTCTTCGGTTGGTAGTTCAGTCTCTGAGCCTCCATAGGCTCAGATTAGTTAGAAGATTTCTGTAGGTCTTCTTGTGGTATCCCTGACCCCTCCATCTTGCTCAATCCTATACCCTACTCTTCCACAAGACTCCATGAGCTCTGCCTGATGTTTGGCTGTGAGTCTTTGTATCTGTTTCCATATGGTGCTGGGTGAAGCCCCTCGGGAGATAGTTATGCTAGTCTCCTGTCTACAAGCATAGCAGATGATAATAAGTGTTAGGGGTAGGCTCTCTTACATGGGATGTGTCTCAAGTTGGGTCAGTTATTGGTTGGCAGTTCCTAAATCTCTTTTTCATATTTAGGATGGGGATCAGGTGTTTGGGAGGTGGGTGCTGGAGAGGGCTGGAAGTGAGAATGGAAATAGATGGGGCTATCTCTGGGACTAGCTGGAGACCTGGGACAAGGAGGCTTCAAGAGTCTAGAGGGGTAACTTTAGCTGAGACTCCTAGCAGCTGGGGATACGGAGACTGAAGTGACTACCTCCCGTAGCCAGGTGGAACTTCTAGTAGAGAGAGTCCCACCAACAAAAACTTTGACCCAAAATTTGTCCTGCCTACAAGATGCACAGGGATAAAGAATTATTTAAAAGAGGATGTCAGGAGATGCAAACCTCTGGGAGTGGGTGAGCTTTGAGGAATCTTGAAGACAGAGCTCGTGATGAACAGTTTATTCAAAGAACAGCAAGAAGATCTCTGGCAGTGGAGAGGAAAAAGTTGGTGTCTCAGTCTGCTTTCTGCTGGTGTAACATAATTCTACAGACCATGGAAATGATAAAGAAAAATGCTGTGTGACCTTGCAAGTCTTGTGGCTAGGAAATCTGAGAGTATGGTACTCTCATACTCTCTTCATCTGGTGGAAATCTTCCTGCACCATGGTATGGTAGATGAGAAGCACATGGTAAGACTGAGTTAGTAAACCAATTTTGTGTGTGTGTGTGTGTGTGTGTGTGTGTGTGTGTGTGTGTGTGTGTGTGTATGATTTTGTAGTTGTGGGTGCTGTCATGAGGGTCCCCCTTTTGTAGCTTGGCATAAATATTTGGATTATGTTTCTAACATATGAACCTCAGGGGGACACATTCAAACTTTAGCAGTTGGGTAGGAAAAAAATGGTGGATGGGAGGGGTGAAGGAAAGCAGCTTCCAATAGAACCTTCAGCTCCTGTCCCCAGACTTTGTCTTTCACTGGGTGTGAGAGCAAGAGTCACTTCAGTATTTTTGAGCTCAGGGGTGGTATTTAAACATATTGGGTAAAAAAGAGAGTCTAAGTGGACAAAGACTGAAAGAGGGAGATGGTTGGTGGTTATTGCAAGAATCCAGGATAGCATAGTAAGACTTGAGCCAAGGAACCATGCATGAAGTTCTACGAAGGTTCTGGGAGCCAAGAACTACCAGTATCTGTTAGTGCTTGAGGTATACACTATAAGGGAAAAGAAGGAATGTGACTCTGTTTGTTTGTTTGTTTATTTATCATCCCAAGGAACTGGAAGGAGAGACTTAGAGTGACCACATTAGGCAAATGTTGTGTAGAGTAAAGAGGTGGGTGGGAGGCTGAAGATATCATCAAAAAAAGTAAAATTTACAGGATGTGAAGGCAGATATATAAATTGGTTGAGAGACCAAAGAACAAAAATAGAAAGAGAATAAACAGAGTTGTGGGCTGAGACCTAGAGAATCTCACTTGTGAGAGATGACTGGAGACAAAAAGAAGAAAGAAGGTCAAGGGACCAATGGCTCCAGCAGTATATGTAGCAGAGGATGGCCGTGTTGCACATCAATGAGAGGAGAGGCCCTTGGTTCTGTGAAGGCTAGTTGTCCCAGTGTAGGGGAATGCCATGACAGGGAAGCAGGAGTGGGTGGGTTAGTGAGCAGGGGGAGGGGGGATGTTATAGGGGGTTTTCAGAGGAGAAACAAGGAAAGGGGGTAACATTTGAAATGTAAATAAAATATTTAATAAAAAAAGAAAACCAAAAAAAAAGACAGACAGACAGAAGGAAAGAGAGAGAGAGAGAGAGAGAGAGAGAGAGAGAGAGAGAGAGAGAGAGAGAGAGAGAGAGAGAAGGCCGATGGCGGGAGTTGGACTCCTTTGGATTCACATGGTAGGAGAGAACTGATCCTTCAACTTGCCCTCTGAACTCTATGTATATAGTATACTATGCAACATATGTACCCTACAACATGCACTCCCACCTGCACCAACCTCCATAAATAAATAAATGCAAGCCTACATATAAATAAATACAAATTAAAAGGAAGAATGAACAATCATGAGCCTGGAAAAGAACAGTCTGTAACCTAGGAGGGGATTTCAGATTTTACTCCTGCAGAGGCTAAGTAAAGGAAATACATGAAGGCACAGAGGGTGACCCCAAGGATGGCAGTCTCCATAAACTCAAGGGGGAGGAGAATTGAAGTCAGGCCATTGCATTAGAGGATCTGGTATCCTTTGGTTACTTGGTGTCTGGAAGGAGCTGTGTGATTGTAGCTGGCATGAGATCGGATGGGAATGGGAAAAGTTGGAAGTCACATGAATGGCTCCTTAGTAGAGTGTTAACATACATGGTAGAAAATATAAATTAATAAAATGAGGTCAAGAGAAGCATCTTCTTTGCTTTTAAAATTGGAAGATAACAGCAGTATGCTGATCTAACAATGCCTGCCCTGGATGGGGATATTGTCTGTTCTAGAGAACAAAGACAATGATGAATTGGGGGGTTGGAGAGAGAGAGAGAGAGAGAGAGAGAGAGAGAGAGAGAGAGAGAGAGAGAGAGAGAGAGAGGTAGAAGAGGAAGAAGAAGAGAAGGATGGCAGAGTAGAAGGAGGGAAGAGGAGGGGGAGAGAAAAGAAGGAAGAGAAGGAAGAGGAGGAGAAAGAGAGAAGAGGTAAGGAGGAGGAGGGGGTGGAGGGGGAGGAGGGAGGGGGAGGAGGGAGGGGGAGGAGGGAGGGGGAGGAGGGAGAGGGGGAGGATCATGGGAGGGGGAAGGAGGGGGAGGTAAGGAGGAGGAGGGGGAGGAGGGGGAGGAGGAGGAGGAGGAGCTGGCAGCGGCAACAGAGGCAGAGACTGCAGCTACAGCAGTGGTCCTGAGTGACTTCTATTAAAGTAGAGGGCAATGCACAGCTTATGAAAGCAAAACTGCACTGAGCTGACCAAGGGCACCTGAGCACATCGTTAGAACTCGGCCTTTTATTCTCTTTTCTCTGCTTCTCTTCTGGCCTCACTTGGTTAGCCTTCCTACATGTTATTTCAATGTCTTTTTAACCCCTCTTCTCACCAGCAGAGAAATTCCTTCTTTGATAGTCCCCTCAACACCCTAGCATTGCTTCACTGGCCTGGTCTGGGTCATCTGCCCACTCCAGAAATAGTCTGATTCCAGCGTAGGCAAGATCTGGGAGTAAACTCAAGAAGAGACCACCAGCAATCCATGCTTCATCAACAAAGTATTATTTTGTTCCTGGGGTCGGGGGAGAACTACTTTGCTGTGAAAAGACTTTAAATGGCATCCCCTGGACAGCACAAACAATTTAATGGAGGAAGGCAAAAAGTGACACTGTGTTCTTTCTACTTTTTCCTTTTTCTTTTTGTAATTTAATGTCAAGTTCAAAATGAACCAGCAAATGGGGATTCTTGGGGGAAATATAGGTGAGATCCCATTTGGAAAAAAGAAGTAATTATCTTTGAAGGAAACCTCCCTCTGACAATTTTAATTAAGCCAATTATTTTCTAGAAGTTTATATGTCCTAATAGTGGCTGGCAGTACCACTCAAAGGTGGTCACTTGTGCATTGTGTCCTTGAACGTCTGTGTCCTGCACTCTCATCTCTTGAGAAAAAAAGTCTTGACTCAGCCTCTCTCTGTAGTTTATACTCATCTGCTTGAGAGCCAAATGTTACCTCCCCTAATAAAGCCAGGAAGTGACTGCTGTGACATTTTTAATATGAGTAGGGAATGGAATACATTCTCGCCTTTATTACATGGCTATAATCAAGAGTATACTTTACTTTTGTTTTCCTGTAATCTAAGATGTTCCTTCTAGCCCAGCACTAGATGCTGATGACTGGACATCGGACATGTAAGGTTTAAACACAACTCAGCAGTCAGACTACTTACAATTAACTAACGCTGAATAGTATTTCAGCATATTATTAGGATAAAATGTATCATTGTGAGTCAAGTTCAGTTATAATTACTCCAGGGGCAAAATAATAAAATAAAAGAAAAGAAAAAGAAAAAAGAAATAAAGAAAAAAGAGGTTAATTTTTAAAATGTCATACAGAGGCTAGAATACTTTTAAAAATAGAAATTAATTTTTAGTTTTAAATATAAAGTAAGTTTTCATCTCTCAAAAACTACATTGTATGATATTGGGAAAATTCATTATTCTTTCTAATATTTTCAAGTTTTATTTGAAGAAATGTGAAGAATAGTTTCATTTGATAATTTTGATAATGAAGTGTATAACGTAGTTGCAAATTCTGTATATTCAAATTCTGCTTGAGAGCTTATTATGTAGTATACACTGGATACTTTTTAGTTTGCATGCCTGTCATTATACTTAATAGGGACATATGCTCCAGGGACAGGTTCTATGTGAATCTAAAAGTGGTAGGCAACCCATCAAAAGCTGCTTTGTTGTACAATCATTTAGTCACTAAACAGTTTTAAATACCTTTATGAATTTGTTGAGAATTTAATGCAATATTTCAATCACATTCAGTCCTCCAACAATGTGTCCTATGTTCATTCTCCCTTTTCTTAACCAACCTCCTGAACTTTGTACTTTCTCCTTCCTTTTATAACCATCAAGTGCAATTTGCAGTGCTCGTATACTCTTGGGTGTGGAGGCATCTGCCGTAGCATGGTGGACCTACTTGGTGCCACATCTTTAAAGAAAACTGACTCTCCCTGTCTGAATAACTTTCACTTGCCAATGCTTTTTTAGCTAGGGATAGGACTTTCTGCCCACTCTTGTCTTCCAAGTTAGGATCTTGACTGGTCGAAGCTTGTTCAGTACCTGTGCACTCTGTCACAGTCACCATGTTGGGACTGGAAAACGCTGTTTCATCCAACCTAATGACTTTTTGCTGTACCCACAGACTAGCTGTGTGCCTTTCCACTGTCGCCAGTGAAGCTTCTTTCTGCAGTAGTTGGCAATTAAGACAGAGACCCTCAACAGCTCGAGGTGTAAAGAACAGAGACTTCAGAGTGCTCAGCCCTAAATGAAAAATCTATATCCCATCTTTTCCTTCCAGTGCTTCAGGGATCATAGTGGAAAAGGGGCCAAAAGGATTGTAAGCGATAAATAGGGAATGACAACCAGATGTTTTACTATAGATAATATCTTTTATTTAAAATTTCTTGGAAATTTCATACTTGTACACAATGTATCTTGATCATATCCATTACTCTACTCCCACCCCTCCAATTTTTGGGGGGAATCACTAGCGCCTCCCTTCCCTTAAAGACACTAAGTGGAGTTAATGCTGCCCTTATGGATGTGGTGTACTAATGTTTCAATAGACATACTCCCAAAGAAAAGTGACTCTCCCATCCCCAGCAGCCATTCACTGCCAATAGTGCCTCAGGTTGGTGTGGTCATTAGTAGTCTGTCCCTGGCGCATGCTGGAATTTTTAACTGCACTGTTCTTATGCAGGTCTTGTGCGGGTAATCAAAGCAGCCGTGCGCTCATACATGCAACAGCCATGTCATATTCAGGAGTCAACATTTTACAGCACTTCCCAATTCCCAAGCTCTACCATTAATTTTGCCCCATCTTCCATAGAGTTTTCTGAGCATTGCAGGTGAGGGGTTCATATAGACATCCCATCTGTGGCTGAGGACGCAGAGTAGCTAAGTCTCAGCATTTGGACAGTTATGAGGGGCTGTTTTAACCACTGCCCACTGCAAAAAGAAGAGCAAGATCGAGAGCAAACTGCCTCCTCCATATTTATGTTCATGCCCTTAGATTTGTGAGGTCAGTAAGCATCTTTAAAGCTGAGCTTTTATTGTGACGATGACTCTTTGCTTGGAGTCAATAGCAATAACAATGGTCTTGCCACTCAGAAAGTTACAGCTGGCATACACCGTCACAATTTCTGAACATGGGGAAATCAATAGGCTCTTCATCTACTTTAGAAAATTGAATTCTCATAGCAGTACTATAATATTTAGGAATCCTATTAAGGGGTGTGGGGGCAGAGAGCTGACCTTAAAATATGAGTTTCCAAGTTGTCATCTGAACAGTTCTGTAGAGATAGATCAGTGGTTGCTGTTCTCGCAGAAGACACAGCTTTGGTTCTAGTGTCCATGTCTGGTGGCTCCCAATGAAAGACCCTCAGTCCAGAGAACCCTTGCTCTTGCCCAGAGAGCGCACCACCCCAAAAGCACTCACGAGAAATGATCCTTGATGCAAACCGCAAGAGGATTTCTATTCAGGGCCAGCTAGCTGGGACTCAACTAGTACCCCATGTAGGAGGGGAGGAGAAGAGCCCTGAGCCTAAAATCACACAAGCTTATAAAGGTAAAAACCACAAAATTCAGGACGGGAGAGGGGTAGAAACTTCTAGCCAGAAGTACTTCTCATGGGGGTGTCTCCAGATGGTCAGGACATGGTCCGCTGATAACAATGAGGAGGGGGAGTAGAGACTTCTAGTCAGAAGCACTTCTCACAGGGTGTCTCCAGATGGTCAGGATATGGTCCTTAGTAACTGGGCTCATGTCCCTTATCTGGCATACACAGCTATAGTTCTCAGGATTGTTCTGTAAGTTCTCACCCTGTGGGCACTCCCTCAGAGTTCACAAGTTCAGATTCTCAGGCCCCAGAGGAAGAGGGTCCAACTTAAAATTTTTCATTCTTTCACCAACAGCTTGTAAAGCCAGCTCTAGGGTATCTGGCACCATTCTTTTAACCTCCATGGTCACCTATGTGACCTATTCCATCCCCATATGTGATGTGCAGTTATATACTGAGGCACACATGCATACACACACACACACACACACACACACACACACACACACACAAAATAACAAGTAAATATGTTTTAAAAAGAAAAAGAAGAGAAACGTTTCTATTTGAAGCACATGGAAGACTTTATCATGCTAAATCTCAGTAGGGATTTAGCTGAAGGGATAAGGCTGAAGAGACAGAGATAGGGTTGAAGAAGGAAGCCTGTGATGTGGAGAGAGTAAAAGAAATGAAAGGATAAGACTCTTTGGCAGGTTAACCTCAGTGACCAGAATAGATGGCGTTAGAACAAGATGGTTTTCAGTTTCATAGGTATTGGTTTACTGCGATGTTGAATATATTAGCATATTAAAAGCACATTAAGGACAAATAACACTTGACTAGCAGCTGAAAGGTTTAGTTAACAAAATAAAGAATTCATTACAGTGTTTTATTTATAGTCATTTAGACTTTTCAATTTAATGGAGTTAGCCATCACGTTCTCCAGTACAAAAAAGTAGCTGTGCTGATGGTTTGTCTCCAGGAGGCTAGATAGATGGGCAATGGCCAGAGGGCAGGAACAGTGTGACCCTCAGCTGAGGTGCCATTTGTATCAATGCCATCACTGTCCCTCCCTGCCATCAAAGGCTGCTAAGATCAGTCAGTGATGGAGCCATTTCTATCTTAAATTTTCCCCGTTGCTACTCAACATTTTTCTTAAAGTTCTAACAAGCACATTCCGTCATGTACCACTGCAGAGCCTCACAGCTTAAAACCCGACGGGAATCTTTCCATCCCCTGTGGCTGACTTATCCTACTGAAATTACTTGGTAAAGCCTCGGAGCATCAGAATTTCCATTACTTTATCAGTGTACCTTGTTAATGAGATAGCTTAATTTGCATACCAGTAGTACCTTTTCACCACAGGTAAGAAATTGAAATGTTCAAGGTCAATTAACTGCCAATGTTTTCAAGTCAGCTTGTGGGGCTGTAACTGGGAGCAATGCTGGGAGAGGGAGTGGTCACTTAGGGAGTTCCTCTTACTCCTGATGAGAATTGATGATCCAATTTTAACCCACTCGGATCACGAGAACACTTTTTTCCTTGCTTTGCATCTCTCTTGTTTGCTTTTTAAATGCAGGATTATAAGGATGTCCAGAACTACTGCAGAAACACTGTGATATTCCTGATGAAAAAAAAATCCCAAAATAACCTCATTATGGATTTCAGATCATTAAAATTAGCTAGAAAGAGCAAGACGCAAAATTGTCAGCATTTTCTTGGAGGTATAAGCTAATAGAGATAAAATTCTGCATGCAGAACTTTTGAGCTAAGATGGCAGCTGCCTGTGGGTACCCCTCTTCCCTAAGTTTTCACTGTGAAAGATGATAAAAATTTAGAAAGATTTGCAATTAGAGTAAAAAGAGGAACCAAGATGCCTTGATTAAATCCGCTCTACAAAGACTTTTAGTTTCCAAGCTTTTGGTAGGCCTTAAGGGGGAGAAGAGATGGGATGGGAAATAGAAATATTCACCCACTCATCAGTCCCATCATGCAGCTGTATTTAAAATAAACCAAACCAAACCAAACCAAAATATGGTCCATTACAAGCAAGGAGGGAGGTTGCTCTCATACCCTGATAACTAAAGATTTATGATTTTCACCCTACTCCTCTGTCTTAGTCAGGGTTTCTATTCCTGCACAAACATCATGGCCAAGAAGCAAGTTGGGGAGGAAAGGGTTTATTGAGCTTACACTTCCACACTGCTGTTCATCACCAAAGGAAGTTAGGACTGGAACGCAAACGGGTCAGGAAGCAGGGGCTGATGCAGAGGCCATGGAGGGATGTTCCTTACTGGCTTGCTTCTCCTGGCTTGCTCAGCTTGCTCTCTTATAGAACCCAAGACTACCAGCTCAGGGATGGCACCACCCACAAGCGGCCCTCCCCCTTTGATCACTAATTGAGAAAATGCCTCACAGCTGGATCTCCTGGAGGCATTTCCCCAACTGAAGCTCCTTTCTCTGTGATGACTCCAGCCTGTGTCAAGTTGACACACAAAACCAACCAGTATATCCTCTTTCTATGTGTTCTGGGACCTACAGATTCTTACTGTCATATCTGACAAGGAGAGGTACCCATAGGTCTCTGTTGACAGCACCTGTCTCCTCATCAAATCCCAGGGGATGAAGAAGTATGGAGAAAGTGCTGACTTGGATATAAAAATGATGTGATAGGAATAGTTCCCACCGAGGGTTCAGGACTCCCTGAAATGTCTACGGCAGAATTCTACAGAGGTGTGCTGCAGATCTCTCCAGAACAATTCCTATATAGAAGATAGTCTATGAGAGTAGGAACAACTCTTGTGGGCAGCAGGCAGCAGGACCAGATGCACTGGACCACCCCAAGTTCAACACAGTCCATGACTATCCCAAAAGATCTCTTGCTTAAAGTATGAAAGACATTTTACTCTAATGTAAACAATGCTGGGAATGGAGACAAAGATAACTTTGTACCCAAGTCACATTTCTAAAAGTATTACTTAATTCTGCATATGGTGTGTGTGTGTGTGTGTGTGTGTGTGTGTGATGGGGTATGCATATGCCATAGCATCTGTGTGAAGGATGTAGGACAACCTTAGGTGTTGGCCCTCACCTTCCACCTTGCTTGAGACAGGATCTCTTGTTCACTGCTGTGTAGAACAGACTAGCTGGCCTATAAGCTTCTAGGCATTCTCTCTGTCTTGGAATAAAAGAAGTGGGTTACCATCCCTGGATTTGTGTGCATTGCATCTCAGGTCATGGCTTTTGTGTGGCAAGTTTTTTGTTTGTTTGTTTGTTTTTTCTTTTTGTTTTTAAACTAGAAGAGCTGATGATTTTATTTTCACATTTCGCAATATAAGTGAAAACTGCACTTTTTTGTATCACTTTTCCCTCCAAAAGTCTTCTCTCTGTTAGTAAGGGAAGCTTCCTTGTCATGCATCTAGTAAGCACTCAGGCTCAGCACCAAGGACTCCCGGTGAAGCAGAACAAGAAATACAAAACGATAAAGAGTGCTTCTACTTTTATCTGTCTGGCCCGGTCATACCAGGCCGTGTGGGAACCATCATAGGACGGGCAGGAGGTCTCATCATTGGAGGTGGGGCATCATGGGCATGTGGCCTCCCATGGATGGTCTGATCCCAGGAGCTGGTCCCACAGGCATCATCCCAGGAGGAGGAGGGCCCATCATTGGCATCATGGGAGGGCCTCCCATGTGGGGCGCAGGCATCAAGCCAGGCCGAGGAGGACCCAGGAGACTGGGGGGGGGGGAGATGGGATCATGGCCCCTGCAGGCAGAGGAGCAGAGAATGGAGATGGAGGGATCTTTCCTTGTTGAAATGCAGCTGTTGTCTTGTCCGTCTGGCTCTGGGCCTGCTCTTCCATCCATTTCTGGTAATAGTCTTTCACATTCTCTTTGTGTTTCCAACCACTGCAGTGTGTCTTCCTTACAGATGGAGAATTGTGGTTAAGATACGTATCACAGTAGTCACAATAAAACTTAAGCATGTTGCTCTACAAGCCGTTGGCTACCCATGTCCCTGACTCCAGGAACTTGTGTGGCAAGTGTTTTAATTAGTGAGCCATCTCCCATCCCTCAAGTTCTAAGTGTTAAGAGTAAATACAGAGAAAATAAAAAAAAAAACTATACCAACAAAAGATTACATACTATATACATATACTATATACTATGTACCATGTACCATGTACCATATACCATATACATACATATACTGGGTCTATAAAAGGTTGGCAGTTTACTTCCACTCTATTTTATGGAGTAGAATACCATTATACATAATGGTTTGCTCCCAAAACAAAACAGAACAAAACAAATTAAAAAAAACAAGAAAATATGAAAAAGTATGCTGACCTCAACTCAGAAATCCACTTGCCTCTGCCTCCCAAGTGCTGGGATTAATGTATGCACCACCACTGCCCAGCTCTCTATGTCTCTCTCTCTTTTTTTATGTACCTGTTCTTTACAGATTAATTTTTAAAATTATATATATATATATATCTGTGTGTGTGTGTGTGTGTGTGTGTGTTTGTGTGTGTGTGTGTGTGTGTGTGTGTGTGTGTTAACATGAATACAGTACTTACAGGGGCCAGATCCCGTGGAACAGGAACTATAGGACAGGTAGGTGTTGAGCTCTAAGCTTGGGTCCTCCCCAGAGCCATCTTACCTATCTCCAAATTACCTAGCTCTTTTTTTAAAATTTTATTTTATTTTCTATATTCTTTATTTACATTCCAAATGATTTCCCCTTTCCCAGTTCCCACCTCCCCAAAAGTCCCATAAGCCCTCTTCCCTCCCCCTGTTCCCCATTTGCCTAAGAATTTAATGAATTTGTTGTTTTTAATTGCTGAGTAGTATTCCATTGTGTAAATATACATGGAAAATATCTCTGATAAAATTGAAGAAATAAATAGAAAAACACGTTAAGATTGACTATTTCATGGAAAAATTATACAGATAAAATGGTAGGCATAAAAATAGTCCTAAGTTGATTGAAAGTGGAATTATAAACATTTTCTGATAAAATTGAAAATCTACAAGGAAAATATTTCTGATAAAACTCAAGAAATATATAGAAAAACATGTTAAAACTGACTATTTCATGAAAAATTATACAGATAAGATAGTAGGCATAAATATATTCCTAAATTGATTGAAAGTAGAGGTAAAAACATTTTGTGATAAAATTGAAGATTTACATGGAAAATATCTCTGATAAAATTGAAGAAATTTATACAGATAAATTGGTAGGAATTAAAATATACATAAGTTGATTGAAAGTAGAATTATAACCATTTTCTGAAAATATTGAAGATTTACATGGAAAATATTTCTGATAAAATTGAAAAAATATATGGAAAAACATTAAAATAGAAGATTATCATGGAAAATTATACAGATAAAATGGTAGGCCTAAAAATATTTCTAAGTTGATTGAAAGTGAAATTATAAACATTTTCTGATAAAATTGAAGATTTACCTGGAAAATATCTCTGATAAAATTGAAGAAATATATAAAAAACGTGTTAAGATTAATTATTTCATGGAAAAATTATACAGATAAAATGGTAGGCATAAAAATATTCCTATGTTTTTTGAAAGTGGAATTATAAACACTTTCTGATAAAACTGAAGATCTACAAGGAAAATATTCCTGAAAAAATTCAATAAATATACAGAGAAACATGTTAAAACTGACTATTACATGGAAAATTATACAGATAAAATGGAAGGTATAAAAATGTTCCTAAGTTGATTGAAAGTAAAATTATAGACATTGTCTGATAAAACTGAAGATCCACATGGAAAATACTTCTGACAAAATTGAAGAAAAATACAGAAAAACTTTAAACTTGAATATTATCATGGACAATTATACCAACAAAATGGTAGGCACAAAAACATTCCTAAATTGATTGAAAGTGAAACTACAAACACCCCCTCCCCTGACGAAACCAAAGATCTACATGAAAAACACCTCCGACAAAATCGAAGAAATACACAAAAAAATGTTAAAATTAAAGATTATCATGGAAAATAATAGTCAAAATGGTAGACACAAAAAGCATTACTGAATTGAAAGAGGAGTCACAAACATTTTCTGATAAAATCGAAGATCCACATGAAAAACATCTCTGTTAGACTATGTTTTTTGTTGGGGAATTGAGTCTATTAACATTATAAGATATTAAGGAATAGTGATTGTTGTTTCCTGTTATCTTTGATGTTCTTTTTATGTTTGTGTGGTTACTTTCTTTTGGGTTTGTTGGAAGAAGATTGCTTTCTTGCTTTTTCTAGGGTGTAGTTTCCCTCCTCATGTTGGCGTTTTCCATCTATTATCCTTTGTAGGGCTGGATTTGTGGAAAGATATTGTGTAAATTTGGTTTTATCATGGAATATCTTGGTTTCTCCGTCTATGGTAATTGAGAGCTTTGCTGGGTATAGTAGTTTGGGCTGGCATTTGTGTTCTCTTAGGGTCTGTATGAGATCTGCCCAGGATCTTCTGGCTTTCATTGTCTCAGGTGAGAAGTCTGGTGTAATTCTGATAGGCCTGACTTATAGGTTACTTGACCTTTTTCTCTTACTGCTTTTAATATTCTTTCTTTGTTTAGTGCATTTGGTGTTTTGATTATTATGTGCTGGGAGGACTTTCTGGTCTGGTTCAGTCTGTTTGGAGTTCTGTAGACTTCTTGTATGTTCATGGACATCTCTTTCTTTAGGTTAGGGAAGTTTTCTTCTATAATTTTGTTGAAGATATTTACTGGCCCTTTAAGTTGGAAATCTTCACTCTCTTTTTTTTTTATTTTCTAAGTTTTTTTATTTACATTCCAAATCATTTCCCCTTTCCCGTTTCCTCCCTCCCCGAAAGTCATATAAACCCCCTTCCCTCCCTCTTTCCCCCATTCAACCCCCTCTTGCTTCTCTGTCCTGGCATTCCCCTACATCCAGTCTTTCCAGGACCAGGGGTCTCTCCTTCTGTCTTCTTGGAAATCTATTGATACGAGAATTGTGTCTAGGGTATTCTGAGATTCTGGGTTAATATCCCCTTATCGGTGCTTGCATACCATGTGTGTTCTTTTGTGATTGGGTTACCTCACTAAGGATGATATTTTTCAGTTCTGACCATTTGCCTAGGAATTTCGTGAATTCATTGTTTTTAATTGCAGAGTAGTATTCCACTGTGTAAATATACCACATCTTCTGAATCCATTCCTCTGTTGAGGGACATCTGGGTTCTTTCCAGCTTCTGGCTATTATAAATAAGACTGCTATGAAAATAATGGAGCATGTGTCCTTATTGCATGCAAGGGAAGCCTCTGGGTATATGCCCAGGAGTGGTACAGCAGGATTCTCCATGAGTGTCATGCCCAGTTTTCTGAGGAACCACCAGACAGGTTTCCAGAGTGGTTGTATCAGCTTGCAATCCCACCAGCAGTGGAGGAGTATTCCTCTTTCTCCACATCCTCACCAACAACTGCTGTCTCCTGTGTTTTTGATCTTAGCCATTCTGACTGGTGTGAAATGGAATCTCAGGGTTGTTTTGATTTGCATATCCTTAATGACTAAGGATGATGAACATCTCTTTAGGTGCTTCTTAGCTGTTAGATATTCTTCAGGTGAGAACTCTTTGTTTAGCTCTGTTCCCCATTTTTTAATAGGGTTACTTGGCTCTCTGGAGTCTAACTTCTTGAGTTCTTTGATATATATATATGCACAGATTCAATACAATCCCCATCAAAATCCCAACTCAATTCTTCATAGAGTTAGAAAGAGCAATTCAAAAATTCATCTGGAATAACAGAAAACCAAGGATAGCTAAAACTATTCTCAAGAGTAAAAGAACTTCTAGGGGAATCAGTATCCCGGACCTCAAGCTGTACTACAGAGCAATAGTGTTAAAAACTGCAAGGTATTTGTACAGTGACAGGCATGTAGATCAATGGACCAGAATTGAAGACCCAGAAATGAATCCACACTCCTATGGTCACTTGATCTTTGACAAAGGAGATAAAACCATCCAGTGGACAAAAGATAGCCTCTTCAACAAATGATGCTGGCTCAACTGGAGGTCAACATGCAGAAGAATGAAAATTGATCCATTCTTATCTCCTTGCACTAAGCTCAATTCCAAGTGGATCAAGGACCTCCACATAAAACCAGACACACTGAAACTAATAGAAAGGAAACTAGGGAAGAACCTTGAACATATGGGTACAGGGAAGAATTTCCTGAACAGAACTCCAATAGCTTATGCTCTAAGATCAAGAATTGACAAATGGGACCTCATAAAATTACAAAGTTTCTGTAAGGCAAAAGACACTGTCAAAAGGACAAAGCAGCAACCAACTAACTGGGAAATGATCTTTACCAACCCTATATCTGACAGAGGGCTTCACTCTCTTCTATACCTATAATCCTTAGGTTTGGTCTTCTCATTGTGTCCTGGATTTCCTGGATGTTTTGGCTCAGGAGCTTTTTGCATTTTGCATTTTCTTTGACTGTTGAGTCAATGTTTTCTATGGTATCTTTAGCCCCTGAGATTCTTTCTTCTATCTCTTGTATTCTGTTGTTGATGTTTGCATCTATGACTCCTGAATTCTTTCCAAGGTTTTCTATCTCCAGAGATGTCTCACTTTGTGATTTCTTTATTATTTCTACTTCAATTTTTAGTTCCTGGATGGTTTTGCTTAGTTTCTTCACTTGTTTGTTTGTGTTTTCCTGTAATTCTTTCAGGGATTTTTGTGTTTCCTCTTTAAGGGCCTCTACCCTGTTGACCCATGTTCTCCTATATTTCTTTCAGGGATTTTTGTGTTTCCTCTTTAAGGGCTTTTACCATTTGACCCATGTTCTCCTGTATTTCTTTAAGGGAGTTATTTATGTCCTTCTTGATGTCCTCTAACAGCATCGTGAGAAGAAACTTTAAATCCAACTCTTGCTTTTCCGGTGTGCTGGGGCATCCGGGACTTGCTGTGGTGGGAGAACTGTGCTCTGATGTTGCCAAGTAGCCTTGGTTTCTGTTGGTAGGGTTCTTGCGCTTGCCTTTTGCCATCTGGTTATCTCTGGTGTTAGTTGGTCTTGTTGTCTCTGGCTGGAGATTGCCCCTCCTATGGGCCTGTAAACCTGTGTCTGTATTCCTGGGAGACCAACTCTTCTGGCAGGGTCTGTGCACAGAAGGCTGTGGAGCTGTCTGGTTCCCTGCTGCAAATGGCGGCTGGAAGGGAAGACTCCTGTCCCAGCTACTCCAATGATCATATGCCTTGTGCGCTCCTAGCTGTACCCCTCTAGAGAGAAGGTGGAGATCTCACCTCCACACTCAGAAGTGAAATCGCTGCTGGGAGATCACTCTCTCCTGGGAGGCTAAGCACAGAAGGCTTTGGAGCTGCCTGGTTCCCTGTTGCAGATGGCAGCTGGAAGGGAAGACTCTTGTCCCAGCTACTCCAATGATCGTATGCCTTGTGTGCTCCTAGCTGTACCCCTCTAGAGAGAAGGTGGAGATCGCACCTCTGCACTCAGAAGTGAAATTGCTGCTTGGAGATCATTCTTTCCTGGTGGGCTAAGCTCAGAAGGCTGTGGAGCTGCCTGGTTCCCTGCTGCAAATGGCGGTTGGAAGGGAAGACTCCTGTCCCAGCTGCTCCAGATTGTATGTCCTGTGCGCTCCTTACCTGGCTCTTAAAACAGTGTAGTATCATAGGTATTGGGCATTACATCCTAAGGCAAGCAAGAATTATTAAGATGCCACTAATAGAGGACATTACTATAATTTTTTTATATGCTGTTTTTGAGCCCTTTTAGAAATCTTGACAAATGACCAGTCTGTTTGCCTGGAGCAACTGGCTATGTTTATGTCCCAGTCAATTCTGTTCTTGGGTTCTAACCATCTGGGACAGCATGCATCAACCCTAATTATAGGGAAACCTGGAACCATGTGGCTAGAAACAGCTCCCCTCAGAGCAGAATTTCTTCTAGAGAAATTATTCCAATTAGTCACTTCACTGGAAGCTCACAGAACCTAGTTAACCTCATCCTAGCTGCCACACATAAACTTTTTCTTCTAGTTCCAGCTTGCTATGCCGTCCTGGGATGGTGCTATCCCACGAGTCTGGTAGCTTTTAGAGTTGTAGCTTTTCCATTTACCAAACCCAGTCCATTCCCCCATTATATAGAACTCTCCATATTTTCATATGTTGTGGTTCTCTGCACAGTGTCTTACCACTAATGAGCGTTTTGTTATGTTTCAATCATACTTTTCAATCTGTTCCTCTCTTGATTCTGCAAACACCTTGACCATGTTCGTTATCTAACCATTAACAATGCACCAAAACATGACGAAGAAGTTAAGTTTGTTAAATCTGCAACACCAAACTTTCTTCATTTTTGTTTTATCTCTGGGCAGAGAGAGAGATCAAAGGCTACACACCATTTCCCCGCCATGCCTGGGGGGCAGTAAACACTCTGGCATGAAATGATGGCATGGCCTTCCACACAAAACATTTAAAAATATTCAGTGAGACCTATTTTTCTCCAGTGCTTAGAAAATTCTAAATGCCTCTAAATGGACCCAAGCAGCACATGTCTAGCCTCATCTACTACATTTCTGGGTGCCTATGTTTTGCTATGGTTACAAGGCATTTCATATCCTTGGAAGTTGTTCTGAGTCCCGTATAGTCGACTGGCATTTCCATTTCATTTGTGGATTTTTAATGCCTTCTTTCCCAATGTTCTTCTATTTTTGCTAAAGGAGCTGGTGGCTGGTCCCCACTTGTGTCCAACAAATACCAGTGGCTGCAGATTGACCTTGGAGAGAGGATGGAAGTCACATCCGTGGCCACCCAAGGTGGATATGGGAGCTCCAACTGGGTGACCAGCTATCTCCTGATGTTCAGTGATAGTGGAAGGAACTGGAAGCAATATAGACAAGAAGACAGCATCTGGGTATGTTTCCTTCATAAAAGATACGGGCACATCAATTCCTGGGGCTTGTTAATCAGTCTCTTATATAAAGTAGCCATTGAACATTCAGGGTGACCCTGATACCATCTTTTAAGGGAAACTATTCATGGCTAATCTATGGAAATATTAAGAGCAAATTCCTGAGAAGGTTAAAAAGGTCCCGTGAGCCCACTAAACTGTGTGGAAACGCAAGAAATTAGACTTGTATAAAAATTTATGTTTGTAAAATAACATGGGACTTTTATATTATCTTTGAAACCAGTCAAAAGTATTTATTTTGTTGAGTCTGATGACTGAGATTTCTAGAACTTTTTCTCTTGAATATAGAGAGAACCTCTAATATAGAAAGCTATGTCTGAAGTTAAAGGGTTGTGTATACTTGTGCATATGTGTATATGTGTATGCATGATTTACAGTGTTACATATATCAATTGCATACACACATACACATACCATTGAAGAATGTGTTGATAGAGTATTTTGGCAGCGTTATAAGACAGAGAGCAGGAAAGAGGTGGGTTGTGATAAAGTGAAGTGATTTCTTTTTTTTTTTTTTTGCCGTGCCTTCATATCCCCTGGTAGAGGAAGCAAAAGGAAGTTTGCTTGATGATAAAGAGAAATGAATTCTTTGTCAGTATAGAAACATGTTTTGGCTCTTATGCCAGGGCTGACATACCGCAATCAAAAAATTATTCTCCCGTTGCCCCGTCCCTGCCCCCCAGCTGAGCTGCTGGAATCTGAGAAAATGAGTAACTTAATGAAGCATCCTCAGAACACGGGTAATTTGGAAGTCTGTTTGGGCACATGATGATCATTTTCTTTGACCTGTCAGTTGCTGCTTTTTTCAAACTTTTTGGAATCAGTTACACATTAGAAACTCATTGAAAAAATGGGACTGCAATTTGCTCACCTCCGTGTCTGGAAAGCTCCTGGTAGTCATTAGGTGTGTGTTTATTGATGAAAATTGAATGAGGAGAAATACCCATAGTCTTCTGTAGAGAGAACAGTAAGCTGGAAGCAGTTGCTTGTGAGTGTTTTTTTCCTTCTTCTTCACTTTACATCCCAATTGCTGTCCCCACTCCTGATGCTCCCTCCTACAGTCCCTCCCCCATCTCCCACCCACTTCTCCTGTGAAAGAGAGCATTTTTTATTATCATTATTATTGTCAATAATAATTATTAGAAAATCTGCTTTAAAATCCAAAGCAAGCTGAAGCCACTTGTAAGAGTGGAAAACCAAACCCCACAAAACTGGGTACTGTGGCTCAGTTAACTCCATGGGAAGCACTCAAGAAAAGGCCAAAATTAATAGTAATGATGAACCAATAACACCAAAGCCTAATGAGGTCTTTAAGTAGATGTTTAGATCTACTTAAATGATTAGATAAATTAAGCATTATATTTTACACTGGGTAAGTAGTGGTTACTGCCTGCTAGTATTTAGCTGCACTAATTAAAATGCATGGTTTGGGCTCTGTCTTTATATTGTGAACATGATGTGTTTCTGTTTATTAGACATGGAAAAAGTGGCATGTAGGCATTGCTATTTCCTTATTTAGTATTGTTCAAGGTGAGTTTTTCAGGGTGAAATGGTAGTGACACTTTTTAAATTTTCTAATCTAAACTACAGAGAGCAAAAGACAACATGTAACACAAAACTGTTAATGCCACATTGGTCTCTAGACCATATTGTAATCTGCTGACCTTTTCATAGGCTCTCCATCTTGAGTGTGAGTTGCCTGTTAATAAACTCTGTAACTCTCAGACTTACCTGAACACCTTCAAAGCCCAACAGTGCCTGGAATGTTGCAGGCACATATTGAATGAATGAATGAATGAATGAATGAATATATGAATGAAACAAACATTTTGTAGTATATTCTTCTCATTACTTCAAGTAATATTGATTCTCTCCTGTACCTATCAGCTCTTCCTTTAAGCTTATCTATCATCTGTCTGTCCATCTCTCTATCATATATCTAATCTTTCCATCCATCCATCCATCCATCCATCCATCCATCCATCCATCCATCCATCATCTATCTGCTTGTCTGTCTGTCTGTCTATCTGTCTATCTTTCTATCTATCTATCTATCTATCTATCTATCTATCTATCTATCTATCTATCTATCTATCATCTATCTATCTAACCTAGCTGACTATCTGTCTATCATCTATCTCAATCTACATTTAATATCAATACTTTTTATTTGCAGTTACATACTTACATTTGTATATTTACATCTGTCTTTGATGGTCACAGACAGGCTGCCATGTTCTACTCATCCCATAATTATTTTCTTCTAAGCACTCTAATGGAGCCTTATCTGAGATTCTGTAGCTGCCAAGGCAGGGGAAGTGAGGCTGCTTAATGCCTTGGCTCTTGAATTTTCTACCTAGAAGAACTCAAACTATTGCAACTTAAGTTTTTTAAGTAGAAGAACAATCTTGAATTTATATACACAGTAAGGAACTTAACCTTTTGCCACCCCATAAATGCACATTTCCTAAGTTGGTTTTTGAGGTTTTTCTTCGGTTTTTCTAGCTATTATGGGATGTATGCCAATTATACAAAAGTGCCAATTTCCTTTAATGGCTTTACAGTCTGTTTCGGATGTACAAATAAATCTATGAGAGAAAGTAAAGAAACACATAAGGCATTATACAAGTCTGTGGTAGGAAAAGGAAGGAAGACAAGTGTTATTGGTTTAGAAAAATATAATAAAACAAACCAATAAAACCTTCCAACATGGTGTGAAACACTCAAGTGAGAGTTCACTTCCTTCTGTTGACCTTCCTTCAGTCTTCAGAAAGAACAATGCCTTATCTACACCTGGAAGAACTAACGAAAATTCTCTCTGCTTCTTACAAAGAGTCATTTAGAAGAATAAGAAGGCATTTCGTTTATTATTTATATAAATAATTAATAAAAATGTAAACTTGATGGGCATATGATATATTAAAAACACATTAAAAGATTTCTTCATAGTCTAATACCCATCAGATATAATTTCTCTAAATTGTTTGGCTGGATGGTACATAAATATTTTATGAAAATTTAGAAAATGTGGGCCACTAAAATTGTTCCCTTAAATTGAAGACAAAATAAAGTTCCTCAGCATTTTCAGGATGCACTCTTTTCAGTTAGTGTATTGCAAGTAATGAAAAGCTAAATGCGAGGTATAATTTTCACTCATTTAAGAACAATCGCAGAAATATGAAACCAACATCTTAGACATTTCTAGTAAGGCAATGAGTAAAAACACACACACACACACACATACACATACACACACACTACAGTCAAATTTTCCCATGTTTTTTTATAATTTATTTATTTTTGATAAGCACCCAATATTTTCCTGCTTACTACACCTTCAAGAAATGGGTGGGGCCAGTTTTCTAAATGGTTTAAGTAAATGTAATTGTTATATACAAGAGGAGTTTTTAAAAGATTTATATTTAAGACAATTTTGTGTATGTGCGTGTTCCTGTTGTATTTGTACATGCTTACAGTCTCCACAGAGGCCAGAAGAGGGTGATAGATTCTTTAGTGCTATAGTTAAAGGCAATTGTAGACTTCCTGACTATTAGGGTCTGGAGTTTTGGGTCTTCTGGAAGAGCAGTATGTGCTCTTAACTGATGAGCTATCTCTCCTGTCCCTTAAAAATTATACATACATACATACATACATATGTATGTGTGAGTGTATGTGTACCACATGTATCCCAGAGCCAGTGGAGGACAGATGTAGGCAACAGATCCCCTGGGGCTGGAGTTGCAGGTGTTTGGTAGCTATAGTGTGGGTGCTGGTAACTGAACTCAGCCCTCTGGAAGAGCAGCCAGTGCTCTTAACTTTTGAGCTATCTCTCCATAAAACAAACAACTAACTCATATGAGATGAAATCTAAAAATCTTGAAATTGTTAGCACCAAGCTTTAACCAACTGAACTTACAGACCAGGACAAGGAGAGCAGCCCCCATGAGCAGGAAAATAATGATTTTTGTGAACTTCATAAATATCCTTTTCAAATAAAGTATTTTAAAATATTTTTCTTTCTTCCTTTCTCTCTTTTTCTTTCCCTCCCTCCCTCCCTCCCTCCCTTCCTTCCTCTCTCTTTCTATCTTTCTTTCCTCTTTCCCTCCCTCCCTTCCTTCTTTCTTTCTCTTTTTCTTTCTTTTTATTGAAATAGGCTCACTATGTAGCTCTGTTTGGTCTGGAACTCAGTATATACATCAGGCTAGCTTCTAGCTTACAGAGATCCCCTAGCCTCTGCCTCCCAAGTGATTAAAGATGTGAGTTGCCCACACCTCTCCTATCTTCATTGTATTCTAAAATTAACCTATCTTCATTTCTCACTCTCATTTTTTATATTTTAATTTATTCTCTGCATGTGTTTGTGTGTGTGTGTACATCTGTATGAATGTATGCCATGTGTGTATAGGAGCCCCTGGAGGGCAGAAGAGAACATTTGATCTCTTAGAGCCAGAGTTACAAATAGCTATGGTCTGTCAGAGGTGGCTGCTGGAAGTCAATCTCTTGTTTCTTTGCAAAGATAGCAAGTGCTCTCAAGAGTTGAGCCTTCTCTCCAGCCCCATGTCTTTGTGTCTGAACAAGCAGTATCATGGTTCTGGGTGGTAAACAAACAAACAAACAAACAAAAAACCTCGTGACTAGTGTAGTCATTTATCCAGAATACCACTTGTCAAAAAATATTGAAACTATTATAATCACTGTGAATTATTTCCATGGCAACTCCATAAGTTGGACAAGATGGAGACACTGGCAAAAACTATTTTAGCATGAATGTGTTTCATGCTAAATTAATCAGTGGCTCCAGGGATGAAGGACATTGTGAAAACCTAGATGGGTGTGTCATCCTTCAGAGTGGCATTTCCTCTAAACCTTTCCCTGTGTTAAGTCCTTGTTCTAGTGACCTAATCCTGCTGAAACACCTATGGCGATGCAGAGTACAGCTATACTTCCGCCACCCTGTGTTCCAACACATCCAGTTGTCACCTTCAGGCATTGCAGTCCCTGGCTGATGCCTTTGGGTACCTCAAGCTGTGCTGCTTTCCATGACACTAATCCCATAAAGTTGTTTTTAATTAAAGCCTACATTATTAGCCTGTATCTGTCGGAAGTTTCTCTCTTCTATTTCCAGAAAAGTATGAATTCTCCGCCCTTTGCAATGATTAACCTAGCACTTTGTGGCGAAAAGGTGGCTGGGCTTTCTTTTTAAATTGTGGTTAGGACAATTAATATGAAATTTATCCTCTTAACAAAGTTTTAAGTGTGCGGTGAAGTACTGCTCATTATAAGCACTGTGCAGAACACCTGCTCTTCCGGGTTAATCATTTTTTGTAACTGTAGCGTTTTTACCTGTGGAGTAGTGTCTATTCTTCACCTGGCTCTCATTTTCTAGGGACCATTTCAGGCTGTTCAGATAAGGGGAATTATATGGTATTTGTCCCAGGGATCGCTTAGTTTAGTCATTCTATTTCTTCATTGCTTCATTTATTTTAGGATAAAACTCTTTTCTTGTACTTTTTAAATAATTTTCCATTGTCCTGAAGAATTTCATATATGAATACAATGAAACATGATACCACCCCTCTTTCCCTGTCCCCAGCTCCCTCCCAATCACCCCAATCTCTCTCCAACTTCACATATTCTTTTTTTTTTTTGATAACTTCATCCAATTTATGGATCTAAGATATGTTTGTGGGGAGCCATCCACTGGGGCATGGGAAATCTCCCAGTGGCTGCAAATTCAAAATGAATGATGCTTTCCCCCTAGCACTTGTTACCTTCCAGTAACAACTCCTCAGTAAGGGGTAGGGCCTGGAGGTCACCTCCCCCATTTATGTCAAGATTTTGGCTGGTTTGATCTTATGCAGATACCCCTAGCTGGTATGAGCTCACTAGTGCAGTGATCATGTTAAGGCTCAAAGTTTGTGTTAGTACCCCTCCCTGTCATCTTTGACCTTCCCATTTTATCCATTACTATGTCTATGGATACTTGGGTTGGTTGTTCCCTCAGTACGTTGCTGTGAATATTGATGCCTTAAATGCTACTTAGCTTTTTCTTTATGACCTTGATTTCAATTCTTTTGGATTAGTACTTGGGAGTAGGCTTGCTGGGCTATATGGTATTTCGACCTCTAACCTTTTGAGGAACCTCTGCATTGTACATTGCTTTTCATAGCACCCTATACCATTTTGAATTATTACTATAGAAAGAACCCAATGATATTCAAGGATTCCAAGATCTGTAGATCTTTGCCATTGCTTCTGTCTCCATTTGGTTTACAACAACATCCTAATGGGTGCCAATTGGTATCCAATTGTGGATTTGCTTTGCATTTTTCTCGATAGCTAACACTGTTAGGCATGTATATGCATATATAGTACACAAGAAAATGGGCTTTTATGTGCTCCAGATAAGTGAATGTGGACTACCTTAAAAATTGCAAGGTGTTTAAGGAAGTCTTCATGTGCCTTCACTACACTTTTGTTATATATCTAGCTTCTTTTTTAAAAATTTTTGATACAGAGTCTCACTACATAGCCCAGGCTAGCCTTCAACTTACCATCCTCCTGTCTCAGCATCCAGAGGGTCAGGATTATATATATGAACTATCATGGGTAGTTTGTACTTAGTCTCTGTTCACTGACAATGACCAGTACAAGGTGAAGGTTATTGTCATCAACAATAAAACACCTCATTTATTAAAATAAAAAAGAATAAAATACTTAAAATAGATTTAATGAAAGGGGGAAGGGCACTGTATACTTAAGCTGTTAAAACATTCCTGAAGTATCAATGAAGACAGAAATGAAAAAAAAAGTTGTATATAGATGATAATATTTGACATTTTCACAATGTCCACACACAATGCTGATCATAATCTACATTTTTGTGTGATTTCTACCAATTTCCCTAAGGCATATATTACCAAAAATAGTTAAAAATTATAGAATTCACATTGGAAACTTAAAGGACCCTGCTTAACAAAACTGGATGCACCACACTTCCTGATTTCAAAACATATTATAAGGCTCCAGTAATTGAACCAGTGTGATACTGGCATATATTCAGACATATAGGGAATGGAACAGACCAGAATCCAGGAATAAGCCCATGTAGGTATGGTGAACTGTGGTATCACAAGAAGATAAGGGTCTACAACAGGGGATGTAAATGGTCTTGGAACACTGGATATGGACACACAAAATAGTCAAACTAGGTGTGTAGAGAGATGACTTAGCAGTTGAGAGCATGCACTGTTCTTGCAGACAACTCGAAATTGGTTCCTAGAAATCTGTTAAGTGACTCACAACTGCTTGTAATTCTTGCTCCAGAGGATCTGTTCATTCACAACCGTGACTGTTGTCCACACCCATGTGCCCATACCACAAATGGGCATACCCATACATATGATTAAAAGTAGAATAAAATCTTTTCAAAAATATAGAAATTGGGCTTTTATCTTATACCACATAAAATAAAATTAAAATGGAATAATGACTGATACACTAAGCCCCACACCAACACAACTGCCAGAAGAGAACATATGGTTGTGTGTGTGTGTGTATGTGTGTGTGTGTGTGTGTGTGTCTGTCCCATCATATTGATTTAGAGGTTGAATGACTTCTTTAGATATGAAATAAAGTCAAAGGCATGAAATAATAGACACATAAATAAATTGAAGTAAAACTTTCTCTTGGTGGAGGAGGTGATTAGTGGACTGAAAGTGTATTTTACAGTATGGGAGAGAATAATTTGGCTACCATTATCCAAGAAAGCATAAGGGTTTCTGTAGTCTCTGATGTGGTTTCAGCCATGAGTTGGGGCAACTAATGCCAGGCAACTTCGCTGCTCAGTGCTCAGGTCTACTTTAATCCTTGAATTTTGTTCCTCTTCTGTAGCTTTCTGTATCAGTTCCTCTTGTAAACTTTCATGGGGCATACACGATTGGAATTTTATAACATATATATATATATATATATACACACACATAAGTAAACATATATATATATGCACAATATATATATATTGCACCAGGAATCATTAACAACCCCTACAAGCTGTTAATAAGCAAATACAATGACATAAGACAAATGGTATTTGTTTAACCTTCCTCAGATCCATCTGTCTCTCAGCAAGGAAATAACATGTGTTTGAAGAGTGATTAGAGTAAGCAGGAGGCTTGTTTGGTACCCTCTCAAAGTGTATGCTCCATCAAGAGCTTCCTGAAATCATTGATCAGAGAATAATGAATCTGCAAAGCATGGTGACTCGTGTCTCCCGTTTGACCATTCAACAGTTCAGTGATGGCAGTATCCCCCCTCCTCCTTCTGTCCTCTCATGGTTGCTCTGATGCAATGTGTCAGATGTCTGCCTCTGGCTTTTTTCATTCTCCAGACCCAGGTGGCTACACTTGGCGTTTTTCCCCCTTGGAAGCAATTCTATCCTTTTGAAATGTGTTTTCATTCTTTCATTTGACCTAGGGAGAGTGACTACCTTAGCCTCTCTTTGCTAGTTTTCCATCTTTGATTTTCAAAGTCATCAAATATGATTTCAATAGAGAAAAGGATAAAAAATACATAAATCAGAATGCAGGGCTAAGATTTAGAACTGACATCCTTATATTTTTATAAGAATACCTTTATGTTTTATTCTAGGAACATCATCTGATATTTTAAAGATAGCAAAGTAATGTAGTAATAAAATTAATTTTTAAATAATTTATCTTCATCCCCCTCTTTTTCTTTTTTTTGAGGCAAGGTTTATCTTTTTTTTTCCCAATATCAAGTCTTTTATTTTCTGGAAATCATATTTCAAGATTTCCCTCCCATCCTACACATATGCACACTAAGGGGGGAGGATGGGGAGGTGGGGCAATCCCTTTTTTTATCTCCTAAGTTTTTTTATTTACATTCCAAATCATTTCCCCTTTCCCATTTCCTCCCTCCCCGAAAATCCCATAAGCCCCCTTCCCTTCCTCTTTCCCCCATTTAACCCCCTCTCGCTTCTCTGTCCTGGCATTCCCCTACATCCAGTCTTTCCAGGACCAGGGGTCTCTCCTTCCATCTTCTTGGAAATCTATTGATATGCAAATTGTGTCTAAGGTATTCCGAGATTCTGGGTTAATATCCCCTTATCAGTGACTGCATACCATGTGTGTTCTTTTGTGATTGGGTTACCTCACTAAGGATGATATTTTCCAGTTCTGACCATTTGCCTAGGAATTTCGTGAATTCATTGTTTTTAATTGCAGAGTAGTATTCCATTGTGTAAATATACCACATCTTCTGAATCCATTCCTCCATTGAGGGACATCTGGGTTCTTTCCAGCTTCTGGCTATTATAAATAAGGCTGCTATGAACATAGTGGAGCATGTGTCCTTATTGCATGCAGGTAAAGCCTCTGGGTATATGCCCAGGAGTGGTGTAGCTGAATCCTCCGGGAGTGTCATGCCCAGTTTTCTGAGGAACCGCCAGACTGCTTTCCAGAGTGGTTGTACCAGCTTGCAATCCCACCAGCAGTGGAGGAGTGTTCCTCTTTCTTCACATCCTCGCCAACAACTGCTGTCTTGGCGAGGATGTGGAGAAAGAGTCAAGGTTTTTCTATGTAGCTCCGACTGTCCTGGAACTCTCTTTGTACCCTATGTTGGCTTTCACAAATCTGCCTACCTTTGCCACCCAGGTGCTGGGATTAAAGGTGTGTGCCACCACCACCGAGCTAATTTGTCTTCTTGTGTATGAATATATAAGTAGGTCGGCAATATGAAAGGAGTATGCAGTCCATATTTTTCTGTTTGTTTTTTATTTGTTTGAGACAGAGTCTTTGTAGCTCAAGCTAGCCTGCAACTTGTGACAATCCCCTTGCCTCAGTCTCCCATGTGCTGGGTGGGATAACAGGCATGAGGCACTGTGTTTGAATTACATGTATAACTTAAACATTAACATGAATAAATATCAAGGAAACAATTATAATATAAAATATATTAATATGTATTTTGTATATAAATAAAGTAAGCATGGTATACAATGTTACTAAATGATATAAGAGATAACAATAGAATACAAGGCACATCTCCTTTTGAACAGAACTTGCTACAGTTCTGCTAACTGTACATACAGAGGAGACAGTTACACCCTCTACCCAAAATAATGCCCCAACTGAGATCATTCCAAATTTCATATAGAAAAATTACACAAGAAATTAACTACGCTAATTAACCAAATAATGGCAGCAAGGAGGATCTCAGTTATGAAAAGATGAAATGTCCTCAGGCACATTGACATTATTGTAGTAAAACATAATAGATAACTATGAAGAACAGTCATCATCAAGTCCAAATATATGCTCAACGGTTTCAGTAAGACATACAGAAAATACCCAAGGAGGGCCAGCAAGATGGTTCATCAGGTAACAGTACCTGCTGCAAAGGCTGATGACTTGAGTTTGATTCTCAGTGGTCACCTGATAAAAGGGGAGAAAAGTTTCCTTCAAGTTGTCCTATGATCTCTACATGTATACCAGGGCAAGTGTGAGTACTCACACTCACATATCACACACACACACACACACACACACACACACACACACACAAACAAATAAATGTGAAAACATTTGACAGGCAAACGTGAATCAGTCAATATCAACCTAGGTAAGCTGTAGCCTTCTGGGAAAACAGTAACTTTTTGAAACAAAATAGATTCTCAATAACTAATGAAATAGGTTACACTATTTATATACAGGAGAAATCAGAAGAAGAAAACACAGAGCAATATAAAGATGAGCATGTAATGCTAGAATGGTCTTTCCTTCTACACAATAGAATAAAATTTGATAGTATAGAGTAAAAAGTAAGAATATACAGTATTTAGAAATCTGCATGAAAAATCGAACAAAGGCAATAAACAAAAGAGTTTGTGGGGAAGTGTTCAAGCTAGCTCTGTCTGCTCTGGCTCCCATGCTGCAGCCTTGCTGGGTTCGGATTGACATTCTGACTGGCTTTGGTGGAACAGGCTTCATTCAGTCACAGGTTCACTTGGATTTAAGTAGTGAGGAGGGACAGGCAACAGCACATCGTGCTCAGCAGGCGCATCATGGATGTCCAGAGAGGATGAATCACTTCTGACTGTTCCAGTGACTTTATCTGAGATAAACACATTCTCCATGGACAAGCCCAAGTGGAAGCAGCCACCTCAGGCAAAGAAATCCCTCTGTTCCAGGGGGCCTGAGGCTCTTTTACATGGGAAACTGTGGGACCCGTCAAGGTCAAGTCATCAACCTATATGACCTTGCTCTCTAGTTGGCCATATCTCATGAAGGACGGCCAGGTAGAAATCACTGATTCCAGGTCATGCCTCTGGTTCCTAAATGTTCCTATTGTCCTGTTTTGATTTCCCTGGAGACTGAGTGGAGGTCTGAGCATGGGCATTTGTGGTTTAAAGCATATAGCTAGGTCATTCCAATTTGCAGAGAAGCTGGGGGGAAATTTAGGTCACTCAGTACATTTGAGAATGAACAGCAGATCTTTGTGTAAAAGCAAAGCGGTAGCTGTTGGAGTCATCTGAGATTCAGCACACACCTAAATGTTCCCTAAGTTAGTGTTGTGAGGAGTTGCCCAAAGACAAGAAAAAACCTATATACTAAATATTAACTCTGTTCTTCTAGCGGTGAAGACCAGTTTCTTTAAATTCTAAAGCTAGGTTATTTAATACACTAGCCACTAACCACATGCTGCTTACTTTAATAAAGTTAATTAATATGAAATAAACATTTAAAATTTCCAGCAAAGAAGATAGCAGAGGGATAGAGTGTGCCTAGAGTGAGAGAGGAGCTGGATTCAAACCCAAGCACCAAGAAAGAATTAATGAATGACGTGGTATCAGCTCACATTAGCCATATTTAAGGGTCTGCATAGTTATGTTAGAACAGCTGTGCTAGTCTCTCCGTTCAGCTATGGAATATTTATTTCTATTATTCCTTGAATTTCCTTATGGGTGCACACACATAATATAATAAAAGATTTTATCTTATTACACAGGTATGAAATAGTCTAAAAATTAATGACAGAAAAAAGGTTTAATTTTCTATTTTTTTAAGATGGCGGCAAAGTAACAAATAGGTAACTTGTAAAAAGAAACAGTAGCATGTAATTATACAGAAATATCTTTGTCTTTATTAAAATTGACACAGTGCTTTCTAAACGGTTGGAATGTATGAGAATGTCTGACACCCCCAAAATACTGTATTTTTAAATCTGAACAGTTAGGCATTTAGGGTAACCATTTCCCCTTAAACTACAGCATCAAACTCATAGTATTATATGGAGAGCAAACTAAATAGTAGCAACATAATATTGATTCTTAGCAGCAGATCATTGACTTATGAAAATTACAGCACCACCTCAGGGATAGAATACTGCGTGCACATTAAAAATAGGTGATTAAAGAATATATTGTCTGATTTCTGAAACTGATGCCCAAACTGGAGGTTAGGTGCCACCTAAAACTACAGATGATACAGAGACCGTGAGAAAAGTGTATATTTATTCATTGAAAGAATAAGTAAGGATTGGATTTATAAATGATTTCAAATGGGATAAAACTAGCAGGAAGTGAAAGAAAGAAAGGAGATGGAAAGAAGAAAAGATAGCAAGCCATAAAGAATTCAAGAGAAACAGTTACTGTAATGAGAATACATTTATTCAACTATGGAGGCTGAGGTAGATCATGATCTGCTGGCTCCAGGCTGGAAAACCTGAGAAGTTGGTGTTGGGATACAGCCTGAGTCTGGAATCCCAAAAATCAGGAGGGAGGATGGTTTTAAGCAAAAAAAAAAAAAAAAAAAAAAAAGAGGGAATGATGTGTGTGAGAGAGAGAGAGAGAGAGAGAGAGAGAGAGAGAGAGAGAGAGAGAGAGAAGAGAGAGAGAGAGACACTGTGAACTCAGTATTCTTTTGCCCCATTGTTCAAGTTCTTAGAAGTCTGAATGAAGCTCACCTCACAATGATCGTGGCTCATCTTGACTCTGACTTGACTGACAGTCCAATGCTAGTTTTGTCTGGAAACCCTTGGGAAGGAATCCTTTGCCATTCTTTTCTTCTTAGAATCAACCCATTTGACCATAAGTTCACCCACACATAGCTCCTGTGTGGGTACCCAGGTGGTGAAAGTTCTGGAAGACTCAGGAGGTAGAGCTTAACTGGCAGACTAGGTCACTTGGGGTGTGCTCTGAGCTATCCTTGTTCCTAGCTAGCTCCATACCTTATCCTCCCTGAAGCAAACCCCCTCCAACCCGACGTTCTGCCTCCCCAGAGAGCCAGACAGACAGCACAAACTGTCTCTGGACAGGAATCTCTGAAACCATGAGCAAAGTACATCTTTCATTCCTTAAGGACTTTCTGTCATATAGCTGGTCACAGCAATGATAAAATGACTCATCATAAACACAGATGCTCCTTAATTTGTTTAATACCGGGCAACATTTATTGGCATTGAAAATGAATGGAAATAGTCAAAATGAACTATCACAGAGAATTTCTCATGACTTATTTTGGTAGCACTTTAAACACTGATATTCATTTAGTTATGTAGTCACAGGGTGCTATGCCTATACACAGCAGGCTGTCTAGTCTTCGACTGTATTATGACAGCATAGGAAGAAGGAAAAGCCTTAGTTCTGGCCCTAAATTGTCCTCTGAGTCAGTGCCCAGTCAGGAAACCAGACATCACACCAGGCATCTGAAACTAGGAAGTCATTATAGAAAATTGGTTACAGGTGATGGAAAAGCCGAGCTGCCAAACATGAAATGGTGAGGGACTCTGAATTTAGCATCATCAGGAAGATGCTACAGGGCTTGGAGCTGGAGGCAGAAGGAGAAAGTAGTATTTCCAGAGCTGTGAGCCTAGCACTGTCCAGTTAGAATTTGAACTATGTCAAGGGATATGCAAGAGAGGATCATGAGGTGGCGGATAACCAATGGGACTGAGATCTTGTAAAAATTTGGCAACTATTGGCAAATTGACCAAGGTACACCAAGAAGGAGTAAAATAACACCAGCCCCTTCTGCTAGCGGGTCTAATAATCAAAATGAATTATCACAGAGAATTTCTTATTACTTATTTTGGTAAGCTTGCTCTCCAACTTTTAACTCCCCACCCTCTGTAATCTCCATAGAAAGAGTCCATAGGAAGTGAAGAGGGTAGTGTAGGGGGTAGATAGAGTTTACTGCACAGTGAGTTGGGGGCACACTTAAGAAGTCAGAGTAGACAATGGCCAAAGAACCCACTGTCTTGCAACATATTCTCAAGTCCAAAGAATCCATTGTGACTTATAGCAGGCTTTGTTCTTTATGAAGCTTCCAGAAGAAAACAGTTTTCTATAAAGGGGTTTTTCCATTCATATGATTGATATACCCATTTAAATTAACTCTGAAGAAAGTACACATTGGTATGTCTCTGTTCTTCACCCAAATCTCCCCTGAGAGGTATGATCTTTAGGGTTGGCAGTTTGGAGCACCATGTTTCCATTTGGAGCCAGAGTTGTGACTCTTACTATTTTTAGTTTATTTTATGTGTATGGGTGTTTTGCTTGTATGCATGCCCATTTTCCTAAAGAGGCCAGAAGAGGGCATAAGTTCCCCTAGAACAGTTACAGATACTTGTGAAGCCACCACTTGGGTACTGAGAATTGAACCCGGGTCCTCTGGAAGAGCAGTCAGTGCTCTTAACAACTGAGCAATCTCTCCAGAAGCTCTTACCTAGTTCTCATGTCCAGTAATTAGAGCTCTGTAGCTTAAGTTACCAGTTTAATACCCAGCTTAGTGTGTGTGTGTGTGTGTGTGTGTGTGTGTGTGTGTGTGTGTGTGGTGTGTCAGAGGGAGTTCATCCTCAATGACTTCCATGTCTACCAATATGTGACTAGCTGCCTAACTAACTAATGTCATGGGGAGGTCACTGGAACAGGAGCCTGTAATGTTCTTATATTCTAAGAGCTGGTTCACCAACCCATGTCAAACAAGATAGTGTCAAGGCCAACACAAAATGCTTCCCTGAAACCTCACCCCCACCTCATCCTTTGCGAACAGACTGAGGTTGGAAGTACACTCAAGGAACCCATGGAAAGATCCCTCTTTCATTTAGTATTCAAATGACATGCTTCTTGGTTATCATAGAATAGTTTAACCTCCTCTGAGCTCAACATGGCTGTGCCATCAAACCGTGGAGAGGAGATAACCTAGTCATGGCAATGAAATAAGTCAAACAGGACAGTGACAGCTACACCTGTGATGATGGCGCTGGGATTGTTAACAGTCCTCATATTAGGAGGGGATGGAGAATCATCAGGCTCTCAGCTGGGATTCCAGCCCCAGTCCCTCTTGCCTCCTGGAGGCATGTGGTCTAGACATGGGGCTGAGTATGGAGATTGAGAGATCAGGTGGATTTTAGGAAGCTGTTGCAAATGCAGGTGTGGGGCCATTCAGTGACCTGGGTGCTTTTGCATTATCCATGTTCTTGTATGTAATTCCAATGACCTGGTTGCTTTTTTCATGTATGTATGTAATTCCTCATTTGTTCTTCCATGCATAAGCCCCCAAAAGTTCATAGACTCACCAAACTGGCCTCCAGTAGAGGGAACACTCCAGGGAATACAGGACTGTTCACTTCCTCCTCAGCTTCTATTTATAAAGATGGCTGATCCACATTCGGTTACTGAAGAATCTGAGATTTCAGACAGTCATTCCCATCTGAACTCTTGATAACCAGTGGGCACTGATAGTTTACATTCATCTTTCCATCTTCCTGCTAGTATTTATGAGTATGAGAAGCTAGCAAGAGAAGTCTTATTAATTTGTAAGTATTTATGTAATTTATTTTTTGTGTCTGAGTATTTTACCTATGTATCTGTACATGCACCATGTGTTTATAGTGCTCATGGAGGCCAGAAGAACATGACAGATCCCCCTGGAACTGGAATTATGGATGGATGTGAGTCACCTAAACCTAGGACCTCTGCAAGTAGTCAGTGGTCCCCATTGCTGAGTTATCACCCTAGCACCAATAGCAGTCTATCAATGTACATTAGAAGGGAATTTAGGGGCTGGAGAGATGGCTCAGTAGTTAAGGGCAGTTGCTAGTCTTTCATGGAACTGGAGCTTTTTTCCTAGGCCCCATGGCTTACAACTTCCTATAACTTCAGCTCTAGGAAGTCCAGTGTCCTCCCTTGGCCTCTGTGGACACCTGCACTCACCTGCTCATAATCTTTCATCCAAGCACAGAAGTAAATAATATATCTTCAAAGTGGGGAACCCATGTAGAAGGCCTAACCTTTGGTGTAGGGTAATTATTTTTTTAAGACTCAATCTCATCTAACCAAGTAGAATATTGTGAACTCTATGCATCAGGCCCTTTGTGTTTTACCAAATCCGTGTTGTCATTCAGAGCCTCGATTTGATTTCCATGTGGAGAAGTAGCATCGCTGTGCCTCATCAAACGTTTGGCACATGAGCTCCGGAACTCACTGCTGAGGACCAGGTGGAAGAGTAGATACATGGATTAGCACACATCTGCTGTCACTTCTGGGTTGGGGTTGTCATAGACTCTCGGTGTGCAAAGAGCAGCATGTGACTGGATTTTATTGAAATGATTCACTTGGCAGGCAGACTTAGAGGCTCTGCCCAACTCTCAACCTGGCATGTCCTAGCAGCACCATCCTTGAGTATCACAGTGCAGATCTTGGATGCTTAATGTCAGCTCACCAGACGCTTACTAAAGTCTGCTGCACTCCCAAACTTCTTGTCAGGATCTTTATTGACTTCTAAGTTCAAGTCTCCAGACAAGCTTCAACTCATCCTTCTTGTCCAGGGCTTCCCAGCCACAAGGAAGCCACTAGCTTGTCAATCCTGCTCCCCACCATTGCATTTCCAATAAGTATGCAACTCTCCCTGGAGTCTTATTTGTTTCCAGTGACATCTGCAATAGTGCTATTTCCATTTCCAGGCAGTCCCTCTAGATTTTTGTTGCATGCCTTCTATAACCATTGACTGTGTTTCAGACTCATGAATATATTTTTCATTCTGTTTCACTCTCCTTAGATAACTGGCCTTTGTTCCAAATTATACCCTTGACAAAACTGAATGCCCAAATACTACTGGCTAAAATTCAGACTATGCATCTGCCTTTATTAAAAAGTACACTCGTGTCTTAATTAAAGCTGCCGATCCCTCAGAGATTGAGAGTCTGTGCTCATTGCCGGCGTGAATTAGGATAGACCTGGAAAGTTCCCTGGTTGGATAAGCATGAGAAACTATGTCTGTCGTTACTTATTTCAGACCCAAAGTCTGGTGGAATGTCTGTATCGAGACTAGGTTACCCATCTGACATTTGCATAATATCATAGAAACAACAAGTTGTACAACTTGGCTGTAACCACCAATACTCCCAATTGCCTTTGTGTATCACACCCTGAGGCTGCTATTGTCTAAAATTGTCTCTTCATATTATTATGCACATATTAGGACTTTGACCAACATTTATGAACACTAATCCTTTGGGTGACTGAGGAGACTATGTGTTAGAAGAGATTCAATCATGTATGAGGTCCTTTGTCCAGAAGTAGCTATGGCCATGAAAGGAGGGGGAAGAAAGCATCACAAAACCACAAGAATGTAGTGTGTGGAGTTGGATCTATAAATCAGAGACATGTGTGTAAAAGAGATTGGGTCTGACTTTGATTCTGCAAATGAAATTTCTATTTGGCTTTGAGCCCCCATCTTTCACTTTTTTTTTGTCTCTTATTGTTATTATTAATCTCTGGAACTGAGAGCCCTGAATATTTTAAGCACTTAATAATAGGATTCTTTTTCTATAAGAAAGAGAAGAGGAAAACTGCTGGGGTAACGGAAAGGCCATCCTCTGGGAGCCAGAGCTTTATTAGACTGTGTCAGAGTCATCATGAGCCCAGTGCAGGCTGGGAATATCAGTTTCAGGAGGCGAGAACAAAACAAACAGACAAAAAAACAAAAACAACCAAAAAAAAAAAGCCCAAAACCTCTACTTCATTAAGTTTTTAGAAAGTTGTGGAAAACTATCCCAAGAGCTACAAAGCTATTATTTAAATAGCAGCTTTCTCTTTATACTGTGAAACAAGGAAAGGTAAAAAAGAGAGAGAGAGAAAAAAAACAATTCAATAGGATATGTCACTTTAGAAATCGATTTTAAAACCTGAGATTAGAGTAAATATATGAATTAATTGAGTTTGAAGTGACATTTGCACTCTCCTTGTAAAGCTTCATGTCAAAGATGACAGGTAAATATTGAAATTCATTCACATTGGAAGAAAATTGTTCTGTTCCATTCTCCTTGCTCTTATGAAATCAAACCTCCCAGATAGATACACACGAGGGTTGAATTTCCTTGTGACTGCTCTCAATTTTTTTATTTACACTTTTAAAACTTCTTAACCTTCCAGTATTTTGCTCAAATTTGAACTCAATCAAACGTAAACTTGACTACAACGTGATGTTTTAAGGAATTTTTTTTTCCTGACAAGGACCAACAGTTTTGAGTGACCTTAAAGTCCTATGTCTTAGTTTGCTTTCTATTTCTGTGATAAAGCAGTCTGACCAGAGGATCAGCTATGCAGTGGCCTTAAAGGGGTTGCTGCTTACTGGCTTGCTCCTCATAGTCTTCTCAGTCTGCTTTCTTAAATTACCCAGAACCAACAACCCAGGCATGGGACTGCCCAAAGTGAGTTGAGCCCTCCCACATCAATCAACAATGAAGAAAATGTACCACAGGCTTGACCACAGGCCAATCTGGTGGCGAGATTTTCTCAGTTGAAATTCTCTCTTCTAAATTGACTTTATCTCATGTCAAGTTGTCCTATAGCTATCCAGCAAAGGCTATATATATGTCTATGAAACATATTCTTGTGTCTCATCCAAGGTGGTTATTGCATAGAATTTTTCATTTGGGTCTTTTGTTCTCTGGGAAATCTGTCTAGCTTGAACTGACCTCCTATGCCACAAAACAGTTATGTCATGTCTGTCCCTTAGTAAAAGTGCCAAGAAACCATCTTAACCCTCTCCTAGACTTCTCTCTCTCTCTCTCTCTCTCTCTCTCTCTCTCTCTCTCTCTCTCTCTCTCTCTCCTTCTTCTCAATCTTCCCCTACACTCTGGATTGAAAATACAACTAGATCTGATTATCTAGGGGTAGAGTCCGAGCCACCAGCCACACACTTCCTCACCTACAGGCAAGTAAAATGGATTTATGAGAACAGGGAGTCACTTCAGGTGTTTGAGACAAGAGTTCCTCAAGTCACTTGGGTGTCAGATCAAGTCCAGTTGAAAGTAAAGAAGCTAAAGGGAAAAAATAACAAAAGGAAAGGGAGTTGCAAGGAAGAGGAGGGTGACAGGGATATCACTTCTGGGACTAGACTATATGCAGTCAGACAGATGCCAGCTCTATGTCATGCAAGCTATTTCAAAACCATCTTACATCTCAGGAGAGGGTTGCTCTTATCTCCCCTGTAACAATGTACACAAATAAGTCCGTGTGAAAATCGAATAATAAGAAGATGATGACGAGAAGAAAATGAGGTTAAAGTGAGCTAACACAAGAGCGAGAGGAGGCAGCTGGAGAGAGGCTTCCGTCTGTAAATGGAGCTTCTGGACCTGAGTTAAAGCCACTGGACTGAGCCGGGGGAACTCAATGGAAGAGTTAGGGGAAAGATTGAAGGAGCTGAAGGGGTTTGCAACTCCATAAAAAGAATGACAATATCAATTAATCAGACCCTCAGCTCCCAGGGGCTAAACCACCAACCAAAGAGTATACATGAACAGGTCCATGGCCCCAGCTCCATATGTAGGCAAGCATTGCCTTATCTGGTATCAATTGGAGGGGAGGCCCTTGGTCCTGTGGTGATTTGTTGCCCCAGAGTAGGGGGATGCTAGAGGGGTGAGGCAGGAGTGAGTGGGTGGGTGGGAGAGCACCCTCTTAAAGGCAAAGGGGACAGGGGATGGAATGGGGTGTTGCAGAGGGGAGACTAGAAAGGGGTAGAAAGGGGGAATACATTTGAAATGTAAATAAATAAGATAACCAATTAATACAAAAAAAACTTTCCAGAACACACATAAAAGCCAGGTGCAGTAATATGTGTCTGTAATGTCAGAGTTCCCATGTCAAGATGGGATTCAGAGGCAGGAGGATCAGTCTCTTGAATGAACTAGCCTAGAGCAAGCAACAGTAAATGATGAAGTGACCTGGTCTTAGCTGATGTGGGGACTGACGTCTCTCTCACCTGCCCACTTGCTCCTGCACTCACACCCACAAGCATACATACATATGCTTGACAAACACATAAAACAAAGAGGAGAGATGGAAAGAAGAGAGTGGAGAGAGGGAGGGAATCAAGGAAATGAGACACAGAAGGACAGACACAGCACCATTAAATACAACCTTCTACTGCTCTGGTTCTCAACCTTCCTAATGCTGCAACCCTTTAATACAGTTCATCATGCTATAGTGACCCCACAACCATAAGACTATTTTCATTGCTACTCATTAACTGCAATTTTGCTACTGTTATGAATCATAATGTAAATGTCTAATATGCAGGATGGTCTTCGGCGATTTCTGGGAAAGGGTTGTTTGTCCTACAGAAGGGTCAAGACCAACAGGTTGAGAACTGCAGTTCTACTGCCTGTAAAATTAACAGGCAATTTGGGGCTGGCTATCAGCAATTTAGCCTTGGATGGGACAAGTGGATCCATATCAGACTGGTTCAGAGGAGAGATGCATTTTCTTAAATCTAGGTCAGGTTGAGCATCTGTTTATAGAAAGGTACCATCATTTGCCAACTGTTCTAAAGAAATGTAATGATGGTTCCTGCTAAAAAGTACTCTAACACACATAAAAGACAGGTGCAGTAGTTTGTAGCTCAGGTTGGAAGCCACTGACAGACCCTGTGTACACTGCAGTTGGGTCTTCTTCAACCATGTACAACTGCCCGTATGCTAGCATACAGGGAATTGTTGCTTATTAGACTTAGGGTTCCAATCTGTAGTGACATTATATTTGGAGGTTGGGACATGTATAGACTTTTAGAAGCATCAGCAAAGGAAGGAGTCAGAACTATTCAGGGAAGGGGCAAAACAGAGAGAGAGAGGAGGGAGAGAGAGGGGGAAGGAGGGAGACGGAGAGGGAGAGAGGGAGGGAGAGAGAGGGAGAGAGAGAGGGAAAGGGAGAGAGAGATTTTAAAGTTTTTAAAGGGGCGCTGGAGAGATGTCTTAGTGGTTAAGAGCACTGACTGCTCTTCCGGAGGTCCTGAGTTCAAGTCCTAGCAACCACATGGTGGCTTAAAACCAACTGTAATGAGATCAGATGCCCTCTTCTGGTGTGTCTGAAGATGGCTACAGTGTATTTACATATAATAAATAAATAAATCTAAAAAAATTAAAAAAAAAGATTTTAAAGGGCATGCTTCATCTACTCATAGAAGCTAGGTTAGCCTAGGATCTGTAGACTGACTAGCAGGCTAGAACTCAGGATCCAGGGTAGGGTTGCCATTATAAACCAGCAGCACTGTGTTGCATAATTCTTTCCTTTTCTAAAAGGATTAGACTTAATTTCCATTTAAGATTTCAACTGCTTAGAAGAGGCCCATCCACATATTGAATGTTTGTTTGCTTTACCCATGGTCTACTGACTTAAATGAGCATCTCGTGCATTAAAATAATAAACACTTCCACAGATATTTGATTTAATTTGTTGGCAAGATGGCCTAGCCTGGATGAGATATAACATTACCCATTGCAAAAACAGGCACCACAGGAAGAGTAGAGTAAACGGGGCTGAAAATCACAGATGATTTGAGGCAGTCACATGGATGTAGTGGTCTGCCTAAAACATTTACAAGTTCAAAAATGGCACCATCACTGGCAATGATCCCAGGTGTGAACAAGGAAAATTTGAAGGGGGGGGTGCATTAGTTTGTTGTCTCATCACTGCGACAAAATATCTCACCAGAGTAACTTAGCTAAGAAAAGGTTTATTTTGACTCACTGTCTGAGGGTACAGTCCATGATGATGGCAGAAGGGATGGTGACAGGGAGAGAAGGCAGATGGTCACGGTGCATCTACAGTTAGGAAGCCCAGACTAATGAACACTGGTACTCAGTATGCTTTCTCCGTTTTGTTCATCCCCAAATGACAGCCGATGGAATGGCCCCACCCACTAAGATGGCTCTTACTACCTCACATAACCTAACCTATTTGCTGTCTCAGAGAAGGGCCTGGAGGTGTGTTTTCCACAGTGATTCTAAATCCCATCAATGTGATAATAGAAATTGGCCATTGTGAGGCATTAGATGGTGGTTGGGTCAGGGTGCTCTAGGTGGGGGTCATCCCTAAGGGTATATCAGCAGTGAATTGAAAAGACAAATACAAATGTGAGGATGGGACTTCAGCTGGAGGGAGAGCCCAACTATGGGAAGAACTTGCTGCAACTATTCATCAAAAAGGGAGATGTGTTTTCTCTTATTCTTTTTTTTTTCCCATTGGTTTATTGTCATAAGACTAACAGCAAAGGTATTGGTAATAGACAGATGACCCATTAAAATACTTACTGAGTCCATGGAAATATACCACATGAGGAAAACTTCATGTAGGGTCTTGAAGAGTTTAATCTGCATTTCAGACAAGATGAATTCCCTTTGCTTAGGGTCTCACACAAGCTCTTCTGGGGAGTGCTGTCTCATTATTTCCATCTTATGGGTGAAGCAGAAGTTCCCAGGTGTTAAGCAGGTCCAGTGATTACTGTTACAATCTAGAACAAAACCCAATCTAGATCAACAAAAGTTCAGATTAGAGCTCCATGCTCCCTCCCTTAATTCCTTTCTTCCTTTCTCCCTTCCTTCCCATGGGTTTCTTCCTTCCTTCCTTCCTTCCTTTCCTTGTGCCCCTCAGTCCCTGTCCCATAGTTTCTCATCCCATTCCTCCTCCCCCTTGCTTCTGAGAAGGTGCTACCCCCCACCAGACCTCCCCCTTCCCTGGAGCCTCAAGTTTCTCAAAGATTAAGCACAACTTCTCCCACTGAGGTCAACCAGGCAGACTTTTGCTATATATGTGGATCTCGGTTAGTTGAGACTGCTGCTCTTCCTATGGGGGTCACTCTCCCCTTCAACTTCTCCAATCCTTCCCCTAATTCAAGCATATTGGTCCCCAACTTCAGTCCAATGATTGGGTGTATTTGCTTCTGTGTCAGTCAGCTGCTGGTAGGGCCTCTCAGAGGACAACCATGCCAGGCTTCCTCTGTAAGTACATCATAGCATCAGTAATAGTGTCAGGCCTCAGTGTACCTCCTCCACCCATGAGATGGATCCAAATTTGGGCTGGTCATTGGACCACCTAAGGGAAGGAGATTAGCAATAGTTCCCATTGACCTTCACATTAACCATCATAGTTTGCGGAATGTTACTATGATCCTCACATCACTGTCTATGCCATTAACAATTTGAAATTTCTTAGGTGCTGATATTGATTTTACCCTTTGTCTTTTTTCTTTCCTTCTTGGTTTAATTGAGTCAATCCATAAATATCCCAATGATGTCTACCATTGCCGCTCTCTTTGTATGTTGTAGCCAAAACTCATACTTTTGTCATTCATTTGAGACCCATTCACTAGTCATGCTTTGTGTCCCGATGGAACTGCTGATTAGCTCAACTGGTGACACTGTCCTTTGACTGGCTTTCTACTTTCTGCTTCTTATTTAGTCATAGTGTGTACCCGTCGGTCTCAATCACTTCTGACTGATCTTAGCTGCTTCTGACCAGGATAATGTTTTTCATCTTTTCTATAAATTGACTCACACATGTGTAATATTCTAGCTTTCTGTTCTCTGCTCGAGTTAATGATATGTGAAGGATTTCTCTAGGCTTAGTTTTAGATTTGAAAAGATGCGCTTACCTAGTAGATAATGGCCTGCATTCTGATGACCTCGGCATGAGGAGTTTTTGACAAGGAGTCTATTTTTCTGCCTTGTGCAGCGACAGTTACCCAAATTTTTGATATAGGAAGCCACAGTATGAAGTGAAGATTCTGTGTATTTTTTTTTTGAGAAATGTATTTTTATGAAGTGAGACTCAAGTCTACTGCCATTTCTCAAAATGCCACCAATCCATTACATTATGCTGTAAAATGTGTTGAAAATGTCCCCATTCCCATGATAATGTCCATGCCCAAGTGTGTGTGTGTGTGTGTGTGTGTGTGTGTGTGTGTGTGTGGTCTGTATTTGTGAATAGCAATAAAATAAAGAACAGGATATGAATTTGAGAAGCACATGGGGTGAGGAGAGAAGAGTTGGAACAGAGAGAAGTGTATATGATCAAAATGTACTGTATGTGTATGGGAAAGTACCATAAAAATTAGAAAATAGTCCAGTTTACTTAGAACTGGTGATACACATTATGAGTTATTTTTGAATGCTATGATAATTAGAGGCTTTTCAAATCCTAATACAAAAATTGGGTCTGGTTGAAGACGGTGACAGATACTTATACCTGACAAGGAAATTCTATTTCTGATATGAATGTACAAGACTTGCATATGCTTATAAACACATACAGTTAGCCTCAGTATATTAATGAAAAGAATATTGAAAAACATGTTTCCATACTGTCCCTCAAATTCTAAGAACAGTTTGAAATTACTGTTGTGATCAAAAGGGAAATAGCAAATGCCTTTTGATTTCTGTACTTCTCCATGGTTTTCCCATTTATTAAATGTTCATAATTCAACAAAATCAAGCAAAGTATAATCATTGTATGTGAACAGAAGGATTTTTTTCCTTTTGGAAAGTTTTGTCAACTATTTTAAGGAGAGAGAGAATTGTGTGAGGAAGAGAGAGGAGAGAGAGAGAGAGAGAGAGAGAGAGAGAGAGAAAGAGAGAGAGAGAGAGAGAGAGAGAGAGAGAGAGAGACCTGCCATATAGCTGAAGAACTCTGTTCTTATTTAGGAGATACTTGGAACTGAACACTGTAAACTTGAGCCACCCATGAATATTTAAAGGTGATGATGTCAGCAGTAACCAAAGTTGGCAGTATGAGCTCAGGGAGTTATACGATAGATAAGCTACTTCTCCCATGACACAAGCATTAATGTGTGTATCTAAGGATGCTAAGGAAAAATGACGGCTGTCATGGACTCAGTTGCTCTGAGTGTCTGTCCTCTTCTCCTCAGTCACTGCCCTTGGGCTTTGTTTCTATTAGTTTGCATCAGATTCATGATCTACTACTTTATTAAGTTTCTTTCTATGCTATGCAGCCTCTTTGTTCTATTTCCCCACAATCACTTTTTAATAAAACTTTTTTTCAGGAAGTTATCAATATGTTCATATTTTTTCTCTGAAAATATTTCATCAGATAAGCTGAATATCTAGTGGTTGAAATGCTCAGTTTTGGTGAGCTGATAGTCCATAAAATTTGGCAGTCTTTGGAGACATTAACACAGAGGAAACTGGCATATGTTTAAGTCTCCAAAGGAGAAGAGACTCAGAGAGATACAGTCCTTCCCAAGAGAAGCTATAAAGTTTTGAAAGGAGAATGCATGTTGCTGGTAATATCAGAGGAAATACACTGCACAGGTTTTCAACATGGGTTTGCCTCCTTGCTTACAATTTTTAAATAAATGGAGACGAGACCAGGAAAACATTTTCAACATTATTTTTAAAACATTTTTTTTATTTATTATTTAATGTGGATAGTTATTTTTTCCGGCATGTATGAATGTATGTACATCTTTTCAGAGGCTAGAAGTGGGTGTCTGAGCCCCCGTTGCTGGAGTTATTGATGGTTGTGAGCTGCCATGAGGTTGCTGTGAACTGAACCCAGATCCCCTGCAGGAGCAGCTACTGCTCTTAAACTCTAAGCCATCTCCCCATCCCAATGACCGTGAAAACTTTTCATTGTCAACATTCTCATGCATGCATACCCACTTTGGGAGATGACTAAACCAGACAGGATGAATAAGATACAACCAAGGCAATATTAAGTTTTAGTCGCTATAAGGAAGTTGTGCTTTTGCCTAAAGAGAAACCCCTATCCTTTAAGTATATATCTGAAGATATTTATGAATGGAATTATGTGATGTCCGAGGTTGAATTTGACTTCATCTATTAGAAATGGTGATGAAGTAAGTTGGAATAAGGGTATAAATGAAATAATATTGGTCAGGAGACTTTGAAGCTAGATGTGAGTTTTTTACTCTTTGTCCCTGCTTAGTATATATTTATAAATACCTACAATAAAAACATTGAATGACAGCTACATTTTCTTTCTCCTCTTGAAATTTTTAGTCACTAAGATTCCCAGTCTGACACAATGCAGTTTTACTTGCAGTAAGTTAAGGTGGACTTTAATGAGCACCATGAGAACCAAGTGGAAGAAAATATTGATTAACGTGAAATGAGGGATGAAGGTGGCTGTCTGGATGCAAGGCAGGGACCAGCCGATGCTATAAAAACACATTCAGGTTGGCATTGATGTGCTATAGGGAGGTGAAGGTTTGTTGGGACTAAGAAAGAAAGAAGACAGATTTTTATAAGGGTAAAGTAGAATTGGGGACAATGAGAGAAATGACAGTGGCTATACCTTCTCACTCTTTTGCCAGACCTAAGTGATGCCATGACTCTGTAGATCACTTGGTTTGGTTTGTGGTTGATTTGTTTGTCATGTTCCCTATACCTGGAGATGGTAGAGAGTGGAGATGCCATGATGAGAAGATTAACCTCTCTGGTACCACCCATCCTCTTGGAGGATGCTCTGGAAGAAGGTTTTGAAGAGAACATGTTAGACATGCTTCAATTGTGAGTCTATACAGCAGAAATATCTAACTGGCCTTTGTTACATCTTCAGCACATACATTCAATAGCATGCCCAACAACAGTTTTTCAAATAAGGCATTATGCTTACTTTTATCTTTGTAATTTGTCAGCATCTAGATGTGTCGTCACCTCTACCTACCAAATACCTAAAATAAAGTAAGTGTGGAAAATAAAAAGCGACGCATACCTTTCAGAACATGAGTGACATTTGAGTGTGTGCTTAAATTTTTAAAAAAATCAATCATTTACAGTCAGCCTCGGGCAGCTACTACATAAAATGGCCTGGCATCATAAATAACCTAAATATATACATATGCATTATTCTGACACCTGACAGGTGTAACTTATAAAGTTTGAAACAGCCTACGTGTGGGCAGCTTTATGAATTTTTAAAAACCCATGTTTGTCATATCCTAATGCATTTTTATAATGTGTTTTGTTGATACTGTGATGCTTGCTTCAATTGTTCCAGTTATGTGTGGAGGTATGTGCTGGGCAATGCTAATTCTCATTATATCTGATACTTAGAGTTCACGTCTTTGTAAACAACCAGTTATCAAATGCTGACCATCATTGTTACCTAGGACAACTGAGTGTTCTCCACTGTTTGGGTCTTCTCTGTAAGGACCAAGAAAAATATCCTGAACATTGATTCTGGGCTTTACAAAAAGATTGTAGCTCATAGGTGAATGCACAAACACAGAAACTGTATAACAAAGATTAACTGTAATTTTCTGTTTGCCTAAAAAGTACTCTATGGGTCACTAGCTTTGGTTTATTCTTTCCAAAACTTTTGTAATCAACATAGAGAACCAGTTTCAGGTCTTGGAAACTATCTTGTGTCTTCTTAAAGATAGACTCTTTTTTTTCTATTTTTGCAGTCTGAAGTTAGTAAAGCTAAAATTTTAAATGCAAGCTTGAAAGATCAGCATACTTTTTTTTAGATTGTGCTTATTTTTAGAGTCTGACTTGGTACTGGAAATATAATCAATGCAGGAAGTCTTTGGACATAGTAAATGAGCGTGTGCCATTATCAACATATACAACATTATGATAAAGATATTTACATCCTTGATATTGGGATCTGTGAGTAAGGTATCTTGCATGGTTAAGGGGAAAGAGAAACTGCAGGTGGAATATAGTATTCCTTAGGTTATACAGGTGGACCTAGTGTTTAATGAGAAAGATGGACCAAGAGTGTGAAAGAGATATGGAGCTGAAAGAGACCTGGGATTGAGAATGCTTCCATATTCTGCTAGGAAGAGACCAGGAGTCTATGAATCTCTTTGACCTCTGCTGCTAAGACAGGCAAGGAATTGGACGTCCTGTGGAGTCTTCAGAAGAAAGGTATCCTGATGACATCTTGGCTTTATTATTTTTTAGTATGTATATGTGTATGCGTGTGTGCACATGTGCTCACATGGATGTGTACACACATGTTTATGTGTGTATGTGGAGGTCAGAGATTGATGTTCGGCATCTTCCTCTAACATGCTTCATCTTAATTTTTGAGACACCATCTGTTATTGATCTTGAATTATCTAAATGACTAGACTGGCTCGCCTATGAACTACAGGACACACTTGTGTCCATGCCCAGTTCTGAGATTGCAGAGGGAAGCCTCTGTTCCTGAATTATGTGGGTGCTGGGAATCTGAACTTTGGTTTTCATGCATGTAAAGCAGGCACTTAACACCTGAGCCATCTACCTGGCCTCATGTATGGATTTTATCTGACCTGTGACCCAGAGATTTTGCCTTTAGAACCATCAGATGATTCACTTGTACTGTCTGAAACCGAAGAGTTTTGGTAATCTAGGAAAGGCAAATTGAAGTTATAGAAAACAATGCCCAGTGCCTGAAATTTATAGTCTGATAAGTGGTGCCACAAATTTTAGAATCCATTAAGATATCCAACAATGAGTGTTGTGTGTCAACATCAAACGTCATGAGGAATAGAATGGAAATCTCCAGAGATGTTCCAGTCTTCAAATTTTACCGTATAATTTGGCAGCTGCTCGTAAACTTGATTGATTGACTTGGTACATCCTTTGGAACCAATAGTATATCTTGCCTTAGGACCAAAATAATTGATTTTTATCTCACCATTTTGTTGCTTTCCAGTGTGAGATAAATTAGTATTTTATGCATTTATAAATCACACAGTAAGTAATATTTTTATATTTCTAAAAGTTTAATCATCAGACTTGGCAACAAAATAGAGCAAGATCAATTTTATGGTACTGAAAGAAAGAAAACTACCTCCTGAAACTTTGGAATTAATGTTCATGAAATAATCTAGCAATGAAGTAATGAAAATTAATGTTGTTTTAAAAAACCACTGAGCACAGACACGATCTTGATTGCGTTTTGTCAGCCGACATGATTTAATGGTGGTTTAGACACAGTTGATTGTGCTGTCTTAGGAATAAAATAAGAGCGTCTGGAGTGGACACTCTCTGCCTCATATGTAGGCTGTATTTGATAAATACAGAGAAATTGCCCTTGAATATGTTACTGTTTTCTTAATCATTTTTTTACTTAAATTTTTTATTGGCACACAGTATCTGAACATATTCATAAAGTACCATGTGATATTTTGATTCTGACGTGCATTGGGTAACGAACACATGAGAACGCATTCATCACCTTCAAATTTAATCATTTCTTTCTGCTAAAACTGCATTCACAGGGAGGGTTAGGTCTTCGGCCTTTGCCCTGAATTTCTAGACTATTAAAAATGGTTTTAAAATGTATGTTAATTTTCCTAAAACTCAAAATTGCATTGCTAATAGTCATTAACAGATGTCTGCCACAGTCAAGGGCCTTGGCATTTTACTATCAGTCAGTATTTGAGTGGATATATATATAAAAATTTCCTTTGAATGGTAGTGGATAGCAATTACTTCCCAAGTTCCCACTCTGTAGCTTTAGCTAAATCAGCATCTTTGGTGTCAGGAATGTTACTGAGACATTTACTCGGAGAGTTCATTACAACATCGCTGTTCGTTTTGCCCATTCTCAGAAAGTCAGTGGCCCCGTGGACAGCTAGGGATTCATTCTATCAGAAGTCAGCATTTCTCCAAACACTGGTTTAATAATCAAAATGAAAAACAAAAGAACTTTCTTCTGCAAACCAAGATTCCAATCTTCCCTGTCTGCTTCGTGATGAAGTGATTCTGAAACCATCAGAGATGTACATTGAGCTAACTAGTGGTTGCATGGGTTGAAAACTGAGGAAGAAACTGACATACATTTTTTATTTTACTTTACTTAATTTTATTGGTTACTTTATTTATTTACATTTCAAATCTTATCCCCCTTCCCAGTTAAATTCCTTATCCCCTCCCTCGTACCCCCTGCTTCTATGAGGGTGCTCCCTCACCCACCCAACCCCTCCCTCCTCAGTGCCCTAGCATTCCCCTACGCTGGGTCATCAAGCCTCCACAGGACCAAAGGGCTCCCCTCCCACTGATGATAGATAAGGTAATTCTCTGCTATATATGCAGCTGGAACCACAGGTACCCCATGTGTACTCTTTGGTTGGTGGTTTAGTACCTGGGAGCTCTGAGGGTCTGGTTGGTTGATGTCGTTCTTCCTGTGGGGTTGCTGACCCATTCAGCTCCTTCAGTCCTTTCCCTAACTCCTCCTTTGGTGTCCCCGAGCTTAGTCCAATGGTTGGCTGTGTGTATCCGCATCTGTATTCGTCACGCTCTGGCACAGCCTCTCAGGGGACTTTACCAGGTTTCTGTAAGCAAGCACTTCTTGGCGTTAATAATAGTGTCTGCAGATGAGGTGAATATTTTTAATGTTTTCAGCAACACACCCCTCACAGAAGGCTGAGTGAACACAACCCCAGCAGGATAGATTGAGAACACCTAGGTGTTATCTTGGACCTCATGGGTAATACTTCGTTATAATGATACCTTGTGTGTAGTAACATCACTTTGCCCCTAAGCAAATCCTAATCTATTGACTTCTTGCCCTTCAGGGTCTAGAGATACTTAAAATATTTTTATAGGATTTATATTTTTTTCACTTAAATTTAACCTAACAGAAACTTTGCCAAGTACTTGAGTTTTAGTCTAAGTTTACAAGTCTTCTGCCTCCAGTGTAGATCCATTCATTTATACCTCATCTTGTGTTGTTTGAGTTGTTCTATGCTTTTATTGCAAGTCTAGAAGCCAATGGGAAATAACCCTAACAATAGGAAATATCTTACATGTACATTCATGACATTATATGTGTGCCTGCAAGATTGATAATAGAAAACAGGTTCCAAGTAATATTTATAATATTATGTATGTGTTATTAGCCCAAGTAATAATGTATTGGGGATTTTTGACAACTAAAAATGTCACTGAAGTGAGAGGGGGTTGATGGGGAAAAGAGGGAGGGAAGGGGGCTTATGGGACTTTCGGGGAGGGAGGAAACGGGAAAGGGGAAATGATTTTGAATGTAAATAAAAAAAACTTAGAAAATAAAAAAAAATTCCTTGGATTTAAAAAAAAATGTCACTGAAAGAATGAAAGAGAGGATATTGAGAAAGATAAAAGACTCAAATGTTGAAATTAGTATGCAATTAAATGAGCAGAAAACGCTTTCTTTGGTAATTGTAAATTGTGAGACTAAGACAACACAGACAGCTGACATATCCTGACTCCTGTGTGCACACACATGTATACACACACACACACACACACACACACATACACACACACCATATCCCCTGGAGACTCCTCATTGCATATGGGTATGTTATTTGTGTTTATAACTGAAGCCAACGTCAAGGTATTTATTCTGTAGTATTGATTGTGGGTTTTTTCTTATCCAGAGCTTCAGCTGTACTAATGATACTTTCCAGATGTCAGCATGATGACCCCTTCTGTGCTTAGATATCCCTTCTCCTATCTCACACCCAATCTATGTGTTTTACTTTGCCTCCACTGAAAGCAGAAACCAAGGCAAGAATTTTTGCAAGTTCATAATATTTGTAAAAATGCTGTCAGAAGAGAAAGAGACAGGAGGGGGGACAGACAATAATGTGGAAATGAGGGGACAACTGGAGCTTAGTTCTGTTGGACAATTTTAGAAGAACTATAACTTTGCATGTGTCAGTGATGTCCACTTGAAGGTCAATAGAGTAGGGGACCTATCTACAACCGCTGGGAAGCCATTGCAAGTGGTATATGAATGGTCAACTTTCTTCCCTGGAAGATGAGCAAAGTTGACAGCTAAGCCTACAAAGAACTGGACTCAGCAGCCACATCTCAGCAAGGCACATCTGGAAGTATCAAGAGCTTCTTGTTTCCTGCGTGTGTGTGTGTGTGTGTGTGTGTGTGTGTGTGTGTGTGTGTGTGTATGCAGGTGCCTAGCAAGAGCAGAAGAAGGTATCAAGTCATCTGGAACTGGAGTTACAGTTCTTTTATTTATTCTTCTCTCATATAATACATCTTGACCTTAGTTTCCCCTTGTTCCACTCCTTCCAGCTACCCCTCTCCCCAAATTCACCCTTCCTCATTTCCCTTCAGAAAAGAACAGGCTTCCCAGGGATAGCAACCAAACAGGGTCATAAGACTAGGGACATCCCCTCCTATCAAGGTTGGATGAAGCAACACAGTAGGAGGAAACGTGTCCCAAGAGCAAGCAAAAGAGTCAGAGACACCCCTGCTCCCATTGTGAGGAGTCCCACAAAGCCCCAAGCTAAACAACCATAAAATATATGCAGAAGACCCAGTGCAGATCCACGTAGCCTCAATAATTGCCTCTTCAGTCTCTGTGAGCCCCTATGAGCCCTGCTTAGGTGATTCTGTGGGCTGTGCTCTCCTGATGTCCTTGACCTCTTTAGCTCCTACAATACTGTACCCTCCTGTTCTGGGGGTGGGGGGAATGGTCCCTGAACTCCGCCTAAGGTTTGGGTGTGGATCTCTGCAGCTGCTCCCATTGCCCAGTGTGGGTGCTGGGAACTGAACTTGCATCATCTGGAAGAGCAAGAAGGCCTCTTAACTGCTGAGCTTCTCTCCAGCCCCACCAAGAACTTCTCATAGCTGCTTTAATTTACCTATTAGAGTTAATGTGTTGAAGTAGCCAAGGTCTATTAAAAAATCCTTCTACTCTGGAGACCAGAGTCCTTCTGTGGACTATATCTTTTCCCTTTTTCTTAGCCTCATGCCTGTATGAGATTGCTTCTGAGAGATATCCAGTGTTCCCTGGTTTATTAAGTTTCCACAACCAGGAGCTCTGCTCAGGAGGTATAGCTCCACACTCCATATCTGTATCTGTATTTGTATCTGTATCACACTATATCTCTGGCAGGCATACACACACACACACACACACACACACACACACACACACAGAGAGAGAGAGAGAGAGAGAGAGAGAGAGAGAGAGAGAGAGAGAGAGAGATCCTTTGCTTTTTTCTTTCTTTTTTGTTTTTTAAAAGCAGGTATTATGTTTTCTCCTCTGCCCTACAGAGAGTATTCCAAAGAGACATCCTGGAGTGGGGTTCAACAGATTGTTCTTAAGATTGTCTCTGTTCCTTTCATTCCAAAGCACCTGGGACATTTATTCCATTCTGACTCATCTGGCTCTTTCAGTTGACTTGAATTTTCCCAACTGTCTCTGAAACATTTCCTTCTTGATGTTTGGCAAATTGATTTTAACTTTCATTTCCCTTAACTACCTTTGTCTATGGATTGTAATCAGAAATCACCCTGACCAGTGGCAGAAAGGTGAAAATTCCCCCACTTTCCCCTTGCAGGTAATGGAGAGGCAAACATAGCAAGTACTTCCAATACTGATGGACTCAAACTTTGCTTCCTTTATCTTCTAACTCTTTTCTGTCAGGAAAGTCAGCCAACTTTCAAATTTACTTTCCACCAGGGACCATATTTCTAATTTGTGCCTGAGTTGGCTATTTCCAGTATTCTACAGTATGTTAAAGTTTAATACAAAATGTATGTAAAGCTCAAAGTGTCTTGGTGTAGTATGGACTAGGTTTTCAGTCTGGTTTTTCATGGCATAACCAGGACATTTTACATGACTGCCCTAGTCAGCTTGAACTGTCAGTTTGACACAGCTTAGAGCTGCCTGAAAGGAAAGCCTTTATTGAGGAATTGTTCAGATTACATTGCATGTGAGCCTGTGGGCTCATCTGTGGGGAATTGGTCTAGAAGAGCCAAGCCCACTGTGGGTGGTACCATTCCCTAGGCAGGTAGTCCTGGGCTAATTAAGAAAGCTAACTAAGCACGGGGTCTTTGGATGAGTCTGATAGCAGTGTTCATCCTCATTTTCTGTCTTTAAAGTTACAGTTTGAGGTCCTCCCATGACTTTCCTCAATGATGAACAGTAACCTGGAAGTTGAATCCAAAGAAACTCCCTCCTTCCCTATGCTATCATTGGCCAGTGTTTTATCACAGCAGCAGAACAGCAACTAGAACCATGACTCGAGTTCTTATTTACTAACATACATTATTATGTGATCTCTTTGAGATGGAGATTGTAACTCTTTGAGATGAGTCCAGCTTTGTGAAAAGCTCCGAAGAAGGGCATCCAGGGACATCGTTAGAATAAGCCCTCTGCATGATATTTCATGGCCATGTCAAGCTTGAGTAGCATAGTTCTACAGCTTTGGTACACATAGTAACATTCTCCTTGTTAGAAGTTCAGGACATCAGGGCCCATGCCATTGCTCCATTTGTGTGTGTGTGTGTGTGTGTGTGTGTGTGTGTTGCATATGTGCATGGCTTTGGATATGAGTGGGTATGAGTACATTTGTGTGTGTGCATATGGAGGCATGAGGTTGAGGAAGATGTCAACAATCATGTGCCTTCTTCTTCCACCTTTCTCACTGATGAATGGTCTATTTCAAATCTAGAGATTGCACATGTGACTACTCTCACTAGCTAGCTTGCTCTGGGGTTCCCCTGTCTCTTCCTTCTAAGGCTGGTATTGCAGACAGGCCATCACAACCAACCAGAATCTCATGGGTCTATAGATCTGAGAGCTCCATGTTCTTCCATAGCTATTGAGCCATCTCCAGAGCCCCTGAGAATATCTATTTCAGCTGCAATTCTAGGTTAATGCCTGTACACATTCAAGTCTGAAGAGCATCATTCTCAAGAATTTGACTTGTGTTTGCTAAATGAGAAGGTGATGTGTCCTGTCAGGCTATTCACCAAAAGCAGCATTAATACATATCTAAAATTAAAGGAAAAAAACCAATCCTTTGTTTTGCTTTCTTTCAGTATAGGGTCTTACTCTGCAGTCTGGGTTAGCCTGGTACTCACTAACTGGGTAGCCCAGGGTCACCTTAAACTTGTGACAATCCTGACATCAAGCTCTCAAGATTTCAGGTATGAGGTAGCATGTTCTCTAAGGATCCTAAAACATTTTTGAATTACGTTCTTAACTGTAAATCATTCAAAGACCTAGTATTAATCCTGAAATCAAGGTCCCATTTGGAAATCCATGAGTAGGGACATTAATCATCTACAATATGAGTTCTGTGAAAGATAACTATTAGAAAAATATGAGAAGAGAAGGCCACACTGCAAAGCTACTTTCTACTTCATTATTTTCCAAAGATACTGTAAAACTACTCCAAATGATTAGAACCCACCCCTGAGGATGAGGGGGAAATGTCTTCTCAGGATGTAGAGTGCAGAGATTGATTTCCCAGCAAACATTGCTGGCTCCGCTCAAGCACATATTGTCATCTGGGAAATGTGCCTTAGTCAAACACAAAGGAAAAAAAATTTGAGTGTGGAGTCCTCAGAGAGGAACTCTAATTTGAAATAGCAAATAGGCATGGAATTTGAATTTTTATAGCTTACACACATACTTGGATTCCTGGGCAGAGATTCATTGCGTGGGTACAGATGGACCTGGGTCTCAGCTTGGAGATGGCCATTGCAGAAGGGCCAGCTGAGGCAGATGCTGTGCTGAGAGGAAGGAACCTGGAGTCCTTATCCTGCCTCTGCTTTATATCTTTCTGTGAAATGATGCATTCCGCTGCTTGCCTTACTTGAGAAATATGTTCTTAAGCATAAAATCTTATTGTTTTGTCACAGAGATTTTAATTTCTGTAAGCATATGAAATGCCCTTAACAAGCATGAATATCTAAATTTCATTTTGATATGAAGTCATCTACGTATATCTATCTATCTGTCTGTCTGTCTATCTATCTATCTATCTATCTATCTATCTATCTATCTATCTATCTATCTATCTATCTATCTATCATCTTTACTCCTGAAACATCATACTCAGATTCTCTCCCAAAGTCACTCTCTTATTTAGCAATCCCCTTTTCAATAGGAAAATAAATAAACAAAATAAACAAAAACCTTATAACAAAAACTTTATGGTGCTGTGGCTATTCTCAAAAATCAAAGAAATTTCCATCCCAGAGGAGATGCTCCAGAATTCATCCTAAATGGAAAACATGGGGCTGGGGAAGGACTCACCAAGCCAACTTTACTTTGTATAGAAGCACCCAACTCTTTCCACATGTTCCTTTACCCTAGTGACAATGAAGGTGAAATTTCTCTGCACTGTCCTTGGGAACCTGTGTGTCCATACCATCAGAGGGGACTGGCTGAGCATCCTTACACACTGCTGGATGTAACAAGACAAAGGCGATTCAGTCATAGGATCCAGAATGCATACAGCCCAGTGAGGTTAGGAAGCCAGCAAAAGAGTCAAGTCAAGGGCTAGGGAGGCAGCTCAGTGCAAGCAACAGGATTTCAATCTAGAGTCACAGAACCTATGTGAATAGCCAGGATAGTAGCCACCATGGGAAGTAGAAATATGCAGATGGCTGGGGCCACTTAGCCAGCCAGTGGGGATGAGTCAGTGAGTTTCAAGGTACATTGTTGAGACACCATCTCAAAAATCCAGGCAGATGATATTTGAGGAGCAGCACCTGAGGTTGACCTTTGACCTTCACATGGACTAGCCCTTCCCCCTGCTCCTCTGAAACACCAGAGAAAGCAGCCTAACTTCCCTTAGAGATCAGGCAAGGATTCAGCTTGGGTGGGAAGAGGAGGATGGGGATATTGTGACTAGGAGGAAACTGATCCAGAATCACAGTAGCTAAAAACAGCTCAGCAACCCCTGAAGCCATTGGGCTCCAGGCAGGCAGAGAGGGCATCCTTGGGCTCATCTTCAGCTTTCACAAAAAAGAGACTTCAGTTTGCTGTGCTGTGCAAACGTCTGCTAAACTCCAGAAGCTCTCAATGCCTCTTCAGAGAACTGTTGGATCTATCAAGCAGCTATAAAATAACTCAAACATTAGGGGCTTAAATGAGTTCAGAGAAAAATATAGTCAATACAATTGCTTTATTTCATTTTTCCCAACAGAAACAAACTCCATTAGACTGTGAGCACTTTAGTGTGTCTAATATTTTCCCTGATTGTTTTTCTTCTGGATATTCTTCTTCCTGGGGACGAACAGGCATGCCAGAAGGAAGAAAAAAAAATCAAATGGCACTGGTAGAAAAGTTATGCCTATTTATTGTAGCAATATTTGTCCTCCACTACATCTGAAAATTCATGAGAAAATATGTACCTTTTAAAAATTCAGCTTTTTGTTAGTCATTCATCACGACAAGTTTCCGATCCTTGTGGCAGAGAGTTGGCCGTGATTGTTTAGTTATTCTGCAAGCTGACCTTGAGCGAGTTATTTAAATAGTGTCTATTTTGATGGGATTTATACCATAAATCTCAGATGCAAAGTCCTTCATTTTCATGGAAACTGGAGAGTCTGCACTGGTCAAGTGCACATTGCCATACATGGATACTTTATGGTGTTTGCAAGGGCTGGCAAGAAGTGAAAATTAACAATGAGAAATGGAAATTAATATTTAATGGTATGACATAGCAGTATATGTGTGCTCTAGTGGGCCAGAATACAACGTGCAGGAATCAGTTCTCTCCTTTCACCATGTGGTTCATGGGACTGAACTCTGACCATCAGTTGGCAGCAAGCACCTTTATCCACTGAGCCATCTTACTGGCCCCCTAGCTTTAAATAAATGGTCATGGGAATTGACCCATCTTTTTGTTCATGTCTAGAGTAATAGTTTAATGAATAGGCTTTTTCCCCCCTGGTTTTCCACCCCAAATTCTACATGATATTTACATGACTTTTGTAGTGGGAGTTTTCCCTTATTTATGAATAGTTTATAGTTTGAAATAAGATCCTCTTACTGAAACTGAATTAAAATCATCTTGGTATCTACTCCGACATTTAGGTGCATTAAAATGCTTATTATTTCCAAAGAAACCCTAAGTAATATTTACAGATGTGGGTTTAAAAGCCAGAAAGCGATGATAAAGAATCCATGCTCTGCTACTGGTGATGTAGCCTTTGTATCTTCTTAACCATGAAAAGCCCTGGGGCTGACATTATCCTCTTAGGTCTTCTATCTTGGTCAATGTAAGCAGGCTGCAGACATTTGGCTTAGGGCCACAGCCACAACCCATCCCCCAAAGCTATTACTAGCTACATCAATGAGGACATTTGTTCTGAGGGAAAATTATCAGAATATCTGGGCAACTCAATTCGCTGGGGCCAGAACCCTCAAACATGCTTCTTTCCCAAGGAGAGTTGAATGTTAGAAGTGTTTAACTTTAGTGAAACATACATGCTTTCCAGTGGGCTGTCTACAGTCAGTGTACACAGAAGCCAGCTGGAAGTCCCTCAGACCAGATGTCTGGAAGGTCATTACCTGTCATGGTTGTTCATGTCAGCTTCTTATAGGACATCCAGGAACTCAACAATATTAGTTTTCTTCTTAGCATCATGATTCCTTTTTCAGGCTATATGTTCTTCAAATACGATGTGACAAGTTATTATCCTTGGAAGAACTTGTATTTTTAGAACATGTTGAGTAAAAATCAATGTATATAGAATAGCTTTTTGCAGACTTGTCTTGCTCACGGGAACCAGGGACAGGTGCCAGCTTCATTGTGGTCCCCTGAAAAGACCTCTGAGTGGTTTTAGCTAACCTTAACCATGGTGGGAAAAAATATTATTTTTGACATAGTTAAGGGAATGGCTGCTGGAAAGAGACATTTTAAAATGCATCAGTGATGTCAAAGCAATTACAACGTTTGCTTTCTTAACACATCGGTTCCATTTCAAATTGCTGCAACTAAACATTTGGCATTAAGCAACATAAGGGAGGAAGAATGTGTTTTGGCTCATGGTTTAAAATGTAGATAGAGTCCATTGTGGTGGGCGAGGCATGGTATTGGGAGGGTCTGGTGGCTGTAGCAGCAGGAGCCATGAGGGCACTGCATGTTCATATCTACGTGGATAAGGAAGTAGAGAGAAACGAACAAGAAGAGGATCAAGTTATAATTCTCAAGGCCCACCCTCCAGAGATCCATTTCCTCTAGCGAGATCTTACCTCATGAAGGCGCCACAACCTTTTAAAAACAGTGCCACAGGTAGGGAGCAAGCTTCCTACCTTCTAACACAGAAGTTTGGAGAGGAGACACTGCATCTAACCTACAAGAGAGTCAACCGCCAAATCCAACACATCATTACAGCAATCTGACTGAAATTATAGCCACTACAGTTGCCAGCCAACCAGCTTCTACCATAAACAAACCAATAGTCAAAGTCAGGTACTATACATGGTGTGGAAAGAAGGAGGCTTACCATATTTATCATAACCTCATTTTTGTCTGAGAGGTAGGAGGCAGCTAAAGGTGGAATTAGTATACCTGTGTAGAATCCTCAAGGAACTTATAAAGGGATCATATATATATAGAGAAGGTGAAATTGGCAAAGAAGAATCAGTTGCCACTTGTGGTAGCAAAGAGGCGGCATTTGGCCACTTTGGCGCAGTGTCACCCAAGTACACAAATACACTGTTTTTCTTTCAGTCATCCATCAGACATGATTATGGTGCGTTCTTATTTATGTCTCATTCTATATCAGTGGTGGGATGATCTTGTGTGATGCTGGTATCCTAGGAAGTTGTTTATGTTTGACAGTGAAATGCTATCCTGGTTCCTAACTGACAGAGACCCGTCTGCTTTTATCTGTACCACTATCTTTCTCATCTGGCGTCCTGTGGATCATTTGCTGCTCTCAGACCTGCACATCAGTCACTGACCATCTAAAACTATCCTGCAAAGCTCCTTGTCAACTGACAGTTGATAAAGCCACATCTCTCAGAAGTTTGGGAGCTCAGTGATGGCCGTGTACCAGTGAAAGGAAAACTGTTCATTAAAAGAATAATTCTATAGAGAAGTACACACAGAGGAGATAACAAATAATTTTCGAGAAAACCAAGTGGTTGTGGGGAGCCAAAGAGTCTCTCACAACTGGACATCTGGGCTATCACTTAGGCGGAAATGCAAAAAAAATGTAGTTTCATGGGTAAGTGATATGGAGGAGGCATTTTAGAGCACTGTGACCCAAGGCTGGGAGGAAAAATGGGAATGTACAAGGCATAGTAGCAGAGTAATGGATGGACAGCAAGATCATGTGTGAAAACATGGAGAATATGTGTCAGGAGGTTTGGGGGAGTTAGGATACAGGAAGGGGTTGCAGTTTCAACAGAAGGTCTGAGAAAGGGATGCTTCGTTTTCACTGAAAATGTTTTCAAGATGGGCCTGGTGAATACCACTAGAACAAACACTTATCAAGCATCAAATGCCCATTCTTTTAATTGAGAACAACTGTGTTGTACCATAGACCAGGGCTCATGGGAAGGAGATGCAGCGCGTGTTGATTGTCTTTGCTTCTATTTGTTTTTCTCATTTTTAGTCGTCCTTTGAGAATCTCACCCAAGGTGTTTCTTTTTTTTTCTAAGTTTTTTTATTGACATTCCAAATCATTTCCCCTTTCCTGTTTCCTCCCTCCCTGAAAGTCCCATAAGCCCCCTTCCCTCCCTCTGTTCCCCATTCAACCCCTCTCGCTTCTCTGTCCTGGCATTCCCCTACATCCAGTCTTTCCAGGACCAGGGGTCTCTCCTTCCATCTTCTTGGAAATCTATTGATATGCGAATTGTGTCTTGGGTATTCCGAGATTCTGGGTTAATATCCCCTTATCAGTGACTGCATACCATGTGTGTTCCTTTGTGATTGGGTTACCTCACTAAGGATGATATTTTCCAGTTCTGACCATTTGCCTAGGAATTTCGTGAATTCATCGTTTTTAATTGCAGAGTAGTATTCCATTGTGTAAATATACCACATCTTCTGAATCCATTCCTCCATTGAGGGACATCTGGGTTCTTTCCAGCTTCTGGCTATTATGAATAAGGCTGCTATGAACATAGTGGAGCATGTGTCCTTATTGCATGCAGGGGAAGCCTCTGGGTATATGCCCAGGAGTGGTACAGCAGGATCCTCCGGGAGTGTCATGCCCAGTTTTCTGAGGAACCGCCAGACTGCTTTCCAGAGTGGTTGTATCAGCTTGCAATCCCACCAGCAGTGGAGGAGTGTTCCTCTTTCTCCACATCCTTGCCAACAACTACTGTCTCCTGTGTTTTTGATCTTGGCCATTCTGACTGGTGTGAGATGGAATCTCAGGGTTGTTTTGATTTGCATTTCCCTAATGACTAAGGATGTTGAACATCTCTTTATGTGTTTCTTAGTCATTAGATATTCTTCAGGTAAGAACTCTTTGTTTAGCTCTGTACCCCATTTTTTAATAGCGTTTCTTGGCTCTCTGGAGTCTAACTTCTTGAGTTCTTTGTATATATTGGATATTAGCCCTCTGTCAGATGTAGGGTTGGTAAAGATCATTTCCCAGTTAGTTGGTTACTGCTTTGTCCTTTTGAGAGTGTCTTTTGCCTTACCGAAACTTCGTAATTTTATGAGGTCCCATTTGTCAATTCTTGATCTTAGAGCATAAGCTATTGGAATTCTGTTCAGGAAATTCTCCCCTGTGCCCATATGTTCAAGGTTCTTTCCTAGTTTCCTTCAAGGTGTTTCGATCTGACTCCTTCCTTCCTCTGATTCCTCGTAGATCCACCCCCAACTTCCCTTGCCTCCCATCACCAAGCACAATATATGCTGGCCACATTCTCTTGCATGTGTGCTTTTCTCCTGGGGTGTGGTGTGCCTGACAAGGGTAGCACACTTAAAACTGATTCTTCCTCTCACCTCAACTGCTAGAATCTCCTGATTCATCACTATACCCATAGATGAGTAAATCTCTTAATTCTCTTCAGTGATGCCATTTGGTTTTTTTTTTTCTTGGTAGATGGTGATTAACATGGAGAGCCCCACCTGGTCAAAGTGTACAGAATAGGAGACTGTGGAATGTTCACACCTAAGTGGGACATCTATATTATAGACCCTGCTTTTAAGGCTCAGGCATCATTATAGAAAAGGGGGTGGAAAGATTGTCAGACCCAGAGGTGGTAGGTACTACAAGGAAATAGGGTTTCCTGGCCATAGTGGGAAAGATGTACATATGAATTCACAGCTCACGTGACATTATGGGCAAGAATTGTGCAAGGTATTTCATGTAGAGTAGGCATCACCTCCCGACACATAAACAGGACCTTATCATAATGCTTCTATTTCAGTGATCATGTACATGGAAACCTAGGATCTATGGAGAAGGAGCATTAAACTCACCATGGGCATGAGGTCCCACACTGTGCTGTAGGTGATATTAGAGTCACAGGTTCAGGTGGCAAGGAGCAGGTTCCAAGTAGAGAATCTATGGGTGACCTTGGGGTGAAGAGAGGCCTGTGCGAAAGCTGAGCATGGGCACCAACACTGAGCGAAGCCATGGCAGGGGACAGTCAGGAGGATGCTTGGAACCCATGATTGCCAGTAGCATGACAGAGAGGAGGATTGCCTGATAAAGGGTCAACTCTTAATGAGAACAGGTCTGTCAGAGACAAGGGTTCCTTGCCTCTTTTTCATGCCTTGCAAGGCTAAAGCAGATGGAAAAGAGGCTTTGGAATGTGAAACGATTCCTGCTCATAGTTATGCATTTCTAAAAATGAATTAAACAGAAACCATTTCAGAGCTAACGGTAGCAATATATAACTAGAAATAATAAGACCTGAGCCATGAAATACCTATATTATAGGTAACACATAAATCTGTCATTTTATGAATAAAATTTCATGGCTGTAATGGTAGCATTACATATATATATGCATATATATACGCATATAAATGATATGTATATATATACATACATACATATATAGAGAGGTTTTATGAGCTGATGGAACATCATACTTCAATAGTGTATGGTACAGCTCTACAGACTTGTTTAACATACAAGAACAGCATCCAGAATGAACATTTAAGCATTGCTGTCTACTAAATCCTATGAATCTGCTTCAGCTCCGTCTTGCACAGCCATGGACAATGGTTGTCTTCATGTCTCCAGCACCATGCAAAGCCTCTGGCTACTCATCCCTCGTGCTCATGGGTGAGTGTTATTTTGGGATTAGGAAGTAGAAGCAGAACCACTGGGTTACGTGGCACTCACATCTCAGTGATGTCTGGCACCATGTGAAGGTGCCTTCAAGAGCGTTGTCACTCTACACTTCCTACCAGCAAGGCACCAGTCGTCTTCTTTCCTGTACTTGTACCAATGCATCCTGTTACCCAGCTTTCTGGCTCTCCCCACCTTTTAACAACACACGGTGATGTAATAAAACCTCTTAGGTCATGACATTGGTCTGTACCTGTTTAATTTTCCTGTTTATTTTGCTGGTGCTGTCACCTTGATGAGGCGTCTTCACTTGTGATGTTCCTGTGTCTCTCATAAAGCATTGTGGAACCGATTGTATAAGCATGACTGTCACACTGGGTCTGCAAAGCAGGACACTCTCATGACAGATAGGGACATAAGTGCTTTCAAAAGAAGCATTAAAGTTATAGGGAAATTGCCACAGTTACAATTCACTTTAGGGGTAGTCATTCCTTCGGCTTGTGCAAGTGTGTGTAATACCTGGGCACCCATGTATATGTGTCTGCATGCATGGGACGTATGTGTGTGTGTGTGTGTGTGTGTGTGTGTGTGTGTGCGTGTGTGCACGCGTGTGCGTGTGCGTGCACGTGCGTGCACAGGTGCACATGTGTACATATATCTGTGTAGGACAGAGATTGATGTTGGATGACTTCCTGGATTTCTCTCGATCTTATAGAAAGAAGCAGGGTCTTCTGCTTAAACTATAGAACTCAGTAATTAAGCTAATCTAACTAGCAAGCTTGACCTAAGGATTCCCAGTTTCTATGTCTCATGTGCTGGCCTTATGGATAGGCCTCCATGCCCAGTTGGTATTTATGCATATATTAAGGGATCCAACAACCCTCATGTTTGTACAGGAAGTACTTTACCCACTGAACCATCTCCCCAGCCATCAGTAGGCAAACTGAAATAGCATGTAGAATTAAGTATGCTGCCATGCTTAGCAAGCATTCTAGATGCTTCAAGTCTATGCCAAGCAAAACTTAAGAACTATAAGGATTCTTCCTTCTTGTGAGGTCACTAGAACCCTCAGCGAGAACACATCAAAGAAGTCTGCCCACCTGGAAGGTCCTGGGTCTACACACTGCCTGGGATAAGGATGTTTTCAAAAAGGAAAAAGAAAAGGCTAATAGAAATTGAAAAGAAGAAAGTATTTCATGTTTCCTTTTGTGCATTCTTTTGTATAATTATGCTTCTTATGTCATTAGACATTGCTAAATAGAGGAAGTTTAAAAGAGAAAGTCTTGTCACCTCAGAAGACGATTATTAAAACTCTGATGAATCTTCTTTTTCTTATTTCATGATGCTTAGCCTTGAGTTAATTTATAAGTATGCTAATCATGCAATCATGTGTCACACTTAAGTGATGAAGAGAGCTTACTAATTTTTCAATAGTTTGCAAAAATCAACATTTTAATTGCTTCATAATATTCCATCAAGCACATGTGCCAGGTTAATTATATTTTAGTGCTCTGGACTTGAAAGTAATTTGACATCTTAAAAAAATGTATAGTATTAATTATAAATTATTTTAATCAGATGATTTTAGACAGGCTGACATATCTTTCTATAATCTTTCTTATTCATACCTTATGCAACTTTTGTCTGGCCTCATAGAGAGGGAGAACTTTCAGTAGAATTGTGGTCATGTAGCTTAGTGATTGGGAGAGTCCAGGTAATATGTATGACCTTGTTCCAGATCGAGAAACCAACTACAGTATGTGTTTGAGAATTTGCCTTAAACGATTACCTACTGTGTGGTTTGAATAGAAATGGCCTCCATTGTAGGGGGTGTGGTCTTTTTGGAGCAGGTATGGTTTTGTTAGAGGAAGAGGAGCAGGCTTTAAGGCTTCAGATGCTCAAGCTCGTCCTAGCGTGACAATTACTTATGCTGCCTATGGTTCAAGATGTAAAACTGTTAGCTCCTTCTTCAGCACCATGTGTGCCGGCATGCCAAAGAGTTGCTGTGGTCATGGTATCTCTTCACAGCAGTGGAAACCCTGACTGAGACATTGATATGCAATGGGATGTTTGATTTGTATGTACATTCTACAGTGATCAAGTCAAGCTAGCGACTGCACTCCATCATCTAGCATCCTTGTCATTTACCCTGTTGAGAATGTTTAAAATCGATTCAGCAATTTTGAAGTAGACACAAGACATTGTACCCCACACTGCTAAGTATCCTTACCAGGAGGCAATTAAAATGAAGTTTCAAAATAAAACAAAGGTTACACAAGGTTAAAGAATAGTCTGTTGGAATACTGGGCATTGCTTCAAAAGTATTTGACTGAAGGTATGTAATGCAAGTCAATGGGTAATGAACTCGCCATCAGTCTCCTGAACTTTGGCATACTCTTGAAGCCAGGAAAAATATGGTTCTATTTTAAAAAGAGTCAATACAAGTGCTCTAAGAATTCACATCAAATGGCTTAGAACTGTCTGTAACTCCACCTCTAGGGGTTCTGGCACCCCTTCTGCTCTCTGAGGACCCCTGAACACTTGAAAGAAGGAATGAGTTTGAGAGATCAGCTGTGGCTAGATAATGATACCTTGTTTCAAAAACAGAAACAACCAGAAAATATAAGTAATAAAGAAATTCCTTAGGGAATAGATCTTTTGATGTTCTGCTCATAAAAGACTGATTAGTGATATGGTAGCTATATTAATTAGTTTTATTGAATTTGTCTGCAATATGTATAAAAATTCAAATATCACATCATATTTCTGATCTATTGATACAAAATATAATTTGAAAGGAATAAATGTGCTTCATTATAACATTTCCATGCAACGTATATCCCATTAGCCTCTTTTGTTCTCCCATATCTCCAATTTTATAATTAATATCTGTTAATAAAAACATAGAAAAAGGTTGCTCTAAAAATTGGGAGGTAGTGAAGAAAATGCCTACTTTGATAAGATAAACTTACTCCCTAATCTCTAACTTAAAGTTCAGTACTTCCCAAAATTTAGAACAGCTTAAAGTAAATAGGTATTTTCTCACAAAGATGGAATCTATGATCGATGTATGCTAAAATACATATGCTTCAAACAGAGAAAATAACCTGTTTTCTTGAGTTCTGAGTAGCAAATGACATAGAAGTAAAAGATTACTGTGAGGAGACGGGGATAAGTCTCTCGTGAGTGGAATCACGTCCTCCAGCATGATTCAGTTGTCACTCTCCAATGTGACAGTAGGGTGCAGTGTTCTAGAGGCCGTGCTTGTGAAACTACACAAATAACCATGGCTCATCCCCCGTACCGGCTGCCGAGATCTTAAAGCTGTTATCAGTGAGCCGGGAATATGGGAGAAGAATTACAACTTTCCGTATCACTAACTTCTAAATAAATAAATTATTTTGGAAATGTGTGTTTGCAAAGTAAACTTTTCTACATTGCTAAAGAATGTACTCTACATGTGTGGTTCATTTTATCAAAAGTAATCTGCCTTGATTATTAATTTCAGTAAGATTTTTGTGATGCATTGAGAGGCATTAAATTAACTAGGTGCAATGAAATAAATAAGCATCTTGCTTGTTACCAGAAAGATTGGAACATGTTTATGTACAGAAAGGAAGGTAATAAAATATTAGATTGTATGTAATACACTTATTATATAAACAAATTCAATTAATCTTTGCAGGAACCACTTCCTAAGCTCGTTTCATGTACCCCAGTTAACTCGACAACAACAACAACAAAATACTACCCTATGCCCACCCCAGCTTGAACAACCATCAGTCTATGTTTAATCTTGACCCATACCTTTCCTTTATATATTGCTCACCCACCTATTATTATTTAGAAGCATACTGTATACCCTATACATTTCATCCTTCAGTATTCCATTCCAAATCTCTGAAAAGCAAGAGCCTTTCTCGATCAAATGTAAAAGATAATAATTCTTTTGTTATAAAATAGCTAGTTTTGAAACTTACTGACAAGCCTTGTTTTATGCCTCATGCATAATAAGTTCTCCTCATGTCCAAAGATCTCAGTGCAGGAAGAAATAAAGACCATTTCGCAGTAAGAACTGTTAATCTCAGATTCTGTGCTCAACTTGTTACCTCATCCGCACAATCTGCCTCTCAGTCACAATTCCACTCCCTGGGGATCCGCCAGAGGTCCCAGTGTTCTTTTTTTTTTTTTTTTTTTTTTAATTTAATTTAATTTTATTTTTTTTAATTTACATTCCAAATCACTTCCCCTTTCCCGTTTCCTCCCTCCCCGAAAGTCCCATAAGCCCCCTTCCCTCCCTCTTTTCTCTGTTCAACCCCCTCTCATTGCTCTGTCCTGGCGTTCCCCTACATCCAGTCTTTCCAGGACCAGGGGTCTCTCCTTCCATCTTTTTAGAAATCTATTGATATGCTGATTGTGTCTAGGGTATTCTGAGATTCTGGGTCAATATCCCCTTATCAGTGACTTCATACCATGTGTGATCTTTTGTGATTGGGTTACCTCACTAAGGATGATATTTTCAAGTTCTGACCATTTGCCTAGGAATTTCGTGAATTCATTGTTTTTAATTGCAGAGTAGTATTCCATTGTGTAAATATACCACATCTTCTGAATCCATTCCTCCGTTGAGGGACATCTGGGTTCTTTCCAGCTTCTGGCTATTATAAATAAGGCTGCTATGAATATAGTGGAGCATGTGTCCTTATTGCATGCAGGTAAAGTCTCTGGGTATATGCCCAGGAGTGGTATAGCCGGATCCTCCGGAAGTGTCATGCCCAGTTTTCTGAGGAGCCGCCAGACTGCTTTCCAGAGTGGTTGTACCAGCCTGCAATTCCACCAGCAGTGGAGGAGTGTTCCTCTTTCTCCACATCCTCGCCAACAACTGCTGTCTCCTGTGTTCTTAGAGAATGCTTATTTCAATTCTTATACCAACATGGTGTTCAAACCTGAAGGCACAACACCGGTGGAGGTCACTGAGAGTGTTACTACTTTACTCATTATTTTTGTAGGTTAGTCTGAGAACTTGTGACCATTTCTGGAAGTCTTCAAAAGGCAATTGGAACGTATGTAACAATGGACTCCACGCTACAGGTGTCAACCAAGAGGAATACCATTTAAGTGTAAAGTCCTTTTTTTTTAAACCTTTTTTCATTTTTTTTTACAGTCCAGTAGTTATCCCACTCTAGGTCTGCCCTCTGACAGTTTCTCATCCCATTCCTCCTCCCTCTTCCAGTCTCTAAGAGGATGTCCCCATCACCCCACCCCACCAGGCCTTCCCACACTCCCTGGGGCCTCAAGTTCTCCAGGGTTAGGCACATCTTCTCCTTCTGAGTCCAGAGGCAATCCTCTGCCTTATATGTGTCAGGGGCCTCAGATCAGACCAGTTCTTTTTTTTTTTTTAATAACTGTATGACTGTAGTCATTTATTTGCCAATTGGCTTCCCTTACAGTTTTTTTATTGAATATATTCTTCATCTACATTCCAAATGTTATATCCTTTCCCTGTTTCCCCCTCCCAGAAAAACCCCCAACCCATCCTCCCACCCCTGTCTACAAGAAGATGCCCCTCCACCCAACCTACTCCTACCTACCTCCGCTCGATTTCCCCACACTGGGGGATCTATCGAGCCTTCATAGGACCAAGGACCTCTCCTCCCACTGATGCCCTACAAGACATTCCTCTGCCACACTTTAGGCTGGAACCCTGTGTACCACGTGGTTGATAGCTTAGTCCCTGGGAGCCCTGGGGCGTCTGGTTGGCCAAAGTTGTCATTCTTCCCATGGGGCTGCAAATCCCTTCAGCTCCTCTGGTCCTCCCTCCAACTCCTCCATTGGGGACCTCGCGCTCAGTCCAATGTATGTGTAAGGCTCTGGCAGGGTCCCTCTGGAGACAACCATAACAGGCTCCTTTCGGCATGTACTTCTTGTCATCCATAATAGTGTCGGGGTTTGGTGACTGTTTACAGGATGAATCCCCAGACAGGACAGTCTCTGGGTGGCCTTTGCTTCAGTCTCTGCTCCACTTTTTGTCTCCATAATTGCTCCTGTGAGTATTTTGTTCCCTCTTTCAGAAAAACCAAAGCATCCACACTTTGGTCTTCCTTCTTCTTGAGCTTCATGTGGTCTGTGAATAGTAACTTGATTATTTTGAGCTTTTGGGCTAACTAACATTCACTAAACAGTGAGTGCACACCATGTTTGTTCTTTTATGATTGGGTTACCTCGCTCAGGATGACACTTTCTAGTTCCATCCATTTGCCTAAGAATTTCACGAATTCATCATTTTTAATAGCTGAATAGTACTCCATTGTGTAGATATACCACGTTTTCTGTATCCATTCCCCTGTTGGAGGACATCTGGGTTCTTTCCAGCTTCTGGCTATTATGAATAAGGCTGCTGTGAACACAGTGGAGCGTGTGTAAAGTCCTATGCTCAGTGCAACACCATGGAATGCTAGCAGGCTCTGTCTCCAGTTTGCTCATTTGAATTTCTTTGTCTTAGAGAGCAGCCAGGCATTTCATCTGGTTTTCTACAGAAAGTTATAGTTATTCTGTATATTATAAATAATGCAGTTTCTTAAAATTCAAATAAGCAGAGCTTAAATTAAAATACTTATACAGCATCATTAAGATTGTGTGCACTGTGTTTTATAAACTGACTTCAGAAGATGCCTCTAAACATAAAAAAGTTATCTGTCTTTAAATGGATGGTGCACCTTTGAGATATTTTTCAAATGTTAATCAACCAATCTCAGTTGCATTCAGAGAGAAACAATATGGATATTTAGGGACTGCTTGTTGCTTCACGACACTGTAATTACAACTACTGAAATATAATTTCCAAAATTTATATGCGGAGGCAAACTAGTTAAAAAGGAAATAAAACTCTGCATTAAAGAAATTAAAACTACTTTTGTTGAAGTTTCTTTCCTAGGAAGTATTTTCTGGAGAGCTTTGCTGCTCCTTGGTGAAGTGTTTGCCTAGCACCTACAGACACTGTGTGAGCGCCAGCTCTGCCAGAAGAGAAATAAAGGTGAAAGTACAGGAATGTTAACTGAATTTACATAGGTATTCTGTCTTATTCCTCAAATACAATTGATCAAGATTCAGTTGCAGGAGATGGTGTGGATCTTTTGACTAGCTGCGTCTTTCAGATCTTCTTCCTTTCTTTCTTTTTATTAGATATTTTCTTTATTTACATTTCAAATGTTATCCCCTTTCCTGGTTTCCCCTCTGAAAACCCCCTATCCCATCCCCCCATCTCCCTGCTCTCCAACCCACCCACTCTTGCTTCCCTGTCCTGGCATTCTCCTACACTGGGGCATCAAGCCTTCACAGGACCAAGGGCCTCTCCTCTCATTGATGTCCAACAAGGCCATTCTCTGTGACTGGAGCCCTGGGTCCCTCCATGTGTACTCTTTGGCTGGTGGTTTAATCCCTGGGAGCTCTGGGGGGTACTGGTTGGCTCATATTGTTCTTTTTATGGGGCTACAAGCCCCTTTAACTCCTTTGGTCTTTTCTCTAGCTCCTCCATTGGGGACCCTGTGTTCAGTCCATTGGTTGGCTGTGAGCATCCACTTCTTTATCAGGCACTGGCAGAGCCTCTCAGGAGACAGCTGTATCAGGCTCCTGTCAGCAAGCACTTGTTGGCATTCACAATAGTGTCTGGGTTTGGTAACTGTATATGGGATACTCAGAGTGATGGTAAACCCAAAAGTGAGCACTTGCACACTTCACAGCCACACCCATGTGTGATGGAGACTGGTGATTAGGGAAACCAGTTGTTAATCTCCTTTTCTGACTTCATCCTTCAGACTTTAAGATTTTACATGGATTCCTATAGCCAGCTTGTAGACAGACAGTGTTTGGGCAAATCTCTGATTCCAGTTTCTCTAGCCACTATATGGTAGAAGAACTAGATTCTCTCTTTCTCTCTCAAGGTCAAAGCAATGTCTACAAGTTCAAAGGTTTGGATAGGCACCCCTGCAAAACACACACACACACACACACACACACACACACACACACACACACACACACAGCATCAAAACATGGAGATTCAGTTGTGGAGAAACTATCATTCCTTCCTTACAGGAACAAGTGGAGACTTGGGAAAGATTTAAATCTGAGTACCACACAGTGGTGGTGTGTAAGCTCCCTGGGCACAGGCTGGGCTTTGGATGACTATACAGGGAGCTTGAAGACAGCATGCTGGAAGAGCACAAAGTTTCAACCAGACTGGAGGATAAGCTTTCGTGGCCTGTGGCACAGAATGCTCACTCTTATTAAGAAGGCCTTATGCATTTCAAAACTGCAGAAAGAGTAGATTTTCAGTGTGCTCACTAAAGGAAAAAAAAAAGACAATTACACGATACAATGGGTTTGTTAATTAGTTTGAATTATTTTATAACGCAAACATGTACCAGGACATAACACTGTACTTGAGAAGTACATACAATTATTACTTGTCAATTAATTTTTTTATTAAGCCCACACCACACCCCTAAATTTCTCGAACAATAAAAACACCTTTTTTAAAAAAGAGAAGAAAATGAGACAAGGTCTTAGTGTATAGCCCAGGCTGGTATTGAATTCACCATCCCCACCCCCACACACCTGCCTCTCTACCTCTCAAGTGCTGGGATTATAGATGTGTACCTTCATATCCAGATATTTGTGAAATATTTGTCTTCCAGATCCTAACCTTTCAATGAATAGGTGGGGAGTGAGTGAGAGACTTCTAGTGAGTGGAAGACTCTATCTTTTTGTATCCTTAATTTCCTTTTTATGCAAAAGGGATGAAGAAGATATTAGGGTTTTGTTTGTTTTGAGATTAGTGATGGTTGGTGTATGGAAAAAAAAGTTGTCTATAAAGATGAAAGAGTTTCTTTGAACATGAAATAAATGAGCTCGAGCCATCTTGCAGAGCAGAGCATTTCCCAAATCGCAGACACCTTAACATTAAAAATGGAGCACACATGCTCCAACATTAAGTGTTCTCTATTTTTTGGTTCCATTTATCTGTATCAAGTTGCCCATGGGCATGTGAGACATTTCCTGGTCTATTGTTTTATTACACCTGGCAATGTTTCAAAGGCAATGCAAGAAGGCAGGTGCTATTATTGATTGAAATAAAAATTTGCACCACTCTCTCTAATGCGGTGTTCACTGTGTGCATTTAATCATTCTCAGCTCCCAGAGGACAAACGTGTTTATCTCTTTGGTGACAAATAAGCTAATAAAGACTATATATTTTTGATCTCCAATTGCATTATTATTAAATAAAGCAGATTCTCTTCTGACTTTCAGACTAATGAAACTCCAATTGTATGGTCAAACTGTAAAGCATTTGAAGGTCAATGAATCCAAGTCAATATAGAATTATATTTTATTGATGTGTGTGTGTGTGTGTGTGTGTGTGTGTGTATGTGTGCATGTGTGTGTGTGCACATGCACCTGGGAGTATGTGCTATAGTATGTGTGTTGGAGGTCAGAGGACAAATACCAGGAGTCAGTTCTCTCCTTCTACAATGTGGATTATGGGAATCAAATTTAAGTCATTGAGACTGGAGGTGATAGCTCAGGGATTAAAAGCACTGCTGGTCTTCTAGAGGACCCAGGTTCAGTTCCCAGTATCCACATGGTAGCTCACACCCATCAGTAACTCCAGTGTCATGGTGATCTGATGCAAGCCTCTAGCTTTCATGGACATCAGGCATATATATAGTCATATAGACAAAATACTCATATGTATAAAATAATTCTAAGAAAACAATGACCAAAACCTCTCATGTCTTGGTGACAAGTACCTTGATCCAATAAGCTGCCTCATTGGTCCCAGAATTGTATTATTGTCTGTGCATTCTAAAGTTAATTTAAAGTTAGAGGCAATATTGAAAGGGAATATTGTGGAAACCTCTCATCTTTATATCTGTGGAGTCTCAATGCTATAATTAGACATACCCAGATTTCACCTGTGTCGCCTGCAAGATGGCTGAGTGGGTAAAAGTGCTTTTCACCAAGCCTGATGCTCGAAGTTCAATCCCAGGGACCATATTGTACAAGGAAAGAACAAACAGACTCTTACAGGTTCTCCCTTGGCCTCTCCATACATAACATACTATGCATCCTCTACCCAAAATATAGAAATTTTTTCTTAACTTCAGCTAGCTCCTCCCAGGATCTATGTTGTAAAAGGTATGGCATGGTTTGAGATTTACAAGATAATAAGTAATTATTAGCTGAGTATTTATATATATAGTATTTAATGCATATTATAATATAAAATGTATCGAATACAGTACACATTAAAACCATAATTAATACAAATAAAATAACATCTGGCTTCGAGGCTTCTCTGTCCGAACTATTTTCAAATAATACTTATCTTAATTCCTTGAGAATCTTATACAGTGTATTTTGGTCAGACTTCTTCTTCTGAACTTCTCCCAGATCTATCTTCTCCACCCTCAACTCTCTATCCACCCAATTTCAACTTCTGAAAATTCTTTTTGTAAATATCCTTGGTGCCCAGCTACTCTTGGGATTGAGACCTGCTGTGGAGTGTGATCAGGCCTGGATCATAGAACTAAAGAAAACAGACTCGCTTTCTCCCAGCACTATAAAACGGCAATAGCAACCTAGCTGGTGGAGCAGCTAAGTCTCTCCTCTTTGCTGTTATTTGTGTCTAGCTTGAGCTTACATGGGTCTTGTACCTGCTGTCACAATTGGGATTTCATATGTGCAACTGCCCCATTGTGTCCAAAACAGATTCCTTGAAGCCACCCACCACCTTTCGCTCAGAATTTTCAACCCCATTATTTTTTTCCCCAAATTCCCGAATGTTGAGGGAAAGGTGATGTATAGACATCTTATCTGGCTGAGAACGCCATAGTTTCTTGTCCTCTGCATGTTGACTAGATGTCAGTCTCTGTGTTAATGAACTTCTAGGGCAAGCAGAAGGTTCTCTCATGAAGGTTTATAGATATACTGATCTATGGGTATAGCAATAAGCCATTAAGAGTTATTTAAATACCATATTTATTTAGCAGAATAATTGTATTTAGGTTAATGAACTACCAGTTTGTCAAATTAAGCATAGTAAAGCAGACAGTTTCTTTTAATCTACTTGGAAAGATCACTTGAGTTGGCGCCCCTGTCTAAGGAACATATTGAAGTTGGGAACGTGATTGGTAATTCATTTAATAAGTGAAGGACATCTTGAAGGGCTCTGAGAACTAATCAATATATGAGGATCTTGGTATAAAAACATTTGTAGAATGTCAAGGGGAATGAGGAATAATCCCACTTTAAATCTCATAATCTTCTTGGGGGGGGGATGAGTTGTATGCCCTCCACACTGAACAATGGCTATTTTAATGATAATGGTCATGAGAATGCCATTATGCTTTGTAATATTAATGATAAAATGAAAGATGTTAATGGAGCTCTTTGTGGTACAAAGCGTGATAGATTATATGTTATCTAAAGTCCAAGGTTGAAAAGCATTTCTCTCGGCGTTCTTAACGACCTACAGAAAAGCACAGAAGGAAACTATACCATCTCCTCTTGGAGCTCTTAGATGAATTCATGCGCATATTTAAATCTTTATCATCTTCATGGAACTTTTTCTTTTCTTGTTTATTTTTCTTATTAAAAATTATTTTCATACAGTAGATTGATTATGTTTCCCCTCCCACCAACCCTCCCAGAGTTTCCCCACTTCCCCAAGCATTCAAATCTATGTTCTCTCTCTCTCTCTTTCTCTCTCTCTCCATACAAACAATAAAAATTAAAACAATCAATGAAACAGTAAGAAAAAAAAATGAAACAAAACATAACAAGCACACATATCCATAGAATTCATTTTACATTGACTAACTACTTCTGAGCATAGGGCCTGCCCTGGAGGACGGTTGATATACCCAGTGACATTCCATTGAGGAAAACAGATTTTCTCTTTGCCAGTCATTATTAATTACAGACAACCTCTCAATTAAGGGTAAGATGCCACATCTACTTCCCATCTCAGTTCTGGAAACCCATCTGGCTTGTGAATTTTTGCAGTAAGAGTTTTGCAGATACTGGCTAAGGATTTGAAAATTCACAACCTGTGAATTTTCACTATGTTGGAGTTGATCAAATGCTCTTTCTGCATCTGTTGGCAATACCATATTTTCTTTAGTATGATTAATTATATTTAATGATTTAAATATGACGACTTTTGCATTTTGAGAATAATCTTGATTCAAGTATGATTTATTGTCTTTTATTCTGTACACATAGCATCCTAGATTCATTTTGTTCTACTTTTTAAGGGTTGTAGAAACTATGTTCAAGAGTAATTACTGACTTTAATTTTTCTTTCTGTAAGTTTTCCATCAAAATTTGATATTTTTGTACTATCCTTACAAAAGAATTTTTTTTAAGCTTCTACTCTGCTCCTCCTGAATTCTAAGCAATATTTTCTTTTGCTTTTCCTTGAGTTTGAAGTTGATTCTTGTTCTCCAGCCTTCTTGGGTCTGTAATGATGTCTGTTCTGGATGTTAGAGAGGTACCAGTCAGGATTGTTTTAGCTCTCCCTTTTCTCCATCGCTCCCTTGCTTCTGATCCCCTACCCCTGCACATATGGTAGCTTTTATAATTGTCCCACATATTCTGGGAATTCTCCCCCAGTTTAGTTCTTTTCTTGCATTATAGTCCATTACATTGATCTTCCTTGTCATCCACCATCCATCCATCCACCTGAGCATCTCTGGCTATGTTGAATTAATTGATACACCCTCAGACAGCACCAGTCTTCTCTGTGGTAAATACTTGTTTCACTTTGAACTTCTCCTTGGATTCTTTTTTTTTTTAAGAGTTTTCATCTATCTGCTCACGCAACCTATATGTTCTTGCATGCTAATCACTTTGTTCAACTCTAGCTTTTAACATATTGATCCCATAGTTCCATTATCTGGGCTGTGGATGTGGATGAATCTGGTTTTGTTTTGTTTGTTTGTTTTTTGTTTTGTTTTCTTTGTTTTTGTTTTTTTTTTATAATTATTTCATCTTTGCAGACTTTTTCCATTTGGTTCTGTGCATGGCTGTGTCGTGTGTTTTGCTGATAGCTGTCAAGTTTGCAGTCACAATCAGGTCATTGGTGTGAGAATTGACATTATTCTGCTAGGAAATGAGATACATTTATTGTTTGTACCAAGACCACTGAGTGCCAAACAGTTTCAAACTCAGTGCATTTGTTTCTGTCTCACCTTTTGACTTTGGGATAATCTCCAGAGATGGCCAGTTATTATTTGCTATATTATACTAGAATCTTTTTGGATGATACCATGTGTGGGAGGGAGTGTGTTCTATCCCACTCCAAGTGAATTTCATTGCTTCAAATGCCTTTGTCTCAAAAGTATCAAGTTTATCAGTGTTTCTCTAGGACTCCTCTCTACCTTGTTTATGGTGCTGAGTTTCTGTCTGTTTGACAGAAGCCCCACTTCCATTGACTTCTCTCCCATGGGTGAGACCAGAAGCTTTGGGAGGCTAAGGGATTGAAGGAGCTTATCTAGTTGGAACTATCTCTGGAAAAGCATTTGGCCCAGGTTACTGGGTTTTGTTACAGAGGATTCAATGGTCATTGTCTCTTTCCCCTGCATGACCAGACTCTGATTTTAATTCTGTAAGAGGGTTTGGATGTTAAGGGTTCAGAAATGCAATCCTCAAATGTCCCACTCACTGGGGAATAGCTATATTCTCTGAAGCATTCATGAGGGATTTTCATGACTGTCAGTACTGCTCAGGGTGCCAGAAGTTTTGACTCCAAGTAGACATATCTGTCTTTGGATGAGCTTGTGTCTTTACATTTCACAGTAGTGGTTTTGCATGTGAATCAGTCAGTGCAAGCTGCAATAGCAACTTGTCAATAGACACTATATTCTTATGGTCCGAAAGATTGTCAAGGTATATGTTAGGTCAATGTATCTGCTGATTTGGTTCTTGGTTAGACCCTGTGATGGTTATGTATGGTTATCACCTTGTCTGGATTTGGAACCATCTAGGAGACATACCTCTGCGTGTTCTGTGATAGCGTTCTTGGAGAGGTTTCATTGAGAAGGAAAGAGACATCATGAATATGGGTGGCACCACACTGTGGTCTAGAGTCACGCATTGAATCAAAAGAGGAAACAAAGGAGAAAATGAACTGAGTACCAGCACTCATCTCTCCTTCTTGACTATGAATGGAATGTAGTACAATCCTCCATGTCGTGCTTCTGCAGTGTGTGTGTGTGTGTGTGTGTGTGTGTGTGTGTGTGTCTGTGTGTTTTCACAGTAAATTTTCCTATAAGAACATCTTTTGGTGCTACTTACCATTTTCTCATGTGTGCAAAATATTGTATAAGAAAAACTGACCAGGTAGTTCAGGACCTATAGGCTATCTTTCTAGTCACTTCTTCTGGAAGCAGGAGGCACTATATCTCCCTGAGTACTTTGCCACAATTTCAATTGAGAAAATGGGAATATTACCTTTTACTTTTAAAAAATATTATTTAATTTTTTTCACATGATATATATCTGCTCTATTCTTGCCCCTCCCTCAATTCTTCTCAGATTTCTCTTCCCTCCTTCCCTCCCCATTCACCACACAACCTCATTCTGGCTGACTCTCTGTCTGTCTTTCTCTCCAAGCAAGCAAGCAAGCAATCAAGCAAGCAAACAAACAAATAAACATACAACTCATAAGTCAAAACATTACTCTTGGTCCTAGGGTTTGCCCATTTCCAAGTCCCTGTACCTATATTGTAGGCCTTTAAGTTTAGGCACAAAATCTTCACAGGTCCAAAATGTATTCTTTTCCTTCAGGAAGTCTAAAACTAAAACTTTACTTATAATCTAGTGAGGTAAAAATATCACCTGAGCTCATATTTCTCTTGCTCAGAAATCCTTCTCACATTTGAAAAGAAAGAGCCTCAGATATTGATTATCATCATCATCATCATCATCATCATTATTATTATTGTTGTTGTTATTATAGTTTTCTTCTATCATATTACAGATATTTATTTTTATATTTTCAGCTCCACTTCTATTTCTGTTTTTTTGTTATTTGTTTTTATTCTGGGGTTTGTCCAGAATCTGCTAGTCTAGCACTGTAATAATATGAATATCATATATTTTCAGACTCCTAGACTGCCATCACTATTTATGCAAAGAGTATAACCCAAAGGAATTATGCTCACATTGAAAATTAGTCAGCTCAGCTCAACGGTTTGTAGCTGTGGTTATAATGTCTTCTTTGACATATGTTTGCAAGTTTTTCTTATTTGGATTCATGTTGGCATAGCTTTCATTTTTCAGTATTTTTTTTCCTTTACCTTTCTTTTGCACTCTCCACAACTAAAGGACCTCTGGGGAGGTGCATTTAGTCAAGATTTATAACTGACATCAAATAAAGAAGAGATTTTTATTTGACAGCTGTGGCTGTGATTTAGCCAGTGTCTGTGTGCTACCTGATAATGGCAAAATAAGTTGCATCTGGAAACAGGTCACTCGCAGGTCACAGGTAGGTCACTGGAATTCTCATAATAAAAGAGATCAATAATGACAAGAGGGTTCTCGTGTTTGTCTGTCTATTTGTTGTGTTGAATTTCCACTGTTGCTGTTGTTTATTTTGGCTGGAGCTGAATCAATTTATATGCAGTCTGAGTCTGCTATGTAACTATGGATAACGGGCCTCCTGTTTCTGATTTATGACAGTAACGTCTCATGGCTCCTTATGAATTGCCACAGGCAGTGGTTTCTTTAGCATCCTGGCTTTTATACATGGCTTGTTGAATTAATATCTGAAAAAGGAATTAGTACTATTGTACCTTGCTATAAACTTTAGAATCACTTAGGAAAGTCTTTAAGATCCTGTGAAAAATTTTAAATTCATGAACTCATGAATTATCTTGGCTGCATATGTTTTTCAGTACTGAAAGCATTGTGCACACTAGACAAGCCCTGTATCAGTAAGCCGTATCCCTGTCATGTTTCAAATACATTTCCAAGTTGTCTATGAACATCTGGTGGAGTGCGTAAGTCATCAAGTCAAACAGGAAACCAAAGTACAACCTAAGCTTTTCAATGTTTATCACATAAACCTCAATTTTACTTCTAGGGATTTCACATGTTTAATGATGCCATGGCATAGCATCTGACATCCTATCTCTACGAGGGATTACTGTTTACATGCAAGAGTCTTATGAACAGTGCCTTTGATCTTTATTCTTTTACAGAAAGTTTGAGAAAATGTAAGGCTTCATAGAATCTTATTCCATTCTAGGCAAGTCAGCAGGTAGAGCTGAGTCCAGTTAAGTGGATTTTTCTCAGACATGTGAAGTATGTAATATGTAAATGTATGTAATATGTAAATATGAGCTATTTATGAACTAGTTAAATATGAACTAAAGAGGGAGACACTTTAGAAAACATGTCACACTTGCTCTGGGGTAGGTGTTTTGCATCTGTGCTCTTCTGCAGTGAAGTCCTTTGATGACTTTGCTAAATTATGAGCTTTGGACTCGGAGCAGCCTAGAATTAAATCCTTACTTAGCTGCTTTCTAGCCGTGTGACTTTCGACGCCTAACCTCTATAATTTTCATTTTCTTCCGTTGTAGAGTGGGTACAAAAATAACTACTTTGCAGGGTTTTCACCAACACTAAAGCTACATAAAATGCTTCAGCTGTGTCCTACCCTGAGTGACAAATTTTTGTGCCGAAGACGTTTCAATCGATAACATAGAGCACAGTTGCTTTATGCTGTAATCCGGATGCTTGCCTCTCCCAAGCTTTGAGTGTTGGAATCCTAATCTTTAAGGCTGTGGCCTTCTGGGGGTAGGGCATGCTGGGATGTGATTAGGTTCAGGGTGTTCATGGCAATAAGATTAGTGCTTTTATCAAAGAGGCTCATGGGAGCTATGGGAGATCCTCTGCCCTTTCTACCATGTGAGAATTTAGCAGAAAGATGGAATTCTACAATTCACGAAGTGGTCCTAACCAGAGATTCAATCTGCCAGTCTTGACTTTAGACGTTCTAGGCCCCAGAATTAGAATTATTGGAAATAGACTTTAAAGATAAGTACTTGACAGTTTCATATACAAATATGGTGAATTTTAGTGATTTTCGCACTCCTTCAGCCTTCTAATCCCTTTTGCTCTTCCACTAAACCATTTCCTCCTCCCAGCAAGGTATCCCTGCTTTCATACATTCTGTCCCTGGCTACTGAGTATGACCCATTGAGACTAGAGTTGCTTGCATGGGCCTGGGTGGGGTAATTACTGGAGCATATGCAACTTGTCAGCAGCTATAGCACTGAGGAAAATGACAGCCCTTCTCTCAGAAACTATGAAGTGCTAATAGTCCCTGAGGGAGGAGTGGGGACTCATGAGCCCCTCCCCCATCCATGATGACATCTTGATGGGCAGAATCCAACTTTGTGTACCTGTTGTGCAGGTACACACAGCTGCAATAGAGTTAAAAAATGGTGACTATGTAATATCCAGAGGATTTGTTAATATTAACAATAATATTATTAATCATTATTATGTGTCATGTATCTCTCTATCCTCTGACTCATGAACTTTTTCTGTTTGCTATTTGAAAACCTCTCTTGAGCTTTGGAGAGGGTGCTCTATATATCCCACCAGGGCCAATCACTTCAGCATCATGTATTCTAAGCATTTGACCAGATACTGCTTTCTACATTCACCAAGGACCACTGTAAATGGAACCTTCTCTCGTGAAGGCCGAGTCCAGCGCTAACAGGAGCATTTAGAAGACACTTGGATGTCATGACCAGCTAGGAAAAGACGATTATAGTAGTAGACTCTCCTCTTGGGCCTCTGACTTACAGAACTGGGTGTGAATTCCCACCGGGGGAGCAGACCTGGAATCAAACACAAAGCAAACAACAACAACAACAACAAACAACCCACCAACCAAAAACAAAACAATAACTCCCAAACAAACAAATAAACAAAACAACAATACCAACAAACCCAAATCCACAGAACAGAAAAATAAGACTCGGTGTGGGCTATTCAGTTTATGGTAGCTTGTGAGTACAGCCCAGTGGAATAGAGACACTATTTCTTCTCCTTCTTAACCCTAGCAGACTCTTCTAAATTCCTTTTATTCCCCAAAACTTGGGAGATTAAATAGGATGATGTAAAGACAAGGACTTCTTTACAGACTCAGACTCATCCTTGCAGAAACATTAGCTGCTTTTCCTGTCACAATGACCAAACTCCTAAGACGAGGCTACTCAAGAGCCCTGGGGACAGCGGGGGTGCGGATTGATTTGGCTTATGGGTTGAGAGGCTATGACAGTATTCAGGGGAAGCCATGGCTCTGGGCAGTTCTGTGGCCTAGGGAAAGGGTAGCATCTGCATGCTCATATCTCAACTGACCAGAAAGAGAGACAGGCCAGGAAGCAGAATTATGCTGTAGACTTGAAGGTCCACACACCTTGTGACAGTCATCCCTCCAGTGAGTCCACTCCTCTAAATTCTTTTGCTGTATGGAACAGCTGGAGTTGGGAACAAGTGTTCAACTGTGTGAGGCAGTGGGAGACGTTTCACGTTCTAATCACAGGAGCAAACACTTGAAATGCACACTCCGGGCTGCTTTCACCTGTGAGGTGGGAGAACCAACTTTCTAAGGTTCTGAAGAACATCTAATGGGCTCTGACTATAAACTGAACTCTGAAGGAAGGGATTTTATTCACGTAATACATTTTTTAAAGGAGTAAAGAGAAGGGAGAAATGTTGTAATTAAATATACCTTCAAAAATAAACAAAAGGAAAAGGGAGAGAAAAAAAGAGACATTTAAATCCACATCTTTCTTGCTGGCAACTGGATCCCAGTATTTACAAGCTGAGACAGGAGGATTCTGAGTTTGAAGGCAGCCTTGGCTACACAATGAGCCTTTGTCCTTCTCAAAGAACAAAACAAAACCAACAAAGAAATCTGTGTGCTTCTTTATGAATTTTGGTGGTATGTAAAAAACATTTTTTTTTCCTAACAGATTGAAGACTGTCTCGTAGGGATAGCTGATGCATTTAAAACTTGACAGTAGGCCTTGAAATTTTCATTTATAAGGTACTGCAGGATCAGTCCTGCACCCCACAGACGTTCTGAAAACTTTCTCTGTGAGCATTGAATCAAAAAAAAACTGAATCTTGGTTATTCGGGGATTTCACAAAGGAAAACAGTTTGGGCGGCAGAAAGCAAATGCTGTCAGTCTGCTTTAGATGTGAGAAATAGTAATGTTATGTTTTTCCAAATGACTTTGCAGAGGAAAGATGCTTTAAGGTCTCTCAGTGTTCCTGAAGCATGCTTCTGCCAGTCACGTCGATACCTGCACTTCCTGTAGTAATGTCTTAATTATTAAAAAAAGATTACTAAAAAAAGAATTCCAGCTTATTTAAAAATCTCATGTTCTACAATCCTGGGCTTCACAATTCTGCAAGAGAGAACTGCTAAAATTTTTACTGTGCCAGGGAAGGTATTTGTATTACTTATGCAAATTATATATATGTGTATATATATATATATATATATATATATATATATATATATATATATTGTATTTGCACTTTATGTTTAAAAATTTAAGTAGCCTATAAGTCAATCAGGTAAAAAAAAAAAATCAAACATTGCTGTCAGCATGCTTTCCCAGGCCATTTGTCCATCTGTTATCACTGTCAATGTGAGAATCTTTTCCTCCCCATCCCTTAAGCTGAGATCCTTGCAGTGCATCTATCTAAATGTGTGAAATTATATTAATTTTAGGGAAAAGAATGTGATATCTTTTGTAAGGTCATTTAATTAATCATCCACCTGTTCACTTGGCAAGGGATTATACTTACAGATTACATCAGTCTGCCAGTGGTACCCAGGAAATGGAATCACAGATATGTGATAATCTGATAGATAGTCAGTTTAGAATCCAGTATCCAGGAGATCAGGATCTCGGCTATGCTTACACACTACCTTGTTAAGAGGCACACACATGTATGCACGTATGCACACATATACATGTATATGTGCCTAAAGTCAACATAGCATAAATATACAGGCACGTATATACATTCCAGTGTCTAGGGTCTTCATGATACATGTATATAGAAGATGTGTTCACATATGTACACACACCAGTGCCTGGGTCATCATAACAGATGCATATGCCTGTGTTCACATGCCTAGGGTCTGTGTGATACATGCATATATGTGTATATGAGTTAGACGTCTATATGCCTGTTTGCGTGTACACACACACACACACACACACACACACACACACACACACACACACACACACCTGTGCCTGTGCCTGGTGGCTGTACATTGAAAGTTTTAACATGTAGTCCAAGTTGGGAAATAGTACCCCTGTCTCGACCCTCCTAAAAGAAAAATTCAACCACATGGACATGCAAATTCCAGGCAGGTTCTCATGATTTCCTCAGAAATGGAAATCACTAAGGTGGGCATGGGGGTTTTACTAGTGTGATAATCTTTCCTAATCCTTAGTAAAATATTTTGACCGCTGAAATAGGAAACAGGGTGTGAGTTTCTAAAAGGGCTGATGGTCAGAGTTCAAGAATCTGTAGGACTGAACACTGTTTTCCTCACTTATACTCTGGGATACAGCCGCAGCCCAGGCGGGTGCTCGGCAGACTACAGCAGTAAGCGGCAATGATAATAAAAAGTGCGTGAGGAACATTCCTCGGATCAAGTATATCTGAGACCAGCTAGATCATTCCTTGTCCTGAGAGACATAATGCATTGTCTTTTTAGCCTGTGTTCTGAGAGGCCATGTAATTGAGAAGCATGCTGAACTTGGTTTAAACTTTCTTTCAAAGCTTCCTTAAACATAAACGCCCAAGGATCTCGCCGAGACCCACCTTGAGCCTAGCAGGGATTTCACTGTAGCTGGAGACTGGCTAGGGTCCATGCTTTAGCGGAGCACTCCTGCTAGCAGGGTAAGATAAATAAACCTGAAAAAAAAATAGTGAACAGGAAAGGACCCTCCCTCCTGCAGAGAATGAGAAAAGCCCAGAGAAGGGAGAACGGGAAAATCTGACGTGAGAGCCACAAACTCTACCTTAGAAGCTGCGAGCAAGAACAAGTCTGTCTCAGGTGGAGGCGGTACGGAGAGCCCAAACAGGAAGTGACTGTACACAGTCGCCTTCTGTGCAACGGCCTTAATCAGGACTGAGTCAGGCCTTTTCCAGGAGTTCAATGGGGCTACATCCAAGCAGTGGTTGTTATATTTGATGAGGACTTTGGGTTTTGTCCTAAAGCAGTGGGATGGGTACTGCACTTCTCCTGTTCAAATCTTTCTGGCTGGTCACCAGGGAAACCATTGAGAGTCTGGGTATGAATGGGGGCAGGACACAAGAATGAAAGGTCCAAGAACAGGCTTTGATGATAGTTCTGATGAGAACGTGCTTCGTGGAACTGGGTGGTCATAGTAGAGACCGTAAGACATGCTGCACCAGTTGCTTTTCTTTCTTTCTTTTTTTTTTCTTTTCTATATTTTTTTATTTACATTCCAAATCATTTCCCCTTTCCCGTTTCCTCCCTCCCCGAAAGTCCCATAAGCCCCCTTCCCTCCCTCTTTTCTCCATTTAACCCCCTCTCGTTTCTCTGTCCTGGCGTTCCCCTACATCCAGTCTTTCCAGGACCAGGGGTCTCTCCTTCCATCTTCTTGGAAATCTATTGATATGCGAATTGTGTCTAGGGTATTCCGAGATTCTGGGTTAATATCCCCTTATCAGTGACTGCATACCATGTGTGTTCTTTTGTGATTGGGTTACCTCACTAAGGATGATATTTTCAAGTTCTGACCATTTGCCTAGGAATTTCGTGAATTCATTGTTTTTAATTGCAGAGTAGTATTCCATTGTGTAGATATACCACATCTTCTGAATCCATTCCTCCGTTGAGGGACATCTGGGTTCTTTCCAGCTTCTGGCTATTATAAATAAGACTGCTATGAACATAATGGAGCATGTGTCCTTATTGCATGCAAGGGAAGCCTCTGGGTATATGCCCAGGAGTGGTACAGCAGGATTCTCCAGGAGTGTCATGCCCAGTGACTGGTGTGAGGTGGAATCTCAAGGTTGTTTTGATTTGCATTTCCCTAATGACTAAGGATGTTGAACATCTCTTTAGGTGCTTCTCAGCCATTAGACATTCTTCAGGTGAGAACTCTTTGTTTAGCTCGGTACAGTCAGGATGGCTAAGATCAAAAACACAGGAGACAGCAGTTGTTGGCGAGGATGTGGAGAAAGAGGAACATTCCTCCACTGCTGGTGGGATTGCAAGCTGGTACAACCACTCTGAAAAGCAGTCTGGCGGTTCCTCAGAAAACTGGGCATGACACTCCCGGAGTATCCGGCTATACCACTCCTGGGCATATACCCAGAGGCTTCCCCTGCATGCAATAAGGACACATGCTCCACTATGTTCATAGCAGCCTTATTTATAATAGCCAGAAGCTGGAAAGAACCCAGATGTCCCTCAACGGAGGAAAGGATTCAGAAGATGTGATATCTACACAATGGAGTACTACTCTGCAATTAAAAACAATGAATTCACGAAATTCCTAGGCAAATGGTCAGAACTTGAAAATATCATCCTTAGTGAGGTAACCCAATCACAAAAGAACACATATGGTATGCAGTCTCTGATAAGGGGATATTAACCCAGAATCTCGGAATACCCTAGACACAATTCGCATGTCAATAGATTTCCAAGAAGATGGAAGCAGAGACCCCTGGTCCTGGAAAGACTGGATGTAGGGGAACGCCAGGACAGAGAAACGAGAGGGGGTTGAATGGAGAAAAGAGGGAGGGAAGGGGGCTTATGGGACTTTCGGGGAGGGAGGAAACGGGAAAGGGGAAATCATTTGGAACGTAAATTAAAAAATAAAATAAAATAAAATAAAAAAAAGAATTGACAAATGAGACCTCATAAAATTACAAAGTTTCTGTAAGGCAAAGGACACTCTCAAAAGGACAAAGCGGCAACCAACAAACTGGGAAAAGATCTTTGCCAACCCTACATCCAACAGAGGGCTATTATCCAATATATATAAAGAACTCAAGAAGTTAGACCAGTTGCTTTTCTGACTGTTGTGACCATACACCCATCAACAAGTAAGTGAGGAGAAGAGGTTAATTTTGGTTTATGGTTTGAGAGCAAGTCCATCATGGAGCAGAAGCCATGGCAGCCAGAGCCTCGGTTGGGGAAGCAGAGTTGATAGACACCGCAGCTGAGCTTGGTCTCTCGACTTCACACTTCTGTTCAGGGGAGGGCCCCAACCCATCAGCGGTGTCACCCACACTGACAGTCTTCCTTTTTGAAAAAACATCTCAGAGATGCGCGCCAAAGTTTGCTTCTTCGCTGGTTCCAAGTACAGTCGAGTAGAGGATGAGGATTAGCTATCACCGGTGCCAGATTTCAGATTTAATTTGCAGGTGGAAATGTACAGCTGAGGAGATGCCTGTGGTGTGCCAGCCTGAAAACTGGGGCTGATAAAACAGGAAAAAAATGAACCGACCACTCAGGGAACTAACGGGAGTTGATTTCAAAACACGCAACATTTTCTTTAAGAATGTATTAGAAAATAATTTGGTAAATACTAGTGCCACTTGGTAATACTAGAACCTGCTGCCTGCCTCTTAGCCTTCTTAGCTGGTCCCTTATTGATTAACTTTAAGGAGACCTAGCATCATGAGCCTGTATACGAAATAGCATCTTTCCTATGTCGTTCCTGCATATGCAAATTGCGACAGTGTAGACAAAAAGAAAGAGGAGTTAAAATTGGAGGAGAGGGTGGAGAAGAAATAAAGATGAAATATGAGTGATGGGAACAGCTTCTCTTTCATATTGATTTCTTCATATTCGAAGTCCCGTGATGTGGCAGATAAACATGACTCTGGGCTAGTGGTATCCCAGCACCCACAGGAACGCTCACAATGGAAATTCCAGTTTCAGAGGATCTGGTGCCCTCTTCTGCCCTCCCCAGGCACCAGACATGTACACGGGTTGGGAACGTACATGCAGGCACTCCTAAAATAAAAATAAATAAATCTTTAAAAGTGTTTTAAGTAGCCACCGTGTTGAGTTCTATGGATGTCGCAGGCAAGCTATACATCAGCCAATGTGCCCTAATACTGCGGAAGGAACACAGGCTTACTCAGTGTAATGGTTTTGCAGACGAGGGAGATTTTTTTTTTTTGCACCTTCCTGACCTTTAATTTCCTCATCTGCAATTTGACTGTGCTGGCTTAGCATCATTCCAAAGGTCTCTCTCGTTTTCCAGAGCCAGAGACTATAAGTCTAATCACTGGGCCTTCCAAATTCTCATTGCTTTCAGTATTCCTTTACCGCTCTGTACAAATCTGAGGCAGTGTGCTGAGAAAGCTTAGCAACTCTTATAGAGTGTGGCTCCTACTTGGGGGGGGGGGGAAGGGGAGAGGCTTTTGTTTATGCTAATGAGGGAGCCGAGAAAGCGCAATAGATGAAACAGGTGAGCAATTTCTTTGCTGAATCAGGTAATAGTTTTTCAATACTGAGAGATTATTTTCTCGGCTTCTGCACGCGGTTTGCAGTGCTGGCAGTCACTGGTGCGCACACTTTTACGTTTAATCCATGTTCTGCCGAAGCAATTTTTATCGAGGGTATCGTAGTTGAAAGCTGCTTTAATGGGTGTGATTGTAATTTAAAACTTTTCTTAATATAAAGAAACGGAGGTAACAGTCACTTTGTGCACGGAGAAACAAAACGGTTCATCTGATTTCCTTAAAGAAAGTGGCACTTTTCGGGGGGGGGAGGAGGGGGAAGAAAGGCTAGCTTTGCACACTGACATTCTTTCCAGGTGATTTTGACAATCTCCAGATACCGAGAAATACTTCTGTTCTTTTTCTTCCAGGGATTTTCTGGAAATGCCAACGCAGACAGCATTGTGTACTATAGACTCCAGCCTTCAATCAAAGCCAGGTTTCTGCGCTTCATTCCTCTAGAATGGAACCCCAAGGGCAGAATTGGGATGCGCATCGAGGTGTTCGGGTGTGCATACCGTAAGTGTTTTGTTTACCCAACACATTGAAATAGATATCAAAGGAGATGCTTGAAAAGCCAAACTGTACGCTGAAGTCAACTTTGTAGGTATGAAGAAAGACATCAGACAGGAACGACTTCAGTGTAAGGCTGTTCTTATGACCACATGTGCTAATATTTATTAGAGTGGTCAACTTTTACATTTTAATTCAGGAATGTAACATTTGTGCTTTCTCTTCCTTCAGTGTGTGTGTGTGTGTGTGTGTGTGTGTATACATTAAAAAGCTATCATTACGAAATAGTCTGATTTTTTGAATATTAAACCTCCCCCAGTGGGCTATGCTTGAAGATTCATGTTGGTACTTTGGCTTCAAGAAAAGAGACAAAGCCGGGCAGTGGTGGCACACACCTTTAATCCCAGCACTTGGGAGGCAGAAACAGGTGGATTTCTATGAGTTCCAGGCTAGCCTGGTCTACAGAAAGAGTTCCAGGACAGCCAGGAATACACAGAGAAACCCTGTCTCAAACAGAAAAGAGACCTCATCAGTCCATTTAGTATGTATGACCAGCCAGCTTGTATGAAAGATGAGTATTTTTCTCTGTAGCCTAAAAATAATATCCCAAGGAATTCATTTTTAAATGTGCCATGCCCTCAGCATAAATTAAAACAGACAGGGAAGACCTCTGCCAGAATATAAAATGTCTTTGAAATATCTTCACATTAAAAAAAAGAAAAGAAAAAGGCAGAAACCACAGATTTCATTTGGGCTCCCCATAATGAGGCATTGTATTACACATTTTTGTTTGTTTGTTCGTTTCTGTAGGGAAGGGACCTAAGAGTTGTTGATAGTCCACTCAAGCCACACCCTCTTGTGAGGTGCTCTGTTATTCTAGAGCAATAAGTTGTTTAACATGATCTACAGCAATTAGGTAAACAAGCTGGAGTTTGGAGAGATTCAGGTGTTGGTCCAATGTCTTACAATTAACCCTTGGGAAACTCCAGGACCAAACTCAGGACTGTTCAATTTTACTACATCATTACTCCTCTAGTAATGTTATAGTTTATTTACTTTATTTATTTATCTATTTCCTATGTCACATGTATTCCTTCACCTCGGGATACTATCCTGGCTAGATTCTGCTTCCTTTTACTAACAGAAAAGAAAAACAAATGTCATAAAGAAGTCAGAGGAGTTGAAGAAAGTTTTAAAGATTTGTTTTTTTGTTTGTTTGGTTGGTTTTTTTTTATTAGTTTAGCTGTGTGTCTTTGTGTGGGCATGTGCATATATGTGCAGAACCTCTTGGACGTCAGAAGAGGGAGTCAGAGTCCCTGAAGCTTGAGCTACAGTTAGCTGTGAATTGATGAATGTAGGTTCTGAGGCTAGAACTAGGCTCCTCTGGAAGAGCAGTTTATACTCTTAATTGTAAGGTCAGTCAACCTTCAAGACCATTGATGAAGTTTTAAAAACTCTGACTGGCAAAGATACCATATTGTATAGACTGCTTGGAGCTCCTGTCATATTTTAATGATGTACCTGCTACCCAATGCCATCATCAATATCATCAATCAACAATTTTTGTTCCCTTTAGGCTCCTAGTACAATTGTAATGATGTTTGGTGAAACAGTAATTTAATTAGCAACAGAACCAATACCAGTATTAATAGTATTAATATTCCTAATTCTAAAATCAGATAAACTTGCCTGAGTGCTTACTGTATGCACTGGGGTGTTTCTTTGTGTGTATGTGTTTCTCTGCATGCTTATGTATGTGTTGTTGCATGTACCCATGTGTGTGGAGGCCAGAGGTTGGTATCAGGACTCTTCCTTTATCATTTTTCTTTGTTTTTTTTCCTTTGTGTCTTCTTTCTCTTTCTTTCTTTTTTCTTTCTTTCTTTCTTTCTTTCTTTTTTTCTTCTTTCTTTCTTTCACTCTCTCATTCTATCTTTCTTTCACTCATTCTATCTTTCTTTCACTTTCTCATTCTTTCTTCTTTCTTTCTTTCTTTCTTTCTTTCTTTCTTTCTTTCTTTCTTTCTTTCTTTCTTTCTTTCTGACTTTCACTGAACCTGGAGTTCACTGACTCCAGTAGACTCTTTTGGGAGCCCAGAGGGATGCTTCCATGTCCATCGTTCCAATGTTGGGGCTATAGGCATGGACCACTACGGCTGGCTTTTCACGTGGGTGCTGGGAACCTGAACTGAGTTATCCGGTTCCAGAGTGTTTCTTATAGAATTTGTACAATTACAAAGACGTGTATGATGTCTCAAAGGAACCCAGGAAGCTCTTCCATTTTCCCTTTCACAAAAGAGAACTGAAGCTTGGCTTGGTTGACTTTCACAGGCTACATAGACAGGAAGAGGCAGAGCTGGGTTTGCAGCCAAGTTTCCTGGGGCCCAGGACTTGAGCTCCTGCATCCTCAGCTGCTGGATCAGAGAGATGAGTTCCGGGGTAGCTTTCTTCTCACCATCTGCCCAGCTGGACCACTGGCTTTCTTGGCTTCCATGGTGCTGCTTAGCTGCTCTGGGTGTGTTAGTTTCTCATTTCATAATTTTCAGACCTGGAAAACAAATCACCCTTTAAAATCTAGCGTACGGTAATCAAGTTCCAGAATCCAGAACTTGGACAAGCAGATGCATTTCTAACATGCTGCTGCTGCTGCTGCTGTTGTTGATTAGGGGACTGACTCTAGCACATGCTATGCACTGGTCAGGTGCTCTGCCATGAGCCTGTATCCCCAGCCTGTCTTTAGATCCTGGAGGTTAGCCAAGCTCATACAGGCATGGCAGGCAATGGAGGGAAAGAAAAGCGGACGGCTTTGTATTGACAGTTGCCTTCTCTATGGAACCCTCAGTCTGTAAAATATGAGCTGCCATTGCTTGCGGACACACTGTGATATGGATCGTCTTTCAGCACAGTCTAATCCAATTCTTACTTTCCCCAGGGTAAACTGAGTCTTGAGGAAACGAAGCAACCTAGCTACTTTCAATACTTGGTACCTTTTGAATTTTGACTGTAAATACCATGCTGTTTTGTTGAAACCAAATTATTACTTAGAATGCCTACAGGGTAGTGCCTCCTCAGGTTGAGAGTTCTTTGAGTTCTCTCTGATGCCATATGACTGAAGATAACCTAAGTGACTCCCCAGTGTCCAAGGTCTATAACTCTTTGGAACACTCTTATTCTTCCTTTATTTTTTTGTGAGTACGTTAACTGTTTTGAGGATGAACACTTTCCCTGCCTGCCAATCTTCTTTTCTCACTGACCCATGACTTAAATATTAGTATATTTTAAACTCAAAAAACATAGAGTAAAGTCCTATGAGAGGAGCTGATGTAAAGTGATAGATGTGTAGTTTTAAATTATTAAAAGATACAAAGTAGTAAGTTTAATGGAAAGATAGTCTCAGAAGTGAGCTAGAAACCAACTTAAAAGTCGCTTGGATGTAAGTGACTCTGAGGAATGGGCTGCATATATTGACTTTAATTCCTTGACGGAATGATCCTCACAATCATATTCTCCAACTACTCATGTCAACATCCTTGCATGAGTATTAATTGATTACACATGATACCATAAAGCGAACACATACTGAACAGCTATTATAAGCCAAAGAGCATTATTTATAGGCATTTTCCCATTTAGTTTGAATAGCACAGAGGAATAGGTACACGGATCTCACTATTTTATTCAGGAATAGAAGGAGACAAGCAGAATTTCCTACCTAATGAGCCATAGACCTGCTTTCAGTCACTGGGCATAGACATTGGCTGCAACCATTGGCTTTCCTTATTCATGAATGAAAGGGCTAAGCACTCAGTGCTATGATTTGTTTGCAACCTTTTTGAGTGGTGTGGACAAGTTCTGGCTGAATTTTCTCTAGACATAAGAGGGCATTCTTCTACAACATCTTTAAATAGGAAGCAATGGTATTTGGGGTGAGGGCAAGGTCTTCCTCCTGGATCACAGTCATGAGATGGCTATCTACACTCAGTGAAACAAGCTTCTTTTGACTGCTTCTTCCTATATGTACCCACCTAACTTAGTTAGGGTAGGCTTTGTCTGTGCCATTCATTCAAGAGCAATGACTATCAAAGTGCTTTACATCTGACACAGAAGAAAGGGAACCATAAAAAATCAGGAACTTCGTTCAAGATCAGACAACACACATTAGACCTAAGATATAAAATGAATGACAACACTTTCCAAAGTTAGTGCTTTTCACAACCACTTGGTTCCTATATCAATTCACAAATAAGTATGTACTGACATTTTCTAGGAGATAATTTTACTATATAGTATATATTATATTAAGTATACTATATATGATGTATGAAGTATAATATATAGACTATACTATTTATATATTTATATTGTATAAAATATACTATATAGAGAAATCCTAAAATAGCATATATTTGATTAAATAAGATAGGCAGTGCAATGTTGAAATACATTGTACTCATCAAATGCAAAATAATGTAGCTTGTGAGATGCTGTAGTATATAGATGTGAGGAACAAAGATTGAAGTTAATAAAAGAAGTTGATAATAGTATATTTTGAAATTAAGATGTATTTTCTCATAGGAAGCTTGGAGGAGATCCCAGATAGGAAATATGATTCTATTCAGTCAGATGCAGGAAAGAGGGTTGATGGGTCATGGAATAATTGATTTTATTCCATAAAAAGAGATTCCATTCAGTCAAATAAAGGAAAGAGTGAGGATGGATCATGGGATAATTAGCTTTAGTTCACAACTTGATACAACCTGGACTCAATCATCTGGGAAAGGAGTTTCAGTGAAGAGATAGTTCATATTGGGTTGGTAGACATGTCTAAGGGGAGATTGTTTTAATTATGTCAGTTGATGTGGGAGGTTCCAGCCCCTTGTAGGAGGCATCATTCCTTAGGCTAGAGGATCAGTTTGCATTTGTCAATGGTGGCTCAGATTAAAATGAAGGTTACAGGTTAGAGTGTTAAATATGTAGATGTAAGCAGAATCTGAGACTTTTGATACCATCTGTGCAAGACAATTGGTATACCATACTGGGACAGCAATCCATGGAGAGAGAGAAGGTCAGCAACAAGAGTCCCCTGAGGATACTGAAGCATCAGAGCTTGGTCACTGTGTGAGAGGACACTGAATCAATGCATATGGAAAACTGAGAAGGTGGTATCATCTACTGGGACCGGGCACTAGAAAACGAATAGACTATTGAAGAGAACAGAGGGGCAATTAATCCGGTTGTTGACTCATCGAGTTCAAGTGCCTATGAAATATGGAGCCAATTCCAAGCCTTTAGGTTGACCATATAGAACTGAAACGTTTATAAATTCAATTCTTAGTAAATCATAAAGTATTCTCTGGTGTCACTGCTAATAAAATAATTGAAGTTTTAACAACTATGTGCATCTTGAAAAATGGAAATGCTTCTCTACAACTAGAGCAGGCCATCCATGAACTTAATCGATTTATTTATTTTTATGATCAATATATTTTGTCACATTAATGCAGCCATGCACATGTGTGTGTGTGTGTGTGTGTGTGTGTGTGTGTGCGCGCGCGCGTGCAATGGTGCATATGTGAAGGTCAGAGAACTCTCAGGAGCCAGTTCTCTCTTTCTTCCACATAGGTCCTAAGTCTCAACTCAGGTTGTCAGGCTTGGCAGCAAGCACCTTTACCCAGTGAGCCCTATTTTTCATATATTTTTTAACCATCTTCTTCACATTGTGTTTAATACATGTGCCTACTAAAGTTATAGACTCAAGCTGTCCTGTGATCACTTCAGGGAAAATGGCTATTGTGAGACCCACATGTATTTTTTTATCGCCCTCTGCCCCAACAAGTTAGAGCAACAACTGATTACGAAGAGATGCCAGGTGCGTGGAAAAGCCGTATCAAAGAGCCTCCTCCACTTTAATGTCAGCAAACCTGAAGTTGTCTCCTGAGTAATGAGAGAAGCAGAAGCTAAGCTTTATGGCATCAAAGGGAAAGTATAAATTTTAGATAATGTTGGCCCCTGCAGTTGTGAGCACATTTATAGATCCAGAGAAGAGATGGATGGAAGGATGTGAGCGATGGAAGACAGGAAGGAAAATAGATTTAAGTCTTTGATGATTAGATGAGGGGATACTATGTGTTCCAAAGACAAGGTGTAAATAAAACCAGGGGTCAGAAAATTGCTGGGTGAACTTGAATGTATCAGTCATGCCCTTAGGGAGTGGAAATTAGACCACAGGAGGTGATGTTGATAATTCTGACTGATTTGCTCCAGCAATTGTCCTTAGTCTGCACTTAAAATTCCTTGCCTGCAATCTTGAGTAAGGATCCTTATTTTGTAGCCTGTGGACTTTTCTTATTGCTCATCTACAGAATAAGAATATCCAACTACTTAGCCATATTAAATTAATTTCTATTGCTGTGACAAGCCATAATTTCGTGGTTTTTCTAGCCCTAGGGTCTTTGCATGATGCCTATAGCACCTGCTCCGTACTCCTGCTTTCCTTCTTCTACCTAATTACCTTCCCTTGGGGAGTAATAGGTGCTCTCAACTTCCCTGATATGCCACTCTCAGACCTAGGGATGTTTTCAACTGTCACAAAGCAGTCTTCTCCACAGTGCGTCCTCATTGTCCTGGTGCACAACAGATTCCTCTTTCTGTCATCAGTCATCTGGGTAGACGGATGAATGAATGGAGGCATTTTGGTGAGCCTCGGTAGGCTTTTCCCATTATCCAAGCAGCACGTCCAACCTCTAACAGTGTGGAACGTGGCACAGGGAGAACCAAATGAGAAGACTTGATGAGAAGAAATATAGAAAAGTACTGAACTATGGTATTTAATGACTTAAATATTGACTATGTGAGAGAAAATTATGGGTTTTATTCATTGAAGAGAATATAAGTCAATCATTACGGAGCTCATGCTAACTAAAAAAAAATAGAAATGCACATTTAATAATGCCTCAAACACTGAAAACTGGAATTATACACTGTGAGCTAGCTTCTGTTGTTCTAATAGACATGAAATCATCAACCTAAGAAGGGGAAAGGGTTGCTCTGGCTCATTTGGAAGTCTGGTTCACAATCTATTGACTTGTTGATTTAGGGCCTGGGATAAAGCAGTACTTTGTTGTAACAGCATGTGGTACAGCTTTTCATTTCATAGTTGGGGCATGAATAAAAGAGAGAAAAGGAAGAGATAGAGAGTCCACAGTGTCTTTTGAAGCATGCTGAAAGACTGGCTATGAGACTGTATTTCTTAATGTTTTGACCATTTTCCTACTGTATTAGGAGCAAGGGGCAAGCCTTGATAACATAGACTTCCAGAGGACACTTAGAATCCAGAGTATAACGTCATCAGTAGATTTCAGCTTCCCAAGGTGAAAATAATACTTGTCTTTGTCACTGTTCTATTGCTGTGCAGAGACACCATGACCAAGGCAACACTTATAAGAGCATTGATTTAATTGTGGACTTGCTTACAGTTCCAGAGGGTTAGTCCATTATCATCACAGCAGGGGCATAGCAGGAGCACAGCAACACTAAGGGCACTGGAACTGTAGCTGAGAACTGCATCCTGGTCCTCAAGCAGAGAGAACACTGGGCTTAATGTAGGCTTCTGAATCCTCAAAGCCCACCCTCTGTGACTCACTTCCTCCCACAAGGCCACACCTTCTAATCCTTCTCAAATGATGCCACTTCCTGAACTAAACATTCAAATCTATAGGCCTATGGGGAACATTTTTACTCAGACTACCATAATGCTCAAAGAAAGCAAGGTAGTAAATTTTCTGCTTTAAGGATTCTATCTCTTCTATCATGTACCTTGCCAGGACAGAAAATTAAAAGCAGTTCATTTATGATAAAAGAAAGTTCTAATTGAATCAGATGCATATTTATTAAGCAAATTTCTCATGATGACTGTTGGAAGTTTGACCAGGTAACAGACACAGCTCCTTATCTGACTGTTCAACCATAAGACACAACTGAAGGATCCCATTTTGTGTCAAATTTAAAAAGAAGCTAGCTTCTAGTGAGCCCAAATTCAAGTGGACAAATTCTCTCATCTTTGTAAAGCTTTTATGTAGTTCTAATATTTTTACTTGGCAAGTAATGTTCTATCAATGCTGCCACACAGCATTACACTACTAGAAGAAAGAAGAAATCTATGAAAATCTTCAGAAATGTGTGTAAAGTGTTCAGAAGTAATTGAGAAAGCTCCTATCATCTCAGAACAGAAGCATTTAGCATCAATAAAAGTATCTATACAACTTCAAAACATATCAAGTATATGTAAATGAAGGAGTTCATGGCAATGTTTATTTTTTAAGATTTATTTTTATTTTTGAAAGTCATGTGTGTGTTTCAATGTTCATGTGAGTACAGTGTCCATGGAGGCCAGAAGAGGGAGTTGGATCCCTTGGAGCTGGAGTTATAGGTGGTTCTTAGCTGTTAGGTATGGATATGGGAACCAAATTTGGAACTTCAGCAAGAGGGCAAAAACTTTTAACTGTCAAGTCATCTATAGCTCATGCTTTTATAATAGAAAAACTACATTCTCTCCCTCCCTCCCTCCCTCCCTCCCTTCCTCCTTTCTTCCTTCCCTCCCTCCCTCTCTTCCTCTCCCTCTCCTTATCCCTCTCTCTCTTTCTCTGTCTCTCTCTGTCTCTGCGTGTGTGTGTGTGTGTGTGTGTGAGAGAGAGAGAGAGAGAGAGAGAGAGAGAGAGAGAGAGAGAGAGAGAAAGAGAGAGAGAGAGAGAGAAAGAGAGAGAAAGAGAGAGAAAGAGAGAGGGAGAAGGGATAAATTGTGATAGAATATTCCCTCATTCTAGCATGTGGTTCCCATAGTCTGAATTTAGGTCATCAGGTCATCAGGTTTGGCAGGAAACCCTTTACCTTCTATCTGACTGGTCCCATGATAATAATTTTTAACAGCCCTATTAGTCACATATGAGAAACATAAAGGTACCAATTTCTTATTTTGAAAGCTAATAAAATAAAGTTATGTTTCTTCCATAATCTCCAGAATATTCTATAATATTCAAATATAACAGAGAATGTTTCCTTTTTCTTTTTAACTAGGAAATAATATGAAAAATATGACAGTATTGAAAACATGCCCATTTGAATGGATTACAGTAATTACAAATGTTTTTGGGGAAAAAAAGGACTTTCTTTTTGGTATGTTGAGTCAGAACAGCTTTTTATTGGGTTAACTTGGTGCCCATAACAAGTAAACATACTATATAGATTTTTTTTTATAAACTGCCTCAGAGCTCTGAAATTCATTTCAAAGAAGGTAGAAACTTGAAAGCATTTGGATTCTATAAAGTCAAGAAGCGCATTCCAGGAGATTCATATTCAACTGGCAATTTTCTAAGGACAAGCGGAAAGTTTATCAGCCATTGCAGACTTAGGAGATAGAGGCCAGAGTTCCAGGTCTTCAGAGAGGCAATAAATTGAGAAGGGAATATCCAAAAGAAGGTTATCAATGGAGAGCTCCAGCTCACTCTTACTTCCAGTCCTTGGCTGATTTTTGAACACCGTGTACCTAAGATGAGATACCCAGGAGACAGCAGGAGATGCAGAGGATACAGTTTTAGAGACTTATAGTATCCATGTAGTGTTAGGAAAGCCACTCTTGCAGTTCAAGTCCTGCCAGTAGGAGGAACAGTTAAACATAATGAGCTTTGAACTGGAAGACTGTGGTAACACTGACTGAGAAGCACTGGCCATACTTGAGGATCAATGGTTAACTCCTAGGAGTAAGAACAAAACCAAAATAAACCCACAGGCAAGTCATCCCATGGTCATGATGACCTGCTTGAAATGGTACTTCTTGTGGTCTATTTCCATTTTCATCCTCAGTGCCAACTCTTTAGTCTTCTCCTTTTCCAAATGGCATTCATTCACTAGCTTTCATTTCCTTGCCTGACTTCCATTCAGATATGTGTTTAGCTTATATATCTTAACAGCAGAGATGTACCTCATCTCCAATGTAATTTAAATATATCTAGCCCAATCCTTCCTGTAACTCTGCTTTCATATGCCATTTATAATTTGAAAGTACTTCTGGGCTCAGTAAGTAGATTAGTGTCTTTCACTTGGGGGACTTTTGAGGACAGGATGTGATCACTGTTGAAATAGTGGCTTCCATGGTGGCATGTGGCATTATCTATGTGTAATAAAAATTGATAAATAGAAGAATGAAAGGTATTTTTATATAGTTTCCAGAGAGATGGCTCTGTGGTTAAGAACATGGACAGCTCCTTCAGAAGGTCCAGGTTCCCTTTCTTGCATCCATATCCAGTTCCAGGGCATCTGGTATCCTCTCTGGCCATTGAGGACACTGCAGTCATATGCATAAACCTAACACAGACATTCATATAATTAAAAAATAAATCTTTAAAGATGTTTTCATATAAACTAAATAATGAGATAGTGCACAAAAGCAAATTCATTACATTCAAAATGTAATGGTTGATTAAAGGAGAGAGACATCATTGAGGTGAAAAACTGATTGTAGATATTCTTATCAAAATAGTGTGGCTGTCATCCATGTTGGGACACTGTGGTACTTCCATTTGAACTCCAGACAACCTTTGGTAATATGAAACATGATATTTAATCTCTTCATCTTCCATGTAAGGAAAAAAATATTTAGCTGACTTTGGCAACATCGTAGAGCTTACCAATAAAATCAGAAACTGAAATACAATTTGTATCTTCCCACAGCCCACCAAAATGGCCTTACCAGAGCAAATGCTACTGGTTTCATCTATGCAGAAAGTTTGTTGCGATGGATATCTAGGTATAGAATTCATGTTCAGCACCTCAACCTATAACTGACCATTTATTTAGAGCCGTGGCAGAGAAGTCCCTGTGCTTTGTGGTTCTGTGTAGAGTTTGCTTCTATTCTTCCTTCCATTTTATGGTGTTCATTTGAGTTGTTTTAGAAGTAGGAGTCCCTTAAATCATCCTTGGGTCCTTTATGCTTCTATGCAAAAATAGTATAACCATTTCCTGTTGATTTCTTGAGTGCTTGGTCTCCAACCTGATTCAGTAATGCAGGTCTCAAGTGCCTATCCATCACCCTGCTGCTTAAATATCTCACTATATAATAGTTTAACGGTGACTCCATTTGATTTATCTTTCTTAGTTTAGTAATTCATAGGTAATAATTCTCACACAAAGAAACAGTATGATTGCTGTTAAAAGCTGACTTCACTTTTAATCAAGAAGCACTTGGCCTATAGCCTCTTTCTCCAGCTCATAGAAAGTCTGTATTAATTTTATTCTTTGTTCTTTAAAGATAAAACTCTTTTAGTGTGTGTGTGTGTGTGTGTGCGCATGTGTGTGTGTGTGTGTGTGTGTGTGTGTGTGTGTATCTGAGTATTTGCACAGCTGGTTACAGATGCCCCTGAAGGCCAAAGGTGGGTGTCAGATCCTCCTAGATCTGTAGCTAGTTGTGAGAAACCTGACATAGTTTCAGTGATTCAAAACAGGGTTTTCTGCAAGAAATCTTAACTGCTGAGCTGTCTCTTCAGCCCCTAAAGATAAAATTCTTATTCGATTTATATTTTGGAGAGTAATTTTACCCTAAATGAACAGAAGACTTAATTATCTTTTTCAAGAAGAATCCTTTCATGACCTTTAAATAAAATTAATTTTTCCCTTATTGGAAGAATGATTTTCCAGTTTGCACATTTTCTACTCCAATCTTTCTCTTTTAAGTTTTTAGTCATCTGTCCTCATCAATAATGCTATGATTCATAGTGTAACTCGCAGAATCAATTTATCCCGAAGTATCTTTCAGGGAAATGTCTTTCCTACCTTTGCAACTTTCTTCAAGAACCAGTTGTAGTATAAATAAATAAAACGTATTCATTTTCCCCAGTACAATTCAGAAGGCAACGAGGTTATTTGATTTCCGAAAATAGGACTCTGTATCCTATGTATTCTTCTGGTCAAATCTTGATGCTGTCAACTTCCTCAACCTCATGGGGGGAAACTGTGTTCTTGGATGTCAAGTTAGGAATCCACAGATTCTAATCCAGTATCAGCCTGGAAGAGCTCGAGATGTTGAATATTCATGGAATACCCAAGAAAAAAAATTATCCAGTTTGTTTATTTATAAAATTTAAAAACTACTGAGTGTGTTTCTCTCTGTGTGTGTGCTGTGGCATGCTCATGGACTACAGTCAATTTGCAGGAGTCAGTTCTTTCCTAGTGGGTCCTGGAGATTAAATATGGGTCATTTACATCTGAAGAATCTTTATCTACTGAACTGTCTTGTTGGTCCAATTTGTTTTATTGTGACTGAGCAAAAGAGCTCAATTTAAAAAGTCACCCTCTTAGATTTCGTTGTTGTTGTTGTCGTTAGTAATCCACTTGGGGTCAGGGGAGAAAATTGCTTTCAAAAGTGACAGTCCTTTAAGATGAGAATGCTCAAACTTTTGGAGCGGGACAGGATGCAGGAGTGAGGTAAGGAGAGTCAGCCATAGGAGAATACCTCTAAATGATAAGAGGTTTTCCCCGGGAAGTACATACAGGCAGAGACAGTGTCTGCTGCTCAGGCAGGTGAACTATTTCTGCTGCTCAGTTGACATCCTTCATAGAGGATATTGTAGATCGACTGTCTTGCGTGTCTCAGAGAGCACTGGGGATATTGCCCTGATCCAGAAGCAAAGCTCTGAACAAAAGCATGAATAATTGCATCTCAGGGATGTGTGTCTTCTCATAGATGGTACAGTTTTTGAAAAATATGAAGGAGTGTGCTTTGTTTTCGTGCGATGTTTCATCTGCCTCTGTGCTTTCAGAGAGCTCTCCATAAATATGTGCTGAAGGCAGACAGGTTGGGTGCCCATTTCAGGAGCATTCCTTCCCACACGGCTCCTGTGGAAGATGTTTGTATATTTTCTGTTGGAAAGCTTTCCATTCTGTGGAAGATTACATTTCTACATCATATAAATAAAGTAGACCATATACTGAGTCACAAGGAGAACTGGTCTGAACCTACAGTCCTTCTGAATCTCTTCTTTCCTCAATTCTTGCTTTAAATTAAGCAGATTTGAGATGGCAGTTTTCACTAAGGAGGATTCAGGTCACCAACAACTGCTGTGGTATAATACAGTAACTGTGTATTATACTGATAACTGAAGAGCATCCCTGTATGTGTGCTTGTGTGTATGTGTGCCTTGCATATATATATATATATATATATATATATAATACACATGTGTGTGCCTTGAATGTATATGTGTGCATGGATGTGTGTGTGTCCACGTATGACATATACATGTTTCTATGTGTGTGTGTGCATGTATGCCTTTGTGTGCATGTGTGTGTGTCCATGTATGGCATATGCATGTGTCTACATGCATGTTGTGTGTGTGTATGTATGTACATGTATGTACATGTATCTGTGCCTGTGTAAGTATGTGTTATGTATATGTGAATGTGTGTGTGAATGTGTGTGTATGCTCTTCAGAAATTTATTATATTTTAAAGCATCAGAAACCTACCCAAGTATTTAATTATTTTGAGCAGCCCTTTTCCTGCTCAATATCCTAATAATAAATAATGGGCTAGCATTAGCAGCAATGAGTGCTCATTGATTACTTGTTACTATGTGGATAAACACTCATACAACAAACCTGTGGAGAATATGCTGTTAACGCTCATTTCATGCATGAAGAAGCAAGACAAAGAGGTTAAGTAATTTTCTGTGAGAAAGAAAACAGCCACCCCCACCATTATTGTTTGAATATGAGATGTCCCCAGGCTTGTATCTGAGCACATGTCCCAGTGCTGCTGGCAGTGTCTATGCAGCCTTGTGGCAATTTTAGGAGATGCGGCCTGGCTGGCCAAAGTCTGCTACAAGGTCCAGGCCTTTGAAGGTTTTATATGGGCCCCTGTTTTGCCAGCTCTCTCTGTTTTCTGGTCTCCCATACTATGAGGGGTTCTGCTTCAAACTTCAGTGTCAAAGATACGCCCACCCCTGCCATGCTAGAGACCTCTAAAAACAAGAGCCAAAGTAAATCTCTCCTGCCATATTTTAAGTATTTTTACCACAAGAACACAAATCTTAGTCTCTAAAACCCAAATGTGAAAACATTATGGTACCTTGTCGAGCAAAGACTCTTTGAAGATGCAATTCCTGGTCACCACCTTTTCTTCTTTTTTTTTCTTTCAGGATACCCCATGAAATCACAGAAGGTTCTTTTATGAGAGGGAGCAGATAGGTTAGAGAAGAAGGTTCCAGATCTTTCTATCATTTGTTTTTATGTCTTCATTAGGGTTTCTGTTGTAATAAAACAGTGACCAAAAGCAACTTGGAGAGGAATGGGTCGGCTTCATGTATCCTTCCACCATCGAAGTAGTTAAGGCAGGAACTCGAGACAGAACTGGGAGCAGGACCATGAAGGAACTTTGCTTCTGGATTGTTCTCTGTGCCTTGCTAAGCCTGTTTTCTTATCTGCCTCAGGACCACCTACTGTGGGGTATATAAGAATACAGACTAAGTAAGAAACACTTGTGCTGGGTACTCCCACATCAATCACTAATTAAGAAAATACCCCACAGGGTGACCTACTGTCAGTCTGATGGAGGAATTTTGGTTCCTGTGTTTTTCCTCTGCCCAGAAGACTCTAACTTGTGTCAAGTTGACAAAAACAAAAAGTCAAAAAACAAACAAACAAACAAACAACAAAGAAACCCTGGAAACCTAATCAGGGTGTTTTATTCATAATATACAGCACTTCATGCTGATAGTTCAAAACTATATTTCACTGTCAGATATTTGCATAAATAACTTTGTAAATGTAATAATCAAAAGGTGAATGGTTGTCAGTGAGTGTAATATTTTATTAATATGAAAATGTCAGGGATCATACTGAATTTCATCTTTCTATTACATATGGGCTGCTCGATTGCTTTCTGCACTCTCCATCCTTCTGAAAAGCATTGCTTATATGCATGTTAAATGTGTGAGGGGATTGTCACCAATATGCTCATTTCCCTATTTCTACACTCCCTTTTTCTCCCCTTGGAGGCACCTTGTTTGAAGGGACTTCACCTCCTCCTTCAGAGCATTACATTATTTCTTGTCATAGTAGGTTCTCAATAAACTTTGATTTTGATTTTGAGACAGCAAATGTAAACATAATTGGGAGAATATCTAGACTTTTTGAAATTAAATGCCTCGAGAGTTGTCTAGTCGATGAAGAGAAGATGCGGGGTCTGAAAATGTAGAGAGAGGCCACGTTGTTGACGAGAACTTGCCCAGGCTCAGATTTCTAGGTCTGACACCTGAGTAAGCTCTTTCTGAGCTTCCTAACCAGCTGGCCCTGTTTTCTTCATCAGCTACTCTCTGAAATGGTTTTACGGATGTATTTGTTCATCTTCTTTGGGTCTAAGCTCCAAATGGACATATTGATCTTCAACACTTTCTTCCCAGCCTATAGCATGCAGTATCTCAGATATGGTAGACTGAGTATGGTTATAGTAAATGACATCATTGGTGCACATAGTCATATACTTGTTATGTCAAAAGTAGGTAAAGGTCAGGGAGAATGGCAAGTGACTTCAGTTGAGGGATAAAGCATTGCTCCATTGCTTTAGGCATCAATTGTCCAAGATTTCTTTTTCTTTTTTTCCACTACCTTATTTTGCTGATGGAAGTATTCCAGGCCCCAAAGCTTGAGGTGCCATGGAAGATGGATACAACCATTATAATGTAATAATAACAATAGTGAAAAAGAGAGAGAGAAAAGAAATAGTAGGCTAAAGTAACATGGATGGTTTTTATGGGGGAAAAATCTCTTGGTAGCTAATTCCAAAAATAGTCTTTATCTAAAATAAAATCATTACTCTGATAGTTGCCTCTAAGCAATACATTAAGTCAGAGATAACTGCATTGCTCCAAATGTGTCAGCATTTAAAGTCTATTTGACTGAAATTTTTCTTAATTTATTGCCATCTAGTAATGGTAGAAAACATCATTTGTGTTTGACAAAGAGTTACATTTTAGCCACGCACATTCATTCAACTATATAACAAGGAATGACTGTTCAGCTAACATTATTCTTTCTAAGGAATGTGATGTTTATTCATGTGTACTTGGTGAATGAATTCTTTATAAGCATATTAACAAGATGTAAAAAAACAATCAGACCCCTGAGTCTTTAGCTTCATAGAATAGTGGAAAAATATAGGGTTTTGGTGGGTGTGATTAACAGTTTCTGGGATGTAGTGATTAGTCTGAATCAAATACATATTTGGGCATAGAAGTAACTATAATAATTTCATCAGTGAAATATGGTGAATAGGCTATGTTATGTTGTCGACTGAAAGAAGTCAGCTGACACATTGAAAAAATTTGTGCCTTATTTGATTGGTTTTCTCTTCATTTATTATATCGGTGTACTCTCAAGGATAACTACATTAAAATATCTTTGACTGGTGAAACAGAAAATACAGCAAGGATTCCTGAACATTATAGGTTTCTTTTGTGTCTTTTTGGGGTACAACTGATTTTGACAGATGTACTATTATGTTACTAGTGTAACATGACATCTTTTAAAAGATGAACTGAATACGAGGTAGCTTGACAATGAGTAGGTAAGACACTGTCAGAAAGCTGAAAAACAGGTTGATGTCAAGTATAACAGAAATGCAGTAGTATAAACTCTACAATACCATTAGGCTGATGCCTCTCTAATGATGCCTTTGAGAAGGCAGAAAATGGCCTTGTCCTTAAATACATCACTTGGTCATAGAAATAATATAATAGGACAGAGCACATGGCCCATTTAATATATGCTTAAAGTGGTATAATATATATACATTCGTGTATGGATGTATGGATGCTATCTTTGATAGATACAGCACATGTCTGGAAGAATTTTGAGATATTCAAACCATTTTTTTTCTAGAGCTTCCCCCTCCCCCCACAAATTAATTTTATCAGTCCAAGACCATTATTAAACTATTGATCATTTTAAAATATATATATGTTATAAAGTGATTATATATATATATATATATATATATATATATATTCATTGTAATCATTTTCTGATTTTTTTCTTTTGTAGAGTAAGGCTAGCCTTTAGTAACATAAGGAAATTTGAGGCATTCATGTAAAGAGTGTTTCTAAATCATCAGTTTCGTGAGTAGTTAAAAAGATTCAAATAGAATGGAATTAATTTGGAGTTTTGATGTTATGAGATATTTGTTGGCCTGATATCACACACACACACACACACACACACACACACACGCACATATGCATGTATGCACGCACGCACGCACACACACACACACACACTACAGTAGTCACCATTTTTCAGTGTAAACCATATCTATCTGTACAATGATGACATTCACTGTCTTTGTCCCCAGGGTCGGTCGTGATTGATCTTGATGGAAAAAGTTCCCTCCTCTACAGATTTGAGCAAAACTCCTTGAGTCCAATAAGAGATATCATATCTTTGAAATTTAAAACCATGGAGAGCGATGGGATCCTGCTGCACAGGGCGGGGCCTGCTGGAGACCATATCACATTGGAATTAAGAAGAGGAAAGCTCTTCTTATTTATTAATTCAGGTAAAACCACGTGGTGAGGCTCTTGGAAAGTCTGATCATTGCTTTTCACTTAGGTAATTTGATGTTTCCATAGCCTGCTTCCTTTAACATCGAAAGTACCTTATTTCCCCATTGAAGGACTTGCATGTATGCCCAGTGCTCATAGGATTCATGTCTGCAAACTGCACAAACTCCACTTTGACTACTCTCCCCATAATGCTGATGGAGCTCCACAGTTATTTCCTGGCATCATAAAGAATGGGATGGGTCATTGAAAAATATTACAGCAGTAAAAATAATGAGCTTGTAGCAAAGATAAAATTTACATAGAAAATGAGTTTGCAATGGGTAATAATAATAGAAAGAATTAACAGTGGAGGAAATTACAGCAAGGTTGAGAGATCATTATAATCAAGCTGGAGGTAAACCCACACTAGTGTTCAGGATGGCACGCATAGGAGAAGGTTACAAATGACTGTCAGCGATACTGATCCATCGAATAGGAGCTCCCCACCCCTTTTAACTGGATCACAGGGCTGTTATGTATTTCTTTCTTCTAGGTGAAGCTAGACTGACCTCTAGTTCCACCCTGATCAACCTCACACTCGGCAGCCTGTTGGATGATCAACATTGGCATTCTGTGGTCATCCAGAGACTGGGAAAACAGGTCAACTTTACAGTGGACGAGCATAGGCATCACTTCCATGCCCAAGGAGAATTCAATTACCTGGATCTTGATTATGAGGTGTGGTGGTTACATTTCAATTAATACAGATTTGATGATGTATGTGTAGTTTAATTTCCTAGCCAAAAAAAAAAAAATGCTATAAAAGCACACCTTCAGAATAAATTCCCAGGCTGATGAGGCATTCCCATGCAGACCTAACTCACTTTCACACCGAACTTGAAGCTCATCATTTATTGTAGTTTTGTATATATCATTATAGCACATGGCCATCCGTTCACCTGACATGTATAGTCACAGTACCTCATGTGTAGATCGTGTTTTCAATGATAAGCTCTCATTGCTGCATTCAAATCTGGAATGCATGATCTGACTTCCTTTTGTTCTACTCCTGAGAAATGCAGATCTATGGGAGAATATAACAGAAAGCAGATTAATTCGTTAATGTCCTATTTAAATATGCAAACAGCAATGTGTGCTAGGAACATATACAAAATAAACTATCATAATTAGGTACCTTATTAAATAGTCCAAGTTCTACTGTGAATAGAAAAGTGTATTTTTTCTTCATTAAGCAATAAATAGCAAAACCAGGTGTGATTAGTGACTTGGAAGAATAATTAAACTGTCACCTAAATGAAGACTGAATGCACATAAATTTGTTTGTAAAAGTCGATATCTTAATTTTTTTCTATGTGTGGTGTTGTAAAATTTTCTACAAGATGACTATTGCTATAATTGCTAATCATAATTATTTAAACAGGTTATCATAAAATCACTAAACAATATTATTGATGCCATCTTTCTTTCTAAGATCAGTTTTGGAGGGATCTCAGCACCTGCAAAATCAGTGTCCTTGCCATACAAACATTTTCATGGATGTATAGAAAACCTCTTTTATAATGGAGTAGATGTCATTGGCTTAGCCAAGCAACACAGCCCTCAGATCATCACTATGGTAAGAACCCCCAACTGAAGGAATGAGTAAGATGTATCATTTCCAAATAAAATTGCTCCATTTAAAAGTCTTGTTTGATAAGTTTTAGATTTGGCTCTTATTTAAAATTTCTCTCTGGTTGACAGCAAGCATATAGGAGATTAATTCTATTTGGTGGAGTTATAATTCACAAAACACAAATATTTTTCATATTCTCATTTTCATTAATTAATTAATTTATGTTTTGAGACAGGGTTTCACTGTGTAGCCCTGGCTATCCTGGAACTCACTCTGTAGACCAGGCTGGCTTCAAAATCACAGAGGTTCACTGCCTCTGACTCCCAAGTGCTGGGGTTAAAGGCATGCACCACCACCACTTGACCATATATTTATTTTTATTTTTTTTATTTTATAATATATGTATTTATAATATATTATAAATAATGATGTATATTTACAATATATATTTTTATAATGCATATATTTAGACAAACAAACCTCATACCCAGCAAACGTGGAGGCCCACAACCTGCTGACTGTTCTTCAGAGTGGGAAACCATTATTTTTATATGAAGTGAATGTATGATAGATTATTTTCTGGGTAGACACACACACACACACACACACACACACACACACACACACACACACACCTCTACCTCTTCACCAGAAAGGGAACTCATGACAGACCAAAGTAATATTTGCACCAAAGTCTAACTTGGTTAACCAATGAGTTTCTAATGGGGTCATGCATAGGAATATTGAAAGTACCAGGTTACTTACATAAGCAAGGATACCTCAAAAGCAGCTGCACCACAGAAAAGGCCACCCCAACACAGGTGATGAGTCACAAGGCTGCAACTCTAGAGCTCTCTCCTTGCAGGTTGACTGATCAGACTCCTCCCTAGCAGCTGTTTATGACATCTATAATGCCAGGGAGGAGTCTTCCAGAATTTTCTAAGTTTCAGCTTTCTAAGACATGTGGCGTTTTGTTTACTTCTTGAATCTCATGAATCAGCCCCTCTCTCCTAGATGGAATGTTTTAATTTGGAGAAAACTGTGCTGCATAAATTAAAAAATAGTATGAGAAATATTTTAAAATTCTATTGTGACATGATTTTAATTTTGTTGTGACTGTTTCAGTTTTGTGGAGATATTACTCTCAGTAGATTATCTATCTATCTATCTATCTATCTATCTATCTATCTATCTATCTATCTATCTATCTATCTATCTATCTATCTATCTATCTATCTATCTATTTTGTTTCCTTAAGAAGTTATTGCCTGACCAGCTCATTGGATGAACACAGAGCCTCAAGAATGAGGTAGCTTCCTGGTGTGTTAACAAGACACAAGAAACACTTGCATTTATCACGGCCATTCATCACAAAGAACTTATAGGCTGGTATGACATTGTAGCTTCCAAACTGTCTAATTAGCAGTGTTATCTAGGCTCCATTATACCCCAAGCCTATGGAAATATGGCAGCATTTAGCTCTAACTGTTGGTCATGGCTCAATCAGGGTAGCAATCGTAGAGTGTGGTACAATTAGGACTTAGCAGAGGAACAGGAAGTGAAGGCCTGGCAGGAGACAGTCACTGAAGCTGCAGTGTGAATGAACTAAGTAGAGTTGGCAGAGCATTTGTGGCTTATGCAGGCAGCTTTCTGAGGGTTCTACAGGAGCTGTTGCCTCTGGGTACCTTCTGTCCCTAGTAAATCCATGATACACATCTGGACTGGACATCAGCTTGGCTTGTTGCTGCCCAGCAGGACCAGCTGTACGATAAGGAGGTGGTACAGAATGGGAGGGAGCAGGAAGTGGGGCAAACCATGTGTGTGTGTGTTTGGGGTGTGTGTGTGCGTGCATGGGTTGTTGTTGTTTTGCTTATTTTGGATATATGTGCATGTGTGCAAGTAGAGTCTGGAGGCTGCTGTTGGGAATCACCTCCAGTCACTATTCCACCTTATTCATTTAAGCTGTATTTGTTGATCAAATTCAGAGCTTGCCTGTTCGCTGCTAGTCAGCTTGAACTGGGAATCTCCCTGTCTCTGAGTCTTCTGAGGTTGGAATTAATGGTGGCTTCCCTACCCATCTAGCATCTGTGCCAGATTCTGACATCCAAATCTAGTCCTTAAGTTTGTATAGCAAGTCTTTTGACCATTGGACATGTACCAAGTCCCAAGCCTGGCTTTTTGGCATGGGTTCTGGAAGATGTGACTTCGGTCTTTCTGCTAGCAAGCGAGCAGTTTGTGACACTGAAAGCTTGTGCTCATCCTTCACTGTATGTGATTCCCAACACCCCTGGGGCAAAGTGGCTTATGTTTTATTGTCAAATATTGTTCTGGGTTTTGAAGGAACTTTTAGCTAGAAGCAAAGATTGAAATTCTGGGAAACACGGTTTCCAACTTGACTATTTTGATAATAAAATGCAGATTTAAATAGATTTTCATTAATTTTTTTCATTGCTTAAAATTCAAAATATGCAAATTGAATCTCATGTTGTGCAGAAAATCCCAAAGAGCATCACAAGAATATTTAGTATAGAAAAGATTTTATTTCAAATTCTCTGTGAATTCATGCTCTTTGTATGTTTCTAACACACAGTACGATTTTAATTTCATTGCTTTTTATTAAAGGGAGATAACTTAAAGGAAAATATAGACAGATATGTGTAGTTTGTCCTAAATAATGTTTGTCTACAGCATTTGTGCCAAGACCCCTTACTGCTCTTGGACAAGAGGATGTGCTGTGTGTAAGGCAGAAGGGGGTAAGCTACCCAAATAAAGTGTAGGATCAAACTGAAGCCCATAACTGTTCCCATCTCCATAGGGTTTAATAGTCTTAAAATTTCCTTCACTCTATATGTTTATGTGTTAGCAGTTAGCATTTGTGTTTTCAAGCTTCTAACCTTTCATATGCATATAATGTAACAGTTGTATAAAATAAAAGTTCAGTGTTTATTCTTCTCAATAAAGTTGATTTTATTGACTTTGCAAGTCCATACTAAGGTTAAAGAATGATGAGAAAGCCTGGGAACACACTTCAAGAAATTTTAAGATAGATGGCAAAGATTCGAACCTTCATGGTAACAGCCAGTGTTAACATAGACCTTCATGGTAACAACCAATTGTTTTCAGGGTAGAATGATATGAGATTGGTAACTAGACGTTATGAGCATTTAAACTCTATTCTGTATAGAGGGTATTGAGCTGAGTGTCTTTTCTTGTCCCCTGTCCTCAGGGAAATGCCTCGTTTTCTTGTTCACAACCACAGTCTATGCCTCTGACTTTCCTGAGCACCAGGAGTTATTTGGTTCTCCCAGCATCTTCCAAAGAAGAAGCCATTTCAGCCAGTTTTCAATTCCGAACCTGGAATAAGGAGGGACTTCTGCTCTTCAGTGAACTCCAGCTGGTGTCAGGCGGCCTCCTCCTCTTGCTCAGCGATGGGAAACTTAAACTGAATCTTCGCCAGCCAGGAAAGTCACCCAGTGACATCACAGCAGGTAATAAATGTCTTCCTGCAGGCAAAGCATATGGATTTGAAAGATTTCATTATCTCTCTGTCCCTTCTCCATAAATTTTATGCATAGCCAAAAATTAATATTTGTTTAATAAATGGATACTTGAGTTAATAAGATTATCAGTACCTTTCCTTGGAGGAACTTGATTCCAATTTTCTTCTAAATGTGATTCCAGTATTCAAAGTTCTTATTAGCATAGTTGATAATGATGAGGGAGTAGAAATTTCCATCCATGACTCTTTTGCCAACTCAGACAAGTCATCAACCTAGCAGGAGAAATTGGGCTTCAGGGCAGCAGTGAATGGCCCCGAAAACAGGCCAATAAGTTAACTAGATGTCTTTCAGTGAAAAATTAGACTGTTAAACAGCTATTTTCCAACTAGGTGTGGAACATGATGAAGGCCACACTGGCACCTATATCTATCTATGTCCTTTTATACTAATATGCAAATGTGCCTTGCAATGGTTGGATATATTTTTAGGGAGGCAACAGTTTGTACAAAAGTTGCCATTTGGGCACCAATTGACATTCTCTGTATTTGTTTACAATATAGTGTCCGTTTGTCAATTAGAGCAATATAATTAAGGTGACTTTATATGTGTCTTGAAAATTAATGTTCAATCTAGGTCAGAGCTGTGGGTGAGGGATATTTTTGTCTCTTCATTAAAATTATATAGCTCGCAACAAGGAATCTCCATCATATTTTTTCATATATAGAATAGCATCCACTGCTGGCAGGTAGAGGTCACATTGGGGTAAATTGCTACATTAATTTAATAAATGATCTTTAACAACAATTTATAGATGCTATTGTACTACTCCTCTATATTAACTATGACCAACATTTGTAGAATTGACTGGGGAAGGAAAAAAATGAGAAAAGTTAAAATAGAGTTTGAAACTAATAGGAAGAACAAGTGTATAAATTGGCGCTACCGTGCTACTTAGCTAGGTTTCTGTTGCTGTGATAAAACACCATGACCACAGGGAATTAAGAGTTGTAAAGGTTTACTTCACGTACTCTTCTGTATCACACTGCATCATTAGAGGAACTCAGGGCCAGAACCTGAAGGCTGTGATCCAGAGGCCATAGAGGAGTGCTGCTTATTGGCTTTCTCCCCACATCTTGCTCAGTGCTTTCTGCGAGCATCCAGGACCACTAGCCAAGAGGTAACACCATCCACAAAGGGCTGGGCCTTCCCACATCAATCATCAATCAAGAGAATGCACCACAGACTATCCGCAGGCCAATTTGGTAGGGGCAGTTTTTCAATTGAGGTTCCCTCTTCTAAAATAACTGGCTTGTGTCAAGTTGACATGAAGCCAGCCAGCACATGGACCTAATATCTGTATATTTTTATGACCACTCGTATTCCTGTATCACTGCAGTTTAAGTTAGGGTCCTAGAAAGTCGGCATTAATTATAATCTTTTAGAGGTACCGTGCTGTGACTTTTTATGTAATGTTCAATGTGGTAGGTTTGTAGTCTGCACAAAAAAGACATAAATTAATCAGTGTCATATGAATAATTAAGAGACTCCTAAAACGAGAGTCTTAAAATGTAAGCTTGTCATTAATGTGTAGTGTATTGTGATGTATTTGACATCCTCCGAAGTGGTTATGGCTGTAGCCTAATTTTCAACATCTGAAAGAAAGTGCTTTGGTGCAGCATTACTGTAGTGAGCTGCGTGAAGCTAACTCACTCCCAACCTTTTTACAGGAATATATAGTTAATAAATTACTAGGTATAGCACTGTAAAGAATACCCTAAGTGATTTAAAAAGTCTCTAAATGAGTGTTTGAATACAGACACGGCATAATCCATTATGTTATCATGTGACTTTATATGATTATTTTCATAGCTTATAATAAGGAATCTAACTATGAGTGTCAGCATAGCAAAATATATTACACTGAAAATAGCAAATGTTGGCCTAGCAACTCTCTCTACTCTCATTTTTTCCAGTTTCTTTCAAAAATTATATATTTAATAATTATGGAAGTTTAAGCCATCCTTATATAATGAAAAGATTTAGTATCATATAATACAAATCCCACAGTCATACATGGCTTTATTTAAAGTCATTATAATTCAGCAATTGATTTGATTGTCAAACATTATCAACTGAATCCCAAGTGGGTTTATTACATACATATTAATTTTTGTGAATTTCAATAAAGCAAATAGACTTTTTATTTACAAATAAATTACTTAAATGGTGGTTGAGTGCTGGTCAGTTTCTTTTACCATAGGAAATGACCTTCCATTTGTGACACTTTGGGGTATTATATTATACTAAACCTTTTCATTATATAAGGATGGCTTAAATATTCATAGCTATTATACATAGAAAATAGCAATCTTAAGGGTTTGAGATTTTCAAAATATTTTTACCTTTTATAGAGAAAAAACCCACATTATATGGAGAAAGAACTGAATTATGCAAATATATGAATTATCAGGCTAAGTTTGTAACGGGATGTGCCATTGACAAATTGTCATTTGGAATTTGAAAATATTATGTGAACCTAAGCCATCCTTGAAATATTAATGATAGTATATTAGTCTAAATCATGAAACGTTTTAGCAGCGCTTTGAAATCCCTCATGACACAAGATATTTTCAGCCCTTGTTATTGTTAGAGATGTCAAATCAAAGCTGATTCAGATGACATCAAGGACCTAATATAACAAAGACGTTACATTTTTCTTATTGAAAATGAAATTCTTTGTTGTCAAGTTGGAGGCTCCTACAATGGTTTTACTATTTTGCCTAATGGTGAAAACCAGTCCTATGACCAAGTTTTTTGGCCCTGTAGCAGAATGTGCCTGTCATAAGCCTGCCTGTGCTATCTGAAGTATGTCTGCTATTTTGATAGATATTTGCAATCCTTGTGTTCCTGGCAGTGATACAGCCCTCTTGGTGTGTCTCGCTCAGAAAAAGGCATTTTTTTACAGTTCTGGCTCATCCCTTTTCATTGTTAAACTCTTCCTCCCTTCCTACTATAAACCTGTCACCTTTAAACTTCTGCCCTCCACTGAAGTGGTCATCACCAACGACCCCCATATTTTCACTTTGACAGGAGCTACCTAGAGATCTGGATCCTTAATTCTGGCTAGTGACGATGGCAAGTGTAGGACTGCTAGTGATTTCAGAGTGCCGAGGTGTACCTGGGAATGGGTACCACTCTTCAGAGGTTCCTTGAGTGATGGCATACATGTAATTGCCTTCTGCGCCTTTGCAGAGGATCTACTCTCAGTGACAGGCTTAGTTCTTTTCTTTATCCATCTTCTCTTCTAGATGCCTGTTACAGTCTCAGCAGAGGCCAAGGGCAGCTAAGCTGTCAGACCATTTCTATAGCAATTTACGATAGGCCCGGCGATCACCCTGAAGAAAGCAGATAAAAACTCCTTCTTGCTGTAATTTCTGTGGTGATGTGGTTTGAGTCAAAGACATGAGTCAAGGGGTTTAGTTGAGGAAAAGAAAGTTCTGGAACAATCCCATTCTGTCATCTGCAATCACAAACACCTCTATTTGTTATTCAGTTCTTGCTTTTGTAGTTGACAGTGTTTCTCCTCCCTAAATCATCTGAACATTTGGAGTTTGAACACATTGAGTCCTGTGGCTTGTCACAAGCCTGGGGACATACCTGGAGACTCCCAGGAGCAGCTTGACGCAATCCTATGAAGAATGTCATAAACCTTGGGGTTGAATTCACTGACTGGTGGTGTCTAGAAACCAAACGTTGGCTGCTGCCTCAATGGTTTTGGGACATAAGGGCAACTCTGCTTGATATTTTTCTGATCTTAATCTAGAGGGATGGAGGAATGGCATCAAGCTGAAGGAAGTGACAAAAGGGAAATTAGTCATTCCTGTAGCAATCTTGGGGAGATTATTCAGTGGATAAAAGTACTTGGGGAACAACAGTGAGAACTCGGGACTGGACCCCTGAATCTCCTTAATAAAGCCAGACATGGAAGCATGTGTCTCTAAGTCTAATATTTCTATGGAAAGACTGGAAACCGAGATGGGAAATTCTTAACTATTCTGTTACAATTATAAAAAATAACTAATCAAGTAGCAATATAATTGAGTTGTATAATATACCTAATAAAGGAAAAAGTACAAATTGCATGATTCCTCCCCTTCCTCCTTTAACAGAAGGGGACCTTCTTATCTAACTGAGAGACATTAAAGTGAAGGAGGATCTGATTTCCTAGGTAAGGCTAGTTGGGATATGACAGGGATCATGTTTTAACTTGAGCAATCTATCCCATTGACAAGTGATAAGTCTCCTCCACATGTAAATGATGTTTATTACTCAAAATTTCGGCTTTCTAAAGGGTTCTCTGAAAGTGTGGCCCCAGTTCATAACCTGCTGGCTTGGTAAATGGATGCATTTCACAGTGCCAAATTGCAGCGTGGTCAGTCCTGCCAATCTTTTGTTCATAATCTAGTTTGGCTCCGGTATGGAAAATAGGATTCCAAAGGCCTCCCCAAGCCTTTGGTTTCATCCTGTCTTGTGCCCAATCAGCAGATGCCCAGGGCGTCACCATGGAAAGCATGCTCTTTGGACCAGCACTGACTCTCTACAAGACTTGTATGAATCCATGAGTGTGAGAACAGAATACAGCTTTTAGAAACAGTTATAACACAAATATTTCACTGTAAAGTATAATACACACTTAATAGACTTTTTTTATGTTTCAATTCCAGTTTTTATTTTCTGTTTATGGATGTTTTGTCCGCATGTACACCTGTACCTGAAGGTTGGAAGAGAGCATCAGATCCCCAGGGGCTTGAGTTGTAGATGATAGTGAAATAACATATAGCTGCTGGGAGTCAAATCCTGGTTCTCAGGAAGAGCATGTAATGCTCTGAACCACTAGTCATCTCTTCAGTCCATGCACCTGTAGTTATATGTCATTTGATTATATAGTAGTTCATTTTATCAAATGTTATAAAGGCATCACTGTACAAGTCAGATGAGGTGGCACTTACCTTGGATCCCAGCACTTGGGAGGTTGAGACAAAATTCATGATTACAGTTTTGAAATCTGCTTGGGTTATTTATCAAACTCTGTAGTTGAAGAAGAGAACAAAATCAAAGTTGGGGAGATTATTCAGTGGATAAAAGTACTTGGGGAACAACAGTGAGAACTCGGGACTGGACCCCTGAATCTCCTTAATAAAGCCAGACATGGAAGCATGTGTCTCTAAGTCTAATATTTCTATGGAAAGACTGGAAACCGAGATGGGAAAATCCCCAGTAGTTAGCACGTTAGCTAGTTCAGCATATACCTCGGTGCAGAACAAGAGACTTTCCAGCAGGTAGAGGAAGAGGAGGATTGATGCTAGAGGTTTTCTGACCTCCATGAACATGATGTGGTATGTATACGATTGCTCTCACACAGACATAGGCACAGGTCCAGGCATGCACACTCATTCACTTACAATCAGTGTAGAATACATTGGAAAATGAAAACTTCAGCATCCTAGATATTTGAAAAGCAAAGACTAAGAAGAAAACCTAAGGAGAAACATTGAAGTCATGCATGGCGAATACATCTATGCTTTGGGGACAGTTTAGAGGACAGACAGGGATCAGAGATACAGCTAGAAGTACATGTTCTTGTGGATTAAGTATGTAAGGGGTTGTCTGCATTCTGCCTCCTAAAGGAAGTGCTACAAGGAGACATTCTGCTGAATTGGGAACATTCGATGAGTTTAGTCCAATCTTAGTCATGGGTTATATAATTCTGTTCTGTCTTTTAAATTGAGTGCCTTCTGAGAAATTGGTCTAAATGTAAGTATCCAGCCTGCCTTCTTTACTTCTGTGTCCCAGTTGAAAAAAAATACTCTTTTCTGGGATGATAGAATAGTATTCTTTTAACTCTTGAGTAAGATTTGTGTCCCTTTTAGTACATCCATGACAGAACAATGTGACCAATTCAAGAGAGTTTTGGTGCATTTTCAAACTGTAATTATGAGGGAACCACATCAGTATAATAAGGCAATTTAAATATCTCCTTGGGCTTTGTGGGGTGATAGAACTTTTGTTTACTGGCTAGGATGTACTCTGGCTGTGAGAGTGACTGTCAAATCCACCATAGAGAGCTCAGCTTCCCTCTCCCCATTTGGCCTTGGACTCAGCCAGTGTAGTTGTATTGCCTTTGAGAGGAAGAACAAAGACATGAGTGTTGCCTTAGGAAGAACTAGAGACCATGTTTTAGTGGAAACTCTGTTTTTTTTTATTATAGCAACATTAAATTTATATAAAATTGTGAGTCTAATTAGAATTGTGTCTATTATGCATGAAGAGTGAGAGTGAGCGAGATACTGTAAGAGAGAGAGAGAGAGAGAGAGAGAGAGAGAGAGAGAGAGAGAGAGAGATTTAAGCTATTTGACAGTCATAGTTCTTAAATTCCTCTGAATTTGATTCAAGGAGTGCTGGATAATCCTAGTGGGAAAAGCATTCTGTGAGCCTCTTCTCATGAAGGTTTCCTCCAGCAATCTTATGTAGAAGCTATGCATACAACCTTATGTTTAATCTATGTGGGGTTCTTTCAAATGACATTTAGTGTACAATATATTGTTTTAATGTCTTTCATATAGGTGGAAAATGTGTTTTGATCAAATCTACCTCCCATTCCTTCCTTCCCTTATCGTCATCAACCACTTTTAGTACACTTAGCTGCTTATACATGGGCTCTACTTTGAAGGTTTGGTTAATACTATCCTAATAAGGTTCTCTCTCTCTCTCTCTCTCTCTCTCTCTCTCTCTCTCTCTCTCTCTCTCTCTCTCACACACACACACACTTATTTTCTCTTTTCCCCTCAACTTACTATTTTCCTAGGCTGCCTTCAAACTCCTAATCTTCCTGTATCACCTATCCTCCCAAATTGTAGAATTATAGGCGCATCCTTCACACTTGGTATGGGAGAATAATTTAAGTGACATTCCCTTATCTGGGGTTTTACTTTCCACAGCTTCCACAACAGTGGCCAACTATGGTCTGAAAATACTAAATGGAAAATACCAGAAATAAGCTGTTCATAGAGCTTAAAGGATGCCTACAGCCTATTTTTCTATCTCAGTCTGAGTTATTGCTGGTTGTCTGTGCCTAATGCTCGACTGTACTTACCTTGTAAGTTTTACTGTTTCGTAGCTATGTATATGCAGAAAATGTAGCTATGTATATCACAGTATGCATAGCATTGCAGACATGGATAGGTGTCTTATAATGTGTCCCTCAGGTAAGGTGGGTCTGCAGCAGATGCCAACATTGCATTCAGTCTAGTGTCTACTGCTGTTCACAAGTGGCTGCTTCATGTTTACAATTGAGAGCTATTCCTCTGTCTCCTCTCCCCAAGGTGCTGGCTTAGATGACGGTCAGTGGCATTCTGTCTCCTTGTCTGCTAAAAGGAATCACCTGAGTGTGGTTGTGGATGGCCACATCAGCCCTGCTTCTCCTTGGCTGGGGCTCGAGCAGATTAATTCAGGAGGCATCTTTTATTTTGGAGGTAAGCAAAGGAGTCACATGATGTGGTCCATTGGATCACATTTGTGTTCCTGCTTCTGTGTCTTGGAGATGATATCTCTCATGCTTTAAGCAGGGCTAACCCTCGGGACTAATTTTCAACTCTCTTTAAACATGGAAATGTCGAGTGGATCAAAATGACAAATTGTGACCTAAAATGAATTCCTACAAGGCAGACTTCCTTATGCTTACTGTTTCTATAATGAGATTTATTTTAAGTAGGTCACTTTCTTCAGTTCTTATCTTCAAGCCTTGTTAGATTCTCCTAGTGTTAAATGGCCCTTACACATCGTCTTCTGATTTGATAGGTTGATTTCTTTGTGGTGGGTTTTTTTTTTTCTGATCTGACTCCTAGCTCCTATAGAACAACATTCCGACTGCTTCCTCTCTGCCCAGTGCAGAAAACAGTATTATGCCACTGGACAAATAATTAAACATAATTAGTCATAGCAACTCAGTCTCTTTGCTGAAGAAAAACAAATATACTGGTACATTTGATAAAACCAGGATACCGGCCTTCGGCATCAGCCCTTTCCTTAGGGAACAAGAACAGATGAAGTGCTTAATCATCTTGTGGATGGTTGATTGGAATAAAGCCTTGGGAAAGCAGATTAGTGGCTCGAGAATGAGATTTCACAACTGAAACAAACATGATAGACTCAGACATAAGGAGTGCAGTTCAGTAGATGGATGTAACTATGTCCTAGTGCCTTCTTTCTATAGTACCATTGTTTGGCTGTTGCTTGACTGCGGTTTAATAGTGGCTTCTGGTGCCATGGAGGTACACTGGTGGTTAATAGTTCATAGTGCTTGTCTAGTGTATCAGGGCTAAGTTCCCAGAACCCATGTCAGGTAGCTCACAACTGCCTGTAGCTCCAGTTCCTGTGGAGCTGATGCCCTCAGACTTATATTGAATATGCGTGTGCATGCACACACACACACACACACATGCACACACACACATACACACACAAATGCCCCTATACACAAATGCCCACACATACATACACACACACACACAAATGCCCCCCATACACAAATGCCCACACATACACACACACACACACACACACACACACACACTGAAATAAATCATAAAAATAACAACTAATTCTAGAATCATTTTTTGATATAGAGAATGATTTTCAATCTTGATGAATTACCAATAAAATACAAGTCATTTTCTAAGAACTGTAATAAAGATACAGATTAGTTCACCAGAGACTTAAATACAAATTAAAGAACAAAACACAACAAAACAAAATGAAATAAGGAAGACAAAACCAAGGGGCCGGTGAGGTGGCTTAGTGGTTAAGAGTCCTTGCTACCCTCACAGAGGACCTGAGTCAGTTCCCAGCACCCATAAGATGACTCACTCCACCTGCAACTCCAGCTTCATAGAATCCCACATCCTCCTCTGACTTCTGCAAATACCTGCACTCACGTATTCACACCATACAGAAACATACACGTATACACAATTACAAACAAAATCTTCACAAAACAAAACCTACACAACCCACCACTGCGAAAGCAGTCAAAGGCTATATTTTTTTATGTGACATAATTGCTTTCCAGAATGAGAGTTGTTCATTTCTGGACTAAGTTGCTTTACAAAACGTGATGGATTTTGTGGTAACCTATAGGAATGTATAGATTTTTAATCAATAATAAGGTTTATAGTAAAACCTAACCCAAAGCTTTTCATCTAAAGGAAAAATATTTAGAACAGTGAAAGAGATACGAAAAACTCCAGTACAAAGCATATTGTTAAAGGATACAAAATAAAAATAGAAGCTTGGGTAAAACTGTTAATAAATCATGAAAATGGAATTGTCTTCCTTACAGCATTTTATGTCCTTTATGTTCAAATTTAGTAATCCTTGTCTATTTTATGCATTTCCTCTTGCTATTGTGTTTATTCACACTGTAATATTTTAGAGTGAAATATATGCATGCTGTAATTTTTGTTTATTATGATACACGTGTCGCACTCAATAGTATTTTAAAATCGTTTGGATTCACCAAGATTTATGGCAACATTGCAAGGTTGCTGGGATCTTCACTGTGCACTCCCATGTCTTGTTAACTTTATCATCTATATTTCAGAACATATAGACATTTCAAGGAATATCAGTGACTTTTTGTGTGTCTGTGAATATGCATGTCTGACTGTGGTACACACACTCACATGCAGGTGTGTTTGCATGTGTGTATATAAGTGTATGTGAGTTTGTGTGCTTGTGTTTGTGCGAGTGAGTATATGTGTGAGTATGTGTATGTGCATATGAGAGTGTGCGCATGTATGGGAGTGAGTGTATGTGTGTGAGAGAGTGTGCTTGTATGTGCATGTGAATGAGTATATGTGTGTGTGCATGTGTGTGTGTTTGCCTGTGTGTGTGGGGGGGAGTGTATGGATGTGTGTGAGTGTACAGAGGCACATCCCTACAGGTGCGTGTATGGAGACCAAAGAAGGATGTCAGGCATCCCATCCCATCTTATCATCTGGTCTCTCATTAACCTGGAGAGAGGTTGTCATTCAGCAAGCTCAATTGATGCTTCTAGCTCTACCGTCCCCCTAGCACTTGGTCAAAAGGGATGTGCACTGCCATGCGCAGCTTTTTCTTTGGCTGCTGGGGACTCAAACTCACTTCCTCATTGTTATCCACAGCACCATCTCCCAATCCCTCTAATGACATTAAAAAATCCACATATTTTCATGTATATCATAAATAAATGTTTGTCTTTCTAGGATTGTCTAGGTTGATGACCACTACCTAAATTTACAGTATGTTTTTATTTGCCTGCTTTTAGAAATGTATAACCATATATGTTATGCCTAAGAGATATACTACAGAGCTTCCTCGGTAAAACCCTAACATCAATCCCTTTAATATACGCCCTGCAGGGTCTTGACTACCCCAACATTTTTAGGATTTAGCTTCATGTTTACAGAGCCTGATTGAGGTCAGTCCACCTAAGAGTCATATTAGGATTTAGGGACTAGGAATTCTGTGTCCCAAGAACATTTGAGGCAGAGGTTTCCAGGTGGGCATCACATCTTTCCTGGGAACCTTCAGGGATTATTGGCCAAAGTATGTTTGGGGAAGGAATGAGGTAGGGGTCCTTAAGTTGCACCACTCGCTTGATTGTTTATCTCACTGGCAGTGAGATAAACACATGCTTGAAATTTCTAATTGAAAGTTTTCTGTCCCTCCCCAACATCATGTTGGTCACTATTCAAAACTTTTTGTTTATATAGAAAGGGAACCCTTTATCACTGGAGTTTTAGTTTTATCTAGATAGAACACAGTTTTGAAGAGGTTAATTCTTTACCAGCTTATATTCAAGATTAATAAAATAAAAATCCATGTGTTCTAAGAAACTTCCCAAGAACTTTCCTTTGCTTTTCTCCAAATTCAACTGCAAGTTCAAAGATACGGTGATTGAATTTAGTCATGCTAAACTAGCTGACATACTCTAATGTCAAGAATTCCTCTGCCCCAACAGCCTGGCTTCTGTCCCCACTCTGCAGTCTTCAGAGAGCCTGTCCCATTGACTGTCAGGATGGAGGACTACTTTTCAAAGAACAGAACTCCATATGCCACGCAAAACATCCACTATTTATCCATCACCTCACTCACTCTTCTCTTAACCTTTCTTCTTTCAAATGAGTGCATTTCAAAAAAAAAAATCAGAGCACACTGTGGGATGCCTCTCAGTGCATTTGATCATTTATAAGCCATATATTCAAACTCTTGGTTCTCTGTGCACATAGAGGATAGTTGAGTGACAAATTTCTGTAAATTCTCTTATGTAATCTCTTTCCTGGATAGCACAGCATGTATCACAACCTGGAGAAGCTAAATGAGGTATAGAATACCCACATTCTCACTAAGGATGATATTTTCAAGATCTGACCATTTGCCTAGGAATTTCGTGAATTCATTGTTTTTAATTGCAGAGTAGTATTCCATTGTGTAGATATACCACATCTTCTGAATCCATTCCTCCGTTGAGGGACATCTGGGTTCTTTCCAGCTTCTGGCTAATATAAATAAGGCTGCTATGAACATAGTGGAGCATGTGTCCTTATTGCATGCAGGTAAAGTCTCTGGGTATATGCCCAGGAGTGGTATAGCCGGATTCTCCGGGAGTGTCATGCCCAGTTTTCTGAGGAACCGCCAGACTGCTTTCCAGAGTGGTTGTACCAGCTTGCAATTCCACCAGCAGTGGAGGAGTGTTCCTCTTTCTCCACATTCTCGCCAACAACTGCTGTCTCCTGTGTTTTTGATCTTAGCCATTCTGACTGGTGTGAGATGGAATCTCAGGGTTGTTTTGATTTGCATTTCCCTAATGACTAAGGATGATGAACATCTCTTTAGGTGCTTCTCAGCCATTAGATATTCTTCAGGTGAGAACTCTTTGTGTAGCTCTGTACCCCATTTTTTAATAGGGTTATTTGCCTCTCTGGAGTTTAACTTCTTGAGTTCTTTGTATATATTGGATATTAGCCCTCTGTCAGATGTAAGGTTGGTAAAGATCATTTCCCAGTTAGTTGGTTGCCGCTTTGTCTTTTTGACAGTATCTTTTGCCCTGCAAAAACTTTGTAATTTAATGAGGTCCCATTTGTCTATTCTTGATCTTAGAGCATAAGCTATTGGAGTTCTGTTCAGGAAATTCTCCCCTGTGCCCATATGTTCAAGGTTCTTCCCTAGTTTCCCTTCTATCATCCTTAGTGAGGTAACCCAATCACAAAAGAACACACATGGTATGCAGTCACTGATAAGGGGATATTGACCCAGAATCTCGGAATACCCTAGACACAATCCACATATCAATAGATTTCTAAAAAGATGGAAGGAGAGACCCCTGGTCCTGGAAAGACTGGATGTAGGGGAACGCCAGGACAGAGTAACGAGAGGGGGTTGAATGGAGAAAAGAGGGAGGGAAGGGGGCTTATGGGACTTTCGGGGAGGGAGGAAACGGGAAAGGGGAAGTGATTTGGAATGTAAATTAAAAAAAATAAAATAAATAATATAAAAAAAAGAAGAATACCCACATCCAAGTTCCCTGTATAAAGCAAGCATCAGGTATCTAAGGACCTGGCCACACTACCATGCAATGGCATCTCACTTCTGAAACAGCAGCATACAGTGGTGATTTATGTGTCATCTCTGGAGGTATTTAACATGATAACTGCCTCTAGTAATGGATCATCCATCAATTCAGCATTGAAAATTCCCCAGGAGTCTTCCTATTTTAGTACTTTCATCTTGGATAGATTCACTATTCAACTTCTTCCTGGTATTGCATTATACTAACCCATCTTTGTCTTCAAAGACCTGATCTAAGCCTTCTTTGTTCTTGGAATTTCTTGCTTACTGAGCATTGCATCCAGAAACATGAAGTACCCATGATCTGATTCTTGGTCACGTTTACGGTTTTATCATCTTTCTCTGTGATTCAGTTTGCCCTGTCTTGTTTCCTGCAGGCATTCTGCATGAATTAACCCATTTTGAGATGTGTTAGGCCATACCAGCAATAGAAGAAAGTAGCCAAGTAGTTTACATTCCTGGTGTATGAGAACTATCAAGTGTTCTTGAACTATTACTCTTTCTTCTTTATTCTGACATTCTTTTTTTATGTTTTTTTTTATTTTCTAAGTTTTTTTATTTACATTCCAAATCATTTCCCCTTTCCTGTTTCCTCCCTCCCCAAAAGTCCCATAAGCCCCCTTCCCTCCCTCTTTTCCCCATTCAACCCCCTCTCGCTTCTCTGTCCTGGCATTCCTCTACATCCAGTCTTTCCAGGACCAGGGGTCTCTCCTTCCATCTTCTTGGAAATCTATTGATATGCAAATTGTGTCTAGGGTACTCTGAGATTCTGGGTTAATATCCCCTTATCAGTGCTTGCATACCATATATGTTCTTTTGTGATTGGGTTACCTCACTAAGGATGATATTTTCAAGTTCTGACCATTTGCCTAGGAATTTTGTGAATTCATTGTTTTTAATTGCAGAGTAGTATTCCATTGTGTAAATATACCACATCTTCTGAATCCATTCCTCCGTTGAGGGACATCTGGGTTCTTTCCAGCTTCTGGCTATTATAAATAAGACTGCTATGAACATAGTGGAGCATGTGTCCTTATTGCATGCAGGGGAAGCCTCTGGGTATATGTCTAGGAGTGGTATAGCATGATCCTCCGGGAGTGTCATGCCCTTGGGTAATATCTACAAGGAGATTGTTATAACCATGCACACTGTATGGCTCTTCCTGAATCTTTGCTCTGAGTAGGACACCTATAACAGACCAAAGAAATTATGCACTCCAAGTGTAGCTCATGAACCAATGGGTTTTTCTGGGACTCTACAGAAACATGGGTGGCTCACAGGTAGCTGAATTACAGAATGCTTCCTGTAGCATGGATCATAGATCACTGTAGCTGTGTTTCTGGAATTATCTTCACAATGTCCTCATAGCTCCACCAGAACCACCTCTCCCAAGCAATTTTCTTACTGCTTATATAACCTGGGGGGACAAGGAGGTCTTTCCATTGAAGGTTATAGTTAGTTATACAACAGTGTACTATGGGCCAGGAGAATTTTAATTACTGTAAATATATACATTTCTATGTATCTCATATCACTATTCAAAAATCTGTGATTGCCTTTTGTTGATATATTAAAGTTGAAACTTTGAAATTTCCATTAAAACCAAAATAGCATATTTCAGAGTGCCGGCTAATACTTTTAGATGATACTGGCCTTTACTTGCCATGTAAATTTATTTTGCTGGGAAAAGATAGCATTAAATAGATGTGTCCTTGGTGAAAAAACAGAATTGTAATGGAAATTTCCAGGTGGAACAGTAGTGTGGAAGAATTAAGAAGTTTCTGTTTCCCTTCTAATTCTGTGAAATTGTAGTGGTGGCTGACAGCCGTAGCAGCAAAGAAAGATTGATGGAAAATATGTAAGTGAAATATATGTGTTCGTACTCCATAAAATTATTTACTTCACTTGAATAAACATTTAGAACATCATTAAACCCAGGCAGTAATGGTTAATATTATATTGGTTATTTAAATAATAACAACAAATCTTAAATGTTAGAAAAATCAGCGTAAAGAGAACATTGTTTGCTGAGCCAAAGAATAAATAAAATCAAACGGTGAAACATTTTTTGACATTTAGCCATTTGTATTTGTCAAATATATATGTGATTCTTACCTATATAAGGAAATAAAGTATTTAATCAAATAAAGCCTTAGTAATTTTATTCCAGATCAATATATCTCCTTTCTCAGATAGTTAGCTTTAAGTACAAAGCATTTCATTATTACTGGTTTATCTTTTCCTGTCTTCAGTGTACACTTGCCCTAGTTTATGCTTTGAGTTTTCCAATCTAAAGACCAAGTTCCCTGCTTACGTTATAGAATGTTTGACACTGCTGGCTGGCACATTTAGGATTTTGAAGCCAATAACTAAACTTCTAAATTTAGATCAAGCTAAAGTGGTGCACACAATTATTACAACTCTGGAGACTTCCTTTGAATCCTATGTAAATAAAGAAAATACTTTGCATGAATTTAGATGAAACTAATCATGATTCCAGAGGGCTAATTTCTCTCCTCTAATGCCAAGGATAATCAAATATATGTTTTATTTATTTATTTTTCTTTACAAATTCTGCTGTGATTCCAAATACTGATTTTTTTTTTTTTGGTGCAGTGTACTATGGTTTTACTTTGGTTTGCTCTTATCAGGTTGTCCAGAAAAAAGCTTTGGATCCAAGTGTAAGAGCCCTCTAGGTGGATTTCAAGGATGTATGAGGCTCATTTCCATCAACAACCAAATGGTAGATCTGATTGCAGTTCAGCAGGGGTCCCTTGGCAACTTCAGTGATCTTCAGATAGACTCATGTGGCATCTCAGACAGGTAAAGACAGCCCCACATCTCTCCATTGACCTATTCAAAAATTCATTAATATATATATGCTACTATCTATTACACTAGTAATGAATTGTATCTATAGTAAAAATAAATCTAGCAATTGTTTTATATAACATTTCAAATAATAATATTAATAATAGATATAATATATGTAACTATGTTAATTACATATAAATATGCTACCATCCTGCAAAGCTCATACCATCATGGTTATATTTTTATTTATTGTTTAATCTTGTGGTGTGTGTGTGTGTGAGACAGAGAGAGAGAGAGAGAGAGAGAGAGAGAGAGAGAGAGAGAGGGAGGGAGGGGGGGGTCAGGTTATCATGCTTATACAGCAAACAATTTAACCACTGGGACATTTTCCCTGCCCTGCTATAATTCTAGATGTTCATACATGTACCAAAACTATATCATTGATCTCAGTATACTATGTCACCCAAACAGTAAAATTGTTAGGTAATAGTAAACCAGAGACCTATGTGATAGGTTATCAAGCTATCTTTAGGAACCCTGACTGTTGGGTATATTAAGAGACAGGGGAACAGGACTTTTGCCTATTCTAATGTTTGCTGTCACAGCCCATTAGTGTCTTCCATGTAGGAGCAGGAGAATCACTTATCCTAAGAATGCTGGGAGTATTGTATTGATCAAGATGCGAGCATAACCCCATAAACTCAGCAGGAACACAGGCATGGGACATAGCAAGGCAAGATGTGAGAGTTAATTATAGAAGATGAGCAACTTCTGACATAATAACCTGCAGTTAGTAATAATTAAAAACTATAGGTAGGCTTGGGTCACTGTAGTGAAGGAGTCATATCAGCGGTGCTTTGTAACCAAGGCAGCTAAATTTAATTACTGAGTTTGATGGAATATCACACTATTGCAGATTTAAATCCGTATACCAGACCCTGAACTAAGCACATATATGCTTATGAATATTTAAGTCTAACCCTCCTGAAGTCTTGACAGCGGCTGTGTGAAAAATAGGGAAAAGGATGTATGGAGAGGTTAGACTGGCTACGAGAACAGAGTCCAGCCCCAAAGTCAGGGAAGTCAGAATTGCACCCCTGTCAGGCCATACAGCCTTATGGGTACACATTAGCATTATGGGTGGTTAATCTTTCATCCACGCATAATAAATGCATCATTTAATGGTTTAATAAATTATAATTTAAAATAAGTAGAAACATTAAAATTTGACAGAAACTTAATACAATACAACTTTTTTTGTTTTTGTTTGTGTGTTTGTTTTTTTGGCTTTTTGAGACAGGGTTTCTCTGTGTATTCCTGGCTGTCCTGGAACTCACTTTGTAGATCAGGCTGGCCTCGAACTCAGAAATCTGTCTGCTTCTGCCTCCCAAGTGCTGGGATTAAAGGCATGTGCCACCAATGCCCAGCACAACCTTTTTTTTCCTTTTTCAGTTACACATAAGTGTAGTATACATACAAAGATACAGGTGCTCACTCATATATACATGGTTCTTCATGCATGTACTTTCAACTCATATACTCTTTATATACTCTCTCTCTCTCTCTTTCTCTCTCTCTCTCTCTCTCTCTCTCTCTCTCTCACACACACACACACACACACACACACACTTGTAAATATTGTAAATGTCACTTTTATTTCCATAAATGAAAGGATCAGATGAGAGCCTTAACCAAGTTGTGTGAATACACAGCTTGGGCTGAGATCGTAGTATTGCCTTCTCTGTTCTAGCTATCCCTAGGCCTAGGTCTGGAAGCTTTTAGCCTCTGTACAATCTAATCTTCTGAAATGATTGATTCAATCTAGTTTCTCTCAGCTTCTTACTGAATTTCTCTGATTGATTTCAATGTTATAATCTTCTGGCTCCTTCTCATTCACTGACTCATTCTGTCTTTACCTATGTCTACCTTGTTTTCTCCATAAAACTGTCCCAGTATAACTGTTATCCTCCACCCCTCTCCCCACTTTGTCTGTCTGTCTGCATCTGTCTCTGTCTGTCTGTCTATCTATCTGTCTGTCTCTATCTGTCTCTGTCTCTCTGTCTGTCTCTGTCTCTGTCTCTCTGTCTCTCTCTCTCTCTCTCTCTTTCTCTCTCCTCTTAAGTAGTCTCTCTTTCCTGTGTTCTTCTTGTGAGAGTTGGCCATATCCTATCTCTGACTCATCCTGTCAAATCTTTCTCTGATTCCTCACTTTGTCTGCTCCTCAATTAGACGTCACTTTCAAACTTTCTTCTATAAACTAACCTTACCTTCATTGTTAGGGACTAAGGGTGCATCTGTTTTTCAGTCAGATTACACTGCAATTTAGAGCATGCCTACATTCTAGCAGGATCATATAGACCTAGTATGATCCCTTGCCAGATCAGCCATGTTGCTGGATTAAAATTCCTCTGTATATTCTCATTCTCAGTCACATGACTCAAAACTTCCTACACAATCTCACAACTTTAACACTGTTTTACAGGTGCACATTCCCATCTATCCATAAACATATACCTATATCTATACCATTCTCATACCCACACCTGATACAATCATCTTCGTGCTTTTCACATACACATACCTCTTATCCAGTTGCCTAGTACACTCGCTCTTCTAGAAGTGATTTATTCATCCTCTGTGGACACAAATCAGGGTTGTCCTAAGTCCAGAGACGCTGATGATTAAGGGACAAGGGCAGAATGACAGGATAAGTAGGACAGGATGTTTCGTGTCCCTGGATTTGGAACAGAAGCCTAGAGCATTGCTGGGACACCCCTAACAGGTGTGAGCACATAAATATTTATTAAGTTACTTGGACCTATGCCACTTTTTCGTGAAACTACTAAATATGACTTTAAAAAAACCAACCAATCAAGAGGTCAGTAAAACTCACCATCCTAGCCATTGACCCCATTCCAAAAGAGTGGTGATTCATAGATGATGGCCAGTCCTTAGCCCTTCACTCTAAGTGTCCACTGTGCTATCTTCCAACTGTGGTCACCCTGTCCCTCTCAGTGAAAGAATTTCTCTCCATAGTCTTTTTCTCTTGCTCTCTTCTTTTCTATGAATGCCCATAAGTCCATTGAGCCTCTCTGTGCTCTCATGTGGGTTTATTCCATGCCATTTGAAGATAATCATTCTAACTCTTGTGGCACAGAAAGCGTGGCTTTATGGGGAATAGCTTAGTGAGTGAGTTGTCTGAGGAGAGGGTTCTCATTAGTTGCTGTTCTGAGTGTATGAGCCCTACAGGTAGCTAATGTTTAGTTCCCTTGAATGGGATAATGTTCTAGATCTAAACTCAATATCATTCATTCCAGTCAAGCATTACATCCTGTGAAAGCCTTTGAAATTGAAAGTGTGCTGAACAGAGAATCTGGCTAAATGAAAATTTTGCCTGTCACTTCAGGTTTGGGTATGTCGATGGATGTGTTTGTTCAAAGTCATATGCAATGAAAATGGTGATGGAAATGTCTAGGAGAAAGATTTAGACGCCTGCGAAAATGGGTTGATGGATAGTTTGACTTTGTATTTGAAGGACCAGCAAAGAGGGCAGTGCACAAGGCAATTGTTTAGAGCCCTCGCCAAGAGCAAGAGCTCCACCATGCAGTGCAGATGGCATCGCTTACGTTGGCCAACATTATCTTGTAATGAAGTTGGTAAAACTCACAATTCGGTCTTTCACATTTTATTTACAAATGTGAAAACCCTCATCTGATGAGTTTGAATTGAAAAAATAAATGTGTGTGTGTGGGGGGGGCATGTAATATTGATCATGTGGAGGACAGAAGACAACTTTCAAGAATCAAGTCTCTTCTACCCTGTGGATCCTAGGGGATCAAACTCAGGTCATCAGGCTTGGCAGCATATGCCTTTAGCCTCTGAGTCATCTTGTTGGTCCTTTGTATGAAATTCTAACTGCATCAGTTGTGTTGAGGTTTCTTGACTCTTACTCAGCAGAAAGCAACACAGATGTCAGAACAAGGAGCTTCCTTCCTTCCAGGGCCCCTTACTGTCTTTCCATTCTGCCTTAGGTCCAAAGAATGTCCAAATAATGAGGATTTAATTCTTAGCAGTTGATTGTCAAACTGATTATGTCAAATCTGTTTGTCATTCAGTATTAATGGAAATTAATTAGATTCCTGTCCTTCTATGGAGACAAGGAATACAGGTTCTGTCATTGCTATTTGCATTCCAGCATCTCAAAGGGGAAGTTTTGTAGAGAGCCCTTCCTACTTCAGAAAACTAGTAAGAGGTTTGTGATGGTTTATATATGCTTGTCCCAGGGAGTGGCACTATTAGAAGGTGTAGCCTTGTTGGAGGAAGTGTGTCACAGTAGGGTTGGGCTTAGAGATCTTCCTCTTAGATGCCTGAGGATTCTCAGTCTGTTCCTGGTTTCCTTTGGATAAAGTCATAGAAACCTCAGCTCCTCCTGCACCATGCCTGCCTGGATGCTGCCATGCTTTTGCCTTGATGACAATGGACTAAACCTAGGAACATGTAAGCCAGTCCCAAGTAAATGTCTTTTATAAAACTTGCACTGGTCATTGGTGTCTGTTCACAGCAGTAAAACCCAAACTAATACAGAAGTTGGTACCAGGAGTGGGGTATTGCTGTGACAGGCCTGGCCATGCTTTTGTTTGGAAGAATGTGGATTTTGGGACTTTGGATTTGGAAAGTCATGGAATGCTTTAAGTGGGGCTTAGTGGGCCAGCCTAGTAGGAATATGGAAGACAGTGGTATTGAGGGTCATTTGAACTGTGTAGGCCTGATGACCCAAAAGGTTTCAGTGGAGAAGAACATTCATATGTGGTTAAGAGACTGTTTTTATGATGCTTTGGTGAAGAACATGGCTGCTTTTTGCCATTTTCTGAAGAGACTGCCTAAGGCTAAGGAAAAGAGATGTATATTAATTGTATTGACAAAGGAAGTCTCAAAAAAGCCCAACAGAGACTTTGTTCTCTGGTTAATTCTGATGAAGAGCATTTTGAACAAACATAGCAAGCTGAGAAAGGAAACATACAAAATATATAGTTTGAGCATTAAAGGGACACCAGGAAGTGAAATGGAGCTGAATTCAAGGATATTAAACTGAATTAAGGAAGTAGTGACTTTGAGGCAAGATTCCTCCCAGCTAAATTTAGGTTCAGGCATGGTAGTACAAGCCTTTAATCCCAGGAGACAAAGATAAGCAGATCTCTGAGTTCAAGGCCAGCCTAGAACAGAGCAAATTCTAGGTGAAGAAAAATTTAAATCCATACTTGGTGGACCACACCTTTAATCCCAGTGTTTAGGAGACAGGCATGTAGATCTCTGAATTCAAAGTCAGTCTATGGAGCAAGATCCAGGACAGCCAAGCTTAGGCAGTGAAGGAGTTGGAATAAAGGAAGCTAGTGATAAGGTAATAGAACAAGGGGGCCAATGTTCCAGCTTCTGCAAACAGCAGAACTCAGCAGCTTAGGCCATGTGTCTCTGGCTTTATACTCAAGAGGAGAAGGAGACTATTGGGACAATTGATGCTGGTTAGCTGGAGCTAAGAAATTAGTGGTGATTAAGAAAAGACCAGCATCACTTAGGTGATATTTTCTGGGAAGTGTTTCCTGAGAGCACAAAGAAGCTGTGTTCCAGAGATAGCCAAGGTTGTACCTCATGCTGCAGCTGTACTTGGTAATGTGTAAGAATAATCCCGGTGGTACTGGTTTTGAAGGCATGAAGGCATCATGAAGAACAACTGAGGTTTGGCACTGTGAGAGGCCATGGAAGGCAATTGGTGGAAGTGCAGCCTCAGTTGTAGTTAACAGCGAAGGACTGAAAAGGTCATGCAAAGGAGTTGAGGCTTGATACAATGAAGACAGCCTATGAGAGGCTTTGGTGAAGCATAGTTGCAGTAGAAGACCCTAGCATATTGGAGATGCCAGTACCATGGGATGACCACCAAGAACAGCAGTGGCAGCAGAATGGATCAACCTGAACTTAGAGTGCTACAGAGGGCAGAGCTGGAGAAGTGACACCAGCCCTTTGGATATGCACAGAAGATCATGTGTGGAACTCAGACACTGGAACAAGAAGCTGTGAAGCTGAAGTTGACATGGGGACCGCAAGATGTTAAAGATGCCAGAGACACAGAATGCCTGCCAGGAAAGCTGCTAACAGGGAGTGGTACCAGCCCAGGAGAAAGAACCTTGTTGTAGTCAACAAAGATGAAAAGCGAGTTGAAGATCTGAAGACTGCTTTGCCATCAGACATGGAGATGCAGAGTTTGGAGACTGCCCAGCTGGTTTCCTGTCTTGCTTTTGGGATTACAGTTAAGTGATTGGATGAATCTCAGAAGAGACTTTGAACTTTGGACTTTTAACACTGTTGAGAATACTATAGACTGTGGGGACTTTTGAAGTTGGACTAAATGTATTTTTCATTATGCTATGTTTAGGTATGGCCCCATAGACTCATGTTTGAACAAGCCTATGGGGGACAGGGAGTGGAATGTGATGGTTTGTATATGCTTGTCCCAGGGAGTGGCACTATTAGAAGGTATGGCCTTGTTGGAGGAAGTGTGTCACTGTAGGGTTGGGCTTAGAGATCTTCCTCTTAGATGCCTGAGGATTCTCAGTCTGTTCCTGGTTTCCTTTGGATAAAGTCATAGAAACCTCAGCTCCTCCTGCACCATGCCTGCCTGGATGCTGCCATGCTTCTGCCTTGATGACCATGGACTAAACCTCGGAACCTGTAAGCCAGCCCCAAATAAATATCTTTTATAAAACTTGCATTGTTCATTGGTGTCTGTTCACAGCAGTAAAACCCAAACTACAAGGTTGGAGAAGATTTATTCCTCAAAGGGATCAAGAAATAATTCAAAGTTGAATGTTTTCTATTAGAAATGCTCTAAATAGAGGGTGGTAAAAGACTATACCGTACAAGAAACTTAGCTAGCATTTATCCAAGGTGAGGGCAATGTTGGAACCATCTAAGTCCACCAGGGGTGTTTCAGGCTTCAGCAGAAGGTCCCCAACTCCTCTCAAGAGTCTCCCAAGTGTTTTAGACAATCTTCACTATGCCCCATTGTAGGAGAACCAAGGGTGGGGAGGTGGGAGGGGGTGGGTGGAGGAACACCCTCGTAGAATTAGGGGGAGGGTTGATGGAATAGGAATTACCTGGAAGGGGGGAAACTGGGAAAGAGGATAACATTTGAAATGTAAATAAAGAATATATCCAATAAATAAAAGAAAGATAAACCTGACCCTTTGATTTTTATATAGGAGCTGCCTGCCACAATGAGAAATATTAGGTATCTTGGGGAGGGGAGGGCCTTATCAGTTAAAAACAAAAACTAGTTATGGCAAGGTCAAGAATTTGGTTACTAGCACCCATCTCAGGTCCACTCCAGCTTCCGAGAACCCCATACCCTCTTCTGGTTTCCTCAGACACCAGCACTCACATGAGCACAAATCCACATGCGCTCACACACACACACACACCTATACACATAATTAAAAATAAAATAAATTCTTCAAAAATTAGCTAGCTATGTGAAATGATGTATACATTAATGTGCTTCAATAAAGAGCACTTTGATTATCTTAGCATCATGTTCTTTTCAATATACACATCATGATTCCTCTGATGTAAAGTGATGCATATAAATTGAAAAAATATTTTAATGAAATGTAATTGTTTTAGTCTTTGGACTGCTGATCTGTACAGGACACTGTACAACCTTTGAAAGCCCAGAGTCCAATCAAATGATGGGCTAGGCTCACTTCTTTTGTTCCCTATTGTTTTCCTATGATGCTCTGTTTTTTTAAAGTACATTATTCATGATGTAGCTTCTCAAACATACGTTGTGATTAAAAGGATGTATTATGATTGAATGTTGGAACTGAGCTACCTCAACTGGGTAAACCTACTGTGCTTGATAGGTATTGAATAGGGCTTCTATTTCTCTTGGAAAGTTACAATAACCAGGGCAGTTCTCATGAGTTAGGTTCAGCAGCAGAGAACAGCCCAACACTGCTTGGTGTGTATGGATGGATAATGAGCGTTCTTGGGGATTTCTAGATCTGTGAACATTCTTTCTTCTCCCTTTCCTCTTTCCTTACCCTTTCCTTAGTCAATATCCCCTCCCATTCTCAAGCAGTGTTGTAACTTAGATGATGGAATACTATTTCTTGTAAGCTGCTGATTGTCTGGCTTGCATTGACTCCACAGTATGTCACTTAGGGAAAATAAAGATCTGTGATATGGTGATGCATGTTCATGATTAAGTAGTCAGAGCGACTTGAGAATTGGCTAAATCCAAAGGACTTTATGCCCCTAGGTTTAGTTCTGTGAGTCAAGTGCCTCCATACCAGACTGTGTAACCTTTGATCATGTGGAGTTTATTCTCTATGTTTTCAACATCTATGTGTTTCACATGACCATTTATGATCAATGATCATTACTCTATGGTATCTCATGGTGATTAACGCTTCTTCTCTCTCTTTTAGGTGTTTGCCCAACTCTTGTGAGCATGGTGGTGAATGTTCTCAGTCTTGGAGCACATTTCATTGTAACTGCACCAACACGGGGTACACAGGAGCCACTTGTCACAGCTGTAAGTCACATACACCCACTTGCTCTTCTGCCTTCTGCTTCTTTTGTATTGCTTTCTCTGGTATCTGGGTCTGTGTGACCTTTTATTGGGATACATAGCTTGAATTTCAGCATCCATTCAGTTTCTAGTTTATAGTCTACATCTCATTTTATAAAACCACCAAAATAGATAATATAAAACAAAAAAGAAGAGGGTCAGATAGTTGGAAAGGACAAAAATATGTACGGAAAGCAAAAGATAGCTAAGAAATAATAAAATAAGATGTAGACTGGGTGAACACTTTCTGCTACCTGACCTGGACAACATTTGACTGGGAACTTTCTAGAAGAAGAGTATAGGTTGAATTAGGATCAGTTACTAGATTCTTTGTTGATTCCATGAAATGAAAATGTTTACAGAAGCATTTTTGTGGAATCACTCATCCAAGAGAGTGGTATTCCGTTTATAGGCTGGCTGGTTTAGGTACAATATAAATTGGTTTCTTACAGTTTGGTGGCTGAAAGTTCAAGTTCATGGGAGTTCAACACTTTGGCTTCCTTGCTTCCTGGTTCCCAGACTTCCATTTTCTCCCTGTGTTCTCACACAGCCCCAAGAGTGATAGCTCTCTTTGAGCTCAGTTGCCTACCTTTCATTAAGACTTTACTCCCATGACCTCACCACCTCCAGAAACCCTATCCCCTAAACCACACTACTAGGAATTAATCTTCTTTAAGATCTGTTTAATGAGGTTGGTGGCAGTTAAATGGGACAATTATCATAGTAATCATAGTTAATTTTATTGAGGAGTTTCTAAATTTTAAGTGTAGATTTGGTATTTTATGTATGCGAACTCATTTGATTCTGATAACCCCCTCTTAGATTAGTACTGTTATTGGCCTAGTTAACTCAGGATATAACTCAGGAATATTAATAAACTTCCCAAGTTGGCTTACAGAGAGTAGGCAGAATGGAGGAGCCCCAGAGCCTGAGGTTGCAGTACATGTATTTTTCTTTTTCTTTCTTGTTTTTTTAAAATGCTAGTTTTTATTAGATATAAATCCTGGTTCCCCCCCTCCCCCTGCTCACTAATCCACCCATTCCTGCTTCCCTGTCCTGGCATTCCCCTATACTAGGCCATCTAGCCTTCTCAGGACCAAGGGCCTCTCCTCCCTTTGATGTCCAACAAGGCCATCCTCTGCTGCATATGCATCTGGAGCCATGGGTCCCTCCATGTGTGCTCTTTGGTTGATGGTTTAGTCCCTGGGAGCTCTAGGGGTACTGGGTGGTTCAAATTGTTGTTCCTCCTATGGTGCTGCAAATCTCTTCAACTCCTTGGGTCCTTTCTCTAGCTCCTCCACTGGGGACCCTGTGTTCAGTTCATTGGCTGGTTGATAGTGTCCCCCTCTGTATATGTCAGGCACTAGCAGAGCCTCCCAGGTGACAGCTATATCAGGCTCCTGTTAGCGAGCACTTCTTGGCAACCACAATTATGTCTGGGTTTTGTAACTGTATATGGGATGGATCCCTAGGTGGGGCAGTCTCTGGATGGTCTTCCCCTCAGTCTACTCCACACCTTGCCTCTGTATCTCTTCCTGTGGGTATTTTGTCCCCCCTTTTAAGAAGAACCAGAGTATTGTTCTATATTATAAGCCATGTGCCTTTTTTTTCCTACTGAAATATTTAATTAAGCTGCAAGCCTTATGTTATTTTTATAGTCCACTTGTTCAATACTTGCTCAGTAAGGGAGAGACCCAAATGCCCATCCTCCACAGCCACTGTTTGATGTTATTTCTTAAATTCTGAGCAACACTGAATCAGAGGTTGACTCAAAGCAAGAATGTCCACTGCAAAGTCAATTGCCCTACAACCCTGGGCAGGTCAACCACACAGCTCATTGTTTTGCGTCCCTACTTGAGTGAGAGTCAGAATCCTTGGCTCTCATCTCTGGACATGCTACAGAGGACTCCAAGAGGTGCTAGCTCAAGAGTAGAGAGACTGTGTTCAAGAGAGTCTGTTGGCCCTATCAGTCCCTCATGAGTCCATAGCCAGGTATTGATTATACATATTGCAGTGTCTCCTCAGATCTTACCAAAAAATGCCCACTGGAGATGAAGCCTCATCTAAGCTGTCACGCGAGGCTAAGTTACTCAACCATGTCACTCAGCTATGGAAGGACAGTGTATTTCATTTTTTCTTAAATATCATTTACCATCTCCATTATAATAAATGACTCCAATCTGAAAGCTATTAAATGCATTGGAATTGACTCTGCTTGTTTTATTGTTATTAATAAGTGCATGTAACTATAAACACAAACAACTCTGAGGAGAAACTTGAATGGAAAATAGAAAGGTCATTTGACACGTGGCCCATACTGTGATTCAAAAATTCACAGGATAGGTCCATAAGCAGGATGCTTAAGCAGAGCTCAAGGGTTTTTGTCCACAATGATCTGAGAAACAGGGTGAGAACAATGCTGGTGGTCATAGTGCAGAAGCAAAGATGAAATCTTCTAGAAGATTGTGTTGGAATCTCAGCACTTGGCTGGCAAAGGCAGGGGCATCATGGCTTGGAGGCTAGACTGGACTAATAGTGAGAGGTTGTCTTCAAAAAGAAAAGGGTTGAGTTAGGAAATAACCATCATGCCACAGAAGATCAATCAGTGAACATTAAAGCAAAGGTATTTCCCATTTGAGTCTGTAGAGATGGCTTATCTGTTGAGTGTGGGTACCGCTCTTACAAAGAATCTGAATTCTGTTATTAGTGCCCTCTTGAACCAACTCACAACCTTCTACAACTGCGTATTCAAGGGAACCAACTCTTCTGGCCCCCCAAAGCCCCTGAACTTTTGTACACATACTCCACCACACATGCATACATATAATTAAAAAAACAATGGGCCTGGAGAGTTGGCTCAGCATTTAAGAGCATGCATTGCTCTTTTCGAGGACCTGACTTCAGTTTCCAATACCTAGACCAGATGGCCAAAACTTCAGAGAGATCTGACTCTTTTGACCTCTGTATCTGGCCTCTGGTATCTGTATTCACACAAACACACATGTGCACACACACACACACACACACACACACACACACACACACCTTCATGTAATTAAAAGTAATAAAAGTAAATCTTAAAAAAATATAAAAAATAAATTTTAAAAAGGTCTAATTTCTTTGTCCATTTGTGTGCTTTTGGGAGCTCATCACCATCCGAAAGATACGTGTATATCTCTGGCAACCACTTTTAAGGAATTTATAACCATATGCATATGCTCCCTGGAATATAAAATTAACCATTTTACATGCCCACTTCAGTGCACAATGGAAATATAGCTACAAACCACTGTGTCCTTATGTCTCCATCTATGCAATTTCAATAGGAATAAATGATGCTGTCATATTGTAGAGCAATAATATAGGAGGGGGTTCCAGAATATTCTGAAAAATTTGTAACTTTTCACAAATTAGCTGTGATGTTTCATGTCGTCAAAACATTCATTAACACAATTTTTAAGATTTTAAAAATAATTCAGGCGCCACTATCCAGAGGTTTATTTTGTATTTCAGATTTCATGGAATTAAAAACCTAATGGAAGTTACAAGTACATTTGGCCGAGCATTCAATGAGAAGTGTGCATTTCACAGATGTTAATATCAAGCCTTATGCATGGCAAATATACACTCCTATAATAAAAAATTCAATTATGGATCACAACACAATGAGACCACTTGGGGGCATATTTCATATGAATATTTCCTCTGCTTTGAATCTTAATTGTGTTGAATGCTCATTAAAGAGCATTAGAGAAGTTTCATAATTACGTTTAAAACTATAGATGAGGAACTTTGCAAATCATTTTTCCCCTTTGAAGAAAAATGTTTACCTCTAGTTATGTTGACATGAGGAAGTAAAATAGTTTAAATATTATTTAAAATCTCTCCATTGCATAATTATTGGGCAGCACCTGATTAGCTCTGAAGGTTATAGTATTGTACTTCAGATGTTAGGTTATTGCAAGGTGATACTAGAATTAGATGTTCTGAAATGGGTTCTACAAGATAACACATTATACTTACAAAGGTCTTAACATTTAAATAGCTGTCTTCTCTTCTCTACTTCTTCCTACCATAAAAAGTAAGCTAAATTCTTATTTTGATCTAATAGTCTCTTTCTCCTTTGGTGATAAAAATGTCATAAAATACAACCTCATTTTTTTGGTATGTTATCTAGTTCATCCATATTAATTTGTAAAGAAAAGAAGGATGTGATTTTTTTTTTAAAAAATATAAATGTTACCTATTCCCTTGGCCAATGATGCATATAGACTTGGGGATCTACTATAAATCTTTTAAAATTTTAGAGATTTGTTTTGTGTTATTTCATTTATTCTCTCTCTCTCTCTCTCTCTCTCTCTCTCTCTCTCTCTCTCTCTCTCTCTCTCTCTCTGTCTCTTTCTCTCTCAGCTGTCTATGAGCAGTCATGTGAAGCCTATAAGCACCAAGGAAATGCTTCTGGATTCTACTATGTAGACTCAGATGGGAGCGGTCCTCTGCGGCCGTTCCTCTTATACTGTAATATGACTGGTAAGTTAACACACTTCCATTTACTAGATAAATCGGCTTAAATGGACCAATTGCACAAAAATAAAACAAAATAAGTGTAACATTGATCTAATTTGCAACATGACTGAAGTGGATATTAGTTCTAGTTTCCTCTCTGTTGCTGTGATTAAACACCCTGACAAAAGGAACCTTAGGAGAGTAAGGGCTTACAGTAGCTTACAATTCTAGATTCTGGTCTATCTTTTGGGGGAAGTCACGGCAACAGGAACTTGAGGCAGCTAGTTACATCAAATGCACAATCAGGAACAGAGGTTATGAGTACATCCTTGATTAGTACTCATCTAGCTTTTCCTACTCTTACACAGTCTAGTAAATGTAACGATACTACCCCTGGTGGCCCACGTCTTCCCAGGAGATAATCATCCACCAACAGGCACATAGACCAACCTTCCCTACATAATTCCTCAGTGGGATTCTCTTCCCAGGAGATTCTAGATTGTAGCAAGATGATAATTAAAACTAAGCATCCCAGTACTATTTAGTAAAAAGCAACATAAATATTTAACAGATGTGTTAGTTAAATGTTAATAATTTACAATATTGTTAGTCTGTGTGCAAGTGGTGACTGAGCAGTGTTTCTAATAATAAGTGTTTCCTATTGTGTCTCAAAACACAAGCCTTTGTCAGAGCAATCAATGCCTAGGAAAGAAAGATCTGAAAAAAAGAACCATTGTTTTAAATACGTGTAACTATGAAATTTATTTGTTTCCTAGAGTTCCTATTCTACATAAATTCAGACATAAATTAAGTCACAGGAAAAAAATGGGTTTGATTAAATTCAACATCTACCCATGATTAAAAAGAACTAGAGTGCTCAGAAACATCTTTTAACATGGACAGTAGCTTGTAAATATTGAGAACTTTCCCCATCTTGCCAGTGTGAACAGCTTTCTGTCCACTACTGGGTGGGAGGTCTTAGCAAATACAAGACGTAGAAAAAGCACAAAGATGGGAAAGGACAGCCTACAATTTTCATTATTTATAAATTATTAAATTATATATTTATTAAAATATTCTGAAGAACCCTAGTAAATGATTTTAATTTATAATAATTACTGAATCCCAAGTTAACACAAAATTATTTGTTTCTATATACTAGTAGTATGCAATTAGAAAATGACCTTTTAGAAAATCAGATCTTCAACAGCCTTGAAACTCTCAAACACACGGGGAAAAAAATAGAAGATTTGCAAAGCTTCTCACAAATAGGTATAAAATGTTCTTCATATGATTTAAAATCCCAGAGGTATAGAGGAATATAAAATTTTCATTAATTAAGAGACTCAACATTGTAAAATGTCAGTTCCTGCAAGACTGATATTGATTTTTAGTATGAACCTAAATTAAAATTCCAGTGGGGTATTTGTTTGTAGGTTGGTGTGATTATTTTGGTGAGAACGGATAAGCAGATTATATACTTTATGAGCACATAGGAAAGGGTCAGAAACAAGTCAGTCTTGAAGAACAGAGCTGAAGCACTCAGTTGTAGCAGGTATAATAAATAGTAAATAGAACAAAAGAGAGACTTCATAAATAGATTCACTCATGTCAAGATAACTGATGTTTTATCAAGATGAGAGAAATGGGTAATGAGAGAAAGTTAACCATTTCAACAATTTGCACCAAGGGAGATTGTATACAAACATCAAGAAAGAAGGCACATCTATCCTTCAGTCATCAAATACAAAAGGAGAATTCTAGGTATACTGTTTTGTCCAATACGTCAGCCACATTGTACTCTAAGTTGATTAAGATTAATTCCAAGGTTCAATAATTTCAAATTCATTTTATCAATGCAACTAATATAAGTACTTTAACTAAAACAAAATAATTGCCAGTCAAATTTTAACTGCTGAGTCATGTATGGCTAGTAAGGGTTATAGTGGCCTTCATGGCATAGATAATTTCCATCAGTGCAGGATGTAACACTGCACAGTGCTGTGGTTAGGTATCCATAGCAGTAAGGGAAGGTTAGCAAGGGAAGGGGGAAATTTTGAATTGAGTCACGCATTGTTGTGGAGGGAGATTTTCTACTGAAAAGTCTAGTTGTGAATATCTAAAGAAAGAAGCTTCTAGAAAGAAGCAATGCCAAATGCCAACTCCTAAGACTTCCAGGCATACCAACAGCAAACCCAAGTTAGCTTCAAGTATGGCCAGTGATTGGGGCATAGTAAAAGATAAAGAGAGATTCAAATAGAGGGCAGAAGAAGAGGGAGAGGTATGTGGTCCTTACTATAGAGCCTTAAGGTCTTTGGGTATTGTCCTGAATGAGGAGAAACACATTTAAAGTATGGTGTAGATAACCTGAACTCCTTTGATAGGGCCATAGTTGCTCTCACATTGGCAAATGCCTGTCCAGGGGTAAAGAAATAATAGATACAGCATTAAAATTAGGAGGTAATTTAGGAGACACAAAAGTGTCAGTTACTTTCTTAATATTTTGATAAAAACTAAGACACAATATAGAAGAGGCTGGGTTTGTTACAGTTCTAGAGGGTGAGATTTCATGATGGCAGGGCAGAGGTAGCAGGTAGCAGGTGTCTGGAGCCAGTCAGGAACTCACATCTCGAAGCACAAACAGGATGTAGAGAGCAAGTCCCAAAGTCTGCTCCTGGTGACACACTTTCCCCACGTCTCATTTCCCAGTCCTTCTCAAAAGGAACTACCAACTGTGGATAAACTATTCAAATTCCAGAGACTTATGGGGAAATGACCCATCAATGACCCATGCCATCAGCATGGCAGATGTCCAGCAACAAGCTGGTATTGGTGTTATTGCCCTTTACCAATAGCAATGCAGATGGGGAAAGGAGACCAGCCCTGTGTGTGGTATACATGTGAGGTGTAAGAAAGCAAAGTGATGCATGATGTCCTTATTTCATTTAACTCCTTTTGAGTTGGCGATGTCTGTCACACAGTCAAACATGATATGAAGGAGTTGGCTGAATAGAAGATAACAATAGGTCTATACTAATATATAATTCTAAAAACCACAGGGCAGTGGTTAATCCTGGGATATTGATTTTTGTGGGGTGAGAATTATTGTAGAACATATCTTTAGAGAGTTTTCAAATGCATTGCTCAGTGGCTTCATGAATTGGCAACCACTGAGGAAACAGTTCTCGAGACCAAACCAATCTAAAACACATGCTGATTCGACAGGCTTACCTCCCGTGTGCGACTGTACAGTCTGCAGGTTACAAAGTCCCAGAGAGTAGCCAGGGATTTCTTTCTCTGAGGTCAGGAGGGGCATAGAACCATAAGCAGTCTTTCCAAGTGGTTATTTTATGTACACAGATTTGGCTATGGTGTTTGATACATACGACTCTCAGATTTTTGTATGCATAGCTTGGTCTGCTCTGTAAATTTAGGTATACTAACTGTGGAGAAAATTCACAAAGAACAAAGGATGATTCTGTCCATGTAAGATATGCATTTTAGTGTCCAGATTAACTTTTAAAGGTGTCTAGTTCATATAGGATGGTAAGAATGAATTAACCACAATGCCCAGAAAAACTGTAAAAATCATGTTCCCACGAATGCTTTGTGATTTTGGAAATAAGATCTATGTAAATTAATAAATGTCTCTGGTCTCTGAGACTTACACACATACACAGGGAAAGAGAGAGAGAGAGAGAGAGAGAGAGAGAGAGAGAGAGAGAGAGAGAGAGAGAGAGAGAGAGAGAGAGAAATCTGTGATTCATTAACATTGAATTCATGACTCAAAGCATTGGAACATATTATTGAGGAGTACTAATCTAACATGTTTTACGTTCAAATCAAGGTCTGAGCTTAATGATGACTCTCAGTACCTCAGCAGTATTAGGGGGCATTTTGAACAGCGATACCATCAACTAAAAGAGAGAAAGGGAAGGATTGCAAAATAGATCATAACTCCATTCCTTTCCAATGCGAACACTGAAGCAGAAGGCAGGGGGCAGTTGTTTCTTCAGCTCCGGCTGAACTCAATTTTTGCTACTCTGTGCTTGACTACAAATGACTAGAAAATTTCAGGGTTACAAATAAATGTCCAGCAAGTGGATGAATTCACAAATAATAAAGATCCATAAGTGACGGGATCAACTACCTCGCATGCTACTATGGATAATAATTCAGGCATGCATCACCATATGCAAATTGCTGAATTATGTCTGCCAGATGTTGAGGGCAGAGACACAGTTGTTTGGGGACAGCTCCTTGTCTCTGGAAGCTTCAGAATATTGAAACATGGTCCAACAAACAAGGCAACTCAGAATATTATAACCCCAGACAGAGGTAGGAGAAGCACATGTGACAATGTGAAAATCTCCTTGGTTTTTACTTTTGCAAATGAGGACACTATGACCGAGCAAGTGTCAGTGTGGAAGGCTGATGGTATAAGGTGGAACAGGCAAGAACTTAAATCTTGGTCCTTTTTTCTCGCATCCTGAAGCCTTTCCCCACTTTGATCAGAACCCTGTTGTATGTCTCCTCTTGTTACCCAAATCAGGTATTGCCGTCAAGAAAACCAGGCACACTGCTGAATCAGTAGCTTGCAAATGTGTGACTTAGAAAACTAATATAAGTTTGAAATCACTGTGAAGGAAATGAATCCAAGTGGATTAAAAAATAATTCCGAGCAGTGCAAGCTAACGGACACAAGCAAGTAAACAAAAATCTGTATTTCCAATGGACAGTTTCTTAAGTCACATTAAAGACTGAAATTTCTTTGCCAGTTGAGCATCCTAAATATAACTTAAAAATAGTTAGGTGAGTCCCTGAGAATGCACTTGTTTGGTGGAAGGCAGTTTTATTCCATTCTAAACTCACTGTCTTTGCTATAATGAAATAGTTTTTATGTTTAATAAGTTTCTCTCTATCAAACATTACATTGTAAAGAAGATCGCTTGGCGGGGGGGGTAGCTAAAGTAGTGGCTTTCAAACCCTTGACCAATGGAAATTTTTTGCTTTCACCTTTCAATTCCCCATTGTACTGTTGGGGGTTTCTCTGCTTTTTTAACAAGCAGCTTAGTGTGATTTTTATCATAATGATGTGGGGACATCAGGGTTTCTTGGAGGGAAAAGGAGTCTTTCTGGAGAAGCTTGAATTCCCCAAAATTGATGGCTTTCAAAGCTGTCCCAAGCCTGTGACTTTCAGGTTCTGCCAATTTCTAAGAAGAACGAGATGCTTGGAAGGTGTGGGGAGCTTTAGGGTGAAGTCTATCACACATTCATAGGTGGAAGCTTAGGAGAGAGAATGAGAGAGCCAAGCTGTTTGAGCTAGGCATGAAGGTAGCCATGTGGCAGGGAAGAAAGCTTCAGACATAGAAAACAAAGTCCAAAGTACCAGAGACAGCACAGGATGGTTCTGCCAGCATCTGAAAGAAAGAGGCAGAAGAAAAGAGAAAGCTAGGCTTTTTTTTTAATTGGATATTTTCTTTATTTACATTTCAAATGTTATTCCCTTTCTGGTTTTCCCCCATTCCCATAGACCCCCTCTACCATTCCCCTCCCCTTGCTTCTTTGAGAGTGTTCTTCTACCCACCCACCCACTCTCGCCTCCCCACCCTTGAATTCCCTACACTGGGGCATCTATCTAGCCTTCATAGGACCAATGACCTCTCCTCTCATTGATGCCTGACAAGGCCATCCTCTGCTACATATGGGGCTTGAGCCATGGGTCCCTCTATGTGTACTCTTTGGTTGGTGACTTCATCCCTGGGAGCTCTGGCGGGGGGGGGGTGGTCTGGTTGGTTGATATTGTTGTTCTTCCTATGGGGTTGCAAACCCCTTCAGCTCCTTCAATCCTTTCTCTAACTCCTCCACTGGGGACCCTGCACTCAGTCCAATGGTTGGGTGTGAGCATCTGCCTCTGTATTTGTAAGGCTCTGGCAAAGCCTCTCAGGAGACAGCTATATCAGGCTCCTGTCAGCAAGCACTTCTTGACATCCACAATAGTGTCTGGGTGTGGTGACTAGATATGGGATGGATCCCTAGTTGGGGCAGAAAAGATGGCCTTTCCTTCAGTCTCTTCTCTATACTTTGTCTCCATATTTGCTCCCGTGAGTAATTTGTTCCCCTTTCAAAGGACAGAAGCACCCACTCTTTGGTCTTCCTTCTTCTTGAGCTTCAAAGCTAGGTTTTTTGAGTCAGGGCAGAGAAATCTGAGCAGCCCCAACAGAACTTCACCATGGCTCATAGGGACGGTACTAGTGGGTGGGAATTCTGGGAAGGAAAAGTGTATTATCCCATTAAAAGGATAATTGTTCCCCGTCTTTCTTACCGTGGCTTAAAAACCTGTCTTCTTGAGAGGTAGTGTCTTGCTCAGGTTGTTGACCTGCCCAACTAGATAAACTCTTAAGGGAGGAGGCTTCCATTCTATTGTCTAGGAGACAACTTTCACTTAATGGGCGCTCAATGCTACTACGACAATAAGACAAGGGTCTTACAAAAAATGGCTTGATTATTTTTACCTTGGAGATTTCAGAGGCTTCTTCGTAGCCATTCGGATTAACAGGGAAGTAGCTGTGTAAGCACCAAGGCTGTTAGCTGGCCCTGTTCTTCTTTTCTTCTGCTTTCCAGAGCACAGCATCCCCTACCTACTCTTTCCCGTCCTTAGCTCATCTATCACCCTCAGCTATTAAACACAAGGCAACCACAGTTTTGCGACTGTGTTGCTTAAACAGCAGGTTTTTTTTCTTTATGCTGTTATCACCCTAAAACATAGCAGTCAGCCTCAGGTAAATCAAGGCCTTAATTACTCACTAGCTTTATTTACAATTCATAGTATTAGAAATCTCTTCAGGGAGAGACACTGGCAAACTCAAATTACCATTCTATTTTTTTTTTAAACTCCATAGATTTTTCTGCCTGTTTCAGCAATCTTTTCTTGTTCATTGCCCTTCGTTTCCTTACTCCATAACTCTTGTTGCATTCAGTAAGGAATAATTTTTCGGAAATGAAAAGCATGACTCTAAAACAGACATAAAGGTAAACACATGAAAGCACATCTTAGAGATTTCGTTGAGTGTATCATTAACGGAGAGATGGGTTCTCTGTTAGAGACCATTCAAAGGAGAAATAAAATAACAAACACGTGCATATTAGGACTATTAATATGATTGTGTAAAGGGAGGCCAAGCTGTCTTCTTCTGCTGCAGAGGTGGCAAGTCAATAGACTGTCAATCAAATGGTAGTTGCTTGTCTGGCCACAGGAATTCCTAATAACTAGTAAGGAAACAATGTTATTCTTTCTAAGAAAGGCAGAGAAACTGACAACAGCTACAAGTGCAACAGTAAAGCAAAACATCACACAGACTGACTATGAGGTTGAAAGACCTTCAAATGTAGATTTGTCTTGCAAGTTACAGAGAGTAAATCGCTTGCTCTAGAGAGATTTAAAAGCTTGTCTGCTCTTCGCTCTCTGGGGTAATTAAAATCTAAGGATTTGTAACTTCCCTGATACAGATTTGTTACATTCCAGAGCCACAGTCCTTCTCACATTAGGGAGGGTAGGGATGGGGATCAGTCATTCTGGAGAAGACCTGTCTCTCACTAGTCTGGGCTCCTGTCTGGTGATTCTGCTGCAACACACACACAGGTGCATCTGGCACTCAGTGTCATGGCTTGTGAGCCCTTTGGATATGAGGAACCTTAGCTGCTAAGGTTCCCTGTGAGAAATGGTTCCCAATAAGGAGTACTTCCAGGTCACTTAGGACAGGTAGATAGGTAAGTAGATGATAGTAGTAAAAGACAGAGAGTTAGTACTTGATAGATGATAGATGAATAGATGGTAAATGAATGTGTAATTGGTGACAGATAGATGATAGATAGATACATAGACAGACTATAAATGGATACATAGTTGGTAGGCAGATAGATGACAGATATTTATTATATACTATGGGTGAACAGATAGGTATATGAAAAATTATAGGTGAATAGCTAGGTTATGGGTAGATGATATATGGATACATGATAGACAATGATGAACAGATGATAGATTGTAGATGAGTGGATAGATAGATAAGTAGATAAATGGATGAATATATAATATCCAGATTTATGATGGATAGGTAAATGATAGATGGATAGACTTTAGAAAGATGATAGATTATAGATGAGTGAATAATAGATATATAGATGGTAGATGTATAGCTGATAGATGAATGTATGATAGGTAAAAGATAGATAGGTAATAAATATATTGATAAGTTATAAAGGAATACATAGATGATAGAAGATAAATGATGTTTGGTAGATAAATGATGATCATAGATAGATGAGAGATGAAGGTAGCTATCTGCATATGTGACAGAATAACTTGTTGGCTTGGAAGTCCTGTACCATCACAGACCATTCATGGTTTCATACTTCATGGCAGGTCACCATCCTCACTTTTGTCTGTCGCTTAGAGTTATGAAACAGTTCAATGACACTAGAAGTTTCAGAGACACCACAGATGGCGATCAGATGACCTCCTGGGCTATGCTCTAACCTAGATGCCATCCCATTTCTATTCATCTGTTTCCCTATTTGATGATTTCCTCATTTCCCTAGCACATACCCTCTGCAAGTGCCAAACTGTGCCCTGGTGATACCCATGAGAACTAATGTCAATGATCTCAAACCAAGAGTGCCCAGTAAAATGACTCACTACTGATCACATGTTCCTTTTGTTTTCTGACGATTATTTCTAAAGCCACACCAGAAACCTCAGTTACTGTAATCCTGTCTGAACATCTAGGAAAGTGACACTAAGTTGTTACTAAACCCTACACAGGTCGGTCCAGACATGGCTTCAGGAGCCCTCACCTCCATTGCTGAAAATCTCAAATGATTTCCTGTCTGCGTTGCCTTGGAGATCTCGATGGGCTGTTAAGCACAACTTCTTATTAACTGCACATGTAGTAGCATTTTGTATCAGAAAATAAAATTGCTTATAGAACCTTTGTTAAGGTCTGTCTACTTTAGTATTTCCAAAAAGAAACATTTATATGAGCTGCCTTTGGATAGTGGCCATGCATGATGGCTTTAACCTTTTCAGAAGAGGGAAAGCTGAACCGTAGGGAGGTCCCTCTTAAACTGACCCAAAAGGCCCAGAGACAAAGGCTCCAAGCAGGTTCATTGTTTTGCTTTTCTGGAAGCTGCTCAGCCAGAGTTAAGCTTCTTCATGTGCAGCAGAGGATTCACCCCAAGAAAAGGCCATTGGTTCTGTGGAACAATAAGAGTCAGGTTGACAGAGCCCAGGGTGACTGGAGCCTCCTGGAAATAACAACCTTAAACTTCCAACAGCTGTGGTTGAGTCAGCAACAACTGTAGGATTTCTGACCTAGCCTATTGACTGGTTCTGCCAATTCACACTTGGAAGTGGAGGCTTGGATATTTACTTTTTACTGTACTTTCTGAAGGGCACAGACACATGCCAGGCTTCCAGCTGTATCTGATGACCTCAACCCTGTTCTGCAGGCTACCCATAATTAATTGTATTAGCTTATATATTATTACCTTCTGGAGAGAAGCATCCTGCTGATTGCACCCTATGTTAAGCTGAAATGTAAAGAAGAAATGGAGGTATCAGTCATCATTTCACAGAAAACCATGATCTGTAAACAGAAGGCAGTGGATGCTGAATTTTTTCCTGTCTCTTTTATCTCTCTTTTTTTTTTCCTTTTGATTATCACAGAAGTAATGGAGTCAAACCTGACCCTCCTGTCTTGTTTCTATTGTAGATTCTTGTGGCTATATTAGCTAAATAGAGGAGAATGTTCTATAACTTATTATGTCTTTCCTCCAATTTGGCAAATTCATTGATTCACAACTGCCTATAATCCAAATTCCATGGCACCTGATTTTCTCTTCTGGCCTTCAAGGGTACATACAGTCATATGTACATCCCTATACACACACACACACACACACACACACACACACACACACTCACACAAAATTTAAAAAGAAAGAGAGAAAAATATATATACTCAGACTGACTAAAGAGAGATTAAAATTTTGACTTCATTTTTGCTGGTAACGTGAATAATTTTAAAAGTAAATAATTTCATTTTTACATCGCATAATTCAAAGTATTTTACAAATTGTAATACGCACCTTCCCCTACATCATAATATATAATTCTACATATATACACTGTTTCTACATGTATACATTGTTTCTTTCTTGAGAAAAAACAGAGGTGTATCTTTAAAAAGCTAGACTATTAGATTTCACTACATGACTGTAACTACAAAAATTCAATAATTCTGATTTTTCCAATAACTTTCTCATAAATATTGCTGTGGTTAAATAATATAAAACCAACAAAATCATGCCAAATGCATGGTATTAACATCCATTTCAGGGAAGAGATTCTCATCATAATTTTAAAAACTTGAGAGTCCATTTGTGTTGATTTTGCCTCTCAGAGAGATTTGATGACTAGAAAAAATTCAACTCAGAGAGAAGATGATTTTGATTTTCTTTATTTATTTTAACTTTTGCAGACTAGTGATGGTCTCCTCTCTTTCTTCCCCCATTTCTGCATACAAGAAACGGCATGGACCGTCATACAGCACAACGGCTCCGACTTAATGAGAGTCAGGAACGCCCACTCTGAGAATGCGCACACTGGGGTTTTCGAGTACACAGCCAGCATGGAACAGCTCCAGGCCTCCATTAACAGGGCGGAGCACTGCCAACAGGAGCTCTCATACTACTGCAAGAAGTCGCGACTGGTTAATCATCAGGGTGAGTAAACTGAGGCATCTGATATGCTTTCCAGGCCTCACGGTATGCTTGCCCAACTGCATCCTGAGGATTTTAATTTCACGGAGGTGCTGATGTTCTGCTCACTTAGCAAACGTGTCACAGTCTGGAAGTCTTGTGGACGCTTTTGCCTGGAGAAAAGTACAAGGTCAATTTACATCGAGCTTTGTTCAAAGCCCCTGATTGCTTTCTGACTCTCCTCCTGGCCTTAATCGGATAACTGTGCAGTTAAGGCTTCATTCTGATACTAGATTAAGGAGAAGGCGTTTATCCCTATAAAGAGCAAGTGTCACATACAGTATATTTTATCAAGGATGAGAGCTAATACAAATATGACTTCGATTTTCTCAAAGTGACTATTTGTAGTGGGTAATTAATTATAAAAGAGTACCGCCCCGCCAGGTCTCTGCACCACTCCTTCCAAGTATCCTCTAAAGCATGACTCTTAAACTTGAATAGTTAACCAAATATATTTATGTATATAAAACTCCCAATTACATAATGCCAATTTACAATGATAAAGTCTTATTCCAATCATCTAACCTCTCCAAAACACCAGAAATACATCTGAAGCCATCTGGATATCCTTGTCTCCCTCTCTGCTCTGCTTGTCTGGTCCACAGAGCCCTTTCTCTCTGCCTCTCACCTCTCTTAGCTCCTCCTCCTCTCTCCCCTCCAATCACTGGCCTCTCACTGCCTCAATGTGAACGGTGCTAGAGTGGTGCATGTATTGTACCTTCCACCACAGAACAGACTTTAATGAAGTGCTTCTGATGCTAGCAGAATGGTGTTCTTGACACCTTAACATGTCTTCCAATCATCTAATATACAAATCTTCATGGAGAAGAATCAACCCATAAGAAGCCTTGCTTCCATTCAGATGTCTTCTCTTTAAAATGTTCAAATGCCTTCTGCTCATTTGTGTGACACAGACTGTTCTTCTTGGACAAGGATGACATGCCTCAGACCCACTGTTGTAGTAATAATTAGTTTCAGTTGGGCGTTTCCACCCTGCCTTTGATTATTCAGTTCCCAGATAAAAGACACACAACCTTTATATTTATAATAAACCTTTAAAGCACTAGAGCTGGGCAGATATCTACCCACTATTATGTCTACTTCCCTATCCAGAACCCCAAGTTGTAACTTGCCATGTTCCATCTGGGCATCTCTTAACTTCAATTGGCCAGCCCTCATGGCCATGTTTTCATGCCTCACCTACCCTATGATGCCTTCTCCTCTCTCCACCTTTTTCTCCCTCATAATCTTTACCTGATACCCCAAGCCTGGGAACTGAAACCCCACCTACTTCTCTTTTGCCCAGCTACAGGCTGTTGGCATCTTTATTCAACCAATAGTTTTAAATTAAGGAGCAAGGTCACAGAATATTGCTCAGCATAGGTAGCTGAGGATTCTTGTATCTCTGTCCCCCGAGGCAATCAGGGCCGGCCTTTAGCATCACAGTACATAGCAACAGACCACACCTCAACAACCCACTTTGTATCTTCGACCTTTATACCACTCTGCAGCATGGTACTTTTGAGTTGAGGTAGTAGAGTATTTTCCTTGAGAAATTAGGGTTCTAAGACCTATGCTGCACAAAGTTACCTTGTTTACTTTTCTTTCTTATTTGAGCATGGTCTTCAGTCACAGATGGGCCATTGAGGAAACTTTTTAAATATAGTTTATATGACTGTCACACGGCATGTGGAACATCCACTCAAAAGAGGGCACAGTTGGTCTGGTATCAGATGGCTCCCTCTTCCATTTCCAGTTAGACTTCTTTCCTATTTCCTCTTGCCCACTTGATGTAGGATCATTTTCTCAACAATATGCAAATTTCCTTCTCCTTTTCCTTTTTTCCATAACGTTATTATTTAGTCTTTTATCCACCCAATTACCATCTTGTTGGTTCCAACACAGATTTCATATCCTAAAAATTCAACTCTATGAATGAGGGCCATACCATCATGAAAATTATAAGATTTTCTTGCATATGAGGAGAGAGTTAACTTCCTGGTCTAGGTCTCTCATTGACTAGATACAAGACTGAGGTGGATGAAGCTTTGATTCATTAAGGAAATAAAATCTATGGAAAGGTGCCACCAACAAAGACAGGAACATGGGTTTCCAATGAACAGCACACCTAAGGTGACATACTTGAACTGAACCCCTTTCATCCTCAGGCATTCTTTGTAATTATAGTGAAAATACACAGTCTAAAAGGAAAAAATCATTTGATTGTTTGTTTTGCTGAATATTTATATTATTTTACATTGCATAATGTTCTGTGAATTTATTCTCACCAGACGTAGCAGGATTCCTCTCTGCTTTTGTTTTTGTTTTTTAAATTTCATAATATTCCATTGGGCATATAACCCATTTTCTTTGTCCAGGCCACCACCAGTGAACACTTAGGGTGCTTGTGTATCTTGGGAATAATGAATAATCCTGCAGTGTTAATGAGAACTTCTTTGGGATGGTGGAAGCCATTTTGTGAAGCACAATACGCCAAACAGAAGAACACAAATGCTATATCCTCTTACTTGTATATAGAACCCTAAAAGGCTGAATTCATAGAAACAGAGAATGGGAAAATGACTACTGAAGAACAGGAGGGGACTAGGAAGGGTCCTGGCTATAGGATAAGTAACAACTGGGCTTCTGAGGTACAACTGTGGTAACTATAGTTAATAATATCGTATTGCATACTTGGAATTTATTTGAAGAATAATTCTTTTTAGTACATGAACAAACACTCACACATGTAACTGCATGATAGGACGGTCCCAATCGACTCATGATGTATCAAGATGTACACATTGAATCGGTACAGTTTTCATTCACCAACCCAATAAATCTGAACACTAAAACGTACGGGAAGAAAATCATCAAAATCACAAATGAGTCACATGCTAGTAAAACCAACAGATGGGGTTTCCAAGGTGATAAAAAGCAGAGCGTGAAGCAAGGGGAAGGTCTTTACTCCTTTGGTAGCAGCAAAGGCTTCCAAGGTACTACAGCCAGCGTGAGACTACACTGCTGTCTTAGTTATTGTTCCTATTTCCGTGATAAAAAGCAAGTTAAGGGACAAAGGGTGTATTTCAGCTGAGGGTATGGTCACGGAGGTGGGAGGTCCTAGTGGCAGGGACTTGAGGCAGGGGGCAATGTTACAATCCCACACAGGAAACAGACAATGATGATTGCAGGTGCTCATCTGACTTTCTCCATTGTGTGCAGTCTAGGACCCAGCCAGGGAAGGGTGCTATCTCTCTTGATGATGGATTTTCTGTCTCAGTTAGCCTACTCAAAAAATGCCTGCTAAGCATGCCCAGAAGCTAAGCGAATGTAGATACTTCCTCACACATGTGTCTGGAAATTTTCCTTGTAGAGCAGTGTTTCTCAACCTGTGGGTCACAGCCCCTTTTGAGGTTGAATGACCTTTTCTAATGGGTCACTTATCAGATATCCTGCATATCACATATTTACATTACAATTCATAGCAGTAGCAAAATTACAGCTATGAAGTAGTAATGAAAATAATTTTTTGGTTGCAGGTCACTCTATTAAAGGGTCACAACATTAGGAAGATTGAGAGCAACTTTTCTAGGTGATGCTAGATCCTGCCAACATGATAGCCAATATTAACCATCAGATTAATAAAGACAGCATTTAGTCCCAGAAGGCTGTGGACCAGGGGGCAATGATGACTGGTGATTGCTAATCACTGTTCTTCTCAGGTCAATACTCAAGAGTTTATCTGAGGTGGAAGAACTGAGAAAAGAGAGAACAGTTTAGATGCTGAGGTACCAGTAGAAAAGGCAAAGAGTTGGAACAGAAGACAGGCTTAAACTGGACCTTTGGATCCCAGTGCTTTAGCAGCCTCTAGCAATGAAGTGATGTAACTGAGTAAGGATTCAGTGGATTTTATGAACAAATGTTTTCAGCAGATGAGAATTTGTGACTCAGCTCATTGGAAGGATGGTTTCTTGGGATACTCAGGGTGATTAAGAGCTTAACTATGGGGGACAGAATGTAACTAGCATGGTTTTGTTTTAATTGAAACATATTCCTTGTGTTTTTAAAAATTCATTTATACCATTATTTAACTTATTTAGTTACTCTTAAAAAAGCCTTAGATAGACTCAAATGTATTTGATGTCTTTAAATACTTAGCCGAGCCTAGTGAAATGACTCAGTGGGCAAAGGCAGTTGCCATCAAGTCTGATGATCTGAATTTTATCTCTGGTACCCAGATGGTGAAAGAGAACCAATCCCTGAAGGTTCCTCTGACTTCCATATACATACTGGTACACACATACACAAACATACTCATAGACACACATACACACATTACACATACACATATACACATACACACATATACACACATCACACATACAACATACACAATACATGAACAACACATATCACGCATGCATATATACAGCATACACATACAACTCATACATTATATACATATACATATACAAATCACACATTACACACACATACATACACATATACCACACACATACACAATAGAGCATATGCATACAACACATGTATACATCACACACATTGTAGTGATAAATAACATATAAAACATTCATCAATTTATTTTTTATAGGGAAGATTAGAAATATAGCTGTAAAACATGAATTAGATCTTAAGAATAATAATCTATTTTCACCCCTTGGTCTATGAACATATTTTTTTAAGCAGTGTACCTTAATACTAGAAAAGTATCAAGGAAGCTTAACAGTTGATGAATTGTTAGTTAATCAAGTTGTAAGTAGAGTATTGATGTTAATAGCTTTGTGTAATACAAGATTCCAATGTCTGTGTTTTTATTTTCTCTTAATCAAGACAATTATTTGTCTTAATGGTGGGAAAAACATTGTCAGCATTTGCAGAAGGGCTACTTAATAGTAGGCTAAAATGGGTACTGTGTTAGTGAGTAGGGTATGTTTGAGCAAAAGCTGCTGATTCCCAGTGGGAATGGTAGTAGTAACATAAAGGCTTAAAGTCCAGAGGAAAATGGCCTGTCTTTTGTGGGGATGTGACAGATTGGGTGTTGCTTGCAATTTTTTCTTTTGCTTGGTCTCCAAACATTATGATTCTTTACCTCGGAACTTTTTTCTCCCCTGAGATAGATTATCTGCATGCCTCACATCCCTTTCTACAAATCCTCCACTAAATGTTCTGTCTGCTCCTTGCTTGAATTCCTTGGCATGGTGTTTAGTCTTGGCTCTGGGAAGAAGCTGGTAGCTGAACATTTATTGTAGAAAGAGATGCATTTAGCTAGGGGAAACGTTATTTTTTTTTTACTGTAATATTCGTAATATTCGCTTCAGGCATGAAGATTTTTCAGGATTATTTTTGTAGTCTTCAAATAAATAGCCAAGCCAGTAAATGGAAGAGAAAATATAGACTTCCCGATAAATCCTAAATCATGACAAAGGAGTGCTATACCATGCCTGATATCTAATAAACTGCTAGTATATTTTTTAGCCAATAAATATATGGAGACAAGTCAATGCCTTTTTATAACACTTCAGAATGTTTTGATGGGTGTTTGGGGATTTAGAATCAATTTTATTTTACTATATTAATTACCCACACTTTATATTTTGATGCCAATTTGTTTTAAAGATTTTTTTTAAAAGCTGCCAATGGAAACTCTCTCTTTCATGAATAGACCAACTGATGGTTTCTATTGAAAGAACAATGTATTATCCACTTGACACTGAGAATAAGGGGGTGAAGAACCAGCTCGGCAGTGGGGAACACATACTGCAGACCCATATTTAGTTTCTAGCACCCTTAGAAATTGGTTTACAGTGAACTGTAACTCTTGGTTCAGAAGATCTGATGACCCCTTCTGGGCTCCTGCATACATAGGATATAAGTTAACTCATGCAGGCACAAACACATACTCATGAATGGTAAGTGAACAATAAATACTTTTAAAGATTATAAAATGCTATTTTTTTTAAAAAAAATAGACTTTAAACAAAGTATCTTGTAAAGATAGTTTCTTCCAAAATGCTGTCAATTAGTGCTTAGGGCATTATTATACCATATCGGTCTCTTTCTGTCTATATCTCTGTTTCTGCCTCCCTCTGGGTATCTCTGTCTCTCCCTATGTGTCTGTCTCCCATCTCTGTCTCTTTCCTTCCCTCTCATCCCCACCCCACCTTTACTTTTAATTACCTAGGAAGAAAGAACAATGGTCTAAGGTGGAAGCAGATATCTCATCCTTCTGTTCTGTCTTTCAGATGGAAGCCCTTGGAGCTGGTGGGTGGGAAGAACCAATGAGACACAGACCTATTGGGGCGGTTCCTTGCCTGCGCCTCAAAAGTGCACTTGTGGCTTGGAAGGGAACTGCATTGATGCCCAGTATCATTGCAACTGTGATGCCGATCGAAACGAATGGTAATTTTCCAATTAATTACGTCAAGGGTATGCAGCTACATGGATACTAAACACATTGATTCGAGGAAATAATTAGGGGAAACTATGTTTTGATGATACATAGTGCAGTCGTTCTAATTCTACAAGTTAAAAGACAGAAATCATTCAGAGGTTCTTTTTAATGATGGACCACACATTTTGCTTATTTTTATCATATGAGAAAACATAAGCGTCTATGACAAGAAAGTTACGATTCTTTCAAGTTCTTTTTCATTGTTAACATCAGTACTTCCTACTATTTCTATAATATTATGTACTAAGTTACCAAAGCAAGTCTCATCAATATAGGTTATAAACTTCCATAGTACAAGTTTGTAGATTTTGAATTACTCCAAATCTGAGCAATTATTTTAGCATGTATTTTTTTTTATATTTCTTTAAAGACAAAGCATGCCAGAAAGAATAATCATTATATGGCTAATATCTTCAAAATGGGAATCTATAAATTTAGAGACTTAAAGATATAAAGTATTTTTTATAAGCAGAAAATAAATCCTATGTATGTGTTCTTTAATTTAAATCTAATCTAAAAAAATTAATGATTTTTTAAAAAATCTTTTAGTATAGACTCTACAGGTATATTGCTCTTATATATCATTTGTAAATGAATATTTTAAAAGTCTATATTCCCATTTCTTTACACTATATGTTTATTTTATTTCAGTAATCAGCTGAACCTGTATACATTTAATTTTAAAAAATTTACTATTTAAGGAGTTCATAGCTGTATACCATACAATATGATCAGACCCATTTCCCTTCCTACCTCCCCTAAATGTCCCTTTTCCAACTTTAAGTCTTCATCTTTTACTTAAAAAAAAAGCCATTCATTTCCAGTTAGCATTGTCCACATACGCATGGATATGCATTGGTGCATGAGAAACCTTCTGGTAGACACACTGTCTCACAAGGAAGCTTCTTCTTCCCCTAGAAGCTATAAACTGTCAAGAGGTCCTCAGTTAGGGGTGGAGCCTTTTGGGTTCCTCAAGGTCCCCATGTGTGTTCTTCCTCAGTCCATATGAGAGTGTCCACAGGCTTAATCTTGTGTAGGTTACTGCGGCTGTTAGGATTCTACAAGTTCATTAGTTGGGTTTCGTTCTGAGCACACTTCCCAGCATTCCTCCATTCCCTTAGGCTTTGCATTCTTCTCTGTTTTCTTAATTTTTTCCCTGCAACATATTTTGATCTCTTCTTTCTTCTACCTCTTCTGCCTCCTCGTCCCAGTGTCCTTTGAGCCTCAATGGCAGATTGTTGGTAATCATATCCCACTTCTGTCACCTGCTCTCAGCACTTTGAAGCATTCATAATCTTGATTTGAATATGACTGATGGGATTATAAGATGTACATGCATTTCGATGATCAGTTGCTGTTAAGTGCACTCATTATTTGTATTATGTAAATGATGTGTGTTTGCCTGCCAAGCATTATGGTCATGATAATGCTATATATGTGCTGTGTACATGAATGTATGCACAAACACATACACACATATAAGGCTCTTAGAATAACATGAAAGAAGAACCTATATGTAATGATAGAGCTGTGATTGCATTTTTATGTTAATTTTATATGCAGACTCTCATCCTTCTTACCCAAACTATACTTTAAGGAAGGGGGAATAGTCTTAGAGAAGTTGGCAAGAGGGATAAATATGATAAACAACAACAACAAAAAAAACACATCGCATGGCATTCTATAAGAATTAGTATTTATTCCCTTTGTATCACAGACTTCTTTTCTTAATATCTTCATAAAACATTGTTCACACATTGAAATCTAATTTTATATATGTAAAAACATTATTCACATTTCTTAATAGCAACAAAAGATTAACCCAATCACCTCCAATAACTGCCCCTACCCAGTTTCTTGAGAACACAGTGCTAATTAAAACTTGTTTTCACACACAGTTTCAAACTTCTTAAGTTACATTCCACATATAGGTAAAGAAACTTACATATAATTATGCTTTTATAGACTCAGAAAAATATTACATAAATAAATATTTAGGGTTCTGCAGAGATGATTCACCTGGCAAGGGCACTGTTGCCAAGCCTGATGACCTGACTTCAGTTCCAGAAATCCACTGAAAGGAGAGAAGCAGGAGCTGGGTGACTCCACAGCCTTCTGTGCACAGCCTGCCAGGAGATAGTGATCTCCCAGCAGCACTTTCACTTCTGAGCACAGAGGTGAGATCTCTACCTTCTCTCTGGAGGGGAACAGCTAAGAGCACACAGGGCATATGATCAGTGGAGCAGCTGGGACGGAAGTCTTCAGGCAGCCATTTGCACCAGGGAGCCAGGCTATTCCACAGCCTTCTGTGCACAGACCCTGCCAGTAGAGAGTTGATCTCCCAGGAGTACAGACACAGGCTTACAGGCCCACAGGAGAGACAAGCTCCAGCCAGAGACAGCAAGACCAACTAGCACCAGAGAAAACCAGATGGCAAAAGGAAAGCACAAGAACCTTACCAACAGAAGCCAAGGCTACTTGGCAACATCAGAACCCAGTTCTCCCACCAGAGCAAGTTCCAGATACCCCAACACACTGGAAAAGCAAGAGTTGGATTTAAAATTGTATCTCATGATGCTGATAGAGGGCTTCAAGAAGGACTTAAATAATTCCCTTAAAAAAATATAGGAGACCATGGGTCAACAGGTAAAAACCCTTAAAGCGGAAACACAAAAATCCCTTAAAGAAATACAGGAGATCATGGGTCAACAGGCAGAAGCCCTTTAAGAGGAAACACAAAAATCCCTTAAAGAAATACAGGAGATCATGGATCAACAGGCAGAAGTCCTTTAAGAGGAAACACAAAAATCCCTTAAAGAATTACAGGAAACACACAAACAATCTGAACTGAAGGAACTGAACTGAACTGAAGGATCTAAAAGTGGAAGTAGAAACAATAAATAAAATAAATAAAGAAATCACAAAGTGAGACATCTCTGGAGATAGAAAACCTTCAGGAGTCATAGATGCAAGCATCAACAACAGAATACAAGAGATAGAAGAAAGAATCTCAGGTGCTGAAGATACCATAGAAAACATTGACTCAACCATCAAAGAAAACGCAAAATGCATAAAGTTTGTAACCCAAACCATCCAGGATATCCAGGAAACAATGAGAAGACCAAACCTAAAGATTATAGGTATAGAAGAGAGCAAAGATTTCCAACTTAAAGGACCAGCAAATATCTTCAACAGAAGAAAACTTCCCTAACCTAAAGAAAGAGATGCCCATGAACATACAAGAAGCCTACAGAACTCCAAACAGACTGGACCAGACCAGAAAGTCCTCCCGGCACATAATAATCAAAACACCAAATGCACTAAACAAAGAAAGGATAAATATTAAAAGCAGTAAGGGAAAAAGGTCAAGTAATTTAAAAAGGCAGACCTATCAGAATTACACCAGACTTCTTACCAGAGATGATGAAAGCTAGAAGATCCTGGGCAGATCTCATACAGACCTTAAGAGAACACAAATGCCAGCCCAGACTACTATACCCAGCAAAACTCTCACTCCAAGATGGAAAAACCAAGATATTCCATGATAAAACCAAATTTACACAATATCATCCCACAAATCCAACCTTACAAAAGATAATAGATGGAAAACGCCAACACAAGGAGGGAAACTACATCCTAGAAAAAGCATGAAAGTAATCTTCCAACAAACCGAAAAGAAGATACCCACACAAACAAAAATAACACCAAAAGCCGGGCAGTGGTGGCGCACGCCTTTAATCCCAGCACTTGGGAGCCAGAGGCAGGCGGATTTCTGAGTTCGAGGCCAGCCTGGTCCACAGAGTGAGTTCCAGGACAGCCAGGGCTACACAGAGAAACCCTGTCTTGAAAAAAGATAGATAGATAGATAGATAGAGAGAGAGAGAGAGAGAGAGAGAGAGAATAACACCAAAAATAATAGGAAGCAACAATCACTATTCCTTAATATCTCTTAACATCAATGGACTCAATTCCCCAATGAAAAGGCATAGACTAACAGAAATATTTTTCATGTAAATCTTCAATTTTATCAGAAAATGTTTGTAATTCCTCTTTCAATTTAGTAATGTTTCTTTTTTTTCTTTTTTAATTTTTTTTGAATTTTATTTTATTTTCTAAGTTTTTTTTATTTACATTCAAAATCATTTCCCCTTTCCCGTTTCCTCCCTCCCCGAAAGTCCCATAAGCCCCCTTCCCTCCCTCTTTTCCCCATTCAACCCCCTCTCCTTTCTCTGTCCTGGCATTCCCCTACATCCAGTCTCTCCAGGACCAGGGGTCTCTCCTTCCATCTTCTTGGAAATCTATTGATATACGAAGTGTTTCTAGGGTATTCCGAGATTCTGGGTTAATATCCCCTTATCAGTGACTGCATACCATGTGTGTTCTTCTGTGATTGGGTTACCTCACTAAGGATGATATTTTCCAGTTCTGACCATTTGCCTAGGAATTTTGTGAATTCATTGTTTTTAATTGCAGAGTAGTATTCCATTGTGTAAATATACCACATCTTCTGAATCCATTCCTCCGTTGAGGGACATCTGGGTTCTTTCCAGCTTCTGGCTATTATAAATAAGGCTGCTATGAACATAGTGGAGCATGTGTCCTTATTGCATGCAGGTAAAGCCTCTGGGTATATGCCCAGGAGTGGTATAGCCGGATCCTCCGGGAGTGTCATGCCCAGTTTTCTGAGGAACCAATGTTTCTTTATGTCTACCATTTTATCTGTATTATTTTTGATGATAATCTTCAATTTTAACATGTTTTTCTATATATTTCTTCTATTTTATCAAAATGTTTTCCATGTAAATCTCTGATTTTATCACAAAATGTTTTTAATTCCACCTTCAATTAATTTAGAAAGGTTTTTTATATCTACCATTTTATCTGTATAATTTTCCATGGTAATCTTCAATTTTAACATGGTTTTCTATATATTTCTTCAATTTTTTTCAGAAATATTTTCAGTGTAAATCTTCAACTTTATCAGAAAATGTTTATAATTCCACTTTCAGTCAACTTAGGAATACTTTTATGCCTACCATAATTATATCTATATAAAATTTTCCATGATAATCTTCAATTTTAACATGTTTTTCTACATTTTCTATAATTTTATCAGAAATATTTTCCATGTAAATCTTCAATTCTCTCATAAAATGTTTCTATTTCATTTTTTCAATTAATTTAGCAGTGGTTTTTATGTCTACCAGTTTACTCTTTAATTTTCCATGAAAATTGTCCATTTTAACATGTTTTCTATATATCTCTTCTATTTTATCAGAAATATTTTCCACATAAATCTTCAATTTTATCATAAAGAGCTAAAGTGGATGAGACCTTAGATTTCAATTCCTTTCCTTTGTAGGCACTAATTGCATCTTGCTCTTAGGAGCCTAAATTTCATGGGAATACTGTATTGTTTCTATATTTGGCATAACGTATCAGAAGACAGAGTTTGGGGATTCCTGAATGACTGGAAATTGAGGTATAGGGTAGTTTCCAGAAAAAAGAAAGCTAGTTTTGACGAATCCGTTGCATAACCCCTGCCTTGAACTTTCAACTGCCTTTTAAAGTGCTTGTGAGTGGGGGAGAGATTTTAGGGCCAGGGAGAACCACAGACAGAAAACTGAACACGCAGGAGGGTATTTCCATGGTGACTACTGAGGAAAAGATCTGCGCTGCTTACTCTCTGAGACAGGCTTGGAAAATCCTTCAGTTTAGGGCAGGAGTGGCAAGAGTTCACCTCTTTACTGCAAAGACCATGTCCTCAAATTGAGAGGGAAGGCTTAAAACCCAGAGGGAGGCAGACTTAGGAACCCTGGGAAGTACAAAACCACAGGCTTTGACTTAAATACCCACAGGAAAAATCAAATGTTAGGGAACAATAAAAACCATGGCATCTCTTGAGTTGTCACCCACTCTATCCATTACTGAATATTTCAAGAAAGTAAAACTCCATTTAAAATCAAGATGTTGGATGAGGTCATTATAAACAAGGTCTTCAAAATTTACAGGTGAAATCTTTAAAGCTAATATTATTGAAATGTTTGAAGATCTAAAGTTAAAAATAACCACAGTGAGTGAATAGGGAATTTAAAGCAAATAAAAGCGAACTGTACTAAAGGATGGTGTGTACATTGTAGAATGGCAAATTAAATGAAAATAATTGTAGCAAATGTTCTGGGATAAAAAGAGACCACCTCAGTTAAAAACTCAGCTAACAAATAAAGAGCACTGAAAATATTATAAATTACCCAGTGTTTCTTAAATACAAAAGTAAATTTCATTGTTTAGTTGCGTTGCAAAGTTTATAGCATGCATTTAAGGTAAAATACCACAGTACCTCAAGGAAAGTTTGAGTGTGCACTTCTGTGTGTCTAGGGATGTTAAACAATCTCGTGCAAAGCTTGCAATTTCACATATTGTGGGATATAAAAATAGAAGTAGACTGTGAAAAGTCATAGATACATTTTATAATTCATTAAGGAAATAGAATACAGTAAGTAGAGTTTTATATGAAAAATGGATAGAGAAGATAGGTATGGGTATAGAGGAATATGGAGTTGATCTATAAGTACAAGACAACAATACCCCAAACCCCAAAGTGTGAGTAAAACATAGGAAGAAAAAAGAAAAAAAATGATTTGCTGAAAAACTGAAATATCAACTGTATGTATGTAGCTAAGCAATTTCAATCAAATACTTGAAAAATTTCCAACTGATTAAGAAAGATAGCCACTGTTCTAATTATTTGTCTGTTTTATAAACAGTGATGAAGACAGCTTATTATATTTATTTATTTATAATTAATTACATTCATTCTTTGAGAATTGCATCCATGCATATTGTACATTCTGACTGTGCTCTTCTTTTCTGCTGTCCATTCCTCTGTCCAACAAATAAGTCCTTCTGTGTTCATGATTTTTCATTCTGTTCTGTGACCACTGAGTTTAATCAGCTCTGTGTGACCATGGGTTTGGAACTGTTCATTGGATCCCAATGAGCTCAGGAGTGGGTACACAATAAAGACAATGACCTCTTCTTCCTCAGAGTCCACCAGTAGCCAGTAATTGAACATTTTATAGGATGAATGTGGGCTGTTGTTGAACGGGGAGAAAGGCATCCACTCAAAAGGCCATTGCATTCTAATCTTAACCTATGTAATATATTTGTAGTCTAGACTTTAACGTCTATAAGAGATACTAACAACTTGCCATATATTCTATGATGAGCAATTGGATTTTTTTTTATAAGTGTCCAAACTTAGTAAAAGAGTCTTCATTTAGAAGTGCTGGGAAAATTGTTGCTTATTTTAGAATTATGCTCATCATCATAATTAAAGGATTTTGTTGATGCTCTTGTTTATTTTAGGACCAATGACACTGGATTCCTCTCCTATAAAGAACATCTGCCTGTCACTAAGATAGTGATTACGGACACAGGACGGCCCCATTCAGAAGCTGCTTATAAACTGGGGCCTCTGCTCTGCCGGGGAGACAGTAAGTGGTCCCAATGTGTGAACTTACCAGAAGAAAGTCTTTTTGCTTGAGTATTACATGTCATTCAGTAATAGTGTTATTGATCAGAAGTGTATCGGGAAAATCCATGAGATGTATTCTTTAATTTTTTAATGACCTTTGTGTGTGTATATGGAGGTGTGTCGGGGGAAGGGAGGAGCATGTGACACAGTGCACATGTAGAGGCCAGAAGATAACTTGAGAGAGTCTATCCTTAGCTCCCAACATGTGGGTACCAGTGATTGAACTCAGATCGAGAGACTTGGCAGCAAGTACCTCTCCCACCACCCACCTTTACTTCATGAAAGGTTAAAAAGAAAGAGAAAGAAATTATTGGCTACCCAGCTGATTGGTTCATAAATGCATCCTAGCCACCCTAAGTTTTCTCTGTGTCTTTATCTACTTAGAAAGAATCAGTGCTATACAAAATGGTTAAGAATTCATGTGTACTTCCTACTGGTAAGCCTGGGGTGAGACGAGAAAATCAATAGAAGCACATGTCAGTTTGATCAAACATATTTCAACCTTTAATCTCTATTCTTTTTCAGTTCACATGTGTGTGAATTGACTTTCAAACAATTGGTCTTCTGCTCTGTGTATTTAATTGTAACCATTCTAAAGTGGGATTTTAAAATTCAGAAATAGTTTATGTCACAAGCAGATATATACCCATACACACATACACACACATATACATATATACATACACACATCATATATACATACATACACATGCACACACATACACCCATACATAAACACATACACTCATATACACATATACACCCACACCCACACATACACCCATACAAACACATACACCTGAACACACACACATAGTGCATGCTCATACATATCTAAATATTTGTTTTTTGTCAGGGAATGAAATGAGCAGAGATTATTAACCTTTCTCATCAAAATAAGTTAGCTTAAAAGTAGATGCATTGATTATGTATGCTTTTAGTATTTCCAGAAATTAAAATGGAAATAGAAAGAAATATTTGCTTGCATTAAAAGCATGCCTTAAAATACAATTTTATTGTGGGCGCTCCACAGAACCAGAAAAGATGTGACATTCAGTAGATAAAGGGAGATGCATAGCAAAGTTGCTTCATTAAAAAGCAAAGATATTACTGGCCTATAAACATTACATATGCATTCTATAAAACTGCTATTCACCCACCATTTCTGGTGTGTATCAGTCCTACCCTTGGCTCAATCCCACAATCATAAGAAGATGACATAAGGATGTTTCCTGGAGGGAAAAACTTATGAGCATAGAGATGAGGTCGTAAACTCAGCATGGATCCAGAGGAGTACACAATATTTTGTGGCTACAGAGATATCTACTCACTGTACTGCATGGGTAGGCCAAAATTCTGCAGTAATATGCTGTCCATGTCTGTTTCTCCCCCTCAGGGTAACCAGGTCCATTGTGCACCAGGCTGCACTGGACAGAGGGAAGCTTAACTGGGCACTGGTGGGTGCAGGCAGGATCTTAATTGGAGTGAGTTCATTTAATTGGGGGGAGAAAAGGGGTGTTTATGCCCCTCGGGAGGTGTCTAGGGTCTCTGAGACAAGGTTTGTGTGTCTGTACTATTGGCTAGGACAAGAGTGTTGGAAGACACTTCATCTAAATACTTGGGGGCTGTAGGGGTTTGGTAGGGGAATATGGAGGAGTGACCTCATAAGGTCAAACAGGAGTGATAACTGTAGGGGTAGTAAATTTGTTCTAGGGTTAATGGTGGGAGAGCAGGCTTTCTGGTGTCAGGTTGGGAGGAAGGGAGATAGCTAACTCCTGCCATCCTGTCTTTGAGGTTTTCAGGGTTAAGGCTGTCCTGACTCTTCCTCCATGTCTCTGGGCCATTATGGTTCCACAGTAACCAACCAGGACTTCTCTCTTATTGCATGTGCCCCAATTTCTGGGAATCAGGTGTGCTTCCACTGAGGTCATTCCTAAATTAATTCCTTGGGATTTTCTTCCTTCTTTCCATCTTTTCTTCCTTTCAAAGAAAGATTCTATTTAAAAATAAAATATTTTATTCGTTATGTGTGAGTGATTGTATGTGTGCATTGTGTGTGTGTGTACCACATTGATTCTTATTGCTTTCAGAGGCTTGAAGAGAATTTCAGATCCACTGGAATGGAGTTACCTATTGTGATCAACAATTTGGTAACTGAACCTGGGTCCTCCACAAGAGCAGTACTCAACCTCTAAGTCATCTCTCCAGTTCTAACCTTAGAACTACTTTATCTAAAATTCTTACTGAATATTTAAGAGTTCTCTCTCTCTCTCTCTCTCTCTCTCTCTCTCTCTCTCTCTCTCTCTCTCTCTCACACACACACACACACACACACACACAGATCCACAGAAAGGCACCACACATATAAACATACTGATTATATACTTTTTAAATTAATTCTTTAAATTGTGCCTTGGAATAAGTCTACATCCAGACCATCTTTCTCTACCTTCTCGTTGTTGATATTAGCAATATCTGGAACCATGTAGCAGTTTCTAGGGGGAGAGATCAGGGTTGCTGACACAAATCTTACAGCACACCAGACTGCCATGCACAAAAGAACCTAGGATCCACATGTGTATCCTGCTAATATCAGGAAACTAGAAGTTAAATAGTATGATTCATGGATACAGAAGACAGCAATCTTTACAACATAGATATATATCTTGTTTGTAGTATTCTGAGGCCTGCTTATTAACTTGTGATTGACTACTTCAATTGTTATTTACTACTTGGTCCTCATGCCTCCTATGGTTTGTGGGGTGAGGGTTATTTTCACATGAGGTCTGACATTAGGCAGGTTTTCACTGTTGCAGCAAAACATCGTGACAAGTTATTTGAACTGGAAAGGGTTTGGTTGTTTGGTTTTGCTTTGGTTTTGCTTCTGGTTTCAGGGATTTCAGTCCATGATCAATTAGCTCCCTTGCTTTTGTGCTATGGTGAGGGGGGGAAGTAATTGCAGAAAGGGAAAAAAGAGAGGTGGGGAGCATGTTTGCTCATCTTGTACTGGCATGGAGGACAGAGACAGAGGGAGAGGCAGAGGCAAAGATAGAGAGAGAGGCAGAGGCAGAGATAGAGAGGCAGAGGCAGAAACAGAGGCAGAGACAGAGACAGAGAGAGAAAGAGGCAGAGGCAGAGACAGAGGCAGAGGCAGAGACAGAGACAGAGACAGAGACAGAGAGAGAAAGAGGCAGAGACAGAGACAGAGGCAGAGAGAGAGAGAGAGAGGCAGAGGCAGAGAGAGAGAGAGGCAGAGGCAGAGAGAGAGAGAGAGAGGCAGAGAGAGAGAGAGAGAGGCAGAGAGAGAGAGAGAGAGAGAGAGAGAGAGAGAGAGAGAGAGAGAGAGAGAGGCAGAGGCAGAGGCAGAGGCAGAGGCAGAGGCAGAGGCAGAGGCAGAGGCAGAGGCAGAGACAGGCAGAGGCAGAGATAGAGAGGGGACAGGAAGAGAGAAAGGAAAGGCCTGGGGATCAAATGTATCCTTTAAAGGTTGACTCTGAACAGTCTACTTCCTCCATCTACAATCTCCTTAGTTTTCATTATCACCAATAACACTATCATATTATGACTCCACTGATGGATTAATTCATTGATTAAGTCAGAATCCTCCTAATCTATTACCTTCTACTGACATCACAAGGTGAATTATAAACCTTATGACCAGCAATGGGAACATTAATGTACTACCAAGGGAAAGAAAAAGGGGAGGACTGAAGACAGGCCTTAAGAAAGAAGGGTGTCAGGGAAGTAAATTCCATATGCTAGATGGATAGTTCAGAATTAGGTGCTTACGGATAACCCATGACTTTCTGCTTGGAGTAAAACTGGTTCTATTGTTGCCAGGCAGTGGTGGCGCATGCCTTTAATCCTAGCACTTGGAAGGCAGAGGTAGGCAGATTTCTGAGTTCAAGGCCAGTCTGGTCTACAGAGTGAGTTCCAGGACAGCCAGGGCTACACAGAGAAACCTCTAGAAAAACAAAAAGCAAACAAGCAAACAACAAAAAAAACTGGTTCTATCATTCATTGACATTCATTGAAGTAAGATTTTTAAAATAATTTGGAACAGAGAAGCAGAGGCATATAAATAAAACAGGATTAAGTATCTTTTTTTTCTCAGAAATTTATCTATAGTTGCAATTAGAGGTGCTGCAGACTTTAACTCTAGCCATTTTGTAGAAGAGAGGACAGAGATGCTGAGAAACATGCAAATAAATTAAAAATGAGTGTAAACTCTGTTGACTACTAGCTATGAGACTTGCCCTAATTATTTGGCGGCCTCTCTTCTCTCAGATCCTTCTTGTTTTTTGCTTAAGTAGGTCTGAAGTTCATGCCATTGCTAACATTATTGTCAACAGCAGAAGTCACATGTAAAAACTGGTAAGATGCTTTTCTCAGAAGCATGATGGCTTGGAATAGTAAAACTGATTTCTGTGGCAGAAGAAAAGCCCCATAAATACTATTATCCTTAATCACCACGGTTTTAAAACCTTTATCGTTCATGTGCTTATTTATGTTGTTCTTTAATGACCCAGTTTTTGTGCATGACAAATATTAAAGGATCTATTTAGACAATGTAAAAAGCTTAAGGATTTTGACAAAAGCTTAAAGCTACAAAACCATCCACACACTAAAAGCAGATAACATTTCCTTCACCTGATGATAATAGTTCCCTTTTATACCTTGCCAAAATTCCTCTCACCCAGAAGCCCTTGCAAAAAATATCTTTTTTGCTATAGCTGTAGTTTTGACTTTTCCAGGACCCTTTAACAATGGAATCATTCAAAGCTGTTTTCTATTATATCTGTTTTCTTTAACTTTACATACTGCACTTTTTTTTCTTTTTTTCTTTTCTTTAATTTTATTTTTTTAATTTACATTCCAAATCACTTCCCCTTTCCCGTTTCCTCCCTCCCCGAAAGTCCCATAAGCCCCCTTCCCTCCCTCTTTTCTCCATTCAACCCCCTCTCATTACTCTGTCCTGGCGTTCCCCTACATCCAGTCTTTCCAGGACCAGGGGTCTCTCCTTCCATCTTTTTAGAAATCTATTGATATGCTGATTGTGTCTAGGGTATTCTGAGATTCTGGGTCAATATCCCCTTATCAGTGACTGCATACCATGTGTGATCTTTTGTGATTGGGTTACCTCACTAAGGATGATATTTTCATACTGCACTTTTTAAAAAAAAAGAATTATTTATTTTATGTATAGGAGTACACTGTAGCTGTCTTCAGACACACCAAAAGAGGGTATCAGATCCTATTACAGATGGTTGTGAGCCACCATGTGGTTGCTGAGAATTGAACTCCGGATCTCTGGAAGAGCAGTCAGTGCTCTTAACCACTGAGCCATCTCTCCAGTCCTACTTACTGCACTTGATGGGCTTTTATGTACCCATACCTCCCCCTCCTCCTTTGTGATTCAGTAGTTATCCTAAGGCTGCATTATAATGAATGGAATGGGAATCCATTCACTAGTTCATGCACTGTTTGGCCATTTCCAGGTTTAGGAAACTATTAATAAAGCCAATATAGAGTTATGCCTGCAAGTTCTTGATTTTTATCTAAAAAAAAAATGAATGATTACTCATTCATTTGATGTATGGAAGGTACGACAAATTTTGTAACATGCAGTAGACGACATAGCCTGTAAAATCATACCTCACATAACAAATTCATCAAAGGTCAAAGATTTTAGCATCATAGTAACTCTTAATTTTTCTGGGAGGCTTCTAGAATCTTTAGAAAAGCAATCTCTCTCTCTCTCTCTCTCTCTCTCTCTCTCTCTCTCTCTCTCTCTCTCTCTCTCTCCCTCCCTCTCTCTTTCTCTCTTTCTCTCTCTCTCTCTCTCTCTCTCTCTCTCTGGGTGTGTGTGTGTATCTGCCTTCCTGTCTGTCTCTCTGTGTGTGTCTGTCTGTGTGTATGTGCATGTGTGTGTCTGTGTGTCTATGTTTGCCTGCCTGTCTTTCTGTGTGCATCTGTGTGTGTGCCTCTGTGTTTCTGCCTGCCTGTCTATGTGCATGTGTGTGCGTGTGTCTGTATGTATGTTTGCCTGCCTGTCTCTCTGTGTGCATGTTTGTGTGTGTGTTTAGAGGTCAGTAGACATCTAGTGTGAGGCTGTACCTTTCACCTTGTTGGAGGTAGAGTCCTTTATTGTTCTCAAATGAATAAGCCAAGAAAGCTGTCCTGCAGGTTTAGAGGAATTCTCTCATTTCTGCCTCTCACCTCCACTCCCCAACCCCCCACTCCCACAGTTACAGATGCCTGTTGTGACACCACCCCCCTTCATATGAGTTCTGGGAAATCTGAATTCACATTTGGATGCTAAGGACTTCACTTACTGAGCCTTTGCCTTAGCCCTCAATTCTAAAGTCTTGCCTAGTCTATACCCAGGTGTCTTTTACTTCAGACACAAAAGAACTGAGGGAACTAATAAAAGGCAAAGATCCAAGTTTACCTGTGGGAAGAGAGCTGAGAAATGCTCAACCTTGTGCTTTCATGTCTCCTCGGCCTACCAGGATCTGGGGAGTGTCTTTGATTTTGTCACACCATTGACAGTCTGTAGACCAACAGCTCTGACGTCAGCATACAGTTATACTAGCGCCCTGTAGCTCATTTCCATAGATTCTCATTCAGGAAGTGGCAGGGTGGATAGAGTTTTGTCTAACATCCTTCGGGAAGCTTCTAGTCTATGGATCTGTCTGTATAGTATTGCCCTAGGCCAGTATGGAATATAACCTGGTGGTCAGCTGGCAACTCTGTGTCCTAGTCAATGATGAGGTTGATACCGGACGCAGAATATGTTTTTAGAATGATTTATGCCAATTGGATGGAGAAATTTATGTCTGTTGAACAGAGCAGTAATAAAAAATGGACAGGAGATGGTGGCTTTGTGCAGTTGTTTTTCTCATTCTGTTTTTCTAGCAATTTATTTTTATTGTAGTCATACAAAAGCATCAGCCTGTGATGGATTAGGGTGAGAGGGGGAAAAAAACCTGAAAGAAAAGCAAGTATGTTTTCTAAAGATAGCTTGAGAATCCCAGCTAGAAGTCAGCAGCTGGCTTAGGTCTCAGGTAGTACTGACCCAGAGCTTGGATATTCCAGTGGTCCTTCCAAAATCTTCAGAACTCCTCTGACATTTTTAGGAGACAAACTGTAATCAGGTATGATGCACAGAGTTAAGTGATTTTGGGTCATGCAACAAAAAGACATCATGGGGGGCATTCTGCTCTGGTACCATTTTGCCACCCATCTCCCTCTCTATCCATCTCAATGACATTATGCAAATAACCCCATCTTTTTTTTTTAAACTAAACTATTTAAACACTCAAATTAAAACCTTTCTTTTTTTAAAAAAAAATGTTTTATTTTATTTTTAGTTTTTACTTATTCACTTTACATCCTACTCACTGCCCCCTTCCTGGGCAGCCCATCCCACAATCCTTCCCCCATTCTCCCTTTCCCTTCTCTTCTGAGGGGGCTGGGTATTCTCCCACTCTGGCACATCAAGTCTCTGGGAGGCTAGGTGGTTTCTCTCCAGCTAAGTGAGGCCAGACAAAGCAGCCCAGTTAGAACACATCTCACTTACAGGCAACTGCTTTTGGGATATTCTTGATGAAGCTTTTCTCCCAGATCTCTTGAGAACACAGACCTCCTGCTGTCTGTTGAGGCAAATATTGAGTATATTACTCCGACTTATTTCTCATACAGCCTTTGATTCTTTTTGAGTGCTCAAGAATGGGGTCCATTGCTCATTTATTTTTGTGTTCCTGGTACCCAGTACTTGACTATGACATGAAAGGTAATCAATACATAGCAGTTTTTAGAGGAAGGAGAGCGATCCTTCATACCCATCGAAAGAAATCTGTACATGCTTTGAGAATTATTGGTAAGAAACAAAGAGTAAGCTATGAGTTGTATAAGCAATTGAAAGATAAGCAGATGTGTGCATTCCACAAAAGTAGTTTAGATGACAGAGGAAGATGGTCGCTGATTTTTAAAGTTGCTCACAGCATCAAGCACATCTGGTTCTACCCAAGACATTTGCTTGTCATGTTCCCCAGCTGTGGCTGTCAAAATGCTTTCAGGTACAAATATGAATTTATTTTAGCTCTGAATTTATTTATTATAGAATTGATTCATATTTCTCTTTATTTGTCCTTTGGGAATTTTATACTAGCCGTTTGTATCTATTCCTGTTCCCCACACACTCAACTTTGCATCCTTACTTATGAAATGGATCAAGTCCTATTTGTGCTTCTTGTTATTCTCTTGGGTGTGTGGCCATTCACTGGAGTATAGAGGACCAGCCAAGGACCACACCCCTAAACAAAACTGACTCCTATCCCCTAGAAGCCACCAGCTCTCAATAGCTCCTTGGCTAGTGGTAGAACTCATGTGTCCCTCCACCTCCTTGATGGAACCTTGACTGGCATAGTTTTGTGTAGGCAACCACAGCCTTAATGAGTACTCTACAAGAAGTGTATTCATTTATAAAACAGAAACATTTTCTACTTCTTGGTGAAAAAGAATGGTTGATGGCCTGCATTTCTTTGCTTTTTGTTTAGAAAACAAAAAATCATTACTAACCAGGTTTTGCTAGCGCTGCTATTCTTTGTAGAGTTGCTTATACTTAAGTATCATCTCAGACCTATCATTAAAGCCTCTCTGTTCCTGAATTCCTTTTTATTTTGATTTACTTCTGCATGAATTTTGTTGTCAAGTATCTGTTGTTTTCTTTTATTTTTCCCACTAGGATGTGTGAGTGCTGTCTTTCCCGAGTCTGCACTGCACGTGCTTGGGAATAATTGTCACCTTAGGATTAGTAGCAAACAGCCAATTTAGCCTTAAAACATTCTCATTTTCTTGGCAACAACTTTACTGAGATGCGATTCACATGCCCTACAGTCCCCCTCCCTTTATAAACATGCACAATGCAGCCATGTTCTGTGTGCTTATTCATTTTAGAGGAACACTTGTCTCCACAGCTAGTGGGAAAACTCTGTATCATCTACAAATTAAACCTGTATGCACTTTCCATGAATTCTCGCCTCAGACATATGTAGCAACTTAAAACAAAGGCGCTACAGACTGACTTATTCTGTCTGATTCATATATATGAAAACCCAAACTGTGTATAGTTTTGCGACTGGTTGTTTTCACACTATTTTAAAGTTCATCTGTGTTGAAGCATGTATTGATATCTTATATCTATGAACAAATAACATTTCACTATAGGAGTAGATAAATACACTTTTTATCCCTTTATCTATCCATTATTTGATGAACACTTAAAATAACCCCATTGTACTTTTTGAACAGTGAGAGTAGGTTCCTATAGTTATTTTTAAGTTGTTTTGTAGACAGAGGTTTTGATTTTTCTTGATCTTGTCTTAAAAATCTAACCAGAGAATTGACAGATTCCAGCACATCCCTTTGGGCTCGTTACTGTGGGAACCACTGTAACATTTTGGGGCCATGCTTTTTGACCTCTGCCAGGGTTTTCCTACTTGGTTTGCACTGAAGAAGGCAGCCATCTTGTTTTCTGTAGCTGCTCATTAGGTCTTTCAGGATGACTACAGAAGCAGATTCCGTTTCTGAAAGGCATTTGTCTGTTGCCTCAACACTTAAAAATGTAACAAAATACCCTCTAGACTGGATATATTTTCCTTTCCTGCTCAGAAATTGGTGGACAGTATTTTTTAATTTTCCTGCATTGAAGACTTTGGAGAAATATGAGGTCAAACAAATTTTTCCATTCTAAAGAAGATTCGCCCTTTTTAGGTAATCTCTTGAAGGAAAAACTATACTTAAAGGTCATTATTTAATAAAAATGCATCCAAGAGTTATACATTTGATATTTTTTCTGTGAAGCAGATACAATTACCTAGAAGGCTTACTCATTCTGTGTTTTGAAGAGTTTTTGCAAATGTTCTAAATTTCTGTTCTTAGTTACTTTTTGGACATTGAGACTGTCAATCACTTTTATTAAATGTATTTCTACCGAGTTGTGTTGATGTTTTGGGGGAAAATTACCCATAAAAATCTATCAAGTTAGGAAAGATGGTTGAGTGTTACTTGTTCTAAGAAACATTTGAGTCTCTGAAATCCATCTTGTCTGTATTGACTGGTCTAGTGGCCTGAGAAAGTGCAGCTGCCAATGATATATTATATAATCTAAGGTTCATGGATGTAATAAACAACTTTGCAGAAGTTAGGTGCTCAGACTAGGAAAAAGATATTGACTAGTGATTTGCTTAATTTCCCTTCCATTTTACATACTTCCTTCCAGTTGGCAATCTACCTGTGAGCCACTAAAGAAGTAGGGATCAATTCCATTTCAACACATAACAAGATAACATAATTTTCGTATCTTCTCTATGTCTGATAATCACCCACTCTCTATAAATTTTTATTTCAATGGCCATTATTCATCTTATAGTTAGCTTTTTTGTTGCATTTTCTAGTTTCTTAATGTTGTCATCTTATCATCTAACCCTTCCTTTTCTTCTTCCCTCCTCTTCATTTCCTTATTTTTCCTTTATGATAAAAAAGTTGAGTGGATTCCTTGGAACATATAAAAATTTAAACATGTAGGAATTATTCCAAGCTTTATAATTTCTCTGATAACAAAAGAAAGTATAATTTTCTTCAACAAGTACTTATTGATAGACTACTTGCATAAATAGATAGATAGATAGATAGATAGATAGATAGATAGATAGATAGATAGACAGACAGACAGACAGACAGATAGATCTAGAACATTCTTATACATGTTCTTGGCATTAACATTCACTTAGAAAGAGAAGACAATAATCCAGTAATATATATGATAGATGCTGACAAGAGCTGTCAAGAAAAAACAGTAAAATTAATACAGAAGGGAAGAAATTTTAAATGAGATGATTGTTCAAAGATCATTGAAAAGGCATCATTCAAACAATGTCAAGACTGAAGACAATAAGCAAACAAGGATTGATTATATATTTGAAAGCATCTCAAAACAAGAGGAACCCAGAGCAGTTATATAGATCTGGGGATGTAGCTGATATAAATGTATAAATGTATGTTTTCATGTAACAAAGTGGGGCACCATGAGCAGTTTGAGAATGGCAAAAGAGTCACATAGGAAACTGGTAATCATGCTAGGGAGGGTTTGGAAATCTTTATTTCCAGTTTGAGTGAGCTTGGAGAACATTAGAGAGTTTTGAGTAAGAGAACATGATTACTGATGTTTTAGTGAGATTCATCAGGATAGGACCAAAGCAAGATGTGGGTGATGCCATATTATTAACTATGTTGAAACACCATAGTGACTTGGAGTACAGTGAAATGGTGAGAGATGTGATTGTGGGCATTGTGTAAAGGGAGGGTTAATGAAGTTGCCAACGAATTGATGTCATTTTCAAGAGAAAATATGAAGAATATGACAGAGATGTGTTTGATATGATAGTTAGAAGCATAGAGCTGACATTGATTGAAATGGGAAACACTACTTCCAGGGTCAAGAAGTCGGAATTCTTGCAAGGAGCTTCATTTTTAGACATCTAAAAGCTGAGATGCCATCAGTCATTGAAATAGGGATGTGATGTTGTCACTATAAAAGTTCCAGGCTTCAGGCATATGTTTATATATAATAAATACGCCACAGAATAGATCAACTGGAGTCATTGTAGATGAAGATGTGTAGGGGCAGAGTCATGGGATATTCAAGAAGTGATAAGTGGAAGTGGTGAGGAGAAAGAAGGGAAGAAAACTGAGAATTATATAGTACTAATGCAAAAGGTAAAAATTTGTGGGTGTCCTGGGCTCCAAGTGAAAGCAGTGTTTTCAGGGAGGAAGCACAATCAACTACGTTAAATGTCGATAGCTGATATAAGGCAACAATTGTGACAACTGAATTGAACAATGTAGAGATCATCATTGACATTGACAATGGCTTGTTTAGGAAGGTTAGTTGAGCTGAGTGTGGGAGATTAGAGCCTAGAATAAGCTCATCAAACAGTGGATGTGAAACTGGGGAAATTAGTAATGGGAGGGAAGAAAGTAATATCATAGAATTGAGTTTGGAAGATGGGAGAATTAATAGCACAGTTGTACTGGAGGAAGAGACCAATCACAGACATCTTTGGAATAGGAACAGTTTGGGACGTAGAGTGTAGATAGTGATACCAGGGAGAATGCAGAGGTGAAGTAGGTAATTAGAGAATGTCTCTTGGGATGTTTATTTTTATAGAAGTTTAAGGGTGAAAAATGGGATGTTGTATGTTTGGAAACAGAGCAGGTTCAAAATCACCTTCTAAGAACATGGAATTCATGAAAACATTAGCCATATGTGGTGCTTGCAAATTAGCATGTAGTGTTCTCATTTGGCATCCAGCATGTGTTTACATAAGTTATATGTTAAAGGATACACACACACACACATACACACACACACACACACACACATAATATACTCAAGCAAAAACTATAATCTATAATTAAGTCATATGTGCAGGAGTCATTAGGTAGTAAATATGAATAATTTACCAACTCTTATTTTTGGTGAGTATACTCAGTGAGATACCTCATCATATTAATTAATATAGAAAAGCTTCCTCTGGACATGGAAAATAGAATCTGGTATGCCTGACTATGAATGTATTTCAAGGGCCAATGTGTTATAATTTAAAAAACACTGACGGGTCTAAAATAAAGTATGTATGTTTGCAAATACAGAGAGATGTTACGAGCTCTTTCATTTATTGTCTGTGAGAGTGTTAAAATATTTTAATAATATTCTCAGACAGTATTCTGAGTGTCTAATTATTCTTGACATTAAATGTGTGAATAAAGGAAATTCATTTTCATTGGCATGTGCTCAACAGAAAGCTCTTAATTTGTGATTATTTATCTTACTTCCACCAAAACAACTCAATCTCATGTTACTTAAATATCTAAGGTTGGTTACAAATGATGCATTATTGGCGAATTTTCTTCTTCTCAAGTGGGTAACTGGACTCAAAGTTTATTCCATAGCTATATATGTTAATGCAAGGAATCAGTATTTGGTAGACCAGATGTATTTTTGCATTTGAAATACATCTTTCTTTGCATATTAGCATGTTGTTTGATAGTTCAACTTAAGTTGCTTCAGATAAAGAAGACATGATGTATGGAAGGATCTCTTTTCTGATATCTAACACAACCTCACATACTTTCCAATGTTCTCGGACTTTCACAGGAATGACCTATGAATAAGTAACACCGAAGTTAAATCAACTTTGCTCACTTTGTTTACAATCTTATACATCCTTTTGTACCTAGAATGATAGTTGGTGGATGCTTGCATCAAAATCAAGCTGGGAAGATATCATTCAGAAAATGCTTGCTGTAGAGGTACAGGCATGCTAATTCAATTCAAGCACCTACTAGAAAGCTCTGTGGGAACTGATACAGTTAAATACCTGGGGTTTGCTGACCAAACTATCTCTTACTGAGTTTGGGCTCTCACAGATTTGGCTAGGGTAGCTGATCATGAGCCTCAGGAATCTTCCTCCTAGTGAGAGACCCTGTCCCAAAAATGAAGTGGACAGATCTTGAAGAATGACAGCTACAGTTGACCTTTGACTGTTTGCATACATATGCATGCTTGTGGCCATGCACACAGGAATATAAATTCACACATATATATAAATTCTATTCTTCCAGTCTCTTGTAAAATATGATTGTCTGTCCTTGAAAATTGAAACCCTTTGCATGTATGTATGTATGTATATATATATATATATATATATATGTATGTATATGAAATCTTTCCTTTGTTACTAATATCCACTTTTCTACAAAACTAATATAAGAATAATAAGAAACATTCTGCAGATTATTTTTAAAACCCTTTGATTACAAAGGCAATCTCTGCTCTGTTTTGTAAGAGGTAAAACTCATGCCAACTGTATTGAATGTGTTGGAGGAGACAGCAGGGGTATTTTACTGTATGCAAACACCCATGAATAGCTTTGCTCTCTTTTCTACTCATCTATAATCCACACACTGTGATTCTCCCCAGTCAGACTTCATTTGCTTCACCCTCATTTTCACACATATGGATTTCTATGGAAGCTCATAAATTGTTGAAAACAATAACAGAGGTGCTAAAAAGAGGAACCAGTGAATTATTAAACCAATGCGTAGGTTTTCATGTTCCAATAAAGCAACATGTAATTAATCTTGGTGTTTTATTTCTGTTAGGAAATTTTTATTTTCTAGCTCATTTTAATGACCCATAAATATTTAGAAGATACATTGACACCTAAAATATTCCTCACATCAATATTTTAATATTATATATTTTAATATAATACCTATGAAATTTACTTTTAAGAAGGGATTCTCATCACTTTCCTTTGATTTCCTTATATCCCCAACCCTAAGAAAATAGTACTCTTTTTTATACAATTCTTTTTTAAAAAGCCATTTTACTTATGAGATAACTAAATGCTTAGAAACTTTTTAAAAGTACATATAGTATTAAATAGTGCTAAATTCTAATTCCTTCAGGCTCTTTATAAAAATATTCACACATGAAATCAGATACATATTACATGTTCCTATTTTATATAAATAGAAATACATCTTCATCCTGATATATAATAGATGCTTATACATTTATATACATATATCTACATTATATAGTTGTAGAAATCTAAAAGGCAAAGTTTCCAAAGGAACTTCATTTTTCTTTACTGATTCATATTTGTTTAATTAGATTTTTTCCTTATTACTTAGTTCATTATCACTAAGTAATGTACTACAATACATCTTGATGTATTATTTGCTTGTACATGTTAATGCACACGTGTATACATGCACACAGAGGCCAGAGGTTGACATCAGGAGTCTACCACAGTCACTCTCCACATTGTGAGAAGAGTGTGTCTCTCACTGAACAGGAAGCTCGCCTGTCTCCCCTAGCCTAGCCCTGGGATTATAGACGCACCCTGGCACACCTGATTTTATGTGGGTACTGGGGATCTTGCTTAGGTCCTTGTGCTCACATGACAACTGCTTTACTCCATGAGTCACCCCTTCAGCCCAGTCTTCGCTATGTTTTCCCTATGTTTTTTTTTAAAGCATTGTTTTTACCCAGCAAAAAATCATGCAATACTTCAGAGCTGCTCCTAGGCAGCTTAGGGACTCTCCATTCCCCTTTCTTATAGAATCCTCTTTCGATGACACTTTTCTGCTTTTACCTGCAGATCTCTGCCTCTTCCTTACTCCGTCTCCATGCCTCCTTTCTCTGAGACTGCCCAAATCCTCTTGTGTGTACTGGACATAAGAAGCTGAACCATCATGTGCCACTACACACTATTCCATCAGTGTAAACGTTGACCTTGGTTTTCTTTATAATTTTCTTGAATTAGCATTGGTTTCTTAATCTCATGAATTGTGTTTGCCTCCATCTCTACCTATTGTGAATTTGTAAAATGGGGTTTGCTAACTAAACAAAGCATAGTATCCTGTGTGTAAGAGTGTTTTAGCTTCCTAAAGCTAAACTGTTTTCACTAACCTGAGAGCATTTATTGTATAGAGAGAAGCAATTCAAAGATTGTCCTTCAGATTCAACCATTCCCTGAATTCTTCCATATGAGAGTTTATTGAGTTAGTTATTATACATCAAGCAGCATAAGAAACCTTGATTTTATAATGTATTAATATAATAATAAAATAATATTACATGACTTAAACCTTGGTCCTGATCACTCCCTTTCTAAGTATATGAGATCATATTTAGCAATATCCCATAATTTAAAGTTACACACTTGGATTTTGTATCTAACGTTTTAAGAGAAGGGCAATGTTACTCCTTCTAAAAGATCAGGTAAGCGATTTAAAGAGCACAGATGTGCTATTACCTCTTTGCTGACATTTTGTATTTTTTGGGCGTCCTTTCATAGACTGAGCTAGGATCTAAGGGTCTAGTATAGAAGTGACAATTTAAAGGATATAAGACATAGCCTCGGCAAAACTCGGTTAATATGTAAATTCACTTGGCTGCACATGAAGAGGTGGAATCTTGGATTATGTTTTTTTTTACAACTGAATAAATTCAGTTTTAAATTGACGATATGTAGCAGAAATTTGACTTTTGAGTCAGGTCCATTTAAAAAAAAAACAGAAAGAGAACAAAAAAATAGACCTATATAGTGTTCTTTGCAGGATTAGCAGAAAAGAAGGCATAAATCTAAGGGATATATAGAAACAAGTCAAGTTTGTGATTTTCAAGTAGCTGGGTCTCTGCTGTCTGCTACCATAATGAACTCTTTCTTTAAAGCCCCAGCTACTGTCTCTGGAAGACCAGTATGTCTTTCTTATAGGAAGGTAATTTAGATAGGAGAATTTTATTCCTTGTTGAGAGGGTGGGTGGACCGGCTTCACACTAAGGATACCCTTAGTCCTAGTTGATGTGCTGAGAACTTGCTCATGGCAGCCGAGACTCATAGCACATTTCTTTGATAATTCTCCACATCACCTCAATAGATTCAGCTGGATTTCATCTTGACAGCCCTGCCTGTGAATTTGTATTTCATTTTCTGTATTTCTTCCTTCATACACTAAAATATTTCTTTTTTCAAGATAAAAGATGCAAATATCCACTAATGCTAGTCAAGATGGAAACACTGTATTTAGATTTCAAAAAATACACATACACACACACACACACACACACACACACACACTCAAACACACACACTCTTCATTACTCTGAATGTGTGTTGATGGGGCAGGTACCTGGGTTGAGGTAATTGTGGAGATCTGAAGAGATTGTTGGATATCCTCGAGGTAGAGTTATGAGGGTTGAGAGCTACCTGCTGTGGGTGATGGGAATCAAATTTGGGTCTTTTGGAAGACAAGTACAGAGTCTTAACTGCTGAGCTATCTCTCCAGCCTCTACATGTTTGGGTTTTTCCCAGATCGCTAAACAGATATTCCAAGCTTCATTTATCATCTATTCTTAAGTATTGAATATTTGTAAACATTTAGAGAAAGCTTTCACCTACTTCCCTGTTATAAGCAAAACAAAGAGTGACTATTGAGTGAAAAATGCATTTTCATAAGTACAACTGTGCTACATAGACTAAGTGTATTTTGGTCTTTAATTACATGAAAGCATATTTAGAATGCTATTTTCAGTGTGAAGTTGGCAAGGCCCAATAATAGGAGTAGTTGAGAATGTAACTTTATGGCAAGTATGCTTTGCAAGGAGCTTCTGTAGGGAGTTTTTGAGTCATAACAACTAGGTATTATGCTTTCAAGATACAAAAATATTAAGCAATTAACCAAGGCTTAGCAGATTCTTCAGATACTACTTTAGCCGAGTATAGAATTTTTGTTTGTAGCTGTCTTTTTTTTTTTTTCTTGTATTGTGGCCATTTCTGTAGGAATCTTTCCTGCTGTATGTTGGAGAGAATTCAGGTTTTCATCTCCATAGGATCTCTCATCCTATGCCTGTGTGTCTGCACATAGTTAACACGGAAAGAGGTTTATTTTAGATGGATGAGTGACGTTTTTAAACAGGCATGATGCTAAATGGAGAAAACACAGTTGCGGTTACAAAATTCCTGTATGCCATAGATTTGTTTTCTCCTTGAGGCTGGTCTTTTTTGTTCTTGTCTAAACAGGGCCGTTTTGGAATGCAGCTTCCTTTAATACTGAGGCTTCCTACCTCCACTTCCCCACATTCCATGGAGAGCTCAGTGCAGATGTGTCCTTCTTTTTTAAGACCACAGCCCTATCTGGAGTGTTTTTAGAGAACCTGGGAATCACTGACTTCATTCGAATAGAATTACGCTGTAAGTATCCTTTCTAGAAAGGTCCTAGCACACAGTCCTGAATTCTTCAGTTAACTTTTAGGAGCTCATACCTCTTGTATGAAAAAAAAAATCTACTTTCCAAGAAAATAATTTAATACTTAACAAGTGATAATTCAGTAAAAATATTGATAAATTCATTAGCAGTGGAAAAAGTTTTAAGTTGAAGTAATTAAAATTGAAGACAAATTTTTATTTAATGACTAATAATAATAACAAAATTACTTAATGAACCACTTATTATTTTGATATATTCATAGGCTGCTATTAATAGCATAATATCCAATGCATGTCTCATGCTGTCAAATTATATAAACTTTGAATCAATGAAGTGATTATTTTGTATAATCAACTACAGATGCTAGTTTTGTGCTCTCTGAACAGTTGAATCTTTATCAATGTGAAAGATTAGATCAGAGGAGGAACCTCTAAAAGTCTTTTATTTTTATCCTAAAATGCATCTTACCACCTCATTCCACCTCAAAATGGTCATGTCTTTTGGATGCTGTTGCTTTCTTTTATATAATGTAAGCCTTGTGTCTAATGATTGCTGTGTGGTATTAAGAGTATTGAAGACTAACCTGGAAACCCCTTATATCTGATCTTTCCAGCACCCACAACAGTCACCTTTTCATTTGATGTGGGGAATGGACCTTTTGACCTCTCTGTGCACTCACCCACCCACTTCAATGACAACCAGTGGCACCACGTGCGAGTGGAGAGGAACATGAAAGAGGCATCCCTTCAGGTGGATGAGCTCCCTCCAAAAATACAAGCTGCTCCCACGGATGGCCACGTCCTGTTACAGCTCAATAGTCAACTCTTTGTTGGTAAGTCACTCTCTTAAAACACCAAAGGCTTACTGCAAGTCTATAGATGAGTCACAATAAAACAATCCCAATTCGAAAAATGGTGATAAATACCTAATAGCAGAGACAAAACATTATTTATTGAAAATACAGGTTCCAATCTGTGCCAAGTTCCATTCCTTCCTAATAATCAATCCATGTAATAGGTATTATCCCTACCCTAGATTGGGGTAGAGTGGCTGGGGTTTGGGTGCCTTATAGCCTGAAACCAACCTAGTTAAGAGATATGAATTTGTCTGCAACTATGTCCTCACTCTGCCCACCTAACTTCTTAAAATGTAGAGGTTGCATAACATGTGATGTTTTGTGTATTCCATCGGGGCTTTTAGTGTGATCTGGGATACATTAGTCTCTGTCCTCAGAAATAAGGAGCCCTTGTAATGCCAGCCAGTGATGTTTCTTCCCAACTTGTACATGTAGCAAAACCAGGACAATGGTAGTAAAAGGTGGGGGGGGAAGACAAACCTCAGAGCTCAGTTTCAACAGCTTCTCTTCTATTTTGTCCATTTTATTATCGGCTCTCTTCTGGTAATTTATTTTATAATGTCCATTGACTCAGTGTTTTCAGGATGCCAGACTGGAATTCCTCTCCATGGGTTTAATTTTCTTTCACATCTTTGCTAATCACTTTTGCAGAAGTTATAGACCATGAAGTTCAAGAATTATCGTTTATCTGATCCCAGCTCATACGTTTTAATGTAAACAAAGACTCAGAGACACTATGAGGCAGGATAAATGATGAATTATCAGAAATTATAACTAAGACATCTTTAATGGCTATATTTAGGCCAACATTCATAGGCTGCTCCCCCCTCCCCCATTACACCTTCAGCTGCCTAACAATCTTATTAGCATCCTTTCACTGAAAGAAATGAGCTTGGTAGTTACATATCTGACAGAGACATATTTAGGTCTTCTAATAAATTTATGTCCTCATTATTTTCATTATTTATTCTTTCCCTGAAAACAAATTTAATGAATAGCTTCTAAAACGAAAGCACCCTGATAGCTATTCTACTCACAGACTTGTGGCCACTCAGCTGGCTTATTTAAGAGTAGAGAAACCATAAAGTACACTTGGAAGAAATATATAACTTTCCTCTTAATGCCATACTAGAAGATCTGTCAGGAGATGGACATAGATATCTCTTGAATTCTTAAAGAGAGAGAGAGAGAGAGAGAGAGAGAGAGAGAGAAGAGAGAGGTGGTCACAACAAAAAGGTACTGCAATTTAAAATCTGTCAGTGGCTTGGAAATAGCCGTACTATTCTTAGAAATTGAGAAGACTGAAATTGTCCTCGAATTTTTCAGTGAAATATGTTGCAGTTTGCCTGTAGATGACCTTTCCTCCTTGGGAGGGTTTTCAACTTCCGAGAGATGGCATTACTATATATTGTACCTGATGGAAATCCTGGCCTTAATTTGATTTCAGGTGGTAGTAATGAAGTATCGTATGACATCAGAAAACTGCTTCGAACAGGCTCGGGTCTTTTGCCATCCATCATATGCAATAATTTGAATAAGGATCGAAGAGATTTCATCTTTATGGAGGCAATTAGTCGGGCCTTTGACATCTCCATATGTGTTCAGACTTAGAGTAGATGTGCCACTGGGAAATTTAAACAATGGAAATCTGGATTATGTTTAGGTTAAAGGCAGAGGAAAAAAGAGAGAGATCTCTACCAAAACAAAAGTCCTATTTGTTCTATTTGTAATAAATAAAGACCTTCATTCTATAATTATTGGCCAACGGTACAATGACATAATGTAATGTAAGAATACCTGACTATCAAAATGCCACCTAGGGGGCTGCTTTTGTTGTTATCCCTACCACTAAATGGACCACTCTCAGGAGAGGATATCTTTCAAGTACAGCAAATGATGTACACAACACAAAATATTAATCTTCCAATTTACAACACTCCTATCAAACAAATCATTGTATTTCTTTTTATAAGTTTACCACTAAAGACTCTTTGCCTTGCAGGCAGACTCCATGAGAGACAAATTATAATTAAAAAGGTTACACTGAATTAGAGCTCAGTGGGTGACAAACTAGTAAAATATCATCAGTAATTAGAGAGAATTTAATGAAGCACTTACTATGAGCAAAAGGGTCTCTGCCTTTCTATGAGTATATTTCAGTGAAAGAGGTAGCCAATGGTGAGAAATGAATATATGTTCATATATTGTATATTCATATATATGTATACATGCATATATACATATACACATGTATATTTACATACATATGTGTATACATATGTATAGAATAATGAAAGAAATAAGGTAGAAACAGAATAAGGCGAAGAATGATTAGGGGCATGATTATTGTTGAGTGTTTCCATTTCAAACAGGGTAGTGGGGAGATGTTAACACTTGAGTTGACACCAGAGGAAGTAGAATAGAGCTGGGCCCTGTTAACTTCTCAGAAGGTAGAATCCTGAGTGCTAACAGTGAGTTTGACAGATCTTAGGGAACAGGAATAAGTAAATATGGCTGGAGAGAATGAATGTGATGGAATGCAGGGGAAGTCAGGGTGAGCTGTACACTGGATCATGGGAGGCCCTAGTGCAGGGCATGTGGATCTAATGTTATGGGATGGCCTACTTACTTCCTAGCTTATTTACTTCTCCAGTTCTCATTTACTGCCATGAGGGACGTGGATGGAAGGAAACCAGTGGGTTTTGCCGATTTGTTGAAGAGCTACCAGCAGCTGCAGCTGAAGTAGATACATTGAAGCAGAGAGAGGAAGCATTTTAGGTGTAGCTGCATTCAACTTGCAAATGAACCCGATGATGCTCTCAGCATTTTATGACCTTCCCATGACAATATGGTTTCATGCAAGATGCTTTTTTTCTTCCTCGTTTTGTTACCTACTTTTCAATTTCATCTGAAGATATTTTTTTCTTCTTTTCCCCACCTTTATCTTAATCCATGGCTGTGATTAAAGTTGTTCTCTGGTCTAATATTTCTAATAAGGCACAAGCTGAGCCTTATTACGGCCTCCCCCTCTTTCGACAAAATCCCACCAGTCCTAGAAGCTATGCTCACCGAGAAGCCTGGCTTTTCCATACCCAGAGCCTGTATAACACGTCATGTGTGAGCAGACAGTTTGCTTGGGAACTCTCGCTTCACATAGTAATAAGGAGAACTGAGTTAAGTTTCATTCTTTTCTGAGAGTGGGTGGTTCCTTGGGTGAGTGAGAATCTCTGCATTACATTACGTTATACAATGTAATTGATTTTCTGGTTGAAATTTTAAAGGGTAATTTAATCTCCTTTACTTACAAGTTTGAGAGTTTAATTTGTAGTTCATCCGTAGAAATAATTATGACTAATCAGTATTTTCAAGTGTGCATAATGACTGTCATTTATATTAGGGTATAGGGACAAACTAGTGAAGTCAACATAATTGTGGAAAGTAAGACTACAGCCTTCACCATGGAGTTATTCTAATAAAAATCCTTTCAATCTGGAGAGGGAAGAAAATAAAAGTACTTTCATTCACAAAGAAACTCTAGATGTATGGAAAAACTGGAAGTCTAAGTTTGGCTTAGTCTAAGAGTGATTTATTTGCTAGGCCAGCATTTAGCTGCAGGAAGACATATTGCATGGATGCATGGGTAAGAAGTTACTGTGGAATGTTCAAAAACCAAATATAATTGCTTCCTAAAACTATCTGCTTGAAACACTAGAAATTTCGATAGCTTTTTGGAATATGGGTTTTTTTCTTTTTCTTTCTTTTTTTTTTTTGAGATGTTAACTTAAACCCTCTTATACACAAATAAAAGTTGCAGATATCTGAATCTATATTAATTTGAGCAGTCATTTTCTCCACTTCACCAGCCAGGATGTTGATAGTATTTGTTGACCTCATATATATATATATATATATGAGATTTTTAAACGTTTTGATATTAAGAGTTTTGGTCAACTCTCAGTAGTGGCCGATGTACTGAAGAAACAGAAAAGAATTTTATGCCTTCTCAATTGTCACTGTCACTGAAGGCCAGCCAGAGAGTGTGTTTGCACCAGAGAGAAGAACTCTGACACAAGAGCAGGGCCTTCATTGATGAGTAAAACCAGTAGAAATAAACAGAAAACACATCTGAAAAGATGTGAGCCACCCGGGCAGCAGTTGTTTGTGACAACTGAAACAGAAGTCAGGTAATGATGACTGCAAACAGAGGTGGGGCTCCATCTAAGAAGTGAGAACAAAGCTGCTTTACCAGTCTTTTAGTCCCAAATATCAGAATGTTCATCCCCACCAAACAGGATGTAAGATACGGTTCACAGTGGAGGAAAGACAACAGTGAACAAAACCCTTTTCTGGAGCAAGTATTTGATAATCAGTCTGGGAACTAGAGAATCAATGTGGTAGACAAAACCAGATCATGTTGCTTCTTGTAATAAAGAATGATAGTTCCTGTTGTGTTCACAGCCCCGCTTCTCTTTATTTGGTGAAATGTGGACTTCAACCCAGGGCCTTGTACATACATGATCTACCACTGAGTCATGTCCTCAGCCTTCCCCCCTACTCCGTGTGTGTGTGTGTGTGTGTGTGTGTGTGTGTGTGTGTGAGTGTGTATGCACACATGTGTGTGATTCATCAAGCATCTTAATCAATCTTATTCAGAAATGCTACCTGTCACCTTAGCAATGCTGGAAATGCTCAGAGTATTGATCCTTTGTCCTTGACCTTGATGGAACACTGAGAACAAACTGGCTGCAGTCAGTCATTGCTACTCTCGCTCACAGACGTTCTCCAACCACGGAAATGATGAAGAGAAAAAGAATCAATCATTTTTTAAACTGAAATGTGACAGTGGTCATTTTCTATTTCAGTTTGTAAACTCAGCATTTCCCCCCAGAAGCTTCTTAAATTAGCCCTGAATTGATTTTCATTCAACCAGCTCTGCAATTTTCGTTTCCTGTCTAAATTCTTCTACTGACAAGTTTTCACATGGGTTAAACTCCATTTGAATAGTCTGGGATAAGGATTGGAAGGAAGGATCCCTGACCTAGGGAGAAGTCATTTATGTCACATTGGAATTGCATCATATCAAAAAATATTTGGAGCAAGCAATCTCCCAATGCCCTACATAAAGGTTGATATTAGAAACTAGTCCACACTCAGGTTTCATGTTCTTCATATTAGTTGCCTGTACAAGGGGTATCATTTGTGATTTTTTTGAAAGATGAATGTACCAATACAAAGATATATTTAAGATGTATTTCTTTTGTGCATATTTTTTTGAAAAGTCAAAAGTACCAATACAAAGATATATTTCCTTAGTAATTTAAAGATTGAATGTTTCTTTGTGATTTTGAGGGAGAGTGAATATGTGCTTTTATTCTGTTGCTGAATATACCACACTGTAGTTACTGGGTCACAGAAAACGCATGTACTGAGCAGGTGATGGGGCCTGTCTCCACTGACCCCATGGATGATATAATTCATAAAATGGCTATTTAGAGTTGTTTCTCATTTTCTTACAGAGTCTTCCTTTTCAGAAGTAATTTTTAAAAATTCTTTCCATGTTTTGGATAAGTCTTTGTTATACAAATTTATCACAAATATCTTCTGGTTTTTATAAATTTACCTTTCCACATTATTAAAAGTACCTAGAAAATGTAATTTTAATTATAATATATTCTTAGTATTTCTTTTTTAAACTTCCATTTTTGTTATGCTAAAATATAGTCATGGTAAGAGAGTATCAAATAGTCTTATTGAAATAATTTTTATTTCAGCATAATTTTCTTTGATAGTAACTGTGTTTCCTCACTACAAATTTAGTTTTTTAAAAAAAAGGTTGTAATTCTTTCACGTACTTCTATCATTTATTGCAAGTATTTTTTTCTTCCTTGAGGTATGCTTTCCATGATCAGTCTGGAAAACATTTGAATAAACCTTCCTGGGCTCAGTGGGAAGATCCTAATGACCCTTGACTGAACACAAAATCTTACAAGTAGTGCCTCATACTGACAACAAAGCATTTCTTTAAAACATACTTCATTATGTTCAAATCAGAGAGCCATTGTGTGGCTTCCACAAGGCAGAAACACAAAGGGAGCTGCTCTTTCCTAGGGCTATAGCCCCAGGGTCCTGTTTCCATCACTTGGGTTTGGTTCAGGGAAGACCGAACATTCTACCTGTGTCAGTCTTTCTTATACAAGCAGTGTCTTTCAACCACAGTAATTCTCTGAACATGAGGGACAATGGTTCTCTCTCCTCCCATGCTCCTGTGACTCTGTACAATTTGAAAATATCATCCTTAGTGAGGTAACCCAATCACAAAAGAACACACATGGTATGCAGTCACTGATAAGGGGATATTAACCCAGAATCTCGGAATACCCTAGACACAATTCGTATATCAATAGATTTCTAAGAAGATGGAAGAAGAGACCCCTGGTCCTGGAAAGACTGGATGTAGGGGAACGCCAGGACAGAGAAGCGAGAGGGGGTTGAATGGGGAAAAGAGGGAGGGAAGGGGGCTTATGGGACTTTCGGGGAGGGAGGAAACGGGAAAGGGGAAATGATCTTGAATATAAATAAAAAAAAAACTTAGAAAATAAAAAAAAAAAAGATCACTGCTTAGCATAGTTAAAGACAAGTTTCTAGTGTGGCCAGCTTCTGCAGCTCACCTTACTACTTCTGCAAGGCTGTCTTCCCTCAGGATGGCTGCGTTAGGAGAAAGTTCTGGCTCCCAAACAATTCTAATCTCCTGGCATGATTCTGGGCCAAACCTGTATGCCCTGTCAATTTTTTTTGCTCTCAATTGCTTTGTGAATGGGACTTGATCATCGTCTTCCTCTACCATAGTGTCAAGGTCAAAACGAGCCTGTCTTTCTATAGTCTTGGATATAAAGGTAAGAATAACAATTATGATCTCTTTCATTTTTTTAAAGTTGCAGGGACAATGAACAAGTTGTCCTCCACCAATCTACAATCGTATTCACAGAGAGCACATGAATAGCATGTCTTTAAAAACAATCAAAATTTAATCTCAAAGGTCTTCCTGACACAAATGGGGAATAAGCACAGTGAGCTCCAATTCTGTGACAGTAAGACTTGGTATTCAGAAGAATTTCTGGAGAATAAAGAATGTGTTGGAAGGATAAGATCAACAAATCTTCCCAATTCTTTCCTGTGCAGCACCTAGCCAGGTATTTAGGTATGCGACCTCAGTATTGTCATGTGTGTGGATGGATCTGGTTAGATTCAATCACATGGAAAGGTTAGGCATTCGCCTCACAAGATACTTGGTGTTTGTGAGGTTCCGGAATTCATTATGTCTGATCCAGCATGGTAAGTAAATTGATAGAAATTAATTGGAAGATAGCTTCCAACAAAATAGCTCAGCAGAAACATCCAGAATCAATTAATCAAACTGCAACTCATTTTAATTGGACATACTCTAACCCTGGAAAGGCACTGCAATCTTTAATTAAGCTTTCAAGTACAATCCTATTTACATGAGACGTGTTTCTCAGAAGAATTCTGTCCAAACTAAAGTGACTGACTAGAAACCCAGTGGTATAGTTACAAATCCTCAAACATGCACAATACGACTATGTCTAATTAGATATTATGTTTTCAATAAAGGTGATATTAAAATAATTTTATTAGAAAAACAAACTCTCTGAAAGTATGTAATAAAGAAATTCTAGGTTTGAGGTATTTCATCACTATGACAATATTTAATATTGTACTTCATACATATACACACATATATTCATGTTTTCTGTTAGTTTCTCTACCCTCTAGCATTCTTTCAGTATTCATTTCTACATCTAGATTAGCATCAAGTAGTAACCATGAACGTCTCTCCCTCTGAGTATATTAGTAAATGATTAACTCTTTGAGGACATGATCAAGTACATATTCTTCTCATATTTTTTCCCATTCTGACATTATATGATTGCATGAGTGAATGGATGGGTAAATGCAGTAGTTACAGGTTATTGCACATTTGTGGTATATTAAGCATTTTTCTATGTGGTATTCTGCAATGACTGAAGTGGCCCCTGTTTGATATGTATGTGTGTGTGTGTGTGTGTGTGTGTGTGTGTGCAACATAAAGCCCCATAGATAATAAAAACCTAGTAGGTAGTACGGATCTTGTGGCTTTTTAAAATCTGGATTAAATAATGTTGAATCTCTCAGAGAAGTGAGAGACTATGCAATTACAGTTAGATTTAAGGTGATCTATGTGTCTTAGAAGAGGATGATATCAACTTGCTCCAGGAGAGGCTAATACTCATTTTTTCAGCAGGTGTTAGTTGCCTCGAGTACTTTGTCTAGGGATAGGACTCCTTGAGGTTTCCCCATTCCATGTTAGTATGTCTATTGATAATGCCAATGTTCAGGTCTTGTTGGACAGCCATGTGGTTAAGGTTTCATAGATGTGTCTTCCCTGTCAATTCTAGAAAACACAATCTCATAGACTTCCTGGTCCTCTGGCTCTCATCTATCTGTTCTATGATGTTACCTAAGCCTTCTGTGGAAGACTTTTTTAAACTCATCAATTGGGACTGGGTTTAGCAATCTGATTATCTCTGCATTATGACCTACTGTGGTTTTCTGTAATGGTCTCTATTTGATATAGGGAAACTTTTTTTGATGTGGGGTAAGAGCTACACTTCTCTGTGGGAATGAATATAAATTTTAGAATGAAGTTAGGAATTAGAAGTTATGGTAGCCTAGTAAAGTGATGGTAGTATGTTCTCTTATTAGCTCCAGGTTGTTGGCTAGAGAGCTTTTGGTTACCATCAAGATGGATACCACTCTTGCACTGTACTTTCTTCATCAATATCTTTTCCCAATTCTGTTAAGATTTGTTCCAATATAAAACAATGAATATTGGGTTGACTTTTAGGAAAATGAAAAATGTAGTGAAGAGTTTAGTATAATACTCAATAATCATCTTTTTGTAGATAATAAATAAAAAAAATCCTTCATCACTATGAATGCTTTACTAAGGATTCCTTAGGAATATTTGTCAAATTAAAACTACTAGACTGGTGTTGGTGGCGCATGCCTTTAATCCCAGCACTTGGGAGGCAGAGGCAGGAGGATTTCTGAGTTCAAGGCCAGCCTGGTCTACAAAGTGAGTTCCAGGACAGCCAGGGCTACACAGAGAAACCCTGTCTCGAAAAACCAAAAAAAAAAAAAACCCAACAAACTACTAGACTAATTGAAGATCAATATTTTAAATATATTTATGCTTATCCATATATATATGTACATATGTGTATATTTACATATATATGAAATTACCAAAAAAGAAAATAACAAAAAACACCCAAAAGCAAAAATACACAACAACTATGTGCTATTATTTGGAATGAAAATGAAACATGGTCCTAATTTTGCTCTTTGGAAGACAGCTTCCCCAACATAAAACTTACTCAGTGAGTTTCAGAAAATAAAGTGTGTGAGGTTAGGCATGGCTCACCGACAGAGAACTTTTGTCGTATTCATGAGGACCTAGGTATGACCCCCAGCAGCAAAGCGGGTAAAAGAAGCAAATCAGAGAAGAACGTGTACATTTCTCAGAACTAGTGTTCATCAACAGTTTTGTTCCACAGCTTCCAGTTGCTCTTCTCATTGTGCAGCTCAGTGCCCTAATATTATTAGGTCACAAGGTTTCCTCTTCTGGGCTTTGCTTTATCTTTAAGTCCTGAATGACACAGAGGAACATGTTTGCATTTGCAGTATTTTCTTTGCAGGTGGGACTGCAACCCGGCAGAGAGGCTTTCTAGGATGTATCAGGTCCCTGCAGTTGAATGGGATGGCCCTGGATCTGGAAGAAAGAGCCACAGTGACCCCTGGGGTGCAGCCAGGTTGCAGAGGACACTGTGGGAGCTATGGAAAGTTATGTCGCCATGGAGGGAAGTGCAGGGAAAAACCCAGTGGCTTCTTCTGTGATTGCTCTTCCTCTGCCTATGCAGGACCATTCTGCTCCAAAGGTAGGTGTGATCCAAACCTCTATCCCCGTGAATAAGACACCTGGCAGGCCTTGTATGCATTTGCATGTGCAAGTGCAAGTGTGAGGATGTGTGTGCATGCGTGCCTGCATGTGTGTGTATGTGTTTATGTGCGTATATGTGTATGTGTCTGTTGTGTAGCTGTTTGAAACAAAAGTAGCTACATTTAAAATATTCTTTTGAAAATTGGTTATTGTATGTCAATTATATTTTAATTCTTGGGTCTTTGAACTCAATTCAGGAAAAATGCTTGTCTATTGCTGAATAGGCACAAATGGTAGCCTTTAGGTGTCTTCAATGTTGTCCATCAATCCACTTTTACTCTGTCTACTACTAATGTATTTAAAGAATAGAGCTGTCAACAACCTGTCCTATGGGGCCGTCCTTGGTTTAAAAAAATCGTTTCAGGGTGTATTGTTATTTTTATTGAACATGTTCAGCATTCAAAGGACTACAGAAAATGTATGTATTTTTGTATCAGTCAAACTAATATTTTTTAATAACTACTAATTCACTAGAAAATAGTGTCATGGTATTTGGCATGTAGTAAATGAATATGTGCTAGAGAATTCAAGCATCAAAGTAGGTATTTGGCAGTTTTTCTTAATCACCAAATCCATGCCACAGAAAAAAAAGAAAAGAGCACAGTATAGTAGTAATTGTTTTGGATAGCCTTCTCTGAATATACAGACATGTATTGTACTTTCATAGATTTTCATAGAAGAAAACCGGCATCCAATTAATTTAAATTCATTGACTTTGTTGGAGTGTCTCTGGGCTTCTTAATCTTCTCTTGAAGGAAGCTAAAAGAAATTGGCTCCAAATCAAAGCAACTTTGCAGAAAAAGTGCTAGAGGTTAGTTAATGAAACTCTGGCAAAGACCTGAACTTTTTAGGTCATTTCCCCCCCCCCCCTTTTTTTTATCAAGAATAAGCTGTGATTTCAAAATCAATTGTGATAATAACCAGACAACTCTGGTAATATTCTGGGAAGCAGTTTTGGTCTAAAGTGTGAATGAAAACTTTTCTTCTTCAGGATGAGTTTCCTTCATTTTCTAACTGAAATTTCCAGTTCTTTCTGAATAAATCAAGAAATTCCGTTATGCCACACACACATTATACTGCATATGAGAGTTATATTACAAGTAATATAACTATATTAAAAATTCTTAAAGTGACATGAGACTTAAAATGTCACTTTATGATGAGTAAGTAACATTCATAAGAAAAATCAACATCCAATTGCTTAGAGTAGCATAGAAAACAACACTCAGGGTTTCAAAACGAATTTCTTTACTCACCTTTTATACATATATTTACCAGTACATGTATGTAAATCTGAAATACTAATCTCCTGTAGATTAAATGTTACACTTGTTAAATTATTGCAGACTGACTTCATCCCTGCTACCCACATGCCTCTCTCATGTTAATGCTATACTTAGCTTTCTTTACAAAAAGATAAGAATTATTATAAAATAAATGAATTTATGCTTATTGATACTGAAATGGAGGGAAAAAAACTTCACTCTTCATTTTTTTTTCAATTGCAAGAAGATGTATACGTCCTTACTACAAAGTAATAGATGGGAGTTAGAAGTAAGAAAGTGGATGTTTAGCTGGGTAGAAGACAGGAAGCTTGGCTTGTCAGATAAGACAACACTAATGAATTATATATCATTCTAACATAAAGTCAATCTCAAAAAATACACTGTTTTATCTTACCCTGGGACTGTGTCTTCTGTGTACTTTGTTCTACAGCAATAAGATATCAACTTATGTAACTTAAACAAGATCCTTGTGCTTTAAAAAATTAACATAAAATTTGCATATCATTTCAGAGATTTCTGCATATTTTGGATCTGGGTCTTCTGTGATTTACAATTTTCAAGAAAATTATTCTTTAAGTAAGAACTCCAGCTTCCATGCTGCTTCATTTCATGGTGATATGAAGCTGAGCAGAGAGATGATCAAATTTAGCTTCCGAACTACACGGGCACCAAGCTTGCTACTTTATATGAGTTCCTTTTATAAAGAATACCTCTCGGTCATCATTGCCAAAAATGGTGAGTGTGTTTTAGGTGAGAGAAAGATTGAGTTTGGACACTGGCTCAGTAGAATACATCTCCTTCTGGATGTTTGCCTCTAAACTAGAATTAGGGAGGAAAAACAAGTATGTCTAGGTTTTTTCTTTGTTTTGATCTTGAGTATGATCACATAGATTAGTCCAAAAGGATCTTTTAAGTACATAAGATGGGTTTATTTCTTTATAATTTTAGCAATTTTATATCAATGATGTAAATTTTGGTTTGTTTCTCTAGTTTTTGTTCTATATGTTTTGATAATTTTAAATTATTTCTGTGTATGTATGAGTGCACATAAATGCAGGTGCCATGGGTGTTGGTCAAAGGCATCATATTGAATTTCCCACAGCTGGTGCAGAGTTACAAGAGGTTATGAGCTGCCTAACCTGGGTGCTTGCAATGGAACTCCTCTGCCAGAGAGCAGTGTGCCCACTTAACTGCTGAGCCATGTCTCTAGATACTTATGTTTTATTTTTGCCAGGAGCTCTTAAGTATTTTGTATGAATATTGATGGAGTGTTGGTGTTCTACTTTAATATAAAATGTCTCCTTGTGCGTGGCACATATTTTCTTCTAATCAAAGCTAAAATGTATTCAAGGAGTGTTAATGGACCAGTATTATGCATAAAAATGTCCAGGAGATGACCTGTTGGTCCGAACAGACAATAATGTTGTCATAAGAACCATTGCTGAATTCATGCAGGGTAATGGTATGTGGCTTACAAAATGTGTTTTGCTGTAGAAATTTTGTCACTGAAAAATGCTTACTACTGTTTTTCTCTGTCTCATGTATGGATGAAAGATGAATATTTTAGAAATAAATTCTCCAGGTGAGGAAAAGACACTGACATACAAATACCCAACTACACTGTCTCGCTTAAATCAAATGGCCCAAGGGCACTGACTGCCACCATAGGAGTAATTTTGTGTGCCCTCGGTAGCAGCTTCAAGCTTAAAGTTTATCTATATATTGAGAGTTTTTGTTGTTGCTGTTGTTAATTCAGGAGGAGTTCTGCAAAGCAAATTAATTGAAATCTCTTCAGGCAAATGAATACTATTCATTTGAATAATAAATTTAGCTGAAACTCTCTCATTTCACTTTAATTTCCTTCCAAAGTCTATACTCACAGACCCTTGGAAACTACTCTGATCTTGTATAAAACTACATTTGTCAAAGTTCCATGCCTCAGTTGCCTTTCCAGCATATGAGAAGGCTATTTTTTTTAAACAAATGAGGTTATATAAAAAGAATGCCGTAGCAACATTGAACAATACATGGCATTGTACCAATACCTGCATTTGCATTTCTTCTTCATAGAGAGACGTGTCATGATCTGCACATAATAATCTCAGAGTTGACCTATATGAATGAAATTAAAGACTTTTCAGGAGTCAGTTCATGAACAATATGTCTACTCTTGATTTAGAAAATATAATTTCACTAAAGAACTGACTTTTAGAGGTGAGATTGAGGAGACACACCCAAAAGAGTGCTGGTGAATCTTTCTCTGGAAGTGACTATATTAAAAAAATTGAAAGGATTAGAGTATTTTATAAGTGGTTTGAAAGTGGAATGTTTCCTAATTATATAACTTTTTTTTTCTACTTCAGGAAGTTTGCAGATAAGATACAAGCTAAGTAAGTATCACGAACATGATGTCATCAGCTTTGACTTTAAGAGCATGGCAGATGGGCAGCTTCACCATGTAAAGATCAACAGAGAAGAAGGAATGGTCTTTGTGGAGGTAATAGAGATTATCCAAAAGTCACATGAAACCCTGCCATGGGGCATTTAGAGCAGAAAGTTAACTGTGAATTACAGTAGCAAGGACATCTTCCAGTGGTATTCAATAGACCATAGGTAAAATCATCAAATGTGGTCAGGTGTTCCCCCAGTTCCTCTTTGTGGTTTTGGCAAACCTCTCTGAGGTTATTATTAATATCTGATGCTTAAAATGCCAAGCTTGCCTTGCCTGTTTTATTTTGCTCAGAAAGGAAATGATGTCTAGTTTCTCAGAGACCTACTGGTAGGACCATCAGGCCTCTTGGGAAGCCCACTTACTTTAGATGGGTATAAATGCTGCAATCATTCTACAACAGAAAATAATGACTAAGACATCAGAATAAGTTTGAAGAAAGGATGTGATTCACTGCAAAATGGAATTATTTGCCTTAGAAGCTTTTGCCAAAAAACCACTAATGTTTCAGCTCTGCATAGAAGAAAATTTCTTAGCTGCATGACTCCAGTAAAAATCCCAAGCTAAAAAAAATTATTGAGGTAAAAAAGTAACACATGTCTTTTTGTTGGGTTTATCAAATTTGGGTTTCTTATGCAGTGGAGATGGTTCAAACATTCAAGAAAGGGAAAGATGGTAAAATGGATAGCTATTTGAGTATAGATTAAAAAAACATTAGATTTTGAATGGCTAAGTTTTTCAATTTCAGTTTCTTAAACTATCACAAAACCATAGTAACAATTTCCTCTTTTCTTTCTTCACTTCCTCTTTTTTTTTTTTTTTGGCCACAAAACAATGGTTATTTGGATGGCTACATTTCATGAAATAATTTTGTAGATTGATGAGAATACAAGGAGACAAACTTACTTGTCATCAGGCACAGAATTCAGTGCAGTCAAATCTTTGGTACTGGGCAGAATGCTAGGTAAGTAAAAACAAAGAATCTTTTCCCTAGTCATAATATGTAAGCATGAATCAGAATGAACATGTGCGCCCCCCCCCACACACACACATCTATCTTATCCTGTCAATAGGAATACCTTGCCTTATTTTAGTTAGGTAGGAAGCGATGATGGAGGCAGCGCTGATCTCTGCCATGTGTCAATAATCATAATTGTGCCATTTTCATGTCAACTTGACATAAACGAAAGTCATGTGAGAGGAGAGAAACCTCAGTTAAGAAAATGTGTCCATATGATCAGACTGTCATCAAGCCTGTAGGTATTTTCTTAATTAATGATTAATAAAGAAGGGCCCAGTCCATTGTTGGTGGTGCTATCCTTAGGCTTGTAGTCCTGGGCTCTATAAGAAAGCAGGCTGCAGCATTCCACTATGGCTTCTCTGTATCAGCTCCTGCCTCCAGGTTCCTGCCCCGCTTGACTTCTTACTTGCACTGATTTTGATGATGAAGAGTCATATGGAACTGGGAGTGAAATAAATTCTTTCTTCCCCAAGTTTCTTTTGTCATGGTATATCATTGCAGCAATGGAAACCCTAACGAAAACAATAATGAAGCATGATATTATTTTCCTATATCAAAAATACTAATGTAGGAGCAGTAAGGGATATATAAGTCAGCTGCAACTGTTTCAATGTCACATGTTCCTATAGGCTCATGTGTTTTTGATCCCCAGCTAATGATGTTGCTATAACCTTTAGAATGTGGAGTCTTGAAAGATGATGTTTATCATTGGGGGTAGATATGAGGCTTTATAGCCCAGCTTCACTTCCTGTTCACTCTCTCCTTCCTGTTTAAGATATGACAAAACTAGGTGTCCTAGGTGCCTGCATTCTCCAGCCACCATAGAGCCTCTTCCCATCTTGTCTTCTTCCTCTTCATGATGTTTTGTATTGCTCTGCTTACAAGCCAAAGTAACACTTCCTATCTTGAGTTCTTGCCAAGCATCTGATTGTAGCAACAAAGAAGGTAATGGGCATGGTTGGAAAAATATACAGACCATCACCTACCTACCAGGGAATAGAATGAGGTGTAGAGGAAATGAGAGCTGAGGAAATCCCATTTGGGGAACTTGATTTTACCTGTGCTTTGTGCCACGTTTCATCCGTTGTGTGATGTGTTTACTGACACTCTTACTTAGACACACCTAAATGCCTTATAATTCTTATTCATTTCTATTATTAATTATAGTCATCACATTGAAATAAATATATTCTACCTCTAAAAACCCATCATAACAAAAATGCAGTTACCAACAAGGACTATATTGAAACCTGAGAAATCAATGCAAAACATTTTATTTTCAGTTATAAATAGACAACTGAGTATTAATATGTCACATTATTTTATGAAAGGGAATTTTTTTTTGTAGTCTGGTTTTCATTCCTATCTGATATTTGGTAGCAACCCAGAGTATTTTGCCCAATGTATGTAATCTTTCATCTTTTGACCTTGTCAGTTATTTGTACCTGGATTATTCATTCCTTATGTTCCCTGTACATCATTTTAAAATCCTGAGAATGTTTGATTAAACCCATGGGTGAATGATCAAAATATTGGCCCTGGAGAAGGTTAATAGCTAGCGTTATAAATATTTATAGGCTTTCAGGTCGTGTGATGAGCACCAAAATTATGAGCTCCTGTTCTCCAAGCAGCAAAACCATCCTAAATCTCAATGGCCATTAGAATATATATATGTATCCTCAACACAACTTACTTATTTGGAAACATAACAAAAAATTCTAAGTAAGCCTCACAGGGTTAATTTACATACTATATAATTATATCATATATCTAACTATTTAGCGTTGACATATCTTTTGCTCTGAGGAACATGCAGAGTCCAGCATGGTGGGTATACGATAGTGATTCTATTTTACTTTGTAGCTTTAGGATGAACTCAGATCCTAAACCAGATGTGTAGTTAGTAGATGAAACAATCTGCCTTTGAACTGATGCATTTGAATACTTATTAGTTTTAGGCTAAATAAAACTTAAGTGCATAGAGCAATGAATGCGTAGTTGAGTTGGTGGCATATAAGATGATTCTGGCATTTAGGAAGCTGAGATGACAGAAGGATCATTAGGGTGGCAGATAGTCTGGTATGCACAGAAAGAGCCTGTCTCAAAAAAAAAAATCACAGTTGAACAAGGATGACAGCAATAGACACATGAGGCTGGACAGAGAGAAGTCCACAAAGCACTACAGGAAACTGAGGAAAACTGGGAACAGGGAAAGGGGTCTTCCCCTAGGAAAGTACACCTGTTGACTGTCCAATGCCAAACAGCTCTGAAACATATATACAAGTGGCATTATATGGGCTGAGTAGGTTATATTCAAGAATATATATATATATATATATATATACATACATATTCCTGTTCTTCAAATTCACAATTTCTTTTTCATTAATTGTTATTTCATTGGTATATGCCTTTATGGATGTGTGTGTGCGCGCACACACACACACACACACACACATATACATACATACATACATACATACCCATGCAATTGTGAATTTGAAGGAGAACAAAGAACAGGAGAGGGAATACAGGAAGGTTTGGAGGGAGGAAAGAGGAAGAGAGGAATACAACTATGTTATAAATCTCAAAAAGAAATCCAACTTTAATACAAAGTTAGCAGGAGAGTTTCTGTGGCCACTCTGGAAACTAATACAGAAAGCCAGGAACGTAAGAAATTGCTAAGATGTCCTCATTGGGCCTTAGTTACATTATCTTTCACAGCACACACTTTCAAGCTAATGCAGACTTACAGTTGAGATGGCAGAACGTGGCAGTCTTGCTGAACTATGGGCATTCCTGTTTGAAGCCAATGTTATGAGTTGATCCTTTGTCACCATCCCAGATTGAAAGACCTGTTAAAATGCATTAAGCTATGTAGATACTGAAACATTTACTAGCACTATTTGAATACAGTGAGAATGTCTAGTTTATATGTAAAAAAAAATTAATCTTGAGAGTAAGCAAAACCATGCAAACTCTATCTCCCAGGTCAAAGCACTGCCTGCTGTCCTTGTAGATACAACTTACTAAACATGTGGACACCATGCAGTCCATTCCCATTTACCACGCTTTTCCATTCCTTTGGCCTTCCTGAATTCAGTTTGAATTATGAATCCTTTTCTCTTCAATAAACTATTTCCAATAGGGAATTTAAAAAAAAAGCCAAAAAGAAACAAAAACAAAACATTATTTAGGCCCCCAGTTAAAAACAGAACACAATTTTTCCAACCTGACATTGAGAAATCTCTATGCCTACTTCAGGAAAATGTTTCTATTGTTTTAGGCTGGTGTGGAGGTGCATGTGTTGGCCTTCGTGAATTGGTGGTTTAGGTTCAGATGCATAAAGAAGGTGTGGTTCAGATCATTTCTTTTCATAACAACAGTGTTTTATTCTTCTTATAGCACAGCACTGTACAGAAAGTCAACAGGAAATTGAGGAAGAATGAAATCCTGTCATTTGGGGTAAAATAGATAGAACTGGAGGCCATCAGGCTAAAGGAAGTTAGCCAGACACAGAAAGGCAAATGTTCTATGTCATCCACTGCATGAGGATGCTCAAAAGAATCAATCTGAATGCAAAATAAAGATTACTAGAGTTTGCAGGGGGTGAAGAAAGGGGAGGTGCTTACAGTAAGATAGAAGGAGTAAGGTCAGTGTTCCACTGCACAGTGGGGTGTAGACAGTTCACAATAACCTAGTTTTTATTTCATGAAGGACCAGAAGAGAGGCATTTACAGGCTCCAAATGTAAAGAAATGATAAGAAAATGGATATGCTGGACCCTTGATTTCATCAAAACTTACCATATACGTGTGTTGAAATATCACACCAAATTCCATAAATATGTAAATAAGACAGGTTAGTTAAAAATTTCTTTTTAAATTCAATTTGAAATAATATTGAAACTAAGCCTACATTTTCATTATGAGACCAATCCAACAACTGTAAATACAGCAGCAACAAAATCGTAGCAATAATCCAGCCCAAGCTGATTTTAGCCGTGGGGCTAATTTATTCCCTGTGACTTCATGACTCTGGGCTATGGGGCAAAAAAAATGGGGAGCAATGAGACCCCAAGACAAAGCCAGGATGAGGCACAGGGGAGGTACCAGGAGTTGGAGTCACACCCTGAGCTGAGGACACAATGAGTCACAGTGGAGGTATCAGAAGATGGATGAGAACAGTCTGTTGAAGACCTTAGTTGATTAGCAAACTCAAAGAGCTCTTCTACTACGCCTAGGTGTAAATGGGTAATTTTATTCATACAATTAAAGGCTAGCATCCGATAGTGTAAAAGTGTGCCCATCTTTCAGACTATATTATTATTAGACTATATTCTGTCAATGAGAGGAAACATGAATCAATATCACATTCTTGAAATCAAGAAGAAGCATTAGGAAGGTTTTTCTGTGCGTGAAATTCCTCAAACAATAGTATAAACTAATAAAAAAATCAAATGAACAAAAAACTGGAGCTGGAGAGATGGCTCAGTAGTTCAGAGCACTGACTGCTCTTCTAGAGGCCCCGAGTTCAATTCCCAGCAACCACATGGTGGCTTATAACCATCTGTAATGGGGTTTGATGCCCTCTTCTGGTATATCTGGTGTATTCATATAAATAAATAAATCTTTAAAAGATAATAAAAAAAATTCCAATTTTAAGAGCTTTTGTATCTATCAAATTATGAAATGAGGCACATATGTAAACTGCAGAACATATGACCAACATTCAAAGTTAAGAACAATATCGACATCATATTTTGCCTTCAAATTTAATGCCAGGGTTACTGATAAAATATTTTTGAGAGTAGGCATATGTTAAATATATTATAAAATAATTCAGATGTTCAGATGCATCCTGTGAAGAGGATTGTCTTATCATACTGTACAATGACATTTGCTTCCATTTCAGATGAATGTAGGATAGTCATATGGAATTAATGATGTTAGTGTTTTTATTCAAATTGATTATTATTCAAATGCATATCATTCATGTTGAAAAATTATGAATAAAATCCAAACCGAGAAATGAACTTCATAATTTAAATCAATGTATTCTCCCAGAAGTATAAGCGATAATTTATTTAGCATGTACCTTAGGTATGGATCTAGAGAGAGGACTAATCATTTGTAATTCAAAGGCAATTAGGAACTTGTAGTCAAACGTTGTGTGGCATATGAATTCATTATAAAGTGTTAGAGTATATATTGGTATATTCTGGTATAATATATTAAGTTATCACAAAATAGGTTAATAAACTGGCTAATGAAGATATTAGTTTTCCAGAGTGCTGCTCACTTTTGAAGCTATGTGTTGTTTTAGGTCTTTTGAGAAACAACTGCCAAGAAGAGAGTAAACACTGGGAGATTTTTAGAGAACACTGTGAGAGAAACCATCGAGTGGGTTGGCTGAGTCGTGCAACTATCGTTACATGTGGAAGGACAGGGGTTGAAACAGAAGTCTATTATACCACTGTACAGTCTAAGAAACACCTGCCAGAGTCTTTGGGGAGCTCTTGCATCAAATCAGAGGAGTCCCATTATTGTGAGAAATTAGAATGCATGCTGTTTCTAGTCCTTGGCCAGGAACAGTCTGTGAGAAGCATCACACTGTCATTAGCATGAGGTAGCCTGAGAAGCCTGGCAGTTAGGGTCTAGCTGAAGATCTCTGCAGTCCATTTTCATGGGGCTCATATTTATCAAATATGCTTTTTGGTTTGGTTAGTCCATTTGTCTCATTGGTTCATATATTAATGCAACACATGCTTTGTAATTATCTGCTGCGTATACAGATCCATCCATGATCAGTGAAGTAACTATCATGTCTGTTCTTTTAGAGCTTATAGGAAGAAGTCTACAGTAATTGTAGCATGTTCTTGTGTATTTAATTGAGCATAATGTAGTCTAGTTGTGCTTTACATGAAATGAGCCCATTTCTTTCCAAATTAAAATATATTAAAATACTTACTTTGAAAAAAATAAATTCGGAATATTTCTTGTAAGAGGCAGAACATAAAGTCAACTTATGTTTGTTTGGTTACTGTTTGTCTACATTTTTAACCAAAAACCTTAAACTATTGAGCATTTACTGCTTTAACTGATGAAAGCACAGAAAAGATAATCTTGGAATACTGTCATTGTTCAGTATTACTAGCAGACACTGAGCAAAGTGTGAAAGCTATAGAAAATCATATCAAACTATGCCATGAATAATCTGGTAACCATTTCTATGTCCCCATTATAATTAAAACATAGAGGGACTCAATAATTCTAGCAAAAAATAGTAGATTTTAAGTAGATTATAATAGTAGATTAAGGTTTTATCCATGAAACTCACTTCAGATAAATCCATATTGATAAGTCTTATCCCATTTACTTTTCAAATCCATCAATTGCAGTAAAGGTAAGACTTGAGATATATGCCTGGATAACTGTATGTTTTAGATGTCTATTGAAATGAGAGGCCAATGCCTATTCAGCTCATTCTGAGGAATGGCTCATGGCTATGTGGTATTGTGTCTCATAGCTGTCCTTGTTTCCAGGGCTACAGAGCCAAGAAGTATATCTGCTGCCAGGCAGATTTAGGCCAGATATAAATACAGTTTGGTCAGCAAGGAAAAGTGAGTCTATCAAATGTCTACAGGAAAGGTTTAAGAGCAAGAACTGATGTGCAGCACTCCGTTATGCAAAACTTACTTCAATGTCCCCAGCTAGAAGTGTGAAGTGTAGTGACCTAGATAACCCAAGGACACTGGCTTCGTTAATAAGCTGTGTGGTAACTCTCAAATAATGACTAGTTATTTTTAAATCAAATTGAAAAAGGAAGTGCAAGTTAGAATAAGAAAGATACAAAGACCAAAAATTAGTTTCGAGAATTCATCAGTTCTATAACCTATTGATTAAAAAAAAAAATTTAAATTTGGCACACTGACTTTAAGGCTGTGCCCTTGTCAGATGAGGGTCCGTTACAGAGGGTCTTTTATGTCATTGTGAACGGCTCTTGTTAGACACTTATAAACACCATTTTTCCTAATCCTGTTATGTGACTAGAGCTGAGATGCATTATGTCAAAATACCCAAGGGACAGTCGTGATGCCAAGAGAAACATATTTCCTGATTGTAATTACAGAACAAATGATAAGATGGAAATTGGGGCTTTTTGTCAGAGCATATAATCATGGGTAAGTGGTTCCTGTGGGATGGGCAAGCACACTTCTCCCAGTGAGTTGTCTCACTCAGTGCTACCATTTGGCTGTCAAGCACCATAAAACATAGAACTCTGCTTACACTTCAAAAAATGCCAACCGCTGAAGTGAAAGTCATTGATCCGAAAAGCATGCCACATCAGGAAACTTGATAAAAATCTAGAAACCTGATGAAGAAACAATACGTCAAAAACAATTCTGAAATAAAAAGGAAAGAGGCATTGTTTAATTACGAACAGGCTTTAATGTGTGTATACTGGGAATATGTAAGTGAATAAAGCTCTGTTGTGACAATTTAGTAAATTTATTAAAGAACAAGTGTGGGTAGGGGAGAATAGGGAGTATTGGTCAGAGTGTAAAGTGTGGATTCAGAACAGCTGTGGTGGAGAGAGGGCACATCTGTAGGCAGGAGATACTGAATGTTTTAGTCCAATGATGATCTCTAAGACTGGTTAGAGCATTAGCAATAGCATTTCTCAGTGTTGCCTGTTAAGTATAATGGAGCAATAGAATTGGAGCAAAAGATAACATTTTTACCAAAAAATCACTTATTCCTGGGTTGTACCTGAAAGTTGTGTTTATTAACATTGTCAGAAGAAAAAGACTAACCAAGTTGTTATGGTTTAGATTCAATCCTGGAGGAGGGAGAGAGACTGATCCCTTTCATTCTCATCTTTCCTGTGAGATGTAGGCATGCCATGTCTTTATTAAGCATGTTGTTCACATTTTTCACAAGTTCCTATGTCAAAGAAAAAGGAGAGATGTCTCAATGGTTATGAGTGCATCACTCTCTTTTAAGAGGAGCCAAGTTTGGTTTCCAGCACACACACTCTCTTTCTGGCTCCCATGGTCACTGTACTCACCTGCACATACCCACATGCGTGCATCCACAGTGTATATACATAGTTAAAAAGGGTAAATAATTTGTCAAAAAATTCCCTAAGTTAAATATTTATGAGGAGATTTTATAATAAGAGATTTCTCTGAGATGTAATTAATCAAAGAAACATGTAGGCATAAATTGTTTTGATAATTCATTAAGCTTTTATTGGGTTACAATTATACCACATTAAAAAAAATCTCCTAATTAAGATAATCACATAATCTTAAAGTTGCATAAAACTTCTCATGGGAAAATATGCCCTTGTTTTGGATAATGATATAATTTAATTCATTGTAAAAATTCAAAAAAAAAACACTACTCAAAGACTGGATGAGGTTTATAATTGGTCTTTGTTGTTTTGTATGCCAAATATGTAACCATATATGAAAATTGACATCAGTAGTCTGTTGGTGCTTCAGGACGAAGGTGAAAGGGCAGGTTGCAGCTTATGGTGCTGCCGTTGGTGGGCTGTGCTTCCTTTACGTTTTTATGGTGGAGTTCCGAGACCTGCTTGCTTGTGGGTTTCTTTCCATTTTAGAAGTGATTTGAAAAACCTGCAGATTGATTTCCCTCAATCATAAAGCAGTTGCTTTTGTATGTTTACAGGTGACAACCCATAAGGACCCTTGATCTCTTCTAAGCCTGTAGATTGGGAAAATATACTCGGGTTTAGGCAGTGACATTTAGGTCAGGTCTAAACAAACAACCAACTAAACCAAACCAAACCAAACCAAACCAAACACCACGTGGTGGTCTAAGCATATCTATTTTGTCTTCCAAGGGGATATTTAGGAAAGTTGAAATGTTCATTCCAAGGATATATTAGGTAAAGATCTGCAAAGCCAAGGAGGTATACTTTCTTTAAAAAGTTAATTTCACTTTTGGATGAAGCTGCTATGTTAGTTTCAGTTATGTGTCTGTGTGTGCACGTTTCTGCATGTGAGTGTGCATGCACACAAAGGTTAGAAGACAGACACCAAATCCTCTGGGGATGTGAGTCACCTGACATGGGTACCAGGAACTGAACTCCAATCCTCTCATAAAGCAACAAGTGCTCTTCAGCACTGCTCTGTCTCTCCAACCAGAATTAGATTTCTTAAAGACATCAATTTTGTACATCTATGTCTAATGACACTTAAGATGAGATAGGCTCTTCTACAGTGAAAGAGAATTAAGGTTCTTGAGAAAGCTACCTACAAGGAACTTTTGTATGAATCGGGCTGTTGAGTTTTACATCTGCGAGCAGTAGGTTTGTGTTTACCTGGAGATTTTACTTCTCCTTTGTCCTCATAGTTTTTGGCATCTACTTTGCTGTTTGCTTTAACATTCACACCTGCCTTTGTTTGGTGTGAATATAAACAGGAGCAAAAGCATATTGCTTGTTCTAGCCTTGGCTGCTCCTTTGATTCATGACACTACATTTTGGCAATCCTTCCTTATCTTTATCTTACATATGAAAGTTATTGAACTCCTCTTTGAAGTTGGCCCCCTTTTCTACATTATAAACTGCTTGCGTTTATTCTCTTTTGAGTTCTTAGACTTTTAATTCACAGTAGGTTATGAGAGCCATGAGGAATTTTATAAAGCACTCCTTGTCATTGTTCTTACACTGACTGCCATATCTTCCTAGAAACACTCCTTTCTCTGTAGTAGAAAGGCACTCCATCAAATCCTAATTTCCTGGAACTCAATTTTTCTTGTAGGCTGTTTGTTAAATGATTTCTTCTTCACATAAGCAGAAGTTACTCCCTTTGTTGGCATATACAATTGAGGCCTATTTTTTAACAGGGAAGACTGCCCCAGAAGTCTTGAGTCACTTTGAGGCTTTTTATGACCAGAAATAAGAGCTGAAAAGGTTTGCTCTCAATTCTCTCCTCTATCTTCACTTCTCTATCCCTTCACACTGGGTTGGCATTGTAGGGATCAGATAATGGGAAAGAAGTAGATTTTGCTCATTGACATTGTTAGAGTAGTTGTCAGAACACATGGGGGATGTGGAGGTTTTTCTAAGGCCTCATTTGCTTATGAGAAACTCCAGTCTACCCCATTTATGTTGTCTCACAACTGGACTGATTTCTGAGAAGAATAATGCCAAGTTCCTAAAACTTTCTTCCTGTGCCCAATTCTAATGCTAACCCTTTCACCAGAGGTCCTGAAACATGGAGTTTTTGGTCTAGTTGAATAGAAAGACCATGTCTGGGTGGTGCCAGTAAGGAAGAAATCCTGAGATTCTCTATCTAAGGGCTGGAATATCTTTGTGCTATCCTGGAGAATTTTCATGTAGAACATTTGAATCTTACAGATACTGGGGAATGTGGGATTTGCCAAGGCCTCTAGACCATATGTATAAAGATCAATACCAGAACACACCAGTTTGCATGTTTTGTCAGTTTCTCAAAGAGCTTATATATGGTACATTTCCATTTTGTTGTTTTGAGGCGGGTTTTCCTCTGACAGCTTAGCTCAAATTAACACTACAGGGGAACCCAGACTCCTGTGTGACCTACAGTCTCTGAGTTTCAACTATCTGAGGCAGGAAGTAACTGGCCACTAGCTAGCAAATGAAAACAGAATTAAGTTTTGGGCTGTTGGCTCTATGCTTAACACGTTCAGGGGTATCTGTTCTCTTTCCCCCTTGGTCAATGCTTTCAGGAAACACCCAGTATTTGCAGAATGCTGCAAAACCACCGAATGTTGTTTTTAACTAATCTGCCAGACTCCTCTCAATCCACTCAAGCTGACAGTCACAATTAATCAGTAAAAGGGACTCAACTTCTAGGAAGACAGAATTAAAAACAAAACAAAACAAAACACCTAACCATGAAGATTCTCTACATAAATTAAGGTATTTAAGAAGACAGACAACACAGCTAAAACTCAGCACATTCAATACATGTCAATTCTAGTAAACTGAAGCAAAATGAAACAAAGAGCTAGAAGAACTAACTGAAAATTAAACTGGTTAAAACGACCTATACTGACGCTTGAATTCAGTTCCTAGAAGATGAAGTGAAAGAAAAATGCTTGACCCGCACAGAAATAAGTATGGTTAATGGGTAAGAAAGTAGAATAGATTTGCAGAAGCTGCAGAAGAGACACAAGCTGAATAAATTCCATCCCAGAGTGATCAAAAGGGTGTGGTCCAAACAACAGTCATGTGAGTTCTGTGAAAATTCCCAAGCTAAGGTAAAACTGCACTTATTGAAAGGGTTTGATCTGTGGGGCTGGAGGGGTTGCTCATTGGTGAAGAACGGTTGTTTCGAGGACCTGAGTTTAGTTTCCAGCATCCACGCTGGGCAGCTCACAACCACCTGTAACTCGTGTTCACATAAGCACATGCAGACACACACCTATACATAATCAAACATAATAAAAATAAATATGTTTAAAAAAGAAAGGGTTTCCTGGTTTACTATGTCCTCTGCTTACATAGTCCTCTGTACTATGTCTTAGGATTAGGGTTAGGGTTAGGGCTAGGGCTAGGGCTAGGGCTAGAGTTAGGTTTATGTTAGTATATTGAAAGAAAAAGGTAGACTCACAAGAGTATCAGATACATTAAAAAGAAGATATAGAGCCAGATGTTTTGTAGTGACCTCCACACATAAAGGGAAAAACTGCTCCATAGAAAGAGGCAATATTATAGTAAGTACAAAAGGTAACCCATTCCCTATCCAACACACATTCAGTGAAATGTCCAGGTTACTTCCTGCATAGAAGCATCATCGCTAGTTTCTATTTCCATGTTTATTATGTGTCCTCTTACTAAAGTGCATGGTACCTGAACAGCAGGGGACTCCTTTCTCCCTTCTTAGTTGTGACAACAATAAGCCATAAAGGATTAACTCCCCATTTTAAGTTTGAGAAGTATAAGTTTTTATATAGCAATTCCACTGATGAAAATAGTTTCACTTTTTTAAACTTGGAGTTTTCAAACTGTGCCTCATATGGGGTATTTTTCACTAGGAAAATAAATCTTTACTGTATCTTTTTTTTTTTGGCTCAAAACTTAAGAATATTTTAAAAGCCTCCATAGCTTTTATTCAATGTGTGAACACTGTAGAAAATATGAAAAGCATTGATATTAATATATATGCCATTTTTAAGAAATCATCAAAGTTATAAAATGTTCCTAACAAAATATTCTTAAAATATTTTTTATAAATATCTGTAGGTCTGAAATTATGGTTATCTAACTGAACATGGGCAATTTGTTCCAGGAATCCAGTGCAAACTAAAGTCTGCAGATGGCCTAGTGACTCATAAAATGTGAGGTTATTAATATATAGCCTGCATATGCCTCCCACATATTTACAGCCATGCCTAGGTTACTCATAATGCCTAAGGCAATGGAGATGCTATACAATTAGTCATTATACTCTATTGTTTAGTGAACAATATCAAGGAAATGTGTGCCCTACTCAGAATAGTCTTTTTTCCCCCACTGGAAGAGTGACCTTTATAAATAAAAAATACACATAATTTGAAACATAATTATGTCATCCTTTAGACCCTAATTTGTGAATGTTGGCATGCCTCACTAGTGAATATTTAAACTGACTTTCTTTTTTTAATTTTTTATTTCTTTTAATTTTTGAAATTATGTTAAAATTACATTTTACCCTTCCCATTCCTCCCTCCAAATCCTTACACATATCCTTCTTAGCTCTCTTTCATAGTCATAGTCTCTTTCTTAACTATTTGCTATAGCATGCATACATGTATATAAATATAACCTGCTCAGTCTGTACCATGTCAGGTATATGTGTGTTTTCAGGGATGAGCATTTGGTATTAGATAACATTTTAAAAAGATAGTTTGAGTCTGTGGTTATTTCAGTGTGAGAATGTGGAACTCACAGATATTGAGGGTTTTTATGTTTGTCAGTGTGACTGACATGATGGTAGACTGAACGATTTTTGTTTCTATGTGGCAAAACAGCCCAACATCAGGTGCTGAGGGCTGAAAGAAGCTCCTTTTAGCTTTCAATTACAATCATGGAGAAGTCAAGGCAGGATCTTGAACCAGCTAGGCACGTCGCATCTACAGCAAAGAACAGAGATACTACAAATCCAAGCATGAGCGTTTGCTTGTTTGCCTGTGATCATCACAATCTCTCTACTCTTATACAGATCACTGCCCATGCCTAGCCAATTGTCCTAGCCACAGTAGGCTGGATCTTCCTATATCAATTACCTTAATTAAGACAATCCTCTGTGTACATGTGCCTAGATGAACTTGATCTAGATAATCCCGCACTGAGACTCTCTTCACAGGTGATTCTTAAGATGTGTCAAGTTGACAAACTATCTCAAGGGTCAGTGATATATTTCTGGAGCTCTTGATCTCCTATGTGAGTCACAGAGTGATAAATGCTTACTGCTATCCTTATCTAGGGAGGAGAACCAGAGAATTAGGTTGCAGTCTCCCAAGGCAGAATATTTGGGCCCAGATACCTGTCCTCTGAGGCTGTTATGGAAAAAGCTGTACATGTATAGCAGCTGGATTCCTTTCGCTTCTGTCCTTATTCTGAGAGTTAGCTCTGTTGAGCTTTTCCACCACTACTGTTAAGGTCTCTCAGGTTAATGAACAGAGGATTTTAAGTATGGCTAATTAAGAAGGAGATGATGAACTCTTCTGGAAATGATTAAAGGCCATAACCAAAAAGTGATGCCGTGTCCCTAATCTCCAGGATTCTTTTTATAGAGAGTGAGTCTCATAATAGGAAACCTTTCATCAATGTTATTTTTTTATCATTAGATATAAAATGTGAATGAAAATGGAGCCAAAAGAAAATGGTCTTCAGAAACCTAGCTATTACAAGAAATGACAGGCTCAGAATTGAGATGCCTGGAGTTACTTAAAAAAATAATGTTCAAGCCCAGATAGCCCTCGAAGCAACAACAACAAAAGACATTGCTAGATACGAGGACATTGAAGGAAAAGCTGAACCATAACGTGATCAGTGAATAAAAGGAACCTGTGACTTGGGGTTTCCAGTAGGTCTGGGGCCCAGAATATGTTGTTCACATCCCTGTAACTCATTAATAGTAATTCTGAGCCTGAGTGTCACATCTGTGTGTCAGCAAAAAGATACTCCTGTGGCCACTGTGAAATTTAAATAATAAGACAAAATTCTCTTAAAAATCTCTTAAAACAGTGGGCTTAATACACTTGATAAATTCCTGGCATCTGTTATATTATTGACAATAAAATGCACACCTTTGTGCACACATGTGTGAATGTAAGGGAAGGTGATGGTGCCATTTTTGAGCCTGTTGGATGGATGGATGAATACAACATGGTATGATGATCTTTATACTTTAAAATGCTACAGTAAAAGTTGAGTGTGGTATATGTCTATGATCCTAATACTTGGGAATTTGGTGCTGGAGTATCAGCTAAATAGTGACTTGAAGACTGGCCTGCTCTATGTAAAACCTTGTCACAAGAACTAAACCAAACCAAACCAAACCAAACCACACCACACCAAAACAAAGCAAAAACAGCTCTATAATAAACTCTCTTTATTTCCATTTAATTCTGGTAAAGCAACTGCTTTCTGTATTATTTGTGAGCTATTAAATTATGAATTAATAGTTTAGCACTTGAATTAATCTCTGACCCAGAGCAGAGTTATTAACATAGGAGGAGTGGTTATCTACTCATGGAGGGCACAAATTTATTTCTTCATAAAAGGCCATCATTGAGACAGACTGTATCGTGATATGAAGGTCCTCATGTGGGACATGAGTAAGGAGACATCCTAATACTTTTGGATTTTGGCCTCTACAGCATGCTAGTATTAGTCTCCTGGAATGTTCAGAGGGAATCTCACAGCTGGAGGACCTTCTTAGGTTGGGCAATTGCCAGGGGAGCTTCAGAGGCCATTTTTCCCTCTGGTTTTGGTTATTTTCTTGGCTCGAGTCTTAAAAGCTGAGCAGAAACAATCACTAAACCTAGGACACATCTTTTGACACTGATTCCACACAATAACTATACTTTGATCTATTCTAAAATGTTAATAGCTAAGATGTAGCTGTTGGAAGGGTAGTTGCCCAGCATGCACAAAGTCTGAGGCTTGGTCCTCATTAATGAATAAAACTAGGCATGGTGGTACACTTCTGTATTCTCAGAACTTGGGTGATAGAGGCAGGAAACGCAAATGTTCAAGGTCATCCTTGATAGCACATGGAGGTGGAGAGTAGCCTAGACTTTGTGCTGCCCTGTCTTAAATGAAGAAAAAAAAACTTGAAATCATGTGATCCCCTCATTAGTTCATAGCCTCATCCATTCTTCCTGTTTTAGTCATCTGCAGAGACTACAGTGTTCTTAATGAACCATGCTTGCAAACTTTCTTCATTAACCCTGAAGTCTCAGCATTGCTTACAGAAAGATGTAGTAGACCTATTTCTCTCAATAAAGACAGGAGAGTTAGAAATTGGACACGTCTTGCTGTTGTGTTCATGGATGCAAGGTATTGTATGTCTGCATCCCTGCCTTTCCCATTGGCCACTCTTAATCACGTTGTGTTCTTTCTTTGTAGAGTATGGTGATGTCGACCAGGAGACTGCACTGGCTGCAGCCCACGGTTTCACAGGTTGCCTTTCTGCAGTGCAGTTCAGCCATATTGCACCTCTGAAAGCTGCTCTGCAACCTGGTCACCCAGCCCCCATCACTGTGACAGGGCATGTGACTGAGTCCAGCTGTGTGGCTCCTGCTGGCACCGATGCCACATCCAGAGAAAGGACACATTCATTTGCAGGTGACTTCAGACTCTCTCCCTCCTTGGTGATAAATGGACTTGTCCAGAGTGGGGGTTTTCTTAGTTGTGATTCTCAAGATGGCTTCTGGGAATTGCTTTTGTTTACTCTTCAGGTCTCTCTTTCACCCATCCTTTTCTGGAGTCTTGATTTCATGCTCATTTGCAGTTGACATTGTTAAAATTAAGAGCTACAGGGACCCCCACGTCCATCTCTATGATTGTGTTATGGTTTGAAACTTGAATTCTTCAGCATTTCCTCTTGTTGTTTGGGTGGGTCACTCTGTCCCTTTTTGTGCCTTTACTGTAGATCACTCTGGAACGATGGATGACAGAGAGCCTCTCACCCATGCAATCAAAAGTGACTCTGCAGTGATTGGAGGTAGCTGGGAAGCATGAGTGAACTTTTTGGTGGGGTCTTATTATTACCACTATAATACTGAATATAATTCTCAGAAAACTATCTATGAAGAATCCATGTATTTTCACTGGGGATGTTGTTCAGTGGTAGCATGCCTGACCAACAAGTACGAGGTATTAGGTTCAATTCCCAGAATGGAGTGGGAGTGGCTCACGTATCTCAATTGCCATACAATGATTCTTAGTGTTTTTTTTTAATTTTTATTCCTTGTTATTTCATGCATGCATATAACATATTTTGATCGTATTCATTCTCTATTACCCTCTCCTACCTTCTCTTACCCCTCTCAGTCCATTCCCATTAAACCCCTTTATAGCGAGTCCCAATCCTATTTTCTTGCCTCTTTTTTTGTGTGAGCCACTGTCATTAAGTTTAATTAGGTTACCTGAACAAGTTTAAGTGGAAGGTTATCTACTAGGCCATGGACAACTTACCATCAGCTACACTACTGAAGAAAGCAACTCCTCTACTCCCAGCAGTCATTAACAGCCAAAAGCTCTCAGGAAGGGGTGGAGCCTCTTGGTTAATCTCCCATCCTCAATGGATACCTTTGGTGGACAAGAGTGGGTTCACAGACTCACTCTTGTGCATACCTTTCCAGGCACTGAATTTGAAGAAGGGAATAGTCTATAAATTTTCACTGGGATGGTCTTATAGAATCTTCCTGAATTCTAGGCATCCCTAGAAATTTTCTGTGTCAATGTGGATAATCTCACTGAAGCATCACACCCCAAGATCAATTGCTAAGCTATGTAAAAATGAACAGTATTTAGCTTAAAGCAATAGGGAGTGCTTCATGCATTTATTTTCTTAGACATATCATTGCTTCTGCAATGGAAATTTGAGCTTAACGTTAGACGTATGCATTTTGTGTTTCTTTAATGCTTATTAAACTAGATATTTCATTGTTCAGACACTCCTGTGAAGGAATACTACACTTTCCATTCTTATCAAAGCTTAGGTTAACAGGTTGATAGTGGTGCATAGTAATTTTAAATTGTGGAATTCACACAAAGAAAACTTTAAAAATATCTTTAATGTGACGGCATCTTCTTGGAGGTATATGTTATTTAAAACTAAACTCAGAACTAAAGCTTCTTCTTCCTGATTAACGCTCGTCAGAGGCTATTAATCAGAGCACTGAAATGTTAAGTGCCTTAACATTTCTCTGCACTCTGAATATCATATCGATGCATTAAATAAATAACTATTCAGCCTTATATCCAGATAATGTGATTATTCATGCACTTGAGAAACTTTTATATGGCCCTCATACTTGATCCGCTTACTAATGTGTTTTAAATATTTTAATTTTATTTTTAATTGTGTGTAGGGGAGTATGTGAACAGTGAAGTTGTCAGTGCTGGTTGTCTTTGGTCAACTTCATAAAAGCCTAGGCACTCTTAATTGAGAAAAATGCCTTCAAAAGATTGATCTATAGGCACATCTGTATTGTATTATCTTGACTGGCGATTGATGTGGGTGGGTCCATTCCACAGGACACAGTACCACCCCCACTGCAGGTGATCCTTGAGTTATATTTAAAAAAAAAAAAAAAGCCTGAGCAAGTCAGGAGGAGCAAGCTAGTAAATAGCATCCTTCCATGACCTCTGCACAGGCTCCTGCCTCTAGGTTCCTCCCTTGAATTCCTGCCCTGGTTTCCCTCATTGATGGAACCTGACCTTGTAAGATTGAAACAAGCCTTTTCCTCTCTATGTTGCTTTTGGTGATGGTGTTTTATCACAGCAATTGAAATTAAGACAGTGCCCATAGAATTCAGAAGAGGGCACTGGATCTCTTGAAGCTCCGGATACAGGCAAATGTGAGGGCTAGGTTTGGAACTCCAGTCCTCTTCAGGACAGTACATACTCTTAACTACTGGGGTTTCTATCTAGCCCCTACCTTTTAGAGATTTTACTTTTAATTTTGTCTGTAATTGTGTGTAAGTATGTGTATGGGGGGGCTTGTCTGTGTATGAATAGTTTGGTGTCTTGTACTGTCTCTTGTTTATACTTAAACTGTCTCCAGCAGCTAGACCCTTTTTAGATGGTAAATAATAACAGTTACAGATTCTCTTATTGTTAGTGCTGTTCTCCCTTAAATTAAATATCTGGAAGTTAAAGACAAATGAAGTTGAGTTCTCCTTTAATTTCCTGACAAACAAAACAACCCTCCCCAGCTCACTCCACCCACTCTTTTGAGTTATTAGTTTAATCTTGAGTTTAGGTCGTTACCGGAATAGTCTAAGGGAAACACATTCTACAGTAAAGCCCTACTTAAAATTCCAAGATTTGCAAGGAGCTCAACATTTGAAAGTAGGATTCTTGCTCAGACAAATTGCCTCAACCAGTGCTCTTCTTGCCTAGAGCACACACACACACACACACACACACACACACACACACAGCAGAGAGAGGTTTGTCCCTCAGGGCTTACCAGGGTCCATGAAACCAGCATGCTGTCTCATTTTGACCAAGCTTTGGTAGCAGTGCAGCTGGAAATGGCTACATAAGCTTGAAAGGTCTCATGCCAACCATGTGGCATTTGTCTGCTCATTCACAGCATAGGGTCCTCCACCGTGGTGTACTGTCTGAAAGTACCGAGGTAGAATTTTTATCCTGTTGCTGTGCCAGCCAGTCATAAATCAAACACAGTGTGTAACCGTAGTTGATGTATTCAAACACTTTCCAGAGTAGATAATCCTCTTGTGTTCTCAGCTGTAAGTAACTGTCCTCTTTGTTTATAAACAAAGTAAGTAGTATGAAAGAGGAGGATAGACTTAGTGAGATATTTTAAACTGATGAGGCAGACATGGAGTGTTTCTGGCCAGACTGTGAGCATTTGGACTCAGGCAGACAGGAACCTGCACATATTGCTCCTGTGTGCAATGCATAGGACTTTAGGTACAAGAGCCCAGAACAGAGCAGTTTGTTTTATTTATTCTGAGTATATTAAATTGTTTGTTTGGGGAACAGGTAATTTCAAGGCACTTTCTGTGGCCACAAAAGGCAATGACATGAGACTTGCCCCAAATTGAAAAAGATAAATCACACACTTACAGAAAAACAAGAAAAACAAAAAATAAAATAAAAAGAGAGTCCATCTCTGATGTAGATCATCTGGATGTTCCATCTAGACCAATGTAATGATGTGATGGTGACATTTATTTTATAATTTCAGTAGTACTCTAATATATTTTATCATTTTTCACCTTGTATATTTCAGAATCCCTCTCGCTGATCTAGAAACTTTATAATAAGATGATTGAACTAACTTTAGCAACTTAATTAATTGTTTTTACAGGGATGAGAGGCAAAATATATAACAACAAGTGAATACTCTGATTAAATTTGTTATTGATGTGATTAAGTAGTGATACCCATTAGTAAAATTACCGAATACATATTAGATTCATTACTATCTTTCTTGGGTAAGCCTGATGTAGTCAAAAATTGTCTTATCGTCAGCAATATTATCGTTGGCTATCAAGATTCGGCCTAGTGAATCTTACTAAAACTTCCAAATACCTTCAAGTCTTGATTTAATTTCATTAAAAACAGCTACATTCATTTGTACTGAACTGGAGTCTGTGCCTGCAGCATAGCATAAACTGGATGTGGGTGCACACACTAGTGATCCTGTACTTAAGAGATGGGGGACAGGATGACTAGAAGTTCAAGACTATCCTCAGCTACATACCTAGTTCAAAGGCTGCTGAGACCCTTTCTCAAGGGAAAAAATATAAACAAGCAAAATAATATGTAATCTCAATTTGTACTAAGCCAAATTTGATCCACAGTTATTTTAATATTGTATACTTTTAACAACTCACATTCATAACAGTCCCAAAATCACATATGCCAGCTAGTCCACATCAAATGGATATGTGGCAGTTATGTATATTTATGTATAATAAGATTGAACCAGAACATTATTGAAAATGAGTTCAAGACCCATTTGGTTTTTTTTTTTTTTTTTTTTTGGTTTTTCAAGACAGGGTTTCTCTGTGTAGCCCTGGATGTCCTGGAACTCACTTTGTAGACCAGGCTGGCCTCGAACTCAGAAATCCGCCTGCCTCTGCCTCCCAAGTACTGGGATTAAAGGCGTGCACCACCACCGCCCGGCCGACCCATTTGGACAATGTAATGAAAGCTTATATCCCCTCTAAGATGTTTACACAATATCTTATCTTGAAAGTTCCTAGTTTCTCTAAAAGATTCTTAAAAATACTTCAAAGTGCGCACATGTATGCACCTGTGCGTGCACACACACACACACACACACACACACAGAGAGAGAGAGAGAGAGAGAGAGAGAGAGAGAGAGAGAGAACTTACATTTATCTATCCATTGCCCTCATGAAAATTTTAAGGAAACTCAAAATCATGGTGGCAAATAATAATTTTCCAAATTCTAATTTTTATTTGGCTCTTTGAACTTTATCATTAGGATGAAACACCATTAGGTGATTTTATTTGAATAACAGATTTACTTCATTCAGTACAGAGAGAACTAGGAAAGATGGATATCTGAGCAACAATAGTTTGCATATTAGTTTGCCTTTCAAATAAAAGATTGTATGACTGAAGCACAAAGGATCAGTTTAACTCATGACTCAAATGTTTGCAGAGTATTTTCTGGAGCCAGGCATCACTCTTCAGCATACACCAGACATACTTTATGAATATTTCCTATTTTAATACATGGCCCATTAGGAAGACTTGTAGTCAGGCATCAAAACTTAATGAAATGAATAATTTTTACTGTTTCACTGAGGACATCCTTAAATGAGTTTGACTTTTGCCTGACAGTGCAATCTCTTTTGCTTCATAAAATCAATGACTAATTCTACAATCTGGTATCCTGGTCTTCATTTGGGCTAACCACTGAACTTTTCCCCTAACTTCATTAGACACCATTGGTGAACAATTTAATCCCATGTACCTTAGAACTATTATGGAATACTAGATTGCAGCCTATGTGTCCCCATCCTAGGGGGTTGTGAGGACTATCTGGGATCCACGTGCCACTTGAAGGATTGCATAGCACTCCAAAGTTGATAACCATGGGCTCAACTAAGAATTATAATACTTCAAATATTTAAAAGAACACAGAGTTTCAAAACCCAATCTGCCTCATGCAGAAATAATTTTAACATATTTATATTTTATTAGCACTATTTGTGTATATAACATACTCCTCAACAGTTGATTGAAAATCAACGTCATGGATATTGTTATGTATTTAATCACAAAACACAATCCTTCAACTGCATTGTGCTTGACTATAATCTTAAACATAATTAAAATGTCTTCGTGTTTTATCATAAAGCAACACTTGGTCATAAAATTATTTAGGTAATGCTTCCTGTTTCTGAAAAGAAACACATGAAACAGATCCATTATAATGCATATTCAGGATAAATGGAAGGGACCCAGCAAAACTGATAGAATCCCTAAATAAACTTAATCTATTACAGTATTGCTTGAATAGAAAAGGCGAGAAGTTTTGTTGTTTCTGGTTTATGTCTTACAGATGGTTGACTTCAGTGGAAAATAATATTCCCTGGACTAATTAAGCCATGAAGTTTACACAGTGTCGATTCTGACCAAGGTCCTGACTGGGTATTTCTTTTCTCTTTTCTCCCCAGGTCTGATAGCTGTTGTGATCTTTATCTTGCTTTGCGTCTCTGCCATAGCTGTTCGCATTTATCAACAGAAAAGGTTATACAAAAGAAATGAGGCAAAAAGGTCAGAGAACGTAGACAGTGCCGAGGCTGTTTTGAAAAGCGAGCTTCATATCCAGAATGCAGTCGGTGAAAATCAGAAAGAGTACTTCTTCTGATTGGCAATGATCCTCTAGCTTGCAAGGATGAGTTCCTTTTAATAGCCAGGGGCTCTCAGTGGACAAGAACTGCTCTAACCCTGACCATACAGGCGATGGATCTGCAGCACGGCCATCTTGCCATGTCCAAGCTCAGGATGGCTCGCGAAAGCCTCCTCCAGGGATGTGCTCCTTCTAGCCATCATTCTGTTAAGAAAGGAGCTTGCTATTGGTGTCCCTTTCCAACTTCTGCACATGATCAAAGCCAAGTTTAACTTGCTTCACAACTATGGTTTTTAAATGTGGAAACTTTAGCCCTTCTCTTCACCCTGTAAAACATAAGTTTTGTTAGAGGTAAGAACTCAAAATTGGACTATAAATGGCCTGCCTTTCCTTGAGATCACCTGTTCTGTTTGCTTTCATCTTTACATGGTGTTGTTCATGAGCCTGGAAATGCTTCTGAGATCCTGTTTGGCTGGTGTTTGCATCTTCAGTGGCCAAAAGTCTATACATAAAAGCCTCTTTGCCTTTCTCTGTATTACATTCAATACATCAATAGTCTGAACAATTGTTTTCTTGTCTTTGGCTTGTTTGTATTGCTCTTTTTCTATTTGACTCTTTTCTGATACTTTTTAGAGCATTTTGTTTTGAGTGTCTGACTTTTAAATCTGAACATGCAATTCCTATATAAAAAAACTAAGAAAGTATGGTGGTTGTCGGTATGTGATATCACGTCTCTACAGAGAGTTTCTTGTCATTATTTGAGGATGACTGGTTAAGACTCTGAGCAATTGTAATTTTCCAAAGACTGTACAATGTTTTCTATTAAACTTGTCACAAAAAAGTCCTAACACAGCAAAAAAAAATTTTAATTGCAACTGTATTACCTCAAATATACATAGGAGATGATTTCCCCAAACATTAAAGCAGTTATTTCTTAGGTTTATGTTTTTCTAAAGGTAATTGTCAAATGTTCTTTGATCTCCCATGAGGGTTTTCCATGGAGTATTCTCTTGTATGTTGGAGAAGAAGGAGATAACAAGAGAGCCCAACTCCTCATTCTAATGCACAGTTCTGCTGCTGGTATGAATTTTACTGTGTACCTTGCAATCTGAGTTGTAACATGCCCCCTATTTTGCAACCAACAGATAGAGTAATAGAGGTTGGCTGTCTTATTAGACTTATGCTCAAGCTGTTATTCTAGTAATGTCTCCTGGAGGATGATTAAGACCTCAAAAAGCACCAAGAATCAGTATAACATCTTCACTAGTCCACGATGATTAGAGTGTATGTATACATTGGGAGGTGGAAGCATTGTCCTTAACTTTATGAAATTTGTAACAATATAAACTTTCAGGTCAAGTGAACAAGGTAATTGCATGCAATTATCTTTGAAGTCCATAGGCCAATTAAATAAGGAAAGCACTTTGCAATCCATGTTCACACCTTCAAGTGCCTCTAAATTAAAAATTTAATTTCTTGGGTTTTTTTTTATTTAAAAGAAACTTGGAAATATAGAAATTCATCATCACTAGAATCTTACTTTCCATGTTTTGTTGTTGATGATGATTCTTCTTAGAAAATCTGCTTTTCTTTTCCCAAAGCACAAGGTTCATATTAATGTTTCTGTAAATAACTAAATCTTAAAGGACATGACTTGACAAAGGACCTATATGTGTGTGCATATGTACACAGGCACACAGATGTACACACACACACACACACACACACACACACACACGCACAAATATGCATGCATGCATGCACATGCACAGAGAAAGAGAGACAGATTGAGAGACAGACACACATGTGGTGACAAGAGAGGTATTTAACATAGAATTAGTACCATTTACTGCCAAGAGCACAGCCCTTATAACAGCTCTGAATCCTTTAAAGTTATGTGTTTTATTTAGTAGCAGTGATGACCTCACCATAGCTGAAATATGGACACTAATAGACGGTGAAACTGCCAAGTCCTCTGTGGTCTGCACAGCAAAAGACTGAAATAAGATGGCATCAGATTACATTGATACCTTACATGCCATGGTTTGGATTTCCTGGCTTGTAGCAAATTGCTTCCTTTTTCCTTAATAAAATGCATTTTTGAAATAAAATGCAGAATATACCTTAAGAAATTTTATATGAAAGTTTTAAATTAGGGAAATACATTGAAGTTTTGCTTTTGTATTATTTATTTATTTATTTATTTATTCATTTATTTACATCCCAAATACTGCCTCTCCCAGTCCCCCGTCATAGAATCTCTCCCCCACCCCCTTCTCCTCCACGATGGTACCACCCCCACATCAATATCCTCTCACCTAGCACATCAAGTCTCTGCAAGATTAGGGCCATCCTCTCTGACTGAGGCCAAACAAGGCAATCCTGTTGGGAAATGCTTCCAAGGTCAGGCTCCAGTTGCTGTGGGAACAACATGGAAAATGGGCTACATGTCTACAGATATCCAGAAATAAACAATGGACAGATCAGGGACTCTTATTGAAGTATTGGGGGAAGGATTGGAGACTCTGAAGCAGATAGGAATTCCACAGGAAGACCAACAGAGTCAATTAACCTGGACCTCTGGGAACTCCCAGAGTCTGAACCACCAACCAAAGAGGAGTTTTTCTTTTTTTTTTTTTTTACTCTCCTTCATCTGCTCTTTATTTCCTTTTTTTTTTTTTTTTTTTTTTAATTTTATTTTATTTTATTTTTTTAATTTACATTCCAAATCACTTCCCCTTTCCCGTTTCCTCCCTCCCCGAAAGTCCCATAAGCCCCCTTCCCTCCCTCTTTTCTCCGTTCAACCCCCTCTCATTACTCTGTCCTGGCGTTCCCCTACATCCAGTCTTTCCAGGACCAGGGGTCTCTCCTTCCATCTTTTTAGAAATCTATTGATATGCTGATTGTGTCTAGGGTATTCTGAGATTCTGGGTCAATATCCCCTTATCAGTGACTTCATACCATGTGTGATCTTTTGTGATTGGGTTACCTCACTAAGGATGATATTTTCAAGTTCTGACCATTTGCCTAGGAATTTCGTGAATTCATTGTTTTTAATTGCAGAGTAGTATTCCATTGTGTAAATATACCACATCTTCTGAATCCATTCCTCCGTTGAGGGACATCTGGGTTCTTTCCAGCTTCTGGCTATTATAAATAAGGCTGCTATGAATATAGTGGAGCATGTGTCCTTATTGCATGCAGGTAAAGTCTCTGGGTATATGCCCAGGAGTGGTATAGCCGGATCCTCCGGAAGTGTCATGCCCAGTTTTCTGAGGAGCCGCCAGACTGCTTTCCAGAGTGGTTGTACCAGCCTGCAATTCCACCAGCAGTGGAGGAGTGTTCCTCTTTCTCCACATCCTCGCCAACAACTGCTGTCTCCTGTGTTTTTGATCTTAGCCAAGGTGTATATGTGTGTGTGTGTGTGTGTGTGTGTGTGTGTGTGTGTGTGTGTGTGTGTGTGATGTAGATTTTAGAGGAATTGTGGGAACTGGTTTTCCTCTTCCATTACAGAGGGTCTGGGGATTGAACTTGGGTGTCTTAGGTTTGGCAATGGGCACTTGTACCTGCTGAGTCACTGTTCCCATCTAGACTTCTCTTCTTTGAAAGGGGCCAAATATGAAAAAAATAAGGAATGTGATTGTTATGGTAACAATTCAATTTTCAGTACCATGGCAGTCTTTCCTGAGAACAATGACCCAGTTGGCAGTTGACTATGGGAACAGTTTCTACATGCTTCAGTTGGGTGTTTTCCTTCTTCATTATCTTTTCCACTTCCCCAAAGAACTTGGCAAATGCATACTATGTAAATTTGTATAGAAAAATCAGGTGTACTTCTCTCAGATTTCAAAACCTCTTTAAAAAGCTGGTATGACAGCACACTATTAATCTCAACACTTGGAGACACGAGCAGGAGGATTGCTGAAATTTCAAGGTCAGAGTGGACAACATTGATGCCCTGTCTCAAAAACCAAACCACACCAAAACAGAGAACCAAAAGCGAACCATGTCCCCCAAGAAAACCAGAACAAATGACACACAAAAACCCACAAGAATGAATTCAAGAATGAATTTAGTGAGCTAAATTAGAAGTTTTGCTATTCTCTTTATAGATTGATGTGATGGTGGCATAAACGAACTTCTTTAATGAAATAAATGGGTCCATTGACAAGAAACGACATACTAGTATGTAGGAAATGCCATGAAAATAGCTCTGGAAGGTCTAGAACATTTCTTGATATTAAAATTCATTTTCAAGTGCTGCTTTCAAACCTATGCTAATTATATCCTGAAGATGTCAATAAAAAAACAAACAAACATGCAAAAAAAAACAGGATGAAGCAAAAGACAAGCAGGCAACACCTACAGGAAAGGCGAGCATTTCAATGGATTGTTCATTGCGTGGTTCTGTCTTTTGCAATAACAGTATTGCTCATGGGACCAGAGAAGCACAGATCTTGGTTAAAGTGTGGACAGCTCAGCTTCACAGATTAAAAAGTCCAAGACATATATGTGAAATGATGTTCTCAGGAGGCTAAAAGCAGTGTGGATGCCATTAAACCATGACTGAATTGTTTTCTATAGATTTAGTTTTAGTGTTTTCTGTAGAGTTGATCTGGTACATCCATAGTTAACCTGAAGCATCTCAATAGTTGTGAGTCTAGATCTTATACATCATCTATTTTTAATGAACATCCACTGTTATTTGATAAGGCATTGTCCTTGATAAATTTGACTTTCTCCTAAAACTATTAATTTCAGGGTCCTTGACTCCAAGATAGACAATTATAATTGGAACTCATTTTTTAAATGGGTGTGTGCACATGTTCATGTATGTACATGTGCAAGTGTGTGAATGTATATAGAGGCCAAAGGACCATCTCAAGTGTTGTCCTCAAGAAGGTCATCCATATCCTTTGAGATGGGGTGTCTCACGGGCTTTGGACCTGAGCAGATTGCCTGGTCAAAGAACCACAAGCATCCTTCTGTCTTTGTTTCCCTGTCATTGGATTAAAAGTATACAACCAACACTACTGAGAAGTGAACTCAAGCCCTTCTGCTTGTAAGACAAGTACTTTATGGACCAAGGGAATCCTAGGGCATTCCATAGAGACTTTGTGAAATCTACAACATGAGTTGTACTTGACCTATTGAATCACCAGACATCTATTACATAGAAAGATGAATTAAACACACCTTAAACTGAAACCTGTTCAGTTGAAGATCAGTTTTCCATATGACAACTACATATGGAAAAAAATCCATATGTCAACTACAAGATGACTCCATCAGCTAACTTCAATATGTCTGTATTAGTTTGGGTTTTACTGCTGTGAACAGATGCCAATGACCAATACAAGTTTTATAAAAGACATTTACTTGGGGCTGGCTTACAGGTTCAGAGGTTTAGTCCATTGTCATCAAGGCAGAAGTTTGGCAACATCCAGGCAGGCATGGTGCAGGAGGAGCTGAGGGTTCTACACCTTTATCCCAAGGAAACCAGGAACAGACTGGGCATCTTCAGGCATCTAAGAGGAAGATCTCTAAGCCCAACCCTACAGTGACACACTTCCTCCAACAAGGCCACACCTTCTAATAGTGCCACTCCCTGGGACAAGCATATGCAAACCATCACAATGTCCTATCTGCTTCCTATTTCTTTCAAAGTCTGTATGACAGTGTTGTTGCAGGGAAGAAAAACTAGATCTAGAGGCTTAGTGTTTCTATAGTGGTGTGTGTGGTGGAGGAACATTCATGCATCTGCAAAAGGACAGGAAATGAGGATAAAAGTAAAATGGCAAAGCATGGGGAAGCATGATAAGAAGGTTGGATATTTGGTTCATCACAGGAGTCCCTGGAGCTCAGTTTTGAAGATTTTCAAGCAAAAATAAATCTGAACCCTGATGTGAACATTTTCCCCAGTTTGCACTATTTTTAAAATCTTTCTTCGTCCTACAACACAATACTTAAATCATTATCAAATACACAGTTTGTTATTTTAAAAATCTAATAGTTTAGCAAATTTTACAAAGGATATAGTGCTCCCTTTCCTATCTTCCCTCTTCATCTATTTCATCTCCATTAATTGTCTCCTTTTAGCCCTTTCTACGTCTGCAAATATTGTGCTATTGCAGAATGGGTTCTTTGGAAAGTAAATTTTGAGACAGCAATCATTACTTATAAAGTAATTTTAATGTACACCCATTACTTATAGGGTATAATGTAAGGCACACAGGAGACAGGCTGATGTGGGGTGGGAAAGTTGGACTGTGCTGTCTTTTTTTTTTATTATTTATTTTATTTTATTTTTTTAATTTACATTCCAAATCACTTCCCCTTTCCCATTTCCTCCCTCCCCGAAAGTCCCATAAGCCCCCTTCCCTCCCTCTTTTCTCCATTCAACCCCCTCTCGTTACTCTGTCCTGGCGTTCCCCTACATCCAGGACCAGGGGTCTCTCCTTCCATCTTCTTAGAAATCTATTGATATGCGGATTGTGTCTAGCGTATTCCGAGATTCTGGGTCAATATCCCCTTATCAGTGCTTGCATACCATGTGTGTTCTTTTGTGATTGGGTTACCTCACTAAGGATGATATTTTCAAGATCTGACCATTTGCCTAGGAATTTCGTGAATTCATTGTTTTTAATTGCAGAGTAGTATTCCATTGTGTAGATATACCACATCTTCTGAATCCATTCCTCCTTTGAGGGACATCTGGGTTCTTTCCAGCTTCTGGCTATTATAAATAAGGCTGCTATGAACATAGTGGAGCATGTGTCCTTATTGCATGCAGGTAAAGTCTCTGGGTATATGCCCAGGAGTGGTATAGCCGGATCCTCCGGAAGTGTCATGCCCAGTTTTCTGAGGAACCGCCAGACTGCTTTCCAGAGTGGTTGTACCAGCCTGCAATTCCACCAGCAGTGGAGGAGTGTTCCTCTTTCTCCACATCCTTGCCAACAACTGCTATCTCCTGTGTTTTTGATCTTAGCCATCCTGACTGGTGTGAGATGGAATCTCAGGGTTGTTTTGATTTGCATTTCCCTAATGACTAAGGATGATGAACATCTCTTTAGGTGCTTCTCAGCCATTAGATATTCTTCAGGTGAGAACTCTTTGTTTAGCTCTGTACCCCATTTTTTAATAGGGTTACTTGCCTCTCTGGAGTTTAACTTCTTGAGTTCTTTGTATATCTTGGATATTAGCCCTCTGTCAGATGTAAGGTTGGTAAAGATCATTTCCCAGTTAGTTGGTTGCCGCTTTGTCTTTTTGACAGTGTCTTTTGCCTTGCAAAAACTTTGTAATTTAATGAGGTCCCATTTGTCTATTCTTGATCTTAGAGCATAAGCTATTGGAGTTCTGTTCAGGAAATTCTCCCCTGTGCCCATATGTTCAAGGTTCTTCCCTAGTTTCCCTTCTATTAGTTTCAGTGTGTCTGGTTTTATGTGGAGATCTTTTATCCACTTAGAATTGAGCTTAGTGCAAGGAGATAAGGATGGGTCAATTTGCATTCTTCTGCATGTTGACCTCCAGCTGAGCCAGCACCATTTGTTGAAAAGGCTATCTTTTTTCCACTGGATGGTTTTAGCTCCTTTGTCAAAGATCAAGTGACCATAGGAGTGTGGATTCATTTCTGGGTCTTCAATTCTGTTCCATTGATCTACATGCCTGTCACTGTACCAATACCATGCAGTTTTTAACACTATTGCTCTGTAGTACAGCTTGAGGTCCGGGATACTGATTCCCCCAGAGGTTCTTTTACTCTTGAGAATAGTTTTAGCTATTCTGGGTTTTCTGTTATTCCAGATGAATTTTTGAATTGCTCTTTCTAACTCTATGAAGAATTGAGTTGGGATTTTGATGGGGATTGCATTGAATCTGTGTATTACTTTTGGTAAGATGCTCATTTTTACTATATTAATCCTGCCAATCCATGAGCATGGCAGATTTTTCCATCTTCTGAGGTCTTCTTCAATTTCTTTCTTCAGAGACTTGAAGTTCTTGTCATACAGATCTTTCACTTGTTTGGTTAGAGTCACGCCAAGATACTTAATATGGTTTGTGGCTATCGTGAAGGGTATTATTTCTCTTACTTCTTTCTCAGCCTGCTTATCCTTTGAGTATAGGAAGGCTTCTGACTTGCTGTCTTAATGATAGGGGATTATCTGGCCCTGTAGACATTACCTTTTAGAGGTATTCTGAGTTGGGCAAAGGGGCAGAACGTTAACATTGCAGTATAGAGCAGGCTAGGTGTTGACTGTGTGTTGATGATTATGAGCTTGGACCAGTGTCTCTTTGCAGCTGAGACTGTTCTTGAGTGAAGACAAACTCATTCAAGTTGACAGTCGGCTTTCACATCCATGTAGCAGCTAAACAATGACTCCAGAAGATGTCTTCAGTATGTCGTCTCTGTTCTGCAGATGCTAGAGTGGTGGCAGAGAAAAAAAAAACTCAGATGCCAAATGTATTAATGGGAGTGTGTGTGTGTGTGTGTGTGTTAACACCTGAAGAGAAGGTACCAGGACTGTCTTCCTCCCAGCACTGCTCAAATCTACCTACTTCGGACATGACTTCTAGAAGCAGCTTCCTAAGTACTCTGCTGAATCTCCTTTCCTGAGGGAAATATACGAGATGGAAGAGGTTGGACTAAGATCTCAACCTCATTGATAACTCTAACTGACATTTGTCTTTTTCCTGTTCCATTATCCTTGTCACCATCCTAATGTCAACTGACAACACTGCACAGACTTAGGGCTCCAGTTCTGTTATGTTCCTGAATTTCTCCAATAAGATATTGGATCAGTTTTCTAAAAGATTGATTTTTTATTAGATATTTTCTTTATTTACATTTCAAATGTTATCCCCTTCCTTGTTTCCCCTCCAAAAAATTTCCTATCCCATTTCCCCCTCCCCCTGCTTACCAACCCACCCACTCCTGTTTTCCTTTCCTGGCATTCCCTTACACTGGGGCATGGAGCCTTCACAGGACCAAGGACCTCTCCTCCTACTGATGAGCAACAAGGCCATCCTCTGCTACATATGCGGCTAGAGACATGGGTCCCTCCATGTGCGCTCTTTGATTGGTGGTTTAGTCCCTGGGAGTTCTGGGGTACTGGTTGGTTCATATTGTTGTTCCTCCTATGGGGCTGCAAACCCCTTCAGCTCCTTGGGTCCTTTCTCTTGCTCCTCCTTTGGGGACCCTGTGTTCAGTCCAATGGTTAGCTGAGATCCACCTCTGTATTTGTCAGGCTCTGACAGAGCCTCTCAGGAGACAGCTATATCAGGCTCCTGTCAGCAAGCACTTCTTGGCATCCTCAATAGAGTCTAGGTTTGGTGTCTGTATATGGGATGGAACCACAGATGAGGCAGTCTCTGGATGACCTTTCCTTCAGTTTCTGCTCCACACTTTGTTTCTGTATCTCCTCCCATGAGTATTTTGTTCCCTCTTCTAAGAAGGACCAAAGTCTTCCTAAGAAGACTTACAAGGACCCTCTTTTAAGAAGGTCCCTCTTCTAAGAAGGACCCTTGGGTCTTCCTTCTTCTTGAGTTTCATGTGGTCTGTGAATTGTATCTTGTGTATTCTGAGCTTCTGGGCTAATATTCATGTATCATGTGTCTTCTTTTGTGATTGGGTTATCTCACTCAGGATGATATTTTCTAGTTCCATCCATTTGCCTAAGAATTTCATGAATTCATTTTTTAATACTCTATTGAGTAAATATACCATATTTTCTGTATCCATTCCTCTGTTGAGGGACATATGGGTTCTTTCCAGCTTCTGGCTACTATAAATAATGCTGCTATGAACATAGGGGAGCATGCGTCCTTATTACATGTTGGAGCATCTTCTGGGTATATGCCCAGGAGAGGTATAGCTGGGTTTTATTTGATCAGCAACTATATCTGTAAATTTTCTAGGTCATACTGATTAATACACTATAGCAAAAAGTACTTCATCTGACGGAGCAGTCACAACTGAGACTTCCACATGCTTGTTTTACTAATAGGTTGCTGCCATGATCTAGTCATGATGTCAAGATCAGTGACTTGACTGGAGCTGCCATGGGACCCTGCATGCTTAAGCCCTTAAGGCTAGCATGTTTTGTGTTGGCCAGTGGGACAATGGGTGATCCAATTCAGAGAATTCTACTTTGACTGATTCTATGTCAGACGACAATCACTTCAATAGTTGTTCAAGACTGAAGTGGGAGAGATACCAACATTAGGTCTGTCAATTCCACAAACTAACAAAAAACACCCTGACATAACATAAGACAAAGAATCTCCAAATTTGTCAATGAGTTCATTTTGTGTTGACTATCTACTGTGGGGCAGGGGGCCCTACCCTTAAGAGTAATTTGTTTCACCCAAGGAGACTCCCTTACAGAAGAATAATTTTTCATTTGCAAGTGGCTGTCAATTGGAGATAGCTTCTGGGTTAGGGATAAAGGTGTGGGTCTACTTCTCTATTCAGCTTTGGGACCTCATATGCTGTAGAGTTATGTAGGCCCTGTGGATGCACTAGCCTGGAACTCACACAGAAGGCTACACCTGCTGAACATCAGGATCCAGGGATCTGCTCCCACCTTTGTAACACTGAGGTTCCAGGATCATACCACCACATCCAGCTTTATGTGGTGTGTATCATTCTCAGGACCCCATGCTTTCAAGGCATATACTTAGGCAGATGAGCTGGCTCTCTTTCCATGATTTTAGTGTTTATTAAGGTGAGGGTAAACCTGTTATCAGTGCCAACTCAGATGCAGTATACAATGTCTCTATTCTCTTTGGCTACACTAAGCCCAGTTGTTGAGGGTGGTGGGGATTATACCTTTGGAAAGAACTGGCAAGTCTCTAACATGCACACTTAGCATCATGGTAGGGACCTTCCTCCTGCAGCCATCGTTTCCCCATTCAGTCAGTAGATTCTAGATGGGGAGACAAATAGGATTTCCACTTTGGACATATACACCTATAATGCCAGCAACTGTAGGCTAAAACAGTATGGTCATGGCCTACCTGGGTTAAATGCTGACTTCTGAGGCATGTGTATGTGTATGTGTGTATGTGTATGTCAGGGAGGTGGCACATGTGTCTATAAAAGTAGGCACATTCCTGCCACATGATATACATGGAATCTACAGAACAACCTAAAGAACAACCTAGGGTGTTGGCCTTTGTTCTCTACCCATTTTGAGGCAGATTCTCTGTTTTTTTTTAAATATTGTTTATCATTGTGTGCATCAGGCTGCCTAGCTAGAGAGCTTCTGTATGTGCACTGGGATTGTGGAATGTGTTCCACACCTGGTTTTACATGGATCAAGATGCACTAACTTGGGTTCTCATGCTTGTGTGGCAAGAGTTTTACTCTCTGAGCAATTTATCTACTGCCAATGTTTTAATTTTTATTGTTTCAATTCAAAACCTCACAATCACTTAACTGTGACCAGCAACCTTCATTGTTCCACTTTTATCCCTTCATTATTTTATGTATGTATTTTTATATATGTTCTAATTGAAAAACACACAATGATGTTAAACGATATAGGAAATGTCCAGGTGTGGCGTATGATTGCCACTAAAATCTCATAGATTCAGCAAATGTTCCAGTAATGTTTTCTCTAGCAGAGTGTTCCAACTCAGAGAAAAATATTGCATCTGTTGTTCTGGTTTACCAGTTTTCTATGGTCAACTGTAATGGCTCCTCGAACTTGTGTGAGCCTGACACTGTGGAAAGGTTGTAGACTACTACTGTAATCCAGAGAGGACACTAAAAATTTTTGAGAATGCTTCCCAGAGCCAAGGGCAAAGGCCAGGCTTCTTTTTGGACAAGCTAATTCTTATTATGGCCCAGTTTATTTCTTTTTTCCTAGAAGTTTCATTTTATTCCCAACGTATATAAACTTAAGTTTCTCAACTGCCTATTTTTCATTTCTCCTTAAGTCTTGGAAAATTCTTTTTCAAACTCCATTTAGTGCTTCTATGGACAGAGTCTTAGCTCTTATATTGTACTGTAAATTCTTTTTAAGATAAATTCATTTTCAGTTCCTGGTTTATTTAACACATATCAACTTCTAGAATTTAAAAAAAATATTGTTATTTCTTTGAGAATGTTATTCAATGTACTTTGATCATATTTATTTCCCCTTCCCAAATTCTTTACAGATCTCCCCCACTTTCCTTCCCACCCAACTTTGCATTTTTTTTCTGTTAACTCATTAAGATAAATTTGTGCTGCCTAAATGATATTGCATGCATGGTCTTCCACTGGATTGTTGTTGACTTAGCAGAGCTACACGTTTAGAGGAGCCTATCTTTACTCCAAGAAGCCAACATGGTCCAACAACACTATGGTCCTAGGTAGGACTGTGTGCCCAACTCCATGCTGGGGATTATCCTGGCTTGAACTTGGGCATGTTTTGTTTGAACTGTCACCGTGTCATGTGTGGCTCCCACTGTGTTTAGAAGACATTGATTTCTTGTAGCTGTCCACTACTTCTGGCTCTCTGACTCTTTCTGTATCCTCTTCCTGGATGGTCCTGGAGCTTTGGGAGGAAAAGATTTGCTCTATGTGTTTCCTTTAGGGTTGAACATTTTAGAGTCTCTTATTTCCCGTGCTTTTGCCAACTATGAGTCTCTGTGATAATCACTATCTACTGCAAATTGAAGCTTCTCTGATGAGGTTGAGAGAAACACTAATAGCACTAATGGGTATAATGATACGTCATTAGGAGTCAGCTTCAAACCAAGTCCACTTACAGAGGAAGCGTAGGTGTACTCTCTGTTAATTTTTTTTTCTGTAAATCTTATTAGCTTTTCCAAAATTTCTTTTTGCGTTCAAATTCCATCTTTTGTTCCCAAACCTCCAGTCTTTTTTTGGTGGAGATGTTTTCTTTTTCCTTTCTTCCACAGCAAGCACCTCCCAAGTATCAGATGTGTTTGATGATCATTGTGATACAGGAGTAATGAACTTCACACTGGCTTAGAATCTATATTTTAGATGACAGTTTCTGAAACTGACCACTTTAGGAAGGATTTCCAATCCTTGCTGTCTCCAGGGGATGAGGAGATAGGCAAGGCAGGCTTTCAGTCCATCATCCCAGGAGTCTGATTGGCTCTGGCTCTCTGCATTGGGATTATAAGCACATACTGCTACACTTGGCTTTTCTTAATTTTGGTTTGTTTTATGGGTTGTGGCGATCAAATTCAGGTTCTCATGTTTTCAAGACAAGTGCTTCCCTGACTGAGCCATCATCCCAGCTCACTTTACTACTTTTTATATTGATGCTGTAACAAGTCCTGACAGCGTAATGATTTTCCACTGGATGAATTTCTCATCTTGCAAGTGTACAGTTAAGAGTCCCACAGCATGTCTTCTTGGGCTAAGGCCAAGGCATGTCAGAATTGTATTCCCTTTAGGGAGCTCAAGAGAGAATCTTTCTTCTTGCCTTTCCAAATTCTTTTACTCATTGCCCACACCCTTTCTCATGACCCCCAACTTCTTGTCAAAGACAGAGGTGGCAATTCCAGTCAGTCCTTCTCAAACCGTGTCATTTCTCTCTCCTTCCTTCCTTTCCCAGAACCTTGTGATTACACTGAGTCAATAATGCATTCATTCAAACAATCCGGGATAGTCTTCCCACCTCAAAGTCTTGGAGTCTGTATCCCGTGTTCCATAGGCTACTTGGATTTCCTTTGCTTTGTCAGGTGACACACTCATGTAGTAGAGACCAGGTTGTGGATAGCAGTGGTGAACAAGATGCTATATTTTCACTTTTGTCTATATGGGCCCGATATCTTTAACCTCAGGGGGCTCTCTCTCTCTCTCTCTCTCTCTCTCTCTCTCTCTCTCTCTCTCTCTCTCTCTCTCTCCCTCTGTGTGTGTGTGTGTGTGTGTGTAATTTTTCTAGAAGGAAATCCGTATTTTTATACTTATTTCACCAAACATAATGTCTTAAAGATTTATCCATAAACACTTGCACCCAATTAGGAGAATATAAATTACTTCAGTCATTATAGAAAGCAGTATACTGTGGTTCATCAAAGAATTAAAAGTAGAATGCCAGCATGATCTAGAAGTCTAACTACTGTGTGCAAAATTCTCCTGATTTTAATATGCCTTTTCTTTTATTTCTGGAGTCAGATGTATTATATTGAATGGGTTCCTTTGTATAGATTGGCCTCAGTTTTCTCACAGTGATCATATGTAAATAGTAAATCCTTTATTTCCTCCCATAGCTAGCTTCCTTTTCATCCTTCCCTCTAGAAGTCTCTTGAGAAATAAATAGGAACTTCAATAACTTGACTCGTCCATTTCCTTTTTGAAAATTAAGTGTAAACCATGTTTTTTTTAAGTCATTAATTTTTATTTTATCAAGCTTGGAGAAAGAAAGACCTATTCTTATCACATTTTTTTTGTAACATGCCAGACTAATTTGTGTTTGCTTTTAATAAAATTATTTCCTTATTTCGTGCATTGATGCTAGACACGACTCTCCACCCGTTGAACCAACTCATCTGCTTCCAAGCTGTCCATGTAATAAATTTTCTGGTAAATTATGTTTCTGTTGAATGAATTCATGTTTTTTATTCAAAATAAGCTGTTATAAATGATTCATGTCTCTCTACATTTTCAACAGGAACAAATTAATTTTTTAATTGAGCTCTGAAATGACCTGTTCTTCCCAAATGCATATTAAAAGAAGATGATTACAAATGGCTGTCAGGATTGAATGAGACTTTGTAATAACTTTTTTCATTTGCTGAGAATATTTGGCCAACTTTTTCTAGTAGAAATTTATGGCACTTGATGAATAATTGGAAAGTAACATCTTCTGGAAAAAAAGATTGTGATTATGTGAAAGAAAATGAGCCAGAGATAACTTACAAGCATTTTGGTTCACAAAAATTCCAGATAAAAGGCCAAACGAAAACCCTTGCAAGTTAAGTGCAATTTACATTAAGAAGTATTGGTAACAATGTTTCTATTTTCCCATGCTTATTTATTGGTATTTATTTTACAGTTTAATTATATATATATATATATATATATATGTGTGGAGGTGGGTGGGTGTTGGGTGGCAGGTTTGTGCATGTGAGTACAAACATTCACAGAGTCTAGATGAGGGCATTAAATTACCCAGAACTGAAGTCACAGATGGTTGGTTGTAAGCTGTCCAATATGAGTGCTGGAGCAGTGTCTTCTCTTAACGGCTTGTTCACCTTCTAGCCTCTTAACTTTTGATTGAAATAAAAAAGTTATATATGTTTAACATATATAACATGCTGTTTAGAAGAATTTATGCCTATATAATAGCATTACTGTAACTATTGAGAGATGAATTTTATATAGTATTTTTATGATGATGCCTCTTTAAGTTCACATAGTACCTTTAAGGAGTATTGTATATTAATAGCTGTCATCACCGTGTGGTATTCTTAGATTTCTTGAATTTATTTCTCATGTTTAACTAAGATTTCCATTTTTTAACCTTTCTCCCCTTAATCTACTGGCCTACTTCCTACCTCCTCCAGGCCCCTCAATCCTTTCCCCAACTCTTCCACCAGACTTCCCAAGCTCCATGTAATGTTTGTCTATGGGTCTCTGCATCTGTTGAAGCAGTGTTTTCGTTTTTTTCTGTATCTTTTTTATTTCACTTAACAGAATACCTTGTAGATTTACTCATGAGCTTTTGCATATTGTTGGTAGAATATAAATTTATACTGTCTCTGTAGAAAATAGGAGATCAATTGCTCAAAACGTTAAAAATCAAACTATCATATGATCCAGCAATCTCACAGCTGTGTATATGTCCAAGGAAAATGAAATCTGTAAGACAAAGACAGATTGGCACTCTCCTATCCATGGCAACATGATTTAAAATAACCAAGGAATAGAATCTATCTAAGTGTGCCCATCAGTGGATGAATGGGTGAGAGCAATATGGTGATTGTTTTGGAATGGTGTGACAATTTCTGTCCATATCTCTTTCCATCTTTGATCTGTAGAAGAGAAGAAAATCTCTTAGTTTTCTTGATGTCTTTCTTAGTAGAGATTTAACACACTTTTGCTTTATCATGGTTGAGATTTTATGATGTATGAAATTGATACAGTGTTCAAATGCCTCTAAAAATTTCTTCATGGCAATTCATTTCTTTCTATTTGCTTCCATCATAAAATTGAGACTTAGAAATGGAAGTCAAGCTACAGAAGTAATACAAACTTCCTTGGCTATATATTTGAAAGAAATGCTTTTCTTATGCTATCAACACTGTACACATTAAATTGCAATTAATCTGAAAAATCAGATTTTAGTACACACACACACACACACAGAGAGAGAGAGAGAGAGAGAGAGAGAGAGGAGAGAAACAAGTATTTTCACCACATGGATTGTTTCTATTAGTTCAATAGAAATGGGAAAAGATGTGGAATCTCCCTTTGAGGTCTCTGCAGTTCTGTGAAAGTGGGACAGACCTCAGATCAATTCAGAACACTGTCAGGTGCTAACTGTTCCTTCAACATTCAACTAAAAATAGGTTGAGCTCTTATCTCAAAACTAGAAAACATTAAATCTTTTAAATGAATCTCCTTCTTTCTAGCTCTTTGGGAGGCCCGTAAGGAAGGGTGTCACACCAGCATATACTGTTCCTTATGATTTATTTCACCTAACTGGTCTACACTGGTCCATTTTACTTAAGGTCCAAACTAATCTAAACTGAGGAGATCATCTCTGTTCTTCCATAACCACTCATTTCTAGCTATGCCCCAGATCTCCCCTTCATTCACCAAACACAATATTGGTGAAACTACAACACTCAGATGAAATTATGGAAATATTTTGAAATAACAGAAAATAATAAAGTAAAGGAAATGGGATACAAATGGCTATGAATAATCATAAGTCCTTGTAACTGCCCACTGTTACATCGAACGGGTTACCTGGAAGGGAAGCTGGGGATGTATGGGAAGGCAACAAAAAGTGATGGAGACCAAGACAACATTGCTGTTCAAGGTCTCAGAGTTTAATGGAGGACTCCAAATATATAGGCGGAGAAAAATCCTCCCCCCAAAGGCTGGAAGCTTCTCTGCAGAACCTGTTCAGTTGCTCCTCAGGTGGCTAGTGTATCTCAGGAAACTGCAGGTCCTTGAAGAACAATGGGCTTCACCTTGGTCTGAGTGCTCCACCCCAGGTGGAGGGGATTATGGCTAACACAGGAGTTCCCGCTCAAAGGCTGGGAGAGGAACTTCACATTGGTCGATGTCAAGTTCCTTCCAGGTGTCATGGCACCCCAAAAAGGCTCTCTACAACTCCTAAATTCCCCCATGCAATCCAAATTTCTGCCTTGTTTTACCCCACTTTCCTCCTACCCCAGCATGGTGTGAACATTTCATCAAGACACATCTCCAAAGGGGAATGGCCAACACCTGTTTATTTCTGTTCTAGTGTGAATAACAAATTCATTGTTTAGTGGAAATCAGTATAATCATAGGAGAGAGTTAACTCCCTTTTTACAGTCAGGGTTGTTAAATGCTAAACCGCGCTTTTTCCACAGCATGGAAGATCTGTCTTTGCAGAGGACCAGGTGGCAGGTGTGATTGTCTACTTTAATGCATACTGTAGACCTACTACTGGGTCTTTGTAAATATTAATTTCATCTTTCATGTTCATCTGAGTTTCACCTAAATAATGCATGCTTCTACAGTTTTTTTGGTTTTGTTTTGTTGTTGGTTTTTTGGTTTTTTTTTTTTTGTTTTTGTTTTTTTTTTGCTGCTTTGTGTCATCCAGCATTTTCTATATGATAGAATACCAGTACCATAATCCTGGTTGTCAAACATTGACATCAAGCCAGGCCCTCTCCACTCTGTCGATCCGTCAGTCAAATGATGCAGCTCTTTATCTCTTAAGTATATTGTGCCTATAGCATGTTACTTGCTGCTCAGGAATATCCTACCCAAGACTGTAAAAGCTTGGTGTACTGGCTTTGTCAACTTGACACAATCTAGAGTCATCAGAGAGGAAGGAGCTTCAGTTGAGGAAATACCTCTATGAGATCGAGCTGTAAAGCATTTCTTAACTAGTGATCAATGGAGGAGGGCCCTCCCCAAGGTGGGTGGTGCCATTCCTAGGCTGGTAGTCTTGAGTTCTATAAGAAAGCAGGCTGAGCAAGCTATGGAGAGCAAGCCAGTAAGAAACATCCCTCCATGGCCTCTGCATCAGCTCCTGCCTCCAGGTTCCAGTCCTGCTTGAGTTCCTGTCCTGACTTCCTCCAATGATGGATTATGATCTTCAAGTGTAAGCTGAATAAACCCTTTCCTCCCCAACTTGATTTCCCCTCTCACACACACAGTGTTTTCATTGCAGCAGTAGAAAACCTAACTAAAACACTTGGATAGTGCACTGAAGAAAACCTCTTAACTTGCCTATGGTATCAGGATGCCTCTCACTGTGCCACCTGTGACCTTCGCATACCATCTGCTATTCATAGCCCTTCATCATTGAGTTCTTCTCTCTCTCTCTTGAGATGCAAACGCCATTCTGTAACATAAGCATCATCATGTATTTAACTTCATTCTTATTTTCAGAGAATTCCTTGAAAGATATATTTTCTCTATCAAGGGTTTCCATTTTAGTGAGTATTTGATTAAGAGTCATCCTCTGGCCATAATCTCAAATAAAACCGATACTCCATCTTTTCACAAAATGTCTGTTAGCACTGTGGTGTTTGTTTTCCATGCACCTCACGCTCTGTTTGCATGGCTTTGCCTTTACTTTATTCCAGAGTAGATTCTTTTCTCCAACTCATTGGCTAATTCATTCCTACTGTTTGGACATCACTTTTCCTGCCAAGTTTCTCCTGCCATCTCCTTCTAACTGAAATTCTCTTGTCAAAAGCATTTGTCCTCTAGCACTTTGCTGCCCATTCATGCCACAGAGTCCCAGGAGGTCAGGAGAGCTGTTTCTCTGTATTTCTCCTTCAGTCTCAGCACCGTCTTGGAGACGGATGGTGCCCATCACTCAGCAGAGTCCATTGACCTTGATTGATCAATGACCTGATGAGTTGTTTTCTGTACCCTTGCAATGGCAATATCAGTTTCTGCTGAAAGAGCTCATGAGCAGAGAAGATCCTGCCAAGATTATCAATTATTCAGACCCTTGATAAAATTTAAATGCAATATTTAGTAATATTTAAACACAGTGCCGTTCATTTTTCAATGACAGATTGCTATTGGATTGGATGCGTACAGATGAGCATGTCCGCCATGACACACACGTGGAGATGGAGGGATAACTGTGGAGTTGGTCTCCTCTACCTGTGCATTTGCTCTGCAGCTTCACCTCTGGCTCCAAGGCTTGCACAGAAAACTCCTTTACCTGCTGAACGATCTCACAGGCCCAAAACAGATAACCTGGTTCCCATTGGGTTAATAAATAAAGAAGAAGTCACTGAAGCTTTCTCAGTCTTATATAATACTACTTAATGAAAATCAGCCTTATGTTACATGTAAACAAGGAAGCAGAGGAAAACTTTTGTAGTGGGAACCTTGTTGTGTAGGTACAACCCTCCTATTTTAACTCAATTCTCTAATTATCTAGTTCTGGTATTTTCTCAGTGAAATGTGTGCATCTCTACCCAGTTCTTCAGTGCTTTAGAAAAGAAGGCTGCTGGTAGCATTTGTCTTTCTCTGCTGAGTATTATCCATGCCTGCCATTCTGTAGATTGAAAGTTGGTTGCCAGCTTCTCTGCTATAAAACTATGCCTATGGTTGTTGAGTTTGTGTAAAAGACATTCACAGCACAGATCCAGTCAAATACATTTTTTTTTATTTTCTAAGTATTTTTTATTTACATTCCAAATCATTTCCTCTTTCCTGTTTCCTCCCTCCCCGAAAGTCCCATAAGCCCCCTTCCCTCCCTCTTTTCCCCATTTAACCCCCTCTCGCTTCTCTGTCCAGGCATTCCCCTACATCCAGTCTTTCCAGGACCAGGGGTCTCTCCTTCCATCTTCTTGGAAATCTATTGATATGCGAATTGTGTCTAGGGTATTCCGAGATTCTGGGTTAATATCCCCTTATCAGTGACTGCATATCATGTGTGTTCTTTTGTGATTGGGTTACCTCACTAAGGATGATATTTTCCAGTTCTGACCATTTGCCTAGGAATTTTGTGAATTCATTGTTTTTAATTGCAGAATAGTATTCCATTGTGTAAATATACCACATCTTCTGAATCCATTCCTCCGTTGAGGGACATCTGGGTTCTTTCCAGCTTCTGGCTATTATAAATAAGGCTGCTATGAACATAGTGGAGCATGTGTCCTTATTGCATGCAGGTAAAGCCTCTGGGTATATGCCCAGGAGTGGTATAGCTGGATCCTCCGGGAGTGTCATGCCCAGTTTTCTGAGGAACCGCCAGACTGCTTACAAGAGGGGTTGTACCAGCTTGCAATCCCACCAGCAGTGGAGGAGTGTTCCTCTTTCTCCACATCCTCGCCAACAACTGCTGTCTCCTGTGTTTTTGATCTTAGCCATTCTGACTGGTGTGAGATGGAATCTCAGGGTTGTTTTGATTTGCATTTCCCTAATGTCTAAGGATGATGGACATCTCTTTAGGTGCTTCTCAGCCATTAGATATTCTTCAGGTGAGAACTCTTTGTTTAGCTCTGTACCCCATTTTTAATAGGGTTACTTGGCTCTCTGGAGTTTAACTTCTTGAGTTCTTTGTATATATTGGATATTAGCCCTCTGTCGGATGTAGGGTTGGTAAAGATCATTTCCCAGTTAGTTGGTTGCCACTTTGTCTTGTTGACAGTGTCTTTTGCTTTGCAGAAACTTTGTAATTTAATGAGGTCCCATTTGTCAATTCTTGATCTTAGAGCATAAGCTATTGAAGTTCTATTCAGGAAATTCTCCCCTGTGCCCATATGTTCAAGGTTCTTCCCTAGTTTCCTTTCTAGTAGTTTCAGTGTGTCTGGTTTTATGTGGAGGTCCTTGATCCACTTGGAATTGAGCTTAGTGCAAGGAGATAAGAATGGATCAATTTGCATTCTTCTGCATGTTGACCTCCAGTTGAACCAGCACCATTTGTTAAAAAGGCTATCTTTTTTCCACTAGATGGTTTTAGCTCATTTGTCAAAGAAAAAGTGACCATAGGAGTGTGGATTCATTTCTGGGTCTTCAATTCTGTTCCATTGATCCACATGCCTGTCACTGTACCAATACCATGCAGTTTTTAACACTATTGCTCTGTAGTACAGCTTGAGGTCCGGGATATTGATTCCTCCAGAAGTTCTTTTACTCTTGAGAATAGTTTTAGCTATCCTGGTTTTCTGTTATTCCAGATGAATTTTTGAATTGCTCTTTCTAACTCTATGAAGAATTGAGTTGGGATTTTGATGGGGATTGCATTGAATCTCTATAATGCTTTTGGCAAGATGGTCATTTTTACTATATTAATCCTGCCAATCCATGAGCATGGCAGATTTTTCCATCTTCTGAGGTCTTCTTCAATTTCTTTCTTCAGAGACTTGAAGTTCTTGTCATACAGATCTTTCACTTGTTTGCTTAGAGTCACGCCAAGATACTTTATATTGTTTGTGGCTATCGTGAAGGGTATCATTTCTCTTACTTCTTTCTCAGCCTGCTTACCCTTTGAGTATAGGAAGGCTACTGACTTGCTTGAGTTGATTTTATATCAGGCCACTTTGCTGAAGTTGTTTATCAGCTGTAGGAGTTCTCTGGTGGAATTCTTTGGGTCGCTTAAGTATAGTATCATATCGTCTGCAAATAGTGATAGTTTGACTTCTTCCTTTCCAATTTGTATCCCTTTGACCTCCTTTTGTTGTCTAATTGCTCTAACTAGAACTTCAAGTACTATATTGAAAAGATATGGAGAGAGAAGGCAGCCTTGTCTAGTCCCTGATTTTTGTGGGATTGTTTCAAGTTTCTCTCCATTTAGATTGATGTTGGCTACTGGTTTGCTGTAAATTGCTTTTACTATGTTTAGATATGGGCCTTGAATTCCTGATCTTTCCAAGATCTTTAACATGAAAGGATGCTGAATTTTGTCAAATGCTTTCTCAGCCAGCTCTGCTGTGGGACTCCTGCCCTGCAGAGGGACACCTCCCCCCCCCCCCCACTCTGGGAGAGATCACAAATACATTAAGCTTTAGATGCAAGTATTTAATGTTTTAAAGATTTGTTTTTTTGAATTTAGGTTTTTAAGGGGAACAATTTGGGCATCACCTGGGTAGCCTCATCAAAATAAAAACAAAGTGAGGTTTTCAATATAGCTGTAGATATTGCATCATCGGGTGTGCACAACTTTCTACGATCATTCTGTTCAATTTGAAAATCATTTGACTTGAAATCAGCTTGAATTTGGGAGAGATAGGGAGTTGGAGAAAGAAAGCAGGGCAAATGGAACTGAGAGGGGGGAGGAGAGGAAGGGAGGAGAGGGAAAGAGAGAGAGAGAGAGAGAGAGAGAGAGAGAGAGAGAGAGAGAGAGAGAGAGAGAGAGAGAGGAAGAGGGGCTCCTCTTCAGGCTGTGAGTTTTCAAGTTGCTTCTGTGTACTGGTTCTTCGGGCCTCCTTCTCATGTGCCCTGCTGTGGTTTACACGGAAGTCAGCTTGGCTCCACTCAGTAGTGATGCCACTGCACAGCGTGATTGAGGATGATTGTTTTCGCTTACTTGATTAAAACTGGGAGAAATATAGACAGTCCTCCAGTTATTTTTTATGCAGCTTGCTGACGATTGCTTTTCTTTTTAAATGGACATTTACTACCTATTTAGAACAATAAAATACCTCAAAGCAAACATTAAGCAAAATGCAACCTATCTATCATCCCCTGCTCCTTGCAGTAGTAATAACCATGAAAAGAGAGCCCATTACATGGCAAGTTTCACGTCCTTACAAGTTCCTTTATAGATTCGCTTAGTGATCACTAATAACCTACTTAACAAGTATTTAATTAAGGAAACCTTAATGAAAGCCAATTACTCAGTGTCTGGAATTTTATTTTGGAGAGTATTGAAATATGTTTTAAGTGAGTTAAGTATATATATATATAAATCATATATGTATAATAAATATACATATATACATATATCTATATGCTAAAATGTTCTCAGGCATCATCATTTTAACCACAATAACACAGGCAATAAACATTTCATGATGCATGCTATGTTCATCGGTAATTTCCTTTCACTTATTTTGATGGCTAAAGAGTATAAACACATATACAATAAATCCATTTTATTGGCAATTAGCAAGTGATTTCCCTCATCAAGAGACCTGAGAGGCCACAGGAGAGTATGTACTCATTCATATACATACCAGTAGCAACTTCTAGAATGAAACTCAACTACCTTCCAGGAGAGCAACACAGGGTCTCAGAAGAGTTTTTATTTAATTTTCAAATGCAAAAAAAAAAAAGATGGGGCCCCGTGAAAAATGATTTAAAATGCACTAGACTTGCACTAATTTTAGATTTATAGACAGGAATCTAGATCGGTGCTGAGTGTGTATTCATCTTGCTCTGGGTTGGGTCCTGTTTCCAGTATGAAATTATACCACAGTCCTGAGCTACTCGGCAATGTAAAGGGAAGCTGCAGAGTCAGGCCAGAGTGTGCATTTAGCTCACACTCGGTTTCTCTAATGTTCACAGTGTACACAACCATATCAGTTAGGAAAGCCAGCAAATGAGTAATGCTTACCAACCTACAGACTTCTCCGGGAGGAGAAGGCTTTCCCTACAGACCAGCAGCTCTAACAGCTCAGCTGAGCTGAAGTCAGTTCCTGCCCCTCCTTCCTCTTCTTCAGTAAACCTTTAGCTTCTCCCTTGACTTGCCCATTTTGAATAGTCTGCACACTCCAGTCTCCTGGCTTTTCATCCTTCTTTTGATGCTAATTTCATTTTGCCAGAATTTACACAATAATATAGACATGATTCAATTCTGACAGCAGCAGAGCTCTGTGATTTCTGAGCCTGCTCTTAAAGAGACCTCTGACAAATAGCCATTTATCTCTTCAGGTAGTCTGACTATGTGAACCCCAGCCATGCCTGCTGTCTACTGTCTTGGACCACAGGTATCGTTATCCAGTGGTTTGTACAAGGCTGGTCTCTAATACCCATTGTTCAGTTTGGATCCATATTGTGATGTATGAAGAAGGTAGAATTAATCTAACCAAGAGGCTTAGAGATGTGGCCTTTGAAGGGAGATTGGGTAATATATAGCCCCCAGAGCAGAGCCTTCATGTTAGAATATTAGTGCCTATCTCAAAGGGGTGCTAGGGAGTAGAGGAGAGATTACTCAATTGGTAAAGTCTTTGCCTTAAAAAGTGAGGACCTGAGTTTCATGAGCAAAGCTGGGCTTGATGGTCCTCTGCTTATAATCCAAGCCCTGGAGAGGTGTGGACAGGGGCTTCCTGGCCCTCCAGCCTAAACTTGCTCCAGATCAATGAGTGACCCTGTTTCAAAATGGAAACGGAGTGCCTAGAGAGATGTCTTAGTGGTTAAAAGCACTTATTGCTCTTCCAGAGGACCCAGGTTCAATTCCTAGCACTTACATTATAGCTTACAACCATTTGCAGCTCCAGTTCCAGGGAATCAAATGCCCTCTTTTGGCCTCCTTGGGCACACATGTACAGACATTTACACAGGAAAAGATCCATACTTACACAAACAAAAACAAACCCCCACCACCAACAAAACAAAAACCCTAAAGTGAATGCTGTGTATCCTACACCCCATATGCACCTGAACACACGTACAGTACACACAGACACATAGACACACACACACACACACACACACACACACACATACACATGATAAAACTGAGAAACATAAGGAGAGAGATAGAGGAGGATACACATATGCATGCTTCCTTCATCCCAGGATGCGAAAACCCTGCATAATCTTAGGACTCAGCAAGCAAGGTATGTCTTCAGCAGAGCAAGGCCCCATCCTGGACTTCTAAAACTTTGGTCCAAGATAAACCTTTTTTCCTTAAATCTGTGGTACTGTGCAATCAGCAAAGAATCATAAGGCAGCTATAAAAGGCACCAAGAAGCTTTCGTCATATTTCAGTGGGTACACTCTCATTCTCAACAGCGAGCTCTCTGGTGATATACATAGACAAAGAATTTCCACACAGATTTCATCTTATAGAGGAGAACGTGGACTGTTTTACTCCAATCAAAGCATACATTCCAAAATTACTTTTTGAAAAAAGCAGTTTCCAAATCAGTCTACTCACAGGACAGAAAAAACTAGTACTAGCCGAGACCCCGCACACCAACCTCTGCATACATGTTGTCATTCTCAGTTAGTGAAAATGAGTCCTTTCAGTTGTGTGTTTCCGTGTGCCCCCAACATCCTCCTAAGCCAAGAGCATCTGCCTGGTTTGCGAGTATCCCCAACAAAGTTGAACCAGACACTGGCACTAGTAGACACTGAACTGGAGTCAAGGACTTGAGTACTGTTCTTTCCCTTGCTTGATAGGCTGGAGGAAAGCTGGTCGGGGTGTCACCTCGACACTGTGAGAAGCAGCAGCCAGAAAGGCAGAAGGACTTCTAGGAGCCAGGGAGACAGAGTCCCCATGTGGGAGCTTGGTGGGAGTTCATTCAGATCTTCCTCAGTAAGCAAGGAACCAGGCGAGGTTTTCCACGCCCCTCTTCTGAGTTAGTGTGTTACACTTACTGGCAAAGAAGTCATTTCAGCATTCACCTCAGGGAAAGGAAGACATTTGAAATGTGGTTTTAAAATGTCTGCTCTTTACTATAATATCATACTATCTTAGAGAAAGTGCCAATGGATTTCCTTTTTTTTTTTCAATCAAAAGCAATTTTCGATTTAAATTTTCTAATGTAACCTACCAATCCCTTTCACACCTGGCTTGTGTCTCTTTTTCTCTCTTTTCCTGGGATGGAGATGCAGTCTGGCTCACTCTTCTCCTTCTCTCTTCTGCTTCCTATATGTTTTCAAAGTGGAATAAAAGAGATAATGTAGCATTCAGCTTTCACTTCAAGCATAATTTTGGCTCCTTTGAAATTCAAGAGCGAACGCCTAGTGTGCTGAGTGGGCTAATGTTCAATCCGATTGAGTGTCTTCCCAGCTGTAAAATGTATCAGGTTTCCCCAGTCTCTGGGAATTAAACACAAGTAGCAATAATATGAATGTAAACAAAACTTTCCACCTAGGGATATGAATATGCTCGCATGGCTGCAAAGTAGCAAAATATTTATTTATATATTTTGTTGTAATTAAAGCCCAAGCTTCAATTATTGCTTCCAAAGTAATTTGGAAAATTAGATTTCCCAGTAACATACATTAAAATTTAGAGGTCCTTTGACTTTTTTAGTCCATTGCTAAATCTATATATTTGTTAGGTTGCCAATACAAGGGCCCTACACAGCCAAAAACATGGATATTGAAATGTATTTTCTAGGGCTATGGAGAGAGATGACTTAGTGGGTGAGAACACTTTAAAAGCATGAGGACCCAAGTTTGAATACCTAGCAGCCAGCAAATATCTGGGCATAGCTACACTTGCCTTAACTCCAGCATCAGGAAGCAGAGACAAGTGGGTCCTGGGAGCTTACTGGTCAGTCAGTGTAGTCAAAATGAGGGACTTCTGGTTTTGTGAGAGACCTCGTCTTAAGGGAATAAGGCAGAATGAGAGAGGAAGCACTTGACATCCACCGCTGGCCTTTGTATCCTTGCAAACTGTGTGTGTGTGTGTGTGTGTACAGTGTGTGCAATATATATATATATATATATATATATATATATATATATATATATAAAATTCACGTACATACATTCACATCACAAAACAATAAAATACAATAACAAAATGAAATTTCAAAAAAGTGTGTTGAGATAGAACATAGAGTACATTGGGAGTAGTGGTATCTCATTTCCAAGAGTTGGATGGTTTGGGGTGGGGGCAACTTAATACGTTGTTAGAACTGGATATTTCAGATGAATCTGATTAGTAAATTCACATGGATATCTCTTCATAGGTGCACTCAATCTTATTATTTAGAGCAGTAAAACAAAGGCATTGTAAAGGGAGGAGATAATTAGCAATAGTTGGTTTTTAATAGTTATGGCTCTGTCTCTCTGGAAGTATCCAATAAGCACATTGAAAATCTGAACCTGACTGTCAATGGAAGTCAGAGTGAGCTGTGGAAGGGAAATAACTTGATAGGAATTACAGTAAAAGTTTTCAGAGTGTATGAGATTACCAGAAGCTGAGACACAGGTATAGTATAGTGGGGAAATTATTAATTCATTTATTCTCATAGTCTGTTTTGCTCCTTTTTAAGTTACTTACTTTTCTATTGCTGTGATAAAACACTGCAAGTTGCCAAGGCAACTTGTAAAAGAAAGTGTTTAATGGGGTTCCAGTTCCAGAGAGTTAGAGTCCACGAGAGCAGAAAAATAGCAGGAACAGCTGAGAGCTTGCATCTCAAAGCAGAGAAGCACACAGGATGATACTAGTCTTTCAAAACCCTAATGAAACCTTCTCTGACAAGTCCAGAACTCCTAATCTTTCCCAAACAGTTCCACAAAATGGAGATTAAGCAATTAAGCATTCAAATGTAGGAGCCTATGGGACTACTCCCACTCAATCCACCATGTCACCCATCACTGTTTGTAGAATTAAGATTGACAAACAAGTACAGAAACTTTAAATATATATCTTAATGGAGTCGTTGGTACAAAATCATCTTTGTTCATGTTTATAGGAACTTCTGAGATGTGGAGATGTAAGCGGTCAATAGCCCGAGAAATCTCTAGGGCAGGTTGTTGAGGACCATGATTGACGATTTCAACCAACAAACAAAATCATGGGAAATGTTGTTGAAGCCGTTTCTGATAAAGGCCTGCTGGAATTGGCCCTGAGCATTGCACCTCCAAGAGATCTCAAGGATCCAGAAGCTACTGGTCCACACTCTGTGCTTTGAATAGAGATTAAATGGAGTGTGAACACTGACTTGGGTGGCTGTCTGTTGAAGAATTGATCGGGGGAAGGAACACAGAGAACAGTCAGAAAGTTATGTCAACAATCTAAGTAAGGATTTAGAAAGCCTTATTGATCGAAATCCTTTTTGAGCCCCCATGGACATTTTACCCATGAAGCATTGCAGGCAGGCAGCACGGCTCTAATTAACATCACATCATCACATGGGGCTCTTAGAATACTGAAGGTCCGAAGTTTCAGTAACGATGGGATAATTATGGGATAATAAAAATCAAGCAGATAACTTGAGCAGAGTTAGGTAGACACTGATGGTAGGGTGGGACGGGGTTAGAGAATGTGGCAGAATTAAATGAAACTTGTTAAACTAGTTCAGGGAAAGTTCTTGGAGTTTTTGCTATTAGAAATCCCCAGGTTAATGCTTTGTGGAATAGGTGTCCTTTCCCATCTGGTGATGTCCCTACTGCAGTTCTGTTTTCATTATTCATTTCCTCTGCTCTGGAGAGAGATGCTGTGATTCTCATCAACAAATGCCACATGGCAGTTTTAGATCAGCTTAAAATGTCTCATCATCTTGTGACACGTAGCCATGTTTGCTTTTTTATCAAACTCTGCGTGGGTGCTTTCTGCAAAAAAAACTAAACTCGATTCTCAATTACAGAACTCCAAACTCTCTCCACTGTGGGGACAAACTAATGGGTCATGGGTATAAAATTACCTTTATTGGTGTTTATAAGAACTTCTGAGCTGTGGAGATGGCTCTGTTGGGAAAGTGCCTCATGTACAAGCATGAGGAGTAGAGAGTGGATTTCTCACATACACACGAGATGCTGTGTGCTGTAAAATGTTACTTTAGTCTCCATGTAGAAGAGGTAAAGGCAGTTGAATCCCTGGGACTGGTTGCTCAGCCAGCTTAGCCAAACCCTGATCTCTAGGCTCTTTCAAAGATGTGTTTTGAAATAGAAGGTGCAGAGTACTTAATGTCAACCTCTGGCTTCCAAAAGCACTTGTGTATGCATGAACATATGCACACACGCACAAGCCACATAATAAAAATTGAACTTGTAAGGTATGAATGCAGGTTTTTAAGATACTTATTTCTTTGTGATGAAACGGGTAAACATGTCTCAACACAAAATGACCTATGTCCCTGTGAACCTACACTATGGTAAAGCATTTATCTAGTATTTCTCATAGGCAAATGAGCAGTGGCATTAATTGTCATTAAGTCTGTGCATTTGTTATTGTTGTTAATTTGACTCAGTCTATTTACAGTGATGTCCAGTTCATTGGCTATATATGGAGCAAGCATATTTAGTTTGACAGGACTAAAGGAATTATAAAATGTATGTCTATTAAATGCTAATAAATAGGTAACTGTATCAATGATCGATGCTAGATAATATTTGGGTGACTTTTCTCCTTTATCTTTGAAATTTATTTCTATTCTGAAGTCTTATGAAGGACTTCCCTGCATTTCTACCAATGAGGGTCTGGCTTTGAGAGTCTAACACTGTTCTTTGAGTCCTTCAAAATCAACCTTTGTGGCTGTGTCTGAATGTTCCTAGGTGACGGTCACTTTGTTCTGCTCTTGGTCTGCAGTTCCTGGCTGTTTTTTTGTGCTTCTCCCTTGCTTGGTTATCACTCTGTGTGATATTTTATCCTTTTTGTCTGAAGGTCCTTGGTGACTACCATAGGCATGACCCTTTGTCATTTGTAGTTTTATGTATTCTGATTTGTCCTCACAATTTGATATGTTGGGGGTTCTGCTCTTTTGTATCTACTTTGGAGATCATTTTTTTTCCATGTCTTCTTTCTACTGGGTCTTGAAATCACCTTGTCTTTGTTGCAACATTTGCACTAGTCATGGTCTTTCAACATTCCTTTATACATGAGGGAAGGTCTCATGAGATCTAAAACTTTTGGAAATGTTTTAACAAGTACCAAACTGAGGCTGTTTTGTTGAACATTTTGCTGAAAATTCTTGGAATGGAATGTATTTACTACTCTTCTTTATTTTTTTAATTCCTTGGGAGAGTTCATATTATCAGAGTATAAAAGTCCATGTTAAGTAACTCTTCTCTCTCACATGCCTGTGGCATGTTCTTAGCAGCCACAATCACCCTCCCAGAGGAATCTTCTAGACTTCAAGCAAAGCCAGGAATAGTGGCACTCTCTCTGAATGTCAAGACTGTAAGCCAGCTTGACTCTAGAGTGCCCATTACAATTTCTTACAGCCCCTGCCTAGGAGGGACAGGTCTGATTTCTCCCATGTTTCTCTTTAAATACATGAGTGTAATCCCAGAAAGAAGTGGCCTGCTTTCAGTTTAAGTAGATGTTTCCTGAAGGCATTGGAAAGCTGTTCTTCTATCCTACAAATACCATATCTGATAAGTCTTGTTTTTTTAAAATATTTCCTTTGTATCTAAGACAATCTGCCAAATTTATAGTTGGAATTTACATCCAAAGTCTTTCCATAAAAGCTAAAGACAATAATCTATTTTTCACCTGTGGTAGGAAATACTTAATGAACATTTGTATATTTCTGAAACCATGTACAATATTATATTAAATATGTGTATGTACTATGGTTTTCTGGCACATAAATAGTAAGATCAAGTTTAACTTATAGACTTATCATGCAAAGAGATTGAAGCAATAGCTAATAATAAAACAGAATAATCATAAATTAGACTATAAAATATTTCTAGCATTAATATTCTTGCACTTTTGAGCTACTACTAAATAAAATAAGGGTTGCTTGAACATAAGCATCTTGATCTCAGGACAGCTGGTCTGATAACCAAGATGACTTCTGGGTAGTCAGTGGTCTGGTAGTGCTATGGTGTGGACACACTGGGCAAAGAGATGGCTCTCATCCTGGGCAGGTAGAGTTGAACACCATAAGATATCATTATGATACTCATAATGACGTTATTTAAAACCTATGGATTGTTTGGCTCTTGACTAACTCATTTTTTTCCCACACAGTTGATCATGGGTAACTGCAACTACAGAAATAGAAACTGCCTCTAATAGGGGACTTTTGTAGACTAAATACAACACTATTGGGAAACGTGTTTTTCTATTAATGCTCGAGAAAAATGAAAAAAGTAAACAACCCAGTTATTAAAAATGTGCATACATTTAAAATCATTCCTTCAGAAATATTACCCCCACCACCTATTGAGAAGTTTTCTGAATTGAAATGGGGTTTGTCTGACTACAGTGCAGGACTTTAAACTCTAGTGTGGTTGTTTTATGTCTACACCCTCACCTCATTGCAAAACTCAGTAACTACTTCTTGTGAGTGTTTCTCCCAACCCTATATTTGATTATAAATTTGCTTCCTTATTCAAGTTTTTTTTTTTTTGCAATGAGTTTTTCATGGATATTATGGGGCAGACACTTGCCAAAAGATTTGTGAATTATAGCTACTTTTGCACTTCCGTCTGGGAACTCTGCAGGATTTGCTAGGTACCTGACGATAGCAATCTCATGTGTGGTAGATACTTAATAAATGTTTGAAACCAGTGGGTAGGAGGAGCCCAAAGGGGAGAAGGGGTAGTGTGGTTCTGCTGTGGTTTTGATTTCTGCTGGACCTTGATGGATAGGGCTAGGACAGGAAGAAAGTGATGGAAGGGAAGGGGGGGGAGAGAGAAAGAGAGAGAGAGAGAGAGAGGAGTCATTATGAATGGGTGTGGAGGTGCAGAGGGGCTTGCCTCGTCTTCCCTTTCATTATGTGCAGATGTGCAGAAATTGGATAAATGAAAAGGGAGATGAAAATTGTACCATTCCAGTCATTTTCTCGGCAGTCATCCCTCTGAAGGTTGGTTCTGTAGCTGCTGGCAGGTGGCCAACTTGCTAAGTCCTCTTAAATTGACAGAGAAGCCAGATAAATATCCACTCTTGGCAGCAGTTCCCTGACAGATGGTCTGGCATTCAGGGCGTAATCCCAGGCAACAATGGTAAAGCTAAAAACCCTCTAGCCCGGCAGCTCCCAGTTACTGAAAGCAATATGTAACTAGGATTTCAATGCACTTGCAGTTACTGGGGTGGGAACGAGGGAGACAGAACCCGTATTATAACCAAGAAATCACATCCTTATTGAGGAGGGTGAATATCTGATGGGGGAAGCCTTTGAAACTTAAAATGGAAGAATTCAAGAAAGAAATGTACACATTCCTTTGCTCTGAATGAATGTTAGCAATACACTGAAGACTCCAAGTGAAATGGAAGATAAATGAGCTTCTAAGAAGACCCATTCAGCAAGCTTTTTGGTCATCAAGTTGGATTTTTTTTTTTAATTGCCAAGAAAAAAGAAAACTCCAAATAGCTTGTGAAGGTCTTTGATAGCTGTAATTATTTGTGTTGCTTTTTCTGATAGTCATTAGTCCACATTCAAGGAAGAAGGACATGTAGCAAAAGGATGGATGTGTGGTTCTGGACAGCCAGAAGGTTACTGCATCCCCTTAGACCGGGGCTTTTATCCTGACACAGCCACTTGCTGCTGATGTTAATGTCAGTTTCCTAGAGGAATTTCCCCTCTGTGGACCAATCGTTTATTTGGGAGAAATCAGTGTGATGTTTTAAAAATCCACCTGTTTTATTTACTACAGAGTGAATTAAGCTTGCAAGCAGAGACAAGTTTGAGAGGAGAATATGAACTTAAGTTATATCTACGTACATATTGACAGGATGCCATTCGGCACCTCATAATCATAGACATATTAAGGAACTCTGCCAACAGTACTTGGTGCCTAAATTGAGATCTTGAAGAAGTGTGAAACTTCATCAGCCATGGAACAGATTCAGGCAAAAGACTTATTGACGCCCTGAAGCCCTTTCGAGTCATGAAGCCATCTATCACCTCAATCGGCTGTATTGGCAGGAGAAGCTGTTTGAAACTTGTCCTCTCAGAATAATTACAACCTTGTAGTTCCTGCTTGGAAGGAGGCCGTGATCAATGGTGAAACCCCACAACTTCATTTCAGATTTAGCTGGGAAGTTAATGGTACCCATTTTGCCCACTGGTTTTAATTATTTATTTCTAAAAAAAAAATTAATGAGCTTGCTTGGAATTGATATTTTTCATTCCTTATTTGTTACTGGACAGTTAAAGATGAGATACATTTTTACATATTCCTAACATTTATACATAAGACAACTCTATCAAACATAGCATCTCCAATTCTGATTTAAGTATCATAAAGTTACTTAGGAAGAGCTCTCACCTGAAAGAGATAAGGGGGTCCTTAGTGAGGATCCCCTCAACCTGTTTGCCCCTGATTTACCCAGGTATATTGTTGATGTTATTGAGACGAGAGGGAATCCTTGCTGGGTAAAGTGAGGACTGCTCTCACTATTTATTAAGGAATGATGATCTAAAGGGCAACAACCTGTTTTCAGTACTAGTGATACAGTAGTAAACACACATCCAAAATCCTCTGCCCTGTTCTATCTATGGATAAACTATAGGCTACTATTTTTTTATCAAGAAGACCAAAATTCCTGACATAATAGCAAGGGAGGAGGGCAAGTTCTGACTCCCTATCTCATACAACCTAGCTGTGGTTGCTTGGCTCTGTTCACTTGGAAAGAATATCCTAGTGGCAGAAGTGCATGGAGAAGGAGTTTTTTCTTTATTTCATGATAGACTGAACTCATGCAGAGAGAGAAAGAGGAGGGATGAGAGGGGGAGGGAAAAGGAGGAAGGGATAGAGATATAGAGAGATATCTTTCTCTTACTTCTAATTCCAGCTAAGTCCTATCTTCCAAAGTTTATTACTCTACCAACACAGCAGGACCAGACAAAACCACACAGGGGAGTGGGGAGGGACTCATTTTACATCAAACTACAAGCCCAGTCAATAGACAGATATGTAGTTATCTTAGATAATGATAGTGTCCCAACTAAAGGCTTACCTTCAAACACACACACACACACACAGACACACACACACACACACACCACCACCACCACCACCACCACCCCCACCACCACCACCATTACCACACACCACATGTACATGAATTAAGAATGCAATCAAAATTAAGAAGAGTGGAGAAAGTAAGCTGACTTCTCAGGCTATGGATATCATGTGACCAGCTTCTTCAAGCTCCTGCTATAGAGGCTTCTCTGCCATAAAGGATTATGGCTTAAAATGTGAACTAATATAAACCTCTTCTCTCTCTTAGGTTGTATTTGTTAGAAAAATTTATCTCCACACCAAGAAATAATAACAAGATAGTGTTTCTTTAACCTGAAGAGCTGGAGAGAGAGCTCAACAGTTAAAAGCACTTGCTACTTTTGCTAGGCTTCCGCTCCCAGGGAGAACATGGCGGCTAACAAGGAGTCCTGACGCCCTCTTCCGGCCTCTGTGTGCACTGCATGTGTGTGGTGCGTAGACACACATGCAGGCAAAACACATGAAATATAAATAAATAAATCTTCAAAAAAATACAATTAGTTATGATTGAAGGAAAAGAGATGTTTTAGGCAGATACCCCATGAATTTCATCTATGTACACTTACAAATGAAGTAAATGACCTTACAAATTACATAAACCTTTACTTAATATTTTTTAAAATATTGTTGATTAAAAAGCAGCTGACTCAAGATGACCTGATGGTTAGGAACAAGGCTCTGGAGTAATATGTTGTTACTTTCCAAGCTACCCTACAGCATTTGAATGCATTATGAGGCATAATATGATGTTTGGATCCATGCCAGCATAATTAGCATATGGGTCACTATTAGCACTTCATCCTTTCCCTAGGTGATGCTTTGCAGCTGTTGGAGCTCTCTAGGGTACCATCCTGTATCCTTCTCTCCCTCCCGCCAATTCCTGCTGCATCTCTCCCAGGGTCTGCTCTCCACTCTTGCTGTGATATACTAAGATTAAAATACCGAGTCTAGCCTGTGTGCTTACAGAACTCACCCCTGCACGCATACTCTCAGAGCAGATGCTAGGCTAAAAAGATTCGTACTGCATATCCTGTGTATTCGATAAATGCAAGCTTCTCTGGTATGCATTTAAATTAAATTTTCCATTTCACATAAAAACAAGAGCCATGAAACTGTCTTATGGGTGTTGATTTTTATAGAATCTCCTGTCCATGCAAACATTACAGCTCCTTGAGTTGACACATGGAGGTGATTTGATGGATGTATGTTCCGATGAAACGTGTCTCCATGATTCAAGGGCTGAGGAATGCTACCACGCTGTCTGATAGGGTGCTGATATTTTACAAATATAAATTAAATTGGTTTTATGATGTAATCTAATTGCTTAGAAGGCTACACTGAGAATGCCCAGAAAAGGAGACTATAGATAAAAGATTTTTAAAACCTATAACTACAGACTATAGACTTAAAGAGAAATGGCACCTGCTGGTTTGAATTGCTTTTTTAAAATTTGCACCATCATGTTAGGTGTGCCTGTAATTTTCTGGTAACACCGATGTTAATATGGAAAGATATATTTATTTCATACCAGAAATGTGAGTCCTCTATCCATATTTAATGAACAGAGTTTAATTTAGTTCTCTGAGCACATGTCTACTATAATTTTTATAAATCAGAAGTTATATATCAAATATATTCTTCCTAAACACCTTAACACCTGCAAATGGAAGACTTTAGAAGACGGGGTCTTCCACAGACTGTACTCTCTCTGAAGTGTAGTAGATGAAATTGATTACCTTCTACTCTTTGAAAAAGCCTGTGAAGTATTAGTAATCAAATCTGAGTTGAAAAACACTTAATTTCAGCAAGCTTTTCACTATGTTTACAATATATTTGGAGGTTTGAAGTAATGCAAACTGGAGTATAACACAGTTAATGGTAATTTTTCAACTCTCTAGGACTCATCTCTTTTTAAGATCATGAATATTAATTTTATTTCATATATATATATATATATATATGAATGAAATGTCACTATAGCTTCCTTCCCTCTCCTCTTCTCCCCACCATCTATCTCTTTCTCTCTTACGTAGTCAGGCTGGACCACAATTTATGTTGTACGTGAGGATAATCTTGGATTCCTAATCTCCCTGCCTTTCACTTCTCAAGGGTAAGAATATCAGGCATGCCCCAGCATATCAGACCATGCATTTCTGTCACCTATGCTTGTGAACAACCATAGACATATTAATACATCTGGGATTTCTGCAACCGGTACATAAGCCAACTTATTGTACTGCAGCTATCTCAAAATGTGGCTTATAGTATGTCTTAGGAATTATAGTAGTTATTTATCTTTATCTTCCACTAGATCTTGTTGTTTAAGGTAATATATATATATATATATATATATATATATATATATATATATATATAATTCAATAGTGTTATTAGGTAGAAGCCATAAACTGGGTTATCAAAGCAGTCTACTGACTGAACATGGCTAACAACACACATCCTAGATATATTAACTGGAAAGTTTTTGTTTTAACTTAGTTGTTCTCCACAATAAAATGTGATTAGAATGTAGAAATTACATATATCAAACTGATATGGGAGTGACTTAGCATAATTCAAAACTCATCACTGCAGAGGAGAGGATATAAAAATCCATGGAGATAGGAATAATTAATCTAAATATATAAATCACTCATAAAGATTGTATGGTAGTTGAGGTATCAGCATGATAGCAAAGGGTCCAAACTTGAAGAGTCCAAGGTATTTCTCTGAGCTAAATTCTAAAATTATTCCTCATCATCATTCCATAGTGAGCAAAAGATAGATGGAAGATGTAGGCATGGGTTAAAGGGAAGAATATTTCAGGATTGGAGTAAAGTCTTAAACAATGTGGTACATGAGGCAACCTGACTCTTTAACTACCCTGTAGGTGCTGTATAAAAGAATAGAAAGAAATCTACTCACCATGCATATTATTTAAATGGCATCAATCTAAATTGATACCTACCTTTTTTTGTTTTGTTTTATTTCCCTTTTCAAGACACAATTTCTCTGTGTAGCCCTGGCTGTCCTAGAACTCACTATGTAGACTGAGCTGGCCTTGAACTCACAGAGATAAGCTGTCTCTGTCTCCCAAGCACTGGGACTAAAGGTGTACGCTGTCACACTTGGTGTGTTTTACTTACGGTTATTCCTACTTGTTGTAATTGACTTTATAAAAATAAAAACAATTGAATGACCCCAAAAAGAGCATGTCCTATGATCATGTTATCTTCATTAAACACAGTAAAAATGTATAGCAGATTTTGAAAGAGGCAGTGTGTGTATGGAGCAGAGTCATACTCATATAGAATTGAACTGTGATTCTGTTCAAAACGGTTTTAAATCATTGTGCTTGTAGGTCATAAATAAAGAAAACAAATAATTCCATTAGCGTTTCATACTCATATGGCTATGTTTTGTGGATTTAAAATGTAGTAAATTAAAGATATTAATCCCTTTATGCTTGTAAAATTAAAAAGGGGCAGCTATGAGTCACCCACCATGCTTCTAGAATGCATTGCTTTGGGGAGCAGTGTGCCTACTAATGGCATTGTGATTGTTTATATAAATTCAGTTTATATAAATTGTGTTCAGTGTCAGTTGCTGCTGGGTTAAAAGTGTAATATGTATGGGAAATAAATGTCCATAGTTACATGGATACATATATGTACATATGCATAAATATGCCCATCATATATACATAGATGTATATATGATAAGTGATATATATGATACATTATATAGTGTGTATGTATACACATGAATATATATATTATGTATGTATATATGTTGTGATATTTACTAATACTTTGGTTCTTAAGAATGTTAAGGATGCTAGGGTCAATTGTGACTGACTTGTAATTTAAATCATCAAAAAGAAGTTAAGTTGGGCATGGCTAGCTGTATCAGCTCACAGGCTACATGAAGATATGTACTCATATTAGACTATCTGAAGTCCGCTGAGCTCATTGATCAGGTCTGTATGCTGTGATGGGGAAACTGACTGTATGCTTTGATGAAAATGGATGAAACCATTCAAGAGACAAGTGCTGGGTTTGAAAATTATGCTTTAAAAGAAGTCTAACTAAAACTATTAAATTTTACTTGATTCAGTTTTCCACTGTAGGGACAAAGCGAAGTCCTGAGTGAATCTGTATTGTTTGACATGGGCACACCATGTCAAGGACAAATGGCTCAGTGCCACTGGAGTAGTAAAACCCTCTCCTAGGTAAGACTCAGAAGGATGACAAAGCACCTCTTATGTCTGTGAGTAAACACTGACAGTGCGGGAAGGAAACAAACACTGAATATGGTAGTTCACAACCCCAGATCCAGTGTTTTTGCCTGAAGGCTGCCCTTTTACAGAGAATGATCTTAGCGAGATTAGCTAAACCTGCCTTCCTGTTCATCTGTATGTAAAATCTCAGCCTCCTTGTATATCTGTCTGTAATAATGCCACCTTCTTGTGCAGCCGACACAATAACTCATCTTCCTGTTCGATTGTATACAATAAATAAAAAAGAGGTTGTTCCTGGGTGGGGGTAGACCGAGGTTTCTCCATCAAAGAGCCTAGTCTAACTGATTCCAACTTTTCTATCTGTACTGTCTTTTCTTCACACTCTTGTTGCCTGAGGAGGAGCTGGCAATCTACATATCAATACCTCATCTATAGCTGGAAATCATAGACTGTCCTGGTTCTTTTATTTACATCTATATACTATGCTATCAAAGTCCAAAGTCCCATGGGCATGAATTATGATATAATATGCTTCTAATTTTTCACACAAACAACCTAAAATAAAAAACCCCACATTTTGGGATAATATCTTTCCTGATAGGGAGGTATGAAAGGACTGGTGAATGGATAGAAACAAGGGCTACTTTTTTGAAAATCATTATCTGTTTCTCTTTTTAGATCTCCTGAAATGTTTTGCTTTCTTTGATACTTGGTTCTCAGCTCAACATATGGCTGACTTGGCCTTGAGTGAGTCATCTCACTTCCGGATACCTAAGTGGTTCTGAATGTTAAGTAAATGAGAGAATTAGCTACCCCAAAGTTGAAACTTGAGGCACACAAAGCAGGATTAAGGCACTGACACTCCCACACAAAACAGGATTAAGGTACTGACCCTCTTTGTAACACTTTTTGTGAATGAACATCCCTGGGTTCTGCCTTGGGACTTCCTGGACAGCACGAACCAGTTGAGGTCACCTTACCCAGCACCTCCCTTTTCTTCATTCTCTCTTTCTCTCTCTCTCTCTCTCTCTCTCTCTCTCTCTCTCTCTCTCTCTCTCTCTCTCTCTCCCTCTCTCTCTTCTTAACCAAATAAAACCTATACCATCCTAAATCTTTGCTTGAGCTATTGTTTCCTAACATTCCTGGGTGAAGACAATTTTCCTTCAAGGTATTAATAAGATGAACATTCTCCAGGTGGATTTTAATAAGTCCAGAGTTAGTAATCCACAGGATATTGGTGACCATACCTCTGGTGGTTGCTACAGGGGAGTGCAGTCATAGTACCCCCTAGCATACAGTGGCTGGGTAACTGACTCAGAAACTGGATCATGTCCTGGGAGGCCAAAAAAAAAAAAAAAAAAAATCTTGCTATATATCAATAGCTGGTGTTAAACTGGTATCTTTGTAACAAGATATCTGTGTAAAGGGATGAGAATTTCAGGACATTGCACTGGCCACTCAAATAATGTGAAAAGCCTTACTTGCAATGTGAACAAAATTCTCCTGGAGTCTCAAAGAACAACATGCTAAAGACCACTGGCTGTAGGTGTTAGGCTTTGTTGTTTGTTTGTTTAAGCTAAATTTTGTTAGCAAACCCCAGGAAGGTTTCATTTGGGTATGTGCGTGTGTGGTAGCGCTTCATCCTTTCTCACCCTCTACTCTTGACTTCTTCATCCTCTACTCTCAGCGCCCTCTCTTAGCTCTTTCCTCCCTTGCGGTCCACTCCCGCTCTCAAACACTCCTGCTTCTACAATCATGTCACATGATTTCCTTTGTTCTCCCAGACTTATGTTCCCTTCAGCTGCTCTCATGATCTTCTTTTAACTTTCAACACACACATGCACACACACACACACTTAGATCTGGATTCTGAGTTTGAGATAAATCAGGAAATTGATCTTTCTGAGTCTGCATTAATATTCTTACCATAATGATTTTAAGTTCCACCAACTTTCCTTTTATTGTCAAGGTTTTGTCTTTTTTCCATTGCTGTATAATATTCCATCATGTATCCCAATGTGTACTTAATTTTTGTCTTCATTTCCCCTTTCAATTTCATGGCCTTATTTCTTTATTTTCTTAAGTTACCTTGCATAAAGAGTCTTATGATGGCTTTTTAATTCATATTTTGTTTCTGTTGATCTTCCTCCTGTGCCCACTCCACTTCTCACTCACCCCTTTCCTCCCCTTGGACCCCATTCCACTTCTATATCATATGTATTCTAGCACTCTGTCTCCCCCTTTTCCTTACCATAAGAATTTTTTCTCATGGTTCCATTTTTAGTTTTATAATTTAATCTCTCTCTCTCTCTCTCTCTCTCTCTCTCTCTCTCTCACACACACACACACACACACACACACACACACACACAAACACACATACACACACACACACAGAGAGAGAGAGAGAGAGAGAGAGAGATCTGCTGTATATGAGAGAGCATCCGTGGTATTTATCTTTCTGTGTCTGTGTTCCTTTGCTTAACAACTTCCAGTTCTATCCATTTCCATGCAGGTGTCATAGTTTTCTTTTTAATCACAACTGAATAAAACCCATTGTGTATTTATACCATGTTTTTCTTTATCTGGGAATCTGCTGGTGGGCATTTAGGCTACTGGGAATAGAGCTTCAAACATGGATGCCAAGTATGTGTGAAGTCTTAACATCCTTGGATCTCCAATCAGCTATAATTTCTGAGAAATCTCCATTGTGTTCACACCAGTTCATACTCCCATCAGTGGTAAATAAGTGGTTCGCTTTCCCAACCCCTGGGCTATTCACTTGTCAGTAGCATCTATTGGAACGAGGTAGAATCTCAAATCAGTGTTAATGTGCATTCCCCTGATAGCTCAGGATGTTCAATTGTTTTCCAAATACACACTGACCATTTGTCAGTTCTTTTGAGATGTCAGCTCAGTTCATCAGCCTACTTATGGGCTGGAAGATTTGCTTTTTAGGTATTAGATGTTTGTAGTTCCTTCTCCTAGAAGAAATATTATCCCATTTGATGTACAATTAGCAAGGACTTGCTACCATTCTGTAGTCAGACTCTTTATTACAGTGATTGCGCCTTTGCTGTGCAGGAGCTTTGGAATTTCAAGTGATCCCATTGTCAATGCTTGGGCCTATTTCTTGTGCTAATAAAATCCTTTTCAGAAAGTCCTAGCCTAGCCCATGTCTTCCAATGTTCCCCTTTGATTTCCTCTGGCAGTTTCAAAGGTTCAGGTCTCACATTAGAGGTTTTCCACCCACTGTGAACTTATTTCGTGTAGGGTGAGAGCTAGGGATCTGGGTTTAGTCTTCTATGTGTGGATATCCTATTCTCCCCATAGCATTTGATGAGGTGGCCTTTCTTATTCCAGAAATTTATTATTTTAATCGGTGTGCATGTCTGAATATAGATATGTGCATTGAGTGTAGGTGGCCCTGGAGGAGGCCAGAGATGTCAGGTCCCTTGTAGCAGGAGGTATAGACTGTTGTGAGCCACCTCTCCTAGGTGTTGATACCAAATTTGAGTCCTGTGGAAGAGTAGAAAGTCCTCTTAATCATTCATCCATCTTTCCAGGCCTGTCATAAGATTTTCAAAAGGGGTATATCTGGGCCAGTGAGATGGCTCAGTGGGTAGAGGCTCTTGCCACAAAGCTTGACGACCTGAATTCTATCCAGGGAACCCAAAGTGGTAGAAGGAGAGAACTCACATGATTGAAGGAGAGAACTGATTCTCATATGTTTTTCTCTAACCTTCATAGATGCAAACAAAATGAAAGGGCAAAATATTCTGAAAAACATTAAATGTGTAAAGTACAGTAGAAATGCCAAGGTTCTTGTTAAAGTAGTTTCTTCAAAGTGGCCTGGGGTGCCGGGCGGTGGTGGCGCATGCCTTTAATCCCAGCACTTGGGAGGCAGAGGCAGGCGGATTTCTGAGTTCAAGGCCAGCCTGGTCTACAGAGTGAGTTCCAGGACAGCCAGGGCTATACAGAGAAACCCTGTCTCGAAAAACCAAAAAAAAAAAAAAAAAAAAAAAAAAAACCAAAAAAAAAAAAAGTGGCCTGGGGTATAGAGATTACAAATAAAGACAAGAGTCTTTGATTCCCAGTCTCCACCCATCACTTGATAGAGACAATTTTACTGAGGGTAATGCATCTAAGCTAAATATTGTTCTGTCTTTATTGCCATTTACTGCCTCCATACAGAGGCCATTTCGTAGCCCAACATATCATGAGAATGCATAAGCCTTGTTTTCATAGGTGCTACACAGAAAACTGGATTCATGACATGGCAGTGGATGTCAGCTAAAACCAAAACACATATGGACAGGAATTAATCTTTCCTCCTCCACTCCTGTCAATTTCTCTCCCTTTCCCTCATTCCTTCCCTGTGTGTGTGTGCATATGTGTGCATGCCTGTGTATGCATGCTTGTGTGCTTGTGTGTGTGTGTGTGCATGCAAGCATGCATGTGTGTTTATGTATGTGTGTGTGTGTGTGTGTGTGTGTGTGTGTTTGCATGAGTGCAATGTGTCAAACCTGACCATGGCAGAATTTATGGACATGGACATATTCTACCATAATTCAGGAGTTAACATTTCAGTAAAAACACCTGAAGCTGATCATAATATCTTTCTTGACCCTGTGAAGCCACGATCAAATGATACTCTACCAAAGAAGTGAAGCAAAAATACCTAGTATAGTGAAGAAGGATTCAAGAGACTCAGAGAGTCAGGCAAGTTAAAATGATTTATGATGTACAGGCTGAGAGTCTACGACTTGGTATAATCAACCTGCCTCTTTCTTTGGGGAGTTCTCTGTCTTTGAAAGATTTGAAAAAAGAAGCAAACCAAGATGGTCATCCAGTTTCATCTAAAATACAAATAAAAATGGGTTGTAGATGCACTAATCATCATCTGCTTATGGTTCTCTTACTTGTTTTACAGTTTATAGTCACGATGGACCTTTATGATTGGTCACCTTTGGGAATGTGATGGAGGACAGGGAGCTGAGATTACCGAGGCTAATCTCAATTGGCAATTGTTGACAAATGTATTGAAAGGTTGCAGAACATAAAATTAGGATGTATAATTGCCTTTTTGGAAGTGACTATACAATTAAGCATTGCTATGTTTAAAATAACATTGTTTGCCAATAAAGAATTAAGAGCTAAGGGGGTAGCTCAGCTGGCAAAGTCTTTGCCTCGTGAGCAAGAAGACCTGTGTTGGATCTCAGAATTCTTATGAAAATACAAACCATGGTGGTGCCATGTGCAATACCAACACTGAGGAAAGAGAGCCAGGAGGGTTCCTGGGGTTTCCTTGCCATTCAGTCTTGATGAATTAGTTAGCTATAGCTAATGAGAGACCCCCATCTCAAAGAAGGTTCAGGACCTTCCTAGGATGATACCTGGAGCTGTCCTCCAAGCCTCCACATGCATGTGTGCACACACCCACATATGCATCTGCAGGCAAACACATGCACATAAGTAACTTAAAGCACGTGGTTTCACTCACTTCATTTGTAAGATAAGTTCTAAATAAAAAATTTAATACATTTTGATTGGGTTTAAATAAAATATACATAACAACACACACATACATAGTATAATTTATGTTGAAATTTTTAGTGTAGATTGAAAAAAAAATACCAACAACAACCACGAGTAAATGAGGAGCATGCAAGAGAATCAGATGGCATCTAAGATGTCTGAGAAGAGAAGAGCTAGGATTGCCTAGGTCTCTAAATGAATGTACATAGTCAACTCAAATCTATTTTGAAATGCTAAAGCCATGCTGAGTACTCCTCTGAACACATCTCAAGGAAGAACTGTTACATCAGCAGTGTACCACAACAGATGCCATGATGATCTATTCCCACTAAGTGGAAGAAACCACATGTGTTATTAAATAATCATTCAATAATGTGATTGACTTTGAATAGAAAGAACTATCACATAAACTATGCATTACACCGGAACACACTTCCCTCCAATAGCCAGATGTGCAAGCCTCCTTCACACAGATATAGATTAAAATATTTGTAAGTATTGCTGTGAACACACCTAAAATGACCAAGGAAGTTCTTATTGTCCCGAAGAGCAAAAGTATAGTTAATATGCAGCTCTTTGTGAAGAGATCAATTAGCTCTTGACTCTTGCATCTGTAATTATCAATACAATTATTTTCGCTAAATGTGTGCTTAGTTCTCTTGACAGAATTTGTCAAAAACATTTTCTAGTGCTTTAAGATTAATGACATTTACCTCAATGATTGACATCCTATACATTAGTTTCATTTCAAATTCTCTTCCAGAATAGTTTACTGAAAGTAATTTTATTAAGGACCTACTCTTTTTCTATGTGGTTATGTAACACATTTAATTAATAATGGAAAATATTTGATTATAGATTTTATTAACTGCAATTACTAACCCTGTGGGTTTCATCCACCCATCTCAAGTTATCTGGGGGCAAATATTTCTCAGTTCTTTCTAATTGAATATATGTGGGGCCCTGAGTCCAATAGCTCTCTACAGTAAATAGACAACTCTATCCTCCTTCATCTCTTTCTTTTCAAGCTAGCTAAATGAAGACAAGTGGAATATTGCAGTAAGACTCAGTTAAATCAGCGGGATTTCTCAGAGTGGTGATCACCTCTGTGCAGTCCCAATTACATTACCTTTTGTGCAAGCTTTGCTTCGGCATGCACATGAGCCAATAATGCCAAATGAGATGTTTCTTGCTGGAGGCCAGGCAACCATGATGAGGTCAGCATCAGAGTCCGAGAAAAAGAGAAGGGAAATAAAGTTCTTATTCTAAGACTGCAGATTCTTTTAGAATGTTTGATCTGTTTTTAATCTGGCTGGAATTGGATTGAGGAGCTAGCAATAATTCAAACCATTATTTCTGGAGAAAGATGTGATAGTTACAAATGGCTAGGATAAAATTAACTCACTCTTTTTTTTTTGAAACGTATTTGTTATTTAAATTTTCCTCTAACAAGATTATATGAGTAGGAGGCTTATTTCATTGAAGTTGCTATGGTAAAGTAGTTCAGACAAGGAAGTTATAAACGATAGAAGTGTATTATGAAGAATATATCTAAGTGCAAGGATCCAGGAGAGACAAGGGGATGCCTTTCGATTTGTAAATATATTCTTTATGCTACTCTGTTGCATGGTAAACAGCATAAAACTAATCTACTGGGACCATTTTATAAGGGCACTCACTAGTTCTGTTTATGAAGGAGCAGCTCTCATGTCCTAATTGTCTCCTAAAAGCAGAACCTTTAACATGGTTGCATTGGGAAACAAGTTTCAGCAAGGGCATTGGGAAGGGAGCATAAATCTTCAGAACACAGCAGTAGCTGGTATTGTAATTAGAAGCAAAGAGGTCTAAACTGACCCCCATTGTGGGTTTTTCACAGACTTGCAGGTCCTCATTCATGTATTCAATCACACACTGATCAAACACTTAGGTGTTCATTGAGATCCTTTTCTGGGCATCAGAGACGCAGCTACTTTTCATTCTAACACTTGTCTTGCCTGCAGATCTTAACAGTTTGAGAGACTCAGGAAACTGGTGCTGTCTAGGACTCAGAAACCCCACACATCTGAGTGCTTGCGGGGTCCACCCTTCCAACTTGAGACACCAGAGGATTAGAGTGTCTCTTGTTTCGCATGCCATTATGACAGAGCTCTGTGGGATCAAGTCTGACTAGTGATCCCAGAAGCATAGACCTACACTATGAGCCATAAAATCCCAAGTACTTATCATGGAGACCCATAGATTTGGTGAGCAGATTGTCGCTATTTACTATCAAGGGTAGTCTCTCCCTGACATTAGTTTGGAACTAGACACATAAGACTTTCAATCAGACTGGCAGTTGAATCCTATTTGTTGAAAAGTTCAACCAAATCAGCTAAAACTAAAAAAAAAAAAAATAAAAAATAAAAAATTGAAGATTCTAAAAGTAGTCTGCACCCGTCTCTCACTTCTGCCTCTCTGACTAGTTCATGGTACACATTGATGTACTTTAAGTCAGCACCAATCTACCACCATCAGGCTGTCTATCTTTCCTGGTCAGATGGCACAGTGTACAAGATGGTTTCAACTACTCTCAGCTTGAACATTAGCATGTAACCTCAATGGTGCCACTAGAGATTACGAGTACTGGAGACATAAAATTAGTGCTGAACTCAAGTCTAGGCCCCTAAAAGTGAAAAGCTCAAATTAAGGAATCATGACACATCAGTACTGATTAAAAAAAAAACAAAACAGAAGTTTCAGGGTTAAAATCTGGCATAGAACAAAAAGGCAGAGCATGGTAACATTATTATTACATTCATAATGGCGCCTTCTCTTACTCTTACTTCTACCATCACTAATTGCCTCATCCAGAATACGCTCCTTTTCTATCTACTAGACTTTCATTGGCAAGCCTTGATTTTTCCACCTTTAAGTGAAAGTCTCATCTGGCATATGTACAGGCTGTAACTGATGATTAATAAGCCAGAAAAAAAGTAGAACATTGACAAAAAACAGATGACAAAATATAAACTGTAATGGGCCGCAAAAATTTAATATGAGGTTGAGAAAAAAAATTCAGAAAATTAAGCTTACAGATGATGAGACAGTGAGAGAGGCTTGGGTGAAGAAACGATGAGAAATGTTTTATTTAGTTACTTAACACTGAATTTATTTAGATAGTTTTCACCCCAATTTTCTTTTTAGGATTAACTCTGATGCAAGCCCATTTAAATTTTGCTTTTTTAAAAATAGGCCTGTATTCCTAAATTGTAGAGGTGGAGAGGTAGAAAGATAGAGGGAGAGGAAAAAAAGAAATACAAAATCAAAAACACCTTTCCAATGTGTAACTTTGGCTGATCCCTGTGTTCCTGTTCTGAACACACTCACCAAGCTCTGGAAGGAAGAGTTGACAAGAGACAAATAGGGCAGACTATCTGGTACTAGCTGGCTCCAGCGCATGTCTGCTTTTAAACCTTATATTCTTAGTGGTGACCACAAAATGAGCTTTAATCCACATGCTGGGAGAGTGAGTGGGCTTTGGTCCATGCTGTGTTACTGTCTCTTTATAGGTTTTAAGACTGTGTTTTAGGGATTGCTCATTTCCTCCTGGGTTCCCAAGCTTCAATTACGGTTAATTGTGACCATAAAAACTATTAATCATTTGGCAAAGGCTACTTCTACGTGTGGGGAAATCTAGAGAATAGATTAACACATTAGGCAACTAAGAATGGCCTTTCCATTATAAAAGTTTTATTAGAAATAGCAAAACATAGCCTATAGCTATCAACTGTTATTATTTATATTAACATTAAGCAGTTTTTAAAAGAAAGGGAATATGGAGGTCTAATTGTATTTCATCTGATTAACCTGTAAATGCTATTATTATTATTTCTCCTACATCTAACTTCTACCCAGGAAAGGCTGTAACAAGATTTATTTTTCCCTCGTCAATAGAGCTTTAGTGTCAGAAAAGCAAGACTTTGGCATTCATGTACACTTTGACATTTTCCTGAGTTGACCATCTATAGTTCCCTGGTTTCCTTCTGGACATTTCTTCACTATTCCTTCTTCAAATCATGACAAAGAGGATGGAGACTTATGCGAGTGTAGAGAACCAGCCAGTGAGGTGGGTCGGTGTTCACATAAGTTCTTAAGCACCAAGATCTCATTAGCAAGTGACTGTCCCTTTCATCTGTCTCCAGGCAGTGATGAAGAGCTGGTCTTCCTGTCTGGATCCTACCATAAGACATAGGACACTGGTGACAGAGAAATGAGGTTTCACTTCCCCATGCATCAATCTGGTTCCTGAATTTTCTCTCAAGAACACCAACCATATTGAACATGATACTTACTGTAACCTTAATAAAGGTTTAGGTGTCTCAGACAGGAGGAGAGTGGAATGGTCAGGGCCAGCATGGGTTAAGTAGTGAGACCTTATTTCAAATGCTCTTTTAAGAAGGGAAACAGGAGGAAATAGAGAAGTGCATCTGAGGGAAAGGGGAGAGTGGAGATGGGGCATGGGAGGACTAGATGTAATGTGTGAGAGAAGAATTCATTTAAAAGAGATAAATTTTAAATAAGTAAGCATAAATAAAAACAGAACACACACACACACACACACACACACACACGCACACACACCAGGCTCACAAGGAAACAATTTTGTGAAGAAATTCTAATATAACTATATACCACTCTGAAACCCTGTCTTGGGGGCTGGTATTATTTATCAGGCCAGTAGAAGAGTACCATTGACTCTCATAGAAACCAAATAGTTTTTGGATAAACAGGAGGCCTCAAGACCTTCTGAGAATTTGAACCCATCAGAGGCACTGAGAGTTGAAGCAAGTTCAGGAAGCCATTGCCTATCTTGGCAAGTAACACTAGCTGCCTTTGATGGCACAGAGAATGCTCAGGGAGGTTGTAGTGTTGCACACAGATTTTATGGCACGATTATGTTCTTGTTCTGAATGTGAAGAGAACTGTCTCTCATTCCATCATTACCATCCATAAGGAACAGAGTAAATAGTATTTTTCTAATCTCACCATTTGCCTTCCTTTCTTCCACCGTTATTCTCTCTTCTTCTTTCCTTCCTTCCCTCCTCTTCCTCCTTTCTTTCTTAGCCCTTGCATTCCTCTTTCTTCTCTTCCTTATGCCTTCCCTCCCTCTTCCCTCCCTTCCTCTCTCTTCCCTTCCTCTCCCCTACCTCCCTCTCCTTGTTTTCATTGTTCTCAGTTTTGTGGTATTGTTGAGATACAACAAAAAAAGAATTGAATGCTTTTGTTGTTTGATACACACATGCACCCGTGAAAGGATGACCACAGAGGAGCTAAGTGTCATTGTCTCATTGCCTTTTGTGTCTTGATAACACGTGATATTTCTCAATAAATTTCAAATGTACAGCATTTAATATAAACTGTATTTATGCCTTACATTAGATGTTTCTATCTTTCCATTAAAAAGTAAAAATAAAAGCGTACCATTTTCTCAGCAGCTCACCTCTTCACCACAACTTTGGGTAAACATCCTTTTCTTTTTCTGTTAAGTTTAGGTTTTATCAGATTTCATATATAAATCATTATGCTCATCCTTAACCTTAGGATAAAACTGCTTACATTTCGGGATCCTGATGTTCTAGTATCTAAAAAGTACTATAGAGACTTGGCTCAGTCTGTTGGTTAAAGCAGGGTAAGACCTGACCTCTAGGATTCTGAGCTTCAAACGCCATGAGCTTTCAGCTTTCTCTTGGATCTGGAGACCTGAATGTCTATCACCTGGAAAAAAAATGTTTCTGTATATAAAATAATCAGAAAGAAGATATAACATTTACAGCACACTCTGATTTCAAGGTATTATTCTCAGAAATAAAAATGAATTGCCACATTCAGTCCTCATCACAATGAGGCAGGCATACTGCTCACATTAGAGGAGGGAAAACTCAGGTCTAGGGAGAGTAGGTCTTATGCCTAGAATCAATAGCTAAGAAGTGGCTTGAAAGCACATAATCAAGAGACTAGTGTTTACCATCTCAGGTTCTCTCTCTCTCTCTCTCTCTCTCTCTCTCTCTCTCTCTCTCTCTCTCTCTCTCTCTCTCTCTCTCTCTGTGTGTGTGTGTGTGTGTGTGTGTGTGTGTGTGTGTGTGTGTTTATGTAATAGGCTTATACATTCTTTTCATATATTTAAGAAAATTAACATCTGGATTAAATAAAGTTTGTAAAATTTAGTTGTTTTCATCTGATTTGTCTTTGGTCTATCACTGGTTTTCTTAGCAGACAATTCTGGATTATGACTTAGATATTTTTCATAAAGAAGAGAAAAGGGACAGTCTATTATCTAAGTAAATCAAACTTAGAGAATTATTTTCCTATACATAGTGGAACATTTGAGACTAGGTATGTTTTTTTTTGGTTTTTGTATGCTTTGCGGCTACGCTTGTGTCATTTTCTGTGGCTGATTATTTATTGGATGTGAAGGGGAAAACCCAGCTTTTTAAAAGCATACTTTGATTTGTGGAGTGAGAAAACACTTATGACATCTCAAGTCCTCTGGGAGAGTTGAGGAGAAAAGACGTGGAAATGTCTGTGAGGGGGTTGGAGATGGACGCTCCTCTGTAGGCAAGTGGATATTTATGGCTTAATATTCTGGAAAAACACTTGGAGGTACTGGTTTAGCATTCCACCATTACAGGGAGAACTGATCCTCTTGTCCTTCCCTGGAGTCAGATGTAGTTAGATGAGATGAAGCTGATATTATTGATCTGCAAACTCATACCAGCCAGATTTAACCAGCTATTAAAATCTGAAATCATGTCATGTCTCTATTTCTTTTAAATGACAGTCAATGCAGAGGCCCTCAGCATCACTTAGGGTTCTACTGCCTATGGAGACTTTACTTAATTTATTTGATTTTTAAGAATTCACTTTTAACTCTAAGGATCTATAGTAATGGCTTTTATCACTATTTTCTGTGTTTGGTAAAGTACAAAGAATGGCCTAGCTCGTGTGGTCCAGTTATTTTTTTGGACTTGCAAGCACAGCATTTCTTCTCTTTCTTTCTTTCATTTTTTTTTTTTTGCAATTGACTAGGAAGCAATTTCCATAAAAATCTTCACAATTACATATTATGTAAATTCTTTCACTACATAATGAATATTTTTATTTCTTGATTCAATTTAATGGTAGGAATATCATAATGGCACTGAAATTGTGGGAACTTCTTCTTTGTCTTGCCATCTGGGGCTCTATGATATATGCCACATAGATGTATGGATTCAAAAATTATATAAAATTGCTTACTTAACTTCAACTTTATGATCTTTAGAAGGATTTGATGAGTAATTGGGGGACTCATTCTATTTCATTTTATTGTTGGATTTTAGACATCTGCTTTCTAAAAAGTGAAAGAAAAAAATTTAAAAAAAGTTTCCAATTAAAGAATGTTTACTCTTATTGTTATTGATGATTGCATAAAATTCACACAAAAAAGAGAAATGTGCATGTTTATAACAACAAAAAGATCTTGGGGCTGGAGACATGGCTCAGTGGTTAAGGGCATTTGCTGCTCTTGCAGAAGATCTGGGTTCAATTCTCAGCACTGACATGATGTTGATAACTACTTGTAACGCCAATTCCAGGTGATCTGACGCCATCTCTGACCTTCAATGGCACTGTATACATGTGGTATACATATGTAAAATGAAGACAAATACCCACACATATATAACAAAATAAAGTAAAATAAATCTTGGGAAAAACTTCTCCATCAAAAGTAATTATTGTTTGCATTTTATGAAGCTCTGTGTAAAAAATATCCACAAACTAAAACAGATGTAAATATGTAGATTAATACAAGCACATAGGCAGGCGCATAGAAAAAAGTATTTTAGATACAATTCTATATCTTCCAAAAAATGATTTTATTGAACAAATGCATTAAAGTGACAAAATTAAACTGTTCAGTATCATCTACAATCTTGACACCACAAAAGGGACAGGGAGCTAACCAATACATCAAGGGAAACATTTGTGCTGGTAATGAAAGAACAAGAGGAATTTCCCAGACAAACCATAGTGTATGCACAAGATAAAAGATTTTAATCAGTGAAGGAAGTATTTGTGTTGTAGAGCAGTGACTGACAGTTGTTTTTTAGATTAGGAGAGATGAATTGGAGAAGCAAAGATGTAGTTAAGAGGCCATCATGATCCGAATGGTGAGTGATGAGAAGGTCCCGTATTCTATCAGCCTCCTTGTTATTGCTTTGAAGACTCATAAGCAATCCAGTGAAAAATAGTTAATTGCACCATGGAATATAGCGCTGCATCCAATGAAGGGTAATGTGCTTTCACATAAATACACAGGAAAAAAATGCATTTCCAACTCAGACAGAAAAGCTAATAACATCAGGACAAATAAGCCATTGCAACTAAAGAGTAGCCATCTCTCCCCAAAATTCCTAAGTAGCTGGCTAGAGTATTTCTGCATCAGGAGACATTTTCAATATGGATAAGATGTTCAGATCTTCAAAGAAACGTTTTGTCAATAAAATAGGTAAAGCACCTGTTCAACACGATGTCTTTGTCAGAACAAGAGAAACAAAACAGACACACAACAGACATCCTTTGAGGAAAATCAAAGACATGAGGGCATCTTTGAAGTCATGCAAACATCTTTGCACTCAGCGCTGTACACTGCCACTCAAGAGTCATTCAGTAGTTGGACCAACATGGGTGATTGCAGTATATGTAACCTACTGTGGAAATCCATATCTTATTTTCTGTTCTCATCTTCACTTTCAATCACTGTCACTAATGGAGATCCAAGCACTTAGAAACATTTATCTTCCTTCACATTTCTAGCTCTAATGATGGGCAAAAGGCAAGGGAGAATCTTCAGGTCATCAGCGCATGAGTTTCCTGGATGCATACAGTATTTGGTTGTATAATGATGACTGACAGCTGTCTTTGATATGTCATCGTTAAATTGATGACATCCCTCTTCCTAGCTCTTTTAACCCATAATTAAACACAATGGTAAATGTCTCTTCCTAGTGTCCGGAAGCAATGCTAAATTCAAATATTTAAAGGGGACTAAAGGAAAAGGTGATAAAATGTTAATTTTTTCCTCTTTCCTGCCTGTTTTAAAGGGATGGAATACAGAGGGGAGGTAAAATACTCTGTAAGGAGATGGATTTGGGCTCAGATAATGAAGGACGTCATCCATACTGTGACTGAACAAAATGTAATTGACTCCTTGATGTGCCCCAGCAATTACCCAATACTACGGGAAAGGAGGTGCTTAGGGGGTGGTAGCCGTGGTCATTAAGTGTTTTATGCGAAACACCTCATCTAATCATAATAAACATGCACAGAGGAGTCCTATTGCCAGCCTTCCCATTTTTTTTTTAACATAAGGAAAATGAGAAGGCAGTAGGTTAAATAACTGGCCCTGTGCCAAAAGCAAGGAGCTTAGATTCAAACCCACTCAGCCTCTCTGGAGATGCTTCAGACTGAAAATATATGGTAAAACTGAGAGTTCAGTTTCCTTCTGACCTTGAGACTTGACTGTAGGCACTTGGCTGTCTGATGCATTCCTTTGGAGCACACACACACACACACACACACACACACACACACACACACAGAGCCTCTCCTGACATGACACTGCCTGTCACATTCTGAAACACTTGAAAAGAACCATCTCTGAAGGTCATGCATGGACAAGTGCTATAATGCGAAAGGAATTGGGATCCTAATTTGACAAAATGTTCCATTTGCATCTACTGGTAGCTTTCTGATTTATGACAGAGAGCGCTCGCGCTGAAGACGGAACATTTTACAGTGTGAGTGATTTTTCATTTTCTGGTCTGAAAAGGAACTTAGAAATCAGGAGAAATAAAAACGAATCAAAACATTTTCATTAGAAAGAATAACTCAAGACAAAGGTCGCAAAGTTTTCTTAATCTGTGTGCTAGTTTCTGAGGCTTGGGTTGTAAGTAATTCTATTGTTATAGGCAGGGGAAAGTCTCTTAGAACAACTATATGAAACAACACCCAATTATGGCACATTTTTACACAGTGAAATGTTTTCCCATCTTGAGAATTCCCATAAATACTTAACTGCTTGTAGGAACTCATTAGTGTAAAAAGTGATTGCCTTGCTGCTGGCAAGATTGCTCAGCAGGTAAGAGAGTTTGATGCCAAGTCTGACAGCCTGAGTTCAATCCTTGGGACTCACATGATGGAAGAGGAGAACCGACTCCTGTGTATTATCCTCTGACCTACCTATATGCACCTTGATGTTCTCTCTCTCTCTCTCTCTCTCTCTCTCTCTCTCTCTCTTCCTCTCCTTTTCTCTCCCTATTCTTCTCCTCACCATGCCCCTGCACACAATAAATTAATAAATGTAGCTTAAACCAGTTTATTTTAAAGAAGGAAATACATTCCTTTTTGTGAAACCTTGCAAAACCTTTTAGCATCTGATCCTCCTTATATAACTTTTGAAATCCACTTTCTTTCCCCTCAATTATTGTGTCTGGAAATACCACTAATAAAAATGAACACAGTCAATAAAGTGTGCTATCTATACTTCTGTATATTGCAAGAAAATGCAAGGTCCTCCAGGAATTGAATCATTACTATTTATATTTGAATTACTCTTCAAGCAGATTTCTATCTGAATATAATAAATATAGGTATTTTACTATGCTCACAAAACAACATTTTAAAAATCTTCCCTTTCCCTCAGTAAGCAGAGAGCTGCAGTGGTAGCTACTGAAATGAAAGCAGTGGATTATCAGCATGAAAGATAATGCGGAACCTAGTTCATCGAAATAGTTTGGGAAATTTCATTTCCACTATATAATAACTCTGAGACAGTCAAGTTTCTTCCTCACTGAAACCACTCACTGTCATGAGTCATAAAACTTCACGTCGTTGCAGATGGAACATTTCATCAAATTAGGAATTGAATGGAAGCTCTCTGATTTTACCTTTGTAGGTCAGCCTAGCATGGCAGGCCTAGTTACAATCAGTGTTAATAAAACACCACCAACACATTTTATATCCTACATGGTTTGGATGGATATAAGATGTGTTGGTGGTTGTCTGTCCTGATTTCAACCAAGTCTTTAGAATGTAGACATGAAGCCAGGCAAGGCACAGTAGTCCTTTAATCCTAGGAATTGGGGAAACAAAATCTGGTAGGTATCTATGAGTTTGAAGTTACTTGTCTCAAAGGTCACCATCAACAACAAAGGAAACAAAGTGTGAAAGCCACTGTGTATTCAATGTCTAGAAGTGATGACTGACTTCTCACTGTGAGAAGAAACCTTTCTCCACGGGGATCTCTAATTTTTTCATAAGACGTTTTTACAATTTTGATAATTCTTTTCATTTATTTTTGTTATTTTTAACTGTGTGAGTGTGTGGTATATGGGGGGGGGGAGGGAGGGAGGGAGGGAGAGAGGGAAAGAGAGAGGAGAGAGAGAGAGAGGAGTGAGGGAGGGAGGGAGAGAGAGGGAGAGAGAGATTGAGAGAGAGAGAGAGAGAGAGAGAGAGAGAGAGAGAGAGAGAGAGAGAGGAGAGAGAGAGATTGAGAGAGAGACACACACAGAGAGACATACACAGAGAGAGGAGAAAGATTGAGAGAGAGATTGAGAGAGAGAGACAGAGAGACACACACACACAGAGACAGAGACAGAGAGAGAAGAGAGGAGAGAGATTGATAGATTGAGAGAGACACAGACACACACACATACAGAGAGAGAGAGAGACAGAGAGACAGAGAGACAGAGACAGAGACAGAGAGACAGAGAGACAGAGACTAAATGTATCCTACAATGGCCAGCAGAGGGCATTAGATACCAAGAATCTAGAGTTGCTGGTGTTAGTGAGCCTCCTCTTGTATGGGTGCTGGGAATTGAACTTAGGTTCTCTGTAGGAAGTAGGAGCAGTGTCTGTTTTTAACCCTTGTGCCACCTCTCCCTCCTCGACTACGCTATTTTTCTTTAAAATGTTTTCGCACCTCAGAGTGCTTTTCTTTCCCCTTTATGGTTTTCCAGCAGGATGATCGAACTGTGGGATTTTTTTGAAGACGGATGTTCGTTATCGCTCAAGTAATTTTGAGTTGAGCGGACATTCCCAAGGAGTTATTTGGGAGCATTCAAAGTCAGGGTTCCCAATTACTGGGTGATACCATACTGTATTTTAGAAGGCTGTGGTGTTTTGATAAAGAATGGCTCTCTTAGGCTCATAAATTTGAGTGTCACGGGGAGAGACAGTATTTGAAAGGATTAGGAGGCATGGTCTTGTTGGAGGAAGTGTGTCACCCAGGATAGGTTTTGAGGTTTTAAAGGCCCAAGCCAAGAAGCCTGATATTGGGTGCTGGTGACTCTTTACCTGCCTGTAGATTAGAATGTAAAACTCTCAGCTCCTTCTCCAGCACTGTGTCTGCCTGGAGGCCACCATGCTTCCTGTCATGATGATTATGGACTGAACATCTGAAACTATAAGCCAGCCCCCAATTAAATGCACTTATAAGAGTTGCCTTGGTCATGGCAATTGAATTGTGATCAAGATATGTGGTTTTGGGCTGGAGAGATGGCTCAGCGGTTAAGAGCACTGACTGCTCTTCCGAAGGTTCTGAGTTCAAATTCCAGCAACCACATGGTGTCTCACAATCATCCATAATGAGATCTGATGCCCTCTTCTGGTGTGTCTAAAGAGAGCGACAGTGTACTTACAAATCATTAATAAATCTTTAAAAAAAAGATAACATGGTTTCTAGTGCACTTGAAAATGAGTAGAGGTTTTTTGGATACTTTAAACAGAGTATTTTTCTATTGAGAGATTTGCTAGTTTTTCCCTCTTTCCCAAGTCCAGATTGAATGATGTGGAATGTTGGAAGTGGTAAGCAATCGCCAGGAACTAAATCATTATTGAATACTAAAAATGGATGTCTGCCAAAATAGTGGTAGCTGGAGAAAAGATCACATAGCAATTTAAGCTATTTTATGCATGTAGCTATGGTTAAAATCTGGTGGTTTTCTTGTATCAGTCTGATCTCAAGTTATACTTATAAGAGCATGATTCATGGGTTTTAGAATATTATGACATTAATAAATGATAAATGAACAGGATATTTTTTTCATTGTAATTGCATGAAGGGGTTGATTAATTGTGGAGTTCGAAGTAATTTTACAACGTAGTATTCAAACTGCTAGAATATTCTGTAGGTATGCAAATGTTTTTGTGCTTTATGCATACATGTAAGAGAGCTCTATAGAGATTCCAGTGTTTAATGAACACTGTTTATAAATGAAAGCAAATGATTTACCTGGAGAATGGAAATGATCATCAACAATTTCAAGGAGAAAAGGTTAATAGCCACATACCAATCATTGTATTAAGTCTTAAATCTCTGTTGCCAGCATCTTTACACTTCTCTTTTTTTTTCTAAGTTTTTTTTATTTACATTCAAAATCATTTCCCCTTTCCCGTTTCCTCCCTCCCCGAAAGTCCCATAAGTCCCCTTCCCTCCCTCTTTTCCCCATTCAACCCCCTCTCGCTTCTCTGTCTTGGCATTCCCCTACATCCAGTCTTTCCAGGACCAGGGGTCTCTCCATCCATCTTCTTGGAAATCTATTGATATGCAAATTGTGTCTAGGGTATTCCGAGATTCTGGGTTAATATCCCCTTATCAGTGACTGCATACCATGTGTGTTCTTTTGTGATTGGGTTACCTCACTAAGGATGATATTTTCAAGTTCTGACCATTTGCCTAAGAATTTCGTGAATTCATTGTTTTTAATTGCAGAGTAGTATTCCATTGTGTAAATATACCACATCTTCTGAATCCATTCCTCCGTTGAGGGACATCTGGGTTCTTTCCAGCTTCTGTCTATTATGAATAAGGCTGCTATGAACATAGTGGAGCATGTGTCCTTATTGCATGCAGGTAAAGCCTCTGGGTATATGCCCAGGAGTGGTATAGCCGGATCCTCCGGGAGTGTCATGCCCAGTTTTCTGAGGAACTGCCAGACTGCTTACAAGAGGGGTTGTACCAGTTTGCAATTCCACCAGCAGTGGAGGAGTGTTCCTCTTTCTCCACATCCTCGCCAACAACTGCTGTCTCCTGTGTTTTTGATCTTAGCCATTCTGACTGGTGTGAGATGGAATCTCAGGGTTGTTTTGATTTGCATTTCCCTAATGACTAAGGATGATGAACATCTCTTTAGGTGCTTCTCAGCCATTAGATATTCTTCAGGTGAGAACTCTTTGTTTAGCTCTGTACCCCATTTTTTAATAGGGTTACTTGGCTCTCTGGAGTTTAACTTCTTGAGTTCTTTGTATATATTGGATATTAGGCCTCTGTCGGATGTAGGGTTGGTAAAGATCATTTCCCAGTTAGTTGGTTGCCACTTTGTCTTTTTGACAGTGTCTTTTGCCTTGCAAAAACTTTGTAATTTTATGAGGTCCCATTTGTTAATTCTTGATCTTAGAGCATAAGCTATTGGAGTTCTATTCAGGAAATTCTCCCCTGTGCCCATATGTTCAAGGTTCTTCCCTAGTTTCCTTTCTATTAGTTTCAGTGTGTCTGGTTTTATGTGGAGGTCCTTGATCCACTTGGAATTGAGCTTAGTGCAAGGAGATAAGAATGGGTCAATTTGCATTCTTCTGCATGTTGACCTCCAATTGAGCCAGCACCATTTGTTGAAAAGGCTATCTTTTTTCCACTGGATGGTTCAGGTACTTTGTCAAAGGTCAAGTGACCATAGGAGTGTGGATTCATTTCTGGGTCTTCAATTCTGTTCCATTGATCTACATGCCTGTCACTGTACCAATACCATGCGGTTTTTAACACTATTGCTCTGTAGTACAGCTTGAGGTCCGGGATACTGATTCCCCCAGAAGTTCTTTTACTCTTGAGAATAGTTTTAGCTATCCTGGGTTTTCTGTTATTCCAGATGAATTTTTGAATTGCTCTTTCTAACTCTATGAAGAATTGAGTTGGGATTTTGATGGGGATTGCATTGATTCTGTATATTGCTTTTGGCAAGATGGTCATTTTTACTATATTAATCCTGCCAATCCATGAGCATGGCAGATTTTTCCATCTTCTGAGGTCTTCTTCAATTTCTTTCTTCAGAGACTTGAAGTTCTTGTCATACAGATCTTTCACTTGTTTGCTTAGAGTCACGCCAAAATACTTTATATGGTTTGTGGCTATCGTGAAGGGTATCATTTCTCTTACTTCTTTCTCAGCCTGCTTATCCTTTGAGTATAGAAAGGCTACTGACTTGCTTGAGTTGATTTTATATCCAGCCACTTTGCTGAAGTTGTTTATCAGCTGTAGGAGTTCTCTGGTGGAGTTCTTTGGGTCGCTTAAGTATAGTATCATATCATCTGCAAATAGTGATAGTTTGACTTCTTCCTTTCCAATTTGTATCCCTTTGACCTCTTTTTGTTGTCTAATTGCTCTAGCTAGAACTTCAAGTACTATATTGAAAAGATATGGAGAGAGAGAGCAGCCTTGTCTAGTCCCTGATTTTAGTGGGATTGCTTCAAGTTTCTCTCCATTTAGATTGATGTTGGCTACCGGTTTGCTGTAAATTGCTTTTACTATGTTTAGATATGGGCCTCGAATTCCTGATCTTTCCAAGACCTTTAGCATGAAAGGATGCTGAATTTTGTCAAATGATTTCACAGCATCTAATGAGATGACCATGTGGTTTTTTTCTTTGAGATTGTTATCTCTACACTTCTCTATCACAGACTTTGCAAATGGATGATGGGTGCATTGAAAAAGTGTTTCCCAGTGACAATTAGATTCTTCTTAGGGTAATTTTCCAACAGTAAGAAGTATGTACACTAAGCAAGAAATTAATTTTACTTTCTTGAGTGATTGAGTAATAGCAATTCCTTGGTAGTGGGCCATTCTGTCCAGACATTCAGCAAGTGAATCAGGAAAACGTTTGTTGCTTTTCTTGGCTTGTTGCCTACACGTTGAATGCAAGTGACACTTGGTAAATTACAGGACTAAATAGAATCTTGGGCTCTAGCCTAGAAATTTATTAATGGTTGTTGAGCAATCAGATCACAAGAGGGCATGTAGTTAAAGTCTCAGTAGCAGGTGTCTAAAAGCCTCCTTCTTGTGGAGGTCACTGTTTAAAAATCTATAGACTTTGTTTTAGACAAAAACATACTTGAAGGTAATGGGGTTATTTATGTAATTCAGTGATTATATCATGGTTATTTGGTAGAACAAAATCAGTGTAGATATGCTCACGGTTTATTAAAAATATCTCTGAATGCTTAGAAAAATCAAGAGTATAAGAATATCAGGTTTTAGATAATTATTAAGAAAATCACTTTTGTGCTTTTCAAATTAGAACTAATGGATGGGAGAAATGGTATTGCTATGTAGCCAAGACTGGTCTTGAACTCTATGAGGTTTCGGCTGATCTTGAACTCTATGTAGTTCAGGAAGATCTCAAACTCATTATCCTTCCTCTTCAGCTTCTAAAATTCTGGGATTTCAAATGTCCAGATGTGTGCCACTATGTTAACTCAGTCATAGCTTTGTATGAATCTTTGTTTCAAAATATATTTCTCTATTCATGGTGGCATTGTGGTAACACTGGTATAACCACTGTAGCTGATGTCAGGAGGTCAGGTTGTGTCGTCCCTCCAGCTCACCAGATCCTTGTCTTTATCTAAGACATCAGCAGTTCCAACACACATGTAAGAGTGATTTTGAACAGAAAGCAGTTGAACCACTTCCTGGCCTGCAGTATACTAATATACTAATATGCTTGCAGGCATGCATAGGAGATTCCTTGAAATGTGAAAAAATTCAGAAGTGCCTTATATTAGGCATAGTCAGTGGTAAGCATTTATAAACAAGTGTTAATCTAATCCACACATTGGGCATACATACAAGCATATGCACACATACACATGCACGCATACACATACACACACACACATACATACATGCACACACACCACCACCACCACCACCACTACCACCACCACCAATGCTAGTATCCAGTCTCCAAAATGTTGACTAACATGTTCAAGGCCACACAGCTACACACAGCTGTTAGCTAACTGATCTTGGGTTCAAATTATAAGGTGTTTTCACACGGCATCCTATCAGTCAATTTCCTCTTTAAATATCCATAATAAATATACATGGGATCTTATATAAATACATGTATCATGTGTAAAAGAAATGCATAGCAATTGAATATTGATAAATTGATTTATCTCATAATTTTCTTACTGTATACGTAGCTGTAAACGTAGACTAGCATGGCAGTTGTATATATGTGTTCATGTAAATTACCTCATTCTTCTTTCATCTAATTTGTTAATAGCAGTATTTCCCAGGCTTGGGTGTTTAATTTCCTTGGGGACACATTGGTGTATTAGAAAGGTCAGAAAGGGGCTGGAGAGATGGCCCAGTGGTTAAGAGCACTGACTGCTTTTCCAAAGGTCCTGAGTTCAAACCCCAGCAACCACATGGTGTCTCACAACCATCTGTAATGAGATCTGATACCCTCTTCTGGTGTGTCTGAAGACAGACAGCTACAGTGTATTTACATATAATAATAAGTAAATAAATCTTAAAAGATAAAAGAAAGGTCAGAAAGAAAGATGGAGTTACATCTAATGCTTATTCAAGTTTCTGGCTGCACTTTTCTAATAGTTTTGTGATTAACTGAGCTTAATTAGGGTTGCTACTACAAGCATGGTTAGGGGCTTTGTCCTAGAGTCTTGACCGCGTATCTATGGTCTTAAAATACAGGGCTGAGAATATCCTGGACGTTGATCTGTTGGGACTAGTCCTTTTCATAAGCTGATGTAGCACATCTATGAACACAGAGTGTTTCATTGCTGGGTTTAAAGTACATTGTGATAACATCACAAGTCTATGACTGAGCATGAGTTTCAGGAAACTCCAGGCATGATGGCGGCTCCAAGCCTCCCCCACTCCAATTAGGAGTATGAACTATACAGTGGGAGACACAGCACTTCTTTGAACAGAGAGTGAGCAGGCTAATAAAGCATCCAGGTGTCTCAGCATGTCACCAGGGACAGTTTTGCTCTTTTCTTTCTCTGATAAGGTATAGACTGGTATGCATGGCAATCACGGGGGAACTACTTATCTTGACATCACCTAAAACTGCCTATGTAAATTTCTCTTAATTAAATACTTGAGTACCTACCAAAAGGAAGGAAAGGATGGCCTGCCCCTGTGCAGGTATGAGTGATTTCCCTTTGCCAGGCATTGTTGAGAGAAGAAAAGAGACGGATATTGACAAACACTTCCCAAAGCATTACCATCTGCCATGACTTTTACAACAACTCATAAAGAACAATAACAACCGCAAATTCCTGATCAAAGCCGTGGCTGAACTTATGAATTTTGATTTTCATGCAAATTCAGCTCAGAACACGAAGTGAGTCGTGAAATGGAATTTGAAGGGGTCGTGCTTCCGGCTCATGACTGACTAGAGCCTCCATCTGCCCAACTCTAGGCAGACTGCTCCGACCCAGTCCTCACACAGCACACGCCATCGGGGCTAATGCACACTGGCTGCCACAAAATGGAGTCAATCATTTGAGAATAGAAAAATGAAGTTGTTTTAGACTGATAATGAAACTCCTATTTGTTTTCCAGATTTTCAACTCCCATCGGGGCACTGGGATATTGAAACAATCTTACCTATTAAAAATCTACGCACACATATTCAGGAATGTGCTTGGATGCGTGGATGTGTAGGGAAATTTTGTAAACAATCTGATGCTCTGAAGTTACCATAAAAGTTTATGAAAAATAATAAAGAAAAATGGAACAGGAGAGGAGAAACATTAGCACAGAAATTTAACATTCTTTTATTGCAATCATAAAGAAGGAGAAACAAATACCATCTCATATGTGTGTGTGTATGTGTGTGAGTGATTTTCACTAACTTTAATATCTATAACTCCTTTAACTCTCCTATATTAATTGCATTAAATAATGAGTTTGTGATGATACTTTCATGAATGTACATACTATACCCTTCTCATCCTCACTCAACCATCATCTATCCTCATATCCTCATTCCCTCGCTTCCCTCTTATGGTCCTTTCTTCATTTATTTTACCTTTATGTCTTATAAAAACACCTAGAATCCACATGTAAGAAAAACTTGGGATCTTTGTCTGAGACTAACTGATTTGTCTTTATATGGCTATCACAATTTCCATTCATTTTCCCAAGGGGGGGAACATAATTTTGTTCTTTATAAACACACACACACACACACACACACACACACACACATCTTGCCCCCTTTAATATATTCATCTGTAGAAAACTTTTAGTGATTTAGTAAAACCAAACTTTCAAGGGTAATGGATTTAATTCATGCTTTAAACGAACACAGCATTAATAATTTTCCCATCATATATCTGAGGGATATTCTTAGTGTTTCAGCTTAGTCTTTTGCTAAGTAAACATCCTTCAAACTGATGAATATTATTCAAGCTACATCTTACAACACTTGCTGCTCATGTCCAGTGTTTCTCCTTCCATATTACTACCGACTGAAAGTGTGGATGGATAACAATCATTGTGAAATGAAAATATAATCATTTTGTCTTGAAAATTTAAAACCAATTTAATATTGCATGTAATTATAATCAGAATATTCCCTGCTTTAACTTTACAACCATGACTGCGTATTAGTCTCTCTCAGAAAAAAAAATCATGAAATGAGAGATATTAAGTATATGTGTAAGTAACTCTAAGCTTCTAAAGCTCACATATCCAGAAACCACCCAAGATAACAATTCTATCCTAGTTGTCTCAGTTACTGTGGCAATGTTCATATGTTAAATTCGATTTGTAAAATGTGGAATCTCATGGTTTTGCTATTTTTCTCTTTTCTATTCAAACACAGTAGCTTTTGTGTTCTTGTCAACTTAACAACCAGAAATAACACTTACAATATTGTATTTCTAGACTTTGTTTATGTTTTTAATTTATTTCTTTACCATAGTTGTATTAACGTTATTTAATCACAGGCCTGCATGTTTGCTCTTCTGACAACAGTGTATTACTGATTCGGAACACATACTTTTTGTATTAGCCTAGGCTTTCTGAAATCATTGTAGTGTGTCAGTTGAATGTGTAATTAGGCATTTTCCTAAATACACAATAATTACCCAGTAGAATGTGCTACTGTTTCTATTTCTTAGATTTAACATACCCAGAGTGCTTAGTGACAATATCCAAGAAGGAAAGAGTTGACTACTCTTCATTTTTTTTAAAGTAAGCTTTATATAGAGGTGCAGCTTACATAAAGAAAAATGTGCAAGGGTAGCAACTACTATTCAGTCGCTATCATAAAGCTGAATTTTCAGGCAGATGCCAGAAGAGTGCTAGGCCAGCCCTGAGCAGTGATCATCCACTCACTTACAACCTCAATGGATGACATCTCTTCCCACCATTTTATTCTTTCACTAGTATATGAATTAACAATAAGCAAGGGACTCATTTACCCAACAAATAAAGCATTAGATTCTTGAGGTACATTCATGTTGCCACAGGTGCCATTGGTTGATCTATTTCCCCAGTCCTTCCCCAGATACTTTACACTAGGGACCATAAGGCCATTCTAGGAATAACTGTTAAGGATTTTTGTTCATAATGAACTTAATGCAACTGACTGATAAAGCTCATTCATATATTGATTCTTGATTAATGTCATATGTGGAGGGGCAGACATTGGAAAGAGGCACTACCCAGCTACCAAGAACAGATGAAAGGCATGAAGATGACTTGAAATTTGGCTTCTGTTAGGAGTGTAATCCCTGATTAAAATTACTTCTGGGGCTAGAGAGATTGCTCAGTTGTTATTGTCTTGTCAACTCAACAACCAGAAATGGCACTTACAATATTGTATTTCTTGACTTTGTGTTTTTAATTTATTTCATTACCATGTTTGTATTTAAGAGCTTATACTGCTTTTGCTGAGAGCCAGAGTTTCATCCCTAACACCCATAATGGATGATCAAGACTGCCTGTAGTCCCAGTTCCAAGGATTTCAGCACTCTCTCCTGGCCTCTGGGAATACCTGCATGCAGTTCACACACAGATGAAGAGGCACATATGTGCACACAAATAAACATTCAAATGGCAAAAAACATTGATATCAACTGTTAGGCTTTTCTAATTACCTGGATCATGGAAGGAAAGGGGAAGCAACTATAAAGAATGATTTAAATAAAAAAGTATATGCATATGAGTGTGTGTATATGTAGGCCTGTGATGTGTGTGCGTATGAAGTTCCTACTTGTGTGCTTGCTTGTGGAGGCCAGAGGGGGACATCCAGCATCCAGTATCCCACCCTATCACTGTCTGCCTTAGTTACTTGAGACTGAATCTGGAGTCAGGCTGGCATCTTCCTATCTTTACTCCTCATATGGTTCTAGTTACAGGTAGAGAAAGTCACTCCCAGGTTTTTAACTTCCTTGCTGGGATCCAACCTCAAGTCTCCATGATTATGCTGTAAGTATTCCTACCCATTGAGCCACCTCGCTAGTCCAAGGCTGATCTTTGACTTTCTCCTGCATTGGATACATATTGGAATTCCTTCTTACCAAAACTGATATCATAATATCAATGATGCCCTGGTGTTGGTCCTGGATGTGTGAAGTCTATATGATGTTATCTCTGCCACATTGGTAAGTACATTGCCTACATTAGCTAAGTAAATTTTAAGTTAGATAACAAAGATAAATAATACTTAACAAAATAGGCATCATTGACATATGTGTAATATTTAAAACATGGAAATTGTCAGTGTCACTAGAAAGGTAACAAGGAGCAAAAAGAAGATAGATTCATTAAAAGAAATTGAGTATTTGACTGAATATATGAACAAAAACTTGAAAAGTAGATAGATTGGGGTATGTTTTAGGGTTACAAGGTAAACAATAGGATAGTGAAAAATACTGAGAGGGGAGGAAAAAAGTGAAGAGTAGGATAATGGGAGAAAGAGCATCACATGCAGTCAGGTGATGGTAACATCAGAATGAAAATGAAGATATGGTTTGGTTTTTAACAGATGGTTGCCTGAGTTTGATAGTCAAATTAGAGTGGTGTATAATGATGAACAAATATAGACAGAAGGCAATTTTTTCTAAGAAATTATCAATAAAGAGGAGAGGGTATCATGGCCACTGGAGAGGTATGGATTCAATGTGATTCTTTAAGTCAGAAATTACTATGTGACTCGCTTGCTACCCTGGGAGTGACTTGGCTGAAATGGATGCAGGACACTAAGCAGACAGATAAATGACCTAATGCCTAAGAGGTCATCTTTAGACTGCATCCTCTCAGCTCCGTGTGCTAGACTTTGCTAAGGGATTAATCCATCCCAAGGTGTAGCTTAATCATCTTGTGTGTCCACATTTGTTTGAATGTCACCTGGGATAGAAATGGCACAGGCTTCTCAACCACCAGGCACAGTATCTGTAGCCATGGTGACAGGACAGCAATTCACAAGTGGCCTCCTCTGAATGTCACCTCTGCTGTTATTCCAGGGGCCAATTCCATCACCTACCAGGAACCAGATGACCATGCTCTCCTGAACTTCACTCCCCCATTATCCCATGGGGCAATCTACTCACTCATCAGAAACCAGACTGCTGATGGAGTTTGTTCCAGTGAGTATCCTTCAAGTCACAAATGAGAGGTGATTTATACTGGTTATTTTTCTTTGGACTAGAAGATCCTAGAGATAAGTGCTTAAGGGCCCTGGATCCATCCATTAAATATTTATTAAACTTGGCTTTAAGTTCTTAGGGTACCTGATAATGCCTCAGCAAATGGCCGTAAGGATGTTCATAAAGTAGATGTAAGAACTAATAAATGGCATGTCTGAAGAAGTAGAAGTATTTCTGCATTATAATTACTTTTCTGGAGAACTTTAAAAAAAACCCTTAAATATTGCTATTATTACAAATTAACGTGATGAGAACAATGTTTTCACATATGCTTATTTACTTTTTCAAAAAATTACACCCTTTTTGAAAACATTGAACTTGTGTGGGATTATATGAATATTTAAAACACCATCTTATTTGTTACAAAATCCTTCAAACACTTTAAATGCTGTTTATAATGCCATAAGCCTTTTCTTCCTATTCCCCTGTGATATGCCAACATACGTAGCTTATAAAACCAATTCTGAAAGGACATGTTTGTGTAAAATCCATTCAAAGAGAAAATGCACTGAGGAACTGGTCCTTCAGTTACAAAAGCTACAATGAAGATCTTCAGAGCTAAGATGGTAATCTGTCAATCACTTTAACCAATGATCCCATTTCCATTGTGCCAGGTCAGAAGAGAAGACAGTCAATGGTGGTTGCATTACAAAACACTTTCCTTACCTTGTTTAAGGGCAAAAACTATGTTCAATCCATGGTCTCTACCCAGAATTTAAAATAGAATATAGCCTTTAAGAGCATTCTCGTTTTATTAAATGAATGAATAAAGAAATATGTAAAATTCTTTTGGCATCAATACACGAGCAATGACTCACATGGCAAAGTAATGACCCGGGGCTCCTGACTAACTCTAGGGTCTAATGCTACTTATACTTTAGAAAATGATGAATTTAACTGGAGGAGATTGCATGCAATTTAAAAGTATTTCTCTGTGCAAGACCCATAATGACAGTCTAACACTGAGCACACCGATGGATTTGACCCTCATCCTTATTGGCCCATTATAATACTCTGCATGAATTTGGTTTGGTCTCCATTTCTCAGTAGAGGTCTGAACTACAAGACATGAGGGTTGAGACGATTCCAATCCTTCTGCTATTTATCTGTTTCAACCTGAACCTAGGAAATCCTGTCAAATATCAGTTTCACATAGACAGGAACCAGGCTTAATTACTCTTCTTTAATGTACAGAAGTAATACTGTTAAGAAGAAATGGATGAGGAAGACAGAAAGCTTGCATCAATACTGAAACTTGGCTCCTTCATTCTTTACTGACAGTGTTGCAAAGTCTCATAATTACCTGTATTAGGTGAGCTTCACTGGATGGTCATGATTGACCTGTAATACACTTTAAAAAAATTATTGGATATTTTATTTATTTACATTTCATACATTATCCCATTTCCCAGTCCCCCCACCCCGAAACCCCCTAATCACATCCTCCCTCCCCCTGCTTCGGTAAGGATGCTCATCCACCCACCCACCCACTCCCGCCTCCGCACCCTGGCATCCCCCTACACTTGGGCATGGAGCCTTTCCAGGAACAAGGGTTTCTCCTCCCATTGATGTCCAACAAGACCATCCTCTGCTACACATGCAGCTGGAGCCATGGGACCCTCCATGTGCACTCTTTGGTTGGTGTTTTAGTTCCTGGGGGCTCTGGGTGATCTGGTTGGTTGATATTGTTGTTCTTCCTATGGGTTGCAAACTCCTTCAGATCTTTCAGTCCTTTCTCTAACTCCTCAATTGGAGACTCCATGCTCAGTCCAATGGTTGGCTATGAACATCTACCTCTGTATTTGCCAGGTTCTGAAAGAGCCTTTCAGGAGATAGCTATATCAGGCTCCTGTCAGCAAGTACTTCTTGGCATCTACAATAGTGTCTGGGTTTGGTGTCTGTATATGGGATGGAGGATGGAGCCCCAGGTGAGGCAGTCTCTGGATGGCCTTTCCATCAGTCTCTGCTTCACACTTTGTCTCCATATTTTCTCCATGAATATTTTCTTGCCCCTTCTAAGAAGGACTGAAGCATCCACACTTTGTTCTTCCTTCTTCTTGAGCTTCATGTGGTCTGTAAATTGTATCTTGGGTATTCTGAGTTTTTGGACTAATATCCACTTATCAATGAGTGCATACCATGTGTGTTCTTTTGTGACTGAATTACCTCACTCAGGATGATATTTTCTAGTTCCATTCATTTGCCTAAGAATTTCATGAATTCATTGTTTTTAATAGCCGAGTAGCACCCCATTGTGTAAATGTACCACATTTTCTGTACATTAAATAATTCTTTTATTTATTTTACTTCCTGTTTCAGGCCCACCCCAAAGTCCCATCCTCACAAATCCCTCCCTCCATTATTAACTTGGGTACTCTCCTGCCCTGGGACATCCAAAATCACAGCAAGATGAAGCATTCTCTCCCCCTGAGGCCTGACTAGACAGTACAATTAGGGGAAGGCAATCTAATAGCAGATAACACAGTCAGAGCCAGCCCCCTCTATAACTGTTAGGGGGCCCACATGAAGACCACATGAAGATGCTGCACATCTGCTACAAATGTGTTGGGGACTTAGGTCCAGTCCACGCACACACTTTGGTTGGTGGTTCAGTCTCTGTGAGCTCTCATGGGCACAGGTTAGTTGACTCTGTAGGTCTTCTTGTAGTGTCCTTGACCCCTCTGGCTCTCTCAATCCTGTACCCAACTCTTAAACATGACTCCCAGAGCTCTGCCTGATGTTAGGTTGTGGGTCTTTGCATCTGTTTCCATCTGCTGCTGAATGAAGCCTCCTGGAAGACAGTTATGCTAGTTTCCTGGCTACAAGCATAGCTGAGTATCATTAATAGTATCAAGGGTTGGCTCTCTCCCCATGGGATGGGTCTCAAGTTGGGCCAGTCATTGGATGGACTTTCCCCTAATTTCTACTCCATCTTTATCACTGCATATCTCTATCCAGGATACATTTTGAGTTGAAAGTTTTATGGAGGGGTTGACGTTTCTCTGCCTCCACTGGAAGTCCTGCCTGGCTATAGGAGGTGGCCACTCCAGACTCCATATCCTCTAGGAGTCTCAGTTAGGGTCACCCCCACAGACTCCTGGTAGCCTCTCCTGTCCCAGGTCATTAGCTCATCCCAAAGATGTCCCCCATCAATTTCCACTCTCTCCTCCAGCCCTCTCCTTAACCCCCTCTCACCAACCTGGTCTTTATTTTTGTTCCCCTCCTCATCCTTTCTACCATCCAGTTCCATCCCTCCTTCTACCTCCAATATCTATTTTATTTTCCCTTCTGAGTGAAATTCACACTTACTCCGTTGGGTGTTCCTTAAGTATCTTTGGATCTGTGGCTTGTATCATGATTATCCTGTACTTTTTGGCTAATGACTACTTATAAATGAGTACATACCATGTATGTCTTTCTGGGTCTGGGTTACCTCACTCAGGATATTTTATAGCTCCATTCATTTTACTGCAAATTTCATATTGTTCTTGTTTTTAACAGCTGAGTAAAAAAAACATATCTTCTTTATCCATTCTTTAGTTCATGGACATATAGATTGTTTTGAGTTTCTGGCTATTACAAATAAAGTTGCTATGAACATAGTTGAACAACTATCTTTATGGTATAGTGGGGCATCTTTGGGTATATGCCTTGGAGTGGTATAGCTGGGTCTTGGGGCAGGATTATTCCCAACTTTCTGAGAAACTGACAAGTTTATTTCCAAAGTGGTTGCATTACTATGAACTTGCACCAGCAATGGAGGAGTGTGCCCCATGTTCCACATCCTCACCAGCATGTGCACTTGCTTGAGTTATTTATTTTAGCCATTCTGTTGGGTGTAAGATGAAATCTCAGATTCATTTGATTTGCATTTCCTTGATGATGAAGAATGTTGAACAGTTCTTTAAGTGTTTCCTGGCCATTTGAGATTCCCCTATTGAGAATTCTGTTTAGCTCTGTACACCATTTTTTAACTGGGTAATTTGGAGTTCTTTTTGGGGTCTAACTTCTTTAGTTCTTTATATATTTTAAAGATCAGTCCTCTGTCAGATGTAGGACTGGGGAAGATCTTTTCCCAATCTGTTTTGTCCTATTGACAATGTCCTTTGCCTAACAGAAGCTTTGCAGTTTCATGAGGTCCCACTTATTAATTGTTGATCTTAGTGCCCAAGCTATTGGTATTATATTTGTCTCTTGTGCCAATGTGTTCAAGGAGTTTTCTCACTTTCTCTTCTATTAGAATTAGTGTGTCTGATTTTATGTTGAGGTCTTTGATTCACTTGGACTTGAGTTTTGTGCAGGGTGATAAATAAGGTTTTATTTGCAGTCTTCTATGTGCAGTCATCCAGTTAGACCAGCAGGGCTTATTGAAGATGCATTCCTATTTACCATTGTATTGGTTTGGCTTGCTTCTCAAAAATCAAGTGTCCATAAGTGTGTGAGTTTCAAAACTTTTCCACAAAAAAGAAACAGAAGAAACATTGCCAAACTTATTCTATGATGCCACAATAACCCTAATAACATAGCCACACAAAGTCTCAACGAAGAAAGAGATTTGCAGACCAATTTCTATTATGAATATTACTATAAAAATACTCAATAAAATACTAACAAACTGAATTAAAGAACACATCAAAAAAATCATCCACCATGATCAAATAGTCTTCATCCCAAGGATGTAGGGATGGTTCAATATATGAAAATATGAGTAACCCATCATATAAATAAAATGAAAGAAAATGAAACACATGATAATGTTATTAGATGCTAGAAAAGCCTATGACAAAATCCAATACCCCTTCATGTTAAGTCTTGGAGACATCATAGATACAAGGTGCATACTGAAACATAATAAAATCAATATACAACAAGTCAATGGCCAACTTCAAATCAAATGAAGAGAAACTTAAAGCAATTCCACTAAAGTCAGAGACAAGGCAAGGCTCCCCATCTTCTCTATATCTATTCAGCATAGTACTTGAATTTCTAAAGGAACTCAACTAAAGAAAATCAAGGGGATACAAATTAGAAAGGAAGAACTTAAAAGTATCACTATTGGTAAATGACATGACAGTATACATAAGTGACCCACAAAATTCTACCAGAGGACATATATAGCTCATAAACACCTTCAACAAAGTGCATGGGTACATAATCAACTGAAAAAAATCAGTAGCCCTCCTTTAAACAAATGATAAACAGGCTCAGAAAGAAATTAGGGAAACAACACCCTTTACAACAGCCACAAATAATATAAAATACTTTGGTTTAACTTTAAACAAGCAAGTGAAAGACCTATATGGCAAGAACTTTAAGTCTCTGAAGAGACTTCTGACTGCTAGACTTACAGATGTCTATCACTATGTCAGGATTTCATCACTGTCTTTATTTTGGAGGACTAGAAAGCACGTGTCAACATATCTAGCTCTGGATTCAAGATAATTGATGTCTATGGTCCAAGAAGTCACATTTTTCTGCACACGAAATTTTCACCCATTATTCACACGGTCATTACCTTAATGTGGTTTGAAAGCCTGCAGGCAAGGCCAGACAATATGGAAATGCATGTGGTATGGGTATAAACCAAGAAGAAAATCTGTGCCCGCATGCAGCTTTCACTTAGAAGAAGAAGTCTAGAAAAAAATTTAAAATTGAATTGAACATATAAAATGCATGAAAAGACATGAGAATGCTTTGGATTTTAGAGACATTAAAAATGATAAGAAGGATAAGGTGTTGAGATACAAGTTAAGGTAATTATTTTTCTTGTGGCTATCAGACACTAGTGAAAGGATGTGCTTAACTCAAGAGCCTAGAAAGACAAGTAGCTTTTGATGTGTGTTGATGAAAGTTGTCCACGGTTATGTACAAAAATATCTAGAAGTGAGAGCATGCCTGGCATATCATGAAGGTAAGTCTTGATAGAGCTAGACAATTGTAGGTGGAAATGAGGTTAGAAAATCACAAGTGACTAGATTGTATAGGGTATATAAGCAGAAGACGGATTTTTGCTTTTCTTTTAGTGAAGTGATCTTTTGTGTGTGCTGTGGGAGCCAGGAAGAGGACACTGCGTGTCCTGTTCTGTCAGCCTTCAACTTGTTCCTTTACAACAGCATTTCTCAATGTACCTGGAATGAGACTTGCAGCAAGCAACCACATTCCAATGATCCCCCTGCCCCACAGCACTAGGGTTACAGGCATGGATAGTCATACCTCGTGTTTTGTGTGGATGCTAAAATATGAGTTCTGGTTCATATGCTTGTGTAGTAAGTGCCTTTATCCACTGCGTCATCTCCTCAGCTCTGAAATGATCTTATGATACCAAAAATTTTGTGTAGTTGTTTAAATGAGGAATGTCCCCTAAAGACTCCTACATCTGACCACTTGGTTACCAAGTTGTTGGCACTGTTTGGGAAGGTTGAAGAGTTACTGTCTTGTAGGAGGAAGTATTTCATTCAGGGTGGGATGTGAGAACATAAAGCCTTTCCTAATTTCTTGTTGGTTCATTATGCTTCGTATTCGTGGTGGAGATATGAGCTCTCGACTTTCTGTTCCTATTGCCATAACCTGTAGCCTGCTGCCATGCCTCCCTGCAGTGATGGACTCTTCCCTCTTGACTCATAAACCCTCTTTGCTTTGTAAGTTGCTTTGGTCATGATGTTTGTATCACAGTAACAGAAAAGTAACTATTGCAATCACTATAGATGCTTTATCAAAAATAGGTAACTAATAGACAATAATTAGAACTATCAGCAAGCCACTTTGAAGACCAGTGAGATTTAAGGTTGGATCAGGAAGGCAATTTGATCCTGATACACTAAGTACTGGTTGGATTGTAACCACATTTTGGATATAGTAAACTGTTTTCTTGATTCAGACTCATATAGGTTGTAGCATGTGTCCAAAGTATAGCCATACATACATACATACATACATACATACATACATACATAAATGAATTAACCCCAAATCTGGACAGTAAAGATGAAGTTTATAATGGCTATATCATTTACTAAAATGAATATGCCTGAAAAAATCAGTTTTGTGTTAAGAGACTTATAAATAGCTAATGATTCTTGTCACTTAGACAGCCATGAGATGGTTGAAATTGTTTGAGTCATACGCATACATATGGTTCTCAAAATATCATTTTAACAGTTAATTATAACATTATATAGACCAGCAATATGTGTGTCTGTAAGTCTGCACATCTGTTCATGTCCCAGTATATACAGATAAAGTATACCCTAACACATACCAGTGATCACTGAAACAAAACTAGAGAAGCTGCCATTTCACTTCAAGGATAAGCATCTGACCCATGAGTTAATTTCTACAATCTCAACAACGGTGCTCAGTGTCATTCAGATCCTTTTATCTCTGTACCATCAGAATTCTGAATTCCTGAACACATACCCAAAAATATATTCTGCTTTCTTAACATTTTCTTCTCAGCTTAAGTTTTTCTAGCGGAAAAACAAGCAAGCTGTAAATAGTATCAGTCTCTCTGCCGAACAAACCACCAACAGCTTTAAGACAACTTGCATCTAGCTGGGAGGAAAGAGCATCCTTAGCCTGCTGGCTGCAGAGAAATGCTCTTCAAGACTGGGTGACAAATGATCTCAAAGCATGCTCATCACAGGTGTAGGCATAGGGATAAGCTTTCTTCCATTATTAAATTAGGCATCAAGCATTTTGACCAGGGATCTTGACAATATACCTCCAAACATCTTCCTGGTTTGAAAGCCAAACCAAATAATGGTCACTGGAACACATCTGATTTAGGTCATTTATTTCTTCAACTTTGATCCTTCTAATTGCTTTTGCTACCTCTCTACCAATTACATGTTTTTCTAAAAATAGTAATGGACTCAACAGACTGTGAAACAGCACAAGGAGTGATACTGTTCAGTGCTCTGTGTATAGAAAATCGAATTTTAAAATTGTCCTATGAACACTTTATGTAAAGATTTGTTGTTAGTATGACCTCTAAAATAATTGAAACTGAAAACTAATTAAAACAGGTGGAGTTGAAGGAAAGAAAGTACAAGCTAGAAGGATTTTACTCTCTGTGATAAGCCCTCCAGTATTCTTTTTAGATATCCATGGATTGCTTTGATGTGTCTACATACCTTAAGTAAATAATAAGATACAATTTTAATTTGATAATGTCAATTAAATAAATTACACACATAGCTATATATATAAAGTCAAGAATGCCATGTGTTACTCTCACAGTGGATGTCAACAGACCATTAACAAGTACACAAAGACCTACATGGTGCATGCTAATGGATATGTCTATATGCAATTATCAGCTGGCCCTTGATCTTTTATTCTTAGAGTCTGAAGTAAGACTAATAGGTCAATCAATGTCTGCAGATTGAAAGCAGTCAAAAGTCTCTGAAGCTAAGATTTAATCCCCATTAAAGACTCATTGAGAGGGTTGATATAACTTTGCAAAGCATAGGAAAATTTTGTTCAGTCATAAAGTTAACTTTTATAGTCTGTTATCTTTTATAGCATGCTATACTTCTGGCATGTTTTACATTTTTTACTATAAATATGCATAGCAAGTTTCTGTACAAACCCTGATGTCAATCTCTTTATCTGTTGTCACTTATGATGGAGGTGACACTTCAATAGAAATTTGTAAGAATATTTGTCATTAAAATATTATGCAGAAGCTTGGTGTAATGTTACATGACTATTATCTTGGAGTTTGACAGGCTGAGGCAGGGGCATTGTGAGTTCCAGGTCAGACAGGGCTACATAGTGAGATGATTATAGATAGATGACAGATAGATAGATAGATAGATAGATAGATAATATATAGGTGGTAGATAGATAATAGATAGATTGTACATAGATCATAGATAATAGGTGATAGAAAATATATGGATGATAGATAAATGATAGAAAGATAAATCACAGATGATAGATTACAGATAGATATTTAGATAGATAGATAGATAGATATAGATAGATAGATAGATAGATAGATAGATAGATAGATAGATATAGATAGATAGATGATAGATAGATAGATAGATAGATAGATAGATAGATAGATAGATAGATAGATAGATAGATAGATAGATGATAAATAGGTGATAGAAAATAGATAGCTGATAGATAGACAGATGGACAAATAGACAGACAGTTAAATGTTCCTGTCTGTGTCCTTGTACGTGTATATGTACATATACACATATTGTGGTTTCCATCTTTCAGAATCTTTATTCTCTTCTCACAATAGGGCCAAGCCCCATTTCTTGGATCCTAGAGATAAGCAGTTGTCTCCTTCTCTTTGTTCAAGCCTTATTCTCCAATGTTCAAGGAGCTTTGTTGGTTTTTCAGAAGCTGTTGCTGTTTTTGTTTTATTCACAGTGTTTTCCAGCTTCAGAACATTGGTGTTCTTTTATGATGTCTATTCCTTTACAGCATATTCCATTTTCATACATTATCATGTATGTTCCTCTACAGTACATCTCATTTGTTCATACATTGCTCCTCCAATTCTGGAGAGTTGTTTGTGTCCCTTCCTGGCTCGATAATTGTCCTTACCACAATCACTTTGGGGGTTTTGTCCTATGAGTCTTAGAGTACTATTTCTTCGTGTCTGGTTAACAGAATATTTTTTGTGCCCCTTCAGTGGTGCCATGCATGTTTGTTTTTATTATGAATCCTGAAGGCTTCTGTTTTTATTTGGGATGGGGAAGGTGGGGGAGGGGGATACATGCGAACATCTGATGACAGCTTTTCATGGAGTAATTTCTCTCTTTCTATCTTGCTAGGACAAGGGTCATACTACTTCTGTTACTGCACTTCTAGCCAAGCCTCCTGCATCTCCCATCTCCTTGGGAATGCTACCAGGTATTGTAGCTAGTGTTTTTATGTATGTTATAGAGACTAAACTCAGGCCACTAGGCTTCTATAAAAAGCACTTTTATCTACTGAACTATCACAGCCAACCCATGATCATGTATTGTTATCTTTTTCATTTGAAGAGGCAATCACACCCTCTCTTCTTCTAGTCTTCACTGATTGCTCTCAGGAGAAAGATGCCTTCACTAGAGAGTACCTATAGAGGTTTTTATCTTTTCTTGAGAACTTTTCTGCAGATATGTCCATTCTATTCTTGTTGTTCCCTTATTGATGGTCCAGTGCCAAATTATCAGACCTGAAAATATACACAAAAGTAATACTATATGGAATAAACAGACTATATTTGGGAGTTATATTATATACATATACAAATACAAACATGGAATCAATAACAAATGAAAGAGAAGGCATGAATTTGAAGACAAACATGAAGGGCTATAATGGAAGAGTGAGTTAAAGAACACTTTTAAAAATATATTTTTATTTTATATGTATGAGCATCTGCTTCCAGGTTTGTATGTATAGCACATAATTTCAGAGCCTGAAGAGACCTGAAGAGGGTATTGGGTCTTCTAGAGTTGCTGTGGATGCTGGGAAGTGAGCCTTTGGTCTTTGTATGAACAACAAATATTCTTAACTACTGAACCATCTCTCCAGCTCCAAGAAGTTTGTTTTTAAAGCATATTATTCTGACTTCATATAATCCTTCAATAAATATAAAGTGCTGTATTTGTCGAAGGCTTGACTCAAACATGCAGGATGCTGAAAATTAAATTAAAAACCACATAATCCCTATTTTTGTGTCTGACAACATGTCATTCTCATAGAGGATAGATTAGAGCTCATTATGTATCTCATGCTGTTCTCTAACTTGCAGAAATCCACCTGTTTCAGTCTCCTGGGATTTTAGACATGTGCAAAGTGGCACATTTAACATAGTTCCTTTCCATAATAAAGCATAACAGGCCTCTTTAGTTAAGCAAATATGATATATAGATCTGGAGTTCAATATGGTTGTGCTGAGGAACCTTTAGCCTTTGTTTGAAGCTGTTGAAAAGTAATTAAAGTATATTATTGTCATGATCACATGTTTGGATGGAAAATGTCATTCTGTCACCAGATGAAAAGTTAAAGGCGAGAAGCCAAAGTGAGAGGTGCAGACAGAGAGAAGTTGGTAGAGCCAGAGGTGGATGATAGTACTGGGATGAAGCTTAAGGCACATGGAATAGGAAAACCACATTTTATTGATACTTATGATGTGTACTTGCCTGAATTGGTGATTAGATATAGCTAAAATAAGGAAAAAGGAGGTAGACTGTAAAATAAGTTAAAGAACTTGAATACCAAGTTTGTTTTGCAAATGTGATCTTGTAATGCCTTAGTGGGAAGTTTTGTATTTTCAGAAGGGCCCAATTGTTATTATGCTATAATTTTCCTATTTCATCATTTCATTTCGGCATATAAAATATATACTGTGTACTGAAAAAAATTCTCTGCCTTAATGACAGATTAGTATTGAAACCTAGTATGCTACCTTTTGCTAAAGTCAACACATATTCATCATCTTGTACTAGTTTCACTGGGCATAGTTTCACTGGGATTCATGTTTAAGAGTTTTATGAAGATGCAATTAATCTCTCAGCCAGGGTATTCATTTCATGCGAGGCTGTTCTATGGGAGGAATTCTCTTTAATCTTGTGTGGTTGTTGAGAGAGTTCAGTACCCTTGCAGGCTGTTGGAATGATGGTTGCAATTCTTGCTGACTGGAGGAGGAGGAGGTCTCCCTTAGTTGCTTGACATGTGGTGACCCTATTGGAATTGTGCCATTCACATGCAACATGGAAACTAGCTTATTCAAAGTGCGCAATGCCCATAATGTCTCTTAGTAAGGCAAGTAAAAGTATTATATAATGTGATAACACACACAGCAAGTGTGGCTGTCTTTTGCAGGTACTGGAAAATCACAAGTCTGACCTACCATCCAGGGAAGGAGACAATATGAAAGAGAGAGAACACTAGCAAAGGAACATAGGTTTGGCTATGGTATGTGGCTGCCACAGGAAAATAAACGTGGTTCCCATGGAACTCCGTGTTTTCCTATCTACTCTTAAGCATTTAAGGATTAAGAGATAGTCAGATTAGGGCTGGAAAAATGGCTCAGTGGTTAGGGCCACTTGGTGTGGACCCAAGTTGGGTTCTCCGGAATCGATGTAAAAAGCAAAGTTTGGCGGTATGTAAGTCTCACCCCAGCTCTGTAGGGCTTAGGTACACTGGGATTTCTGTCTATCAGCTTAGCTTCAGGTTCAGTGAGACACCCTGTTTCAAAGGAATAAAGTGGGAAGTGACGGAACAGGGCATTCTCCTTTGGCTTCCATGCATATAAAAGGAATGTAAATATACAAAAGATGATATGAGTCCATTGTTTCAAAATCAAAGTTTTAGTGTGTGTGTGTGTGTGTGTGTGTATGTGTGTGTGTGTATGTGCATGTGTGTGAGAGAGAGGGAGGAGAGGAGGGGGGAGGGAGAGAAAAGAGGGGGGAGGGGAGAGGAGAGGGGAAGGGGGAGTAGGAGAGAGTGAGAGAGAGAGAGAGAGATGCTCACACCTACGTTTTTTTTGTGTTTGTATGTCTATTGTATTTGCTTTTCAATACCTCAAATGTTTTGCCTGTAAACTTTAACTAAGTCATTATTCAAAACTAGTTGACTCAGAAAAATACAGCATCATTTTCCAAAGCAGTGAAAGTGGTACTTCAGCTCTAGGGATGTCATTGTGAGCCATGAAAATAGATGCTGAGAAAAACATGTGTCTTAGTAACAGCGTGTGTGGTAATTCAATTCAAGGTCTTGAAGCCTTTTTCTCCTAATATCCTTTGCTATAATCCCGATGAGTAGTACACATGTGGGGGAACACTGTTGGCTTCAATTTTGGACAATTTGAATGGTGACTGATTTAAAAGTAATTCATGGCGGTATCACAGAGGCATTTTGACTTTTGCTTATCTTCCCTACAAAGCTTGGTTGAGCAGAGTGAGGGAAAAAAATAATAACTTTTAAGATTCCTAATACCACCATCACAAAGGCAATGAATGGAGAATGTGTCTTTTTGTCATTTCATAAAACAATTTTCTCTAACAGTAACTGTGTCTCAGTTAGGGATATTGGCAGTATCTTTTTTTTTCTGTACAATGGCTTCTATTGCTCAATCTATTATGGACCACATCCTTGTCCACCTTAGACACAATTATTAGAGATACTTTACTTTTCTTTTCACTTCTTTTGCCCCCTTCAGCTTCACTTTACTTAGCTAGAGGTAGCTTGCTGTTGAGTATTTGGATAATTATTTAGCTCAGAGCCTAAAGTTTGTGAACATACATAACCCTGCATTGCATTCAATGGCTTATTTAATATCACACACACACACACACACACACACACACACACACACACACAAGAATCAAAGGATCCACTAACAATGTGGCATCTTGCTACCATGATTATTCCTAGATAAATCAGGCATGACAGTTGCCGCCAATGGGAATGCAAACTGTTCTCAAGATTGTAAAACTGATGGCTGGTGGGAGAGTTCAGTCATAGAGTCCATGCTCTGTGTGTGTGCCAGTCAATGATGGTTTATCTGATGATTATCTTCTTGATTAAATTGACAGATCCCTGTGAGATTACTAAGGGGGTGTCTGGGTGTGGCTGTGAGGTTATGTCCAGATCAGAAGATTATAACCTCTCTGACTTCATGAAGGATTGAACCTGTGCTGGGTTGACAATCTCATTAGAAAATTGAGGCATGGTAGACCTGTGGAAGGCAAAGCTGCTTGGAAAACAAGTAGAGGTCATGGGGACTGAGTCCTTGGTTCTATGGCTTGCGCTGCTTCCTTCCTGTTAGGTTCTGTTCTGCTTTCTGGTTCCTATACAAGCCTCTGTGACTCTCTACCTGGTATGACTGGCTGAAATTTCGGAACCTGTGAACAAGAGAAATCTTATCTTCCTGAAATTCCTCTAGCATATATTTCATCACAGTGATAAAAAGTAACTAACTCACAGGCCATGGGTTCAATCACCATTGTGGAAAACTAAAAAAGGAACACACTTGAAATGTATATGTCTGGATACAGAAAAAGGCACTTGTTCACATAGTTTCCCTCCATGTATAGAATGAGCTGGACTCTTGAGTTCTTTCCCACCATATGTTGACATGTTCATGAGGCTCTTTCTTCCTTTCTCTTCTCTTCTATCTATAGTAGATGAATAATTGACATTTTGAGAACCAACTGTGCGCTTTTCCAAACTCCTTATGCTACCCATCATGGATCCTCTCATTTTATGTCTTACATGTTTTAATTAAATAGCAAAAAATACAATTAAATATGAGAAAGTTGGGGTATCAAGTGAAGCTAAATTAAAAGCTTAGGGAGACTTGATGAAGATGAATAGCTTCGAAGAAGCCATCAAATTAGGCGTTGACAGGGTATCTACAAAAGACCAGGAAAATATTTAGATAAACTCTGCCTTGAAAATGATCTAAAACCATCTTTAGTTTCTCATTCAATCTGAAGTAATATAAAAATAAGGAGTATAAATGATGCATCAATGGTGTAGATTGTCAGAATATTATACCTATTACACTGGAAGATACTCAGGAGCCCACATTCCTAGAAAAGCCTTGCTTAATCGTCTAAACATTAGAAGGAAAAAATATGTGTTCATTTACAAGTTTGAAGTTAAAATATTAGGTAACATGATTATGATTTATATTTTAGTCACTTCTCCTTTTTGGTGGCATACAGAACCTACATACCATAAATTACCCTTTAAAATATACAGCTTGGCTATTTCAAATACATCTATAAATTTGTAATCTTTACTAGAATATTTTCACTATTCCTCAGAGAATTCCACAGTTCTTCATACTCATGATCCCCTCATATCTTCTTCCTCGATACTGACAACTGATTTATTTATTTATTTATTTATTTATTTATTGTGCCCAAATACACTTGTATATTCTATCTCATGTGAATGGAACAATATGCCTTGTGGTTTCATATGACTGGAATTGTTATGCAACATAGTGGCTACAATGTTTATTCATGCCCATGCATGCTCTGACCAAGGTTGAGAGTATCCCAGGTCTATTGGTATAAATAATAATAATTAGAAGTCAATTTGAAAATATTGCCATTTAGCAAAAATAACAATAGCATGTTCTATGATGTGTCTTATGGTCTATGAGCCACAGACTTTTGGTCTAGATTACAGTACCAAGCGTGGGGTATTCCTATGGAGAAGACCTCAAGTCTAATCAGAATGTAGTTGGTTACACCATAATAGTTGTACCATTATGGCATTAATAAGCACATCTTAGTGCAGGTTGGTATTATAGCATTCAGAGTCCAGTGCTAGGTGGAGTCCTTAGTATCTTTACTTCTAAGCAGCTTGCATTGCACCTACTGGTACTGACAGCTAGCTAGGGAGGAAGTTTCTAGGATGGTTTGAGTTTGATGTCCATACCTAGCAATTAAAGTGTGTGGCATCTTCAGCAATCAATACCTACTATGTAATTGTGATGGGTAACTAAGAGAAATTGCAATGTTTTATGTTGTTTTGGGGACCTCTTAGGACTACCTCACCACTAATTCCTAGGGAGGTATTCCATATCTTCTCTTGTGATTATCATTCTGCTTAAATTTCTTTTTTTTTTTGTTTTTTTTTTTAATTTAATTTAATTTTATTTTTTTAATTTACATTCCAAATCACTTCCCCTTTCCCGTTTCCTCCCTCCCCGAAAGTCCCATAAGCCCCCTTCCCTCCCTCTTTTCTCCGTTCAACCCCCTCTCATTACTCTGTCCTGGCGTTCCCCTACATCCAGTCTTTCCAGGACCAGGGGTCTCTCCTTCCATCTTTTTAGAAATCTATTGATATGCTGATTGTGTCTAGGGTATTCTGAGATTCTGGGTCAATATCCCCTTATCAGTGACTTCATACCATGTGTGATCTTTTGTGATTGGGTTACCTCACTAAGGATGATATTTTCAAGTTCTGACCATTTGCCTAGGAATTTCGTGAATTCATTGTTTTTAATTGCAGAGTAGTATTCCATTGTGTAAATATACCACATCTTCTGAATCCATTCCTCCGTTGAGGGACATCTGGGTTCTTTCCAGCTTCTGGCTATTATAAATAAGGCTGCTATGAATATAGTGGAGCATGTGTCCTTATTGCATGCAGGTAAAGTCTCTGGGTATATGCCCAGGAGTGGTATAGCCGGATCCTCCGGAAGTGTCATGCCCAGTTTTCTGAGGAGCCGCCAGACTGCTTTCCAGAGTGGTTGTACCAGCCTGCAATTCCACCAGCAGTGGAGGAGTGTTCCTCTTTCTCCACATCCTCGCCAACAACTGCTGTCTCCTGTGTTTTTGATCTTAGCCATCCTGACTGGTGTGAGATGGAATCTCAGGGTTGTTTTGATTTGCATTTCCCTAATGACTAAGGATGATGAACATCTCTTTAGGTGCTTCTCAGCCATTAGATATTCTTCAGGTGAGAACTCTTTGTGGAGCTCTGTACCCCATTTTTAATAGGGTTACTTGCCTCTCTGGAGTTTAACTTCTTGAGTTCTTTGTATATCTTGGATATTAGCCCTCTGTCGGATGTAAGGTTGGTAAAGATCATTTCCCAGTTAGTTGGTTGCCGCTTTGTCTTTTTGACGGTGTCTTTTGCCTTGCAAAAACTTTGTAATTTAATGAGGTCCCATTTGTCTATTCTTGATCTTAGAGTATAAGCTATTGGAGTTCTGTTCAGGAAATTCTCCCCTGTGCCCATATGTTCAAGGTTCTTCCCTAGTTTCCCTTCTATTAGTTTCAGTGTGTCTGGTTTTATGTGGAGATCTTTGATCCACTTAGAATTGAGCTTAGTGCAAGGAGATAAGGATGGGTCAATTTGCATTCTTCTGCATGTTGACCTCCAGCTGAGCCAGCACCATTTGTTGAAAAGGCTATCTTTTTTCCACTGGATGGTTTTAGCTCCTTTGTCAAAGATCAAGTGACCATAGGAGTGTGGATTCATTTCTGGGTCTTCAATTCTGTTCCATTGATCTACATGTCTGTTACTGTACCAATACCATGCAGTTTTTAACACTAAAAACTGCTTAAATTTCTGTTCATTATTCAAAAAGAACAGTTAGTTTTCAATGTTATTGAAATATCTCTTCCTCCAAATCTGCATTTCCTCATTATTCATAATGAACTTTACTCAGGGAATATATATTTATAATTGTTACATTTCCTTAATAGAGTAACTGTCTTATTTAACTGTAATATGATATTCTTTGTATCAAATGTTTTTTGTTTTAAAGGTTTTTTTTATATTAATATATACATTTCAGTTCTTTTTTTTTTTTTTTTTAGAGATTTTATTTCCTTTATTGAGAAACTTAAGTCTTGGGTACATCAAAACCAATTTCTGGGATGGGAGAAAAAAAACCCAAAAAAACAGAATTCACAATAGAAAAAAAAAGTTATCATCTGGGCCACAACAAAACCCAGAGAATATATTCTTATAATTGAAAAATTCTAGGTGCTTCATAATTGACCTTTTGATACAAAAATGACCTATTGAATTTGCAACTTGGTTCTTGGTGTAGATGGAGGTCCACAGACAAACTAGTCAGTCTTTAGACCTTAACTGGATGCCATGAGGGGTGATTTGGCTTTTGACTCTTTTTTTCTTGTTTAAGTGGCGGCGGCAGCAGCCGTCCCCACCTTCTGGGCGGCTTCTTTCTTGGCATGGTGAGCCTGCAGGACCGCCACAGCCTCATCCACCTTGGAACGGAGGGACTCGGGGGACTCCAGCATGTGCAGCAGCTCAGCGTTGTCCATTTCCAGCAGCATCCCCGTAATCTTTCCAGCCAGGTTTGAATGAATGCATTGTTTGGATGAGTGGGAACAAACGCTCCCCCAGCATCTGCTTCTGTTCCTGGGGGGGCGCTGCAGCCAGCATGGAGGCAGTCAGGGGCTCCTGACCCTGGACATGGACTGCAGGCTGGGGGGCCTGAACGGCAGGCTGAGAGCTGGACACTGGAGGCATAGTTGTACGGAGCCACAGCCCTGGGAGCAGCGGCAGCAGCTATAGCAGGAGGCGCAAGGTTTGGCCCAGCTGTAGGGATGCCTCCAGACCGTAGCTGTCAGTCAGCCCTTGCTGGGCGGCACCAGCCCCACCAAAGTCCATAGCCAAGCGGTCCGGGCACTCAGACCCGACTCTCTGAGCGGTAGTAGGAAGGCCATGAGAGGCCGGAGCATTACCAGTTGGAGCCAGATGTCGAAGAGCTGGACGAGGCCCAGACTGCCGCAGAGCACTTGGCATTCCTTGGAAGCCTTGAGGTCTCCCGCCTTGCTACCAGCATGGATTAGGCCTCATCTGTGCTAACTGGTTGGGCGTGTAATATGGAGGTCTTCCTTGGGCCTGCAGAACTGTGGGCACAAAGAAGCCACCAGCCACAGGCTGGAACTGATTTAAGATGGCGTTGGCAGGGAGCGCTCTCATCCCTGCCACACGCTTCATGTACTGGTTAGTCAGGTGAGCCTTCCGCTCTTCCTTCCTCTGGGCCAGGGCGACGTACAGTGGCTTGGAGCCCACGATGCGTCTGTTCATCTCGGTGACAGCTTTGGTTGCCTCTTCAGGAGAGGAGAAACAGACAAAGCCAAACCCTTTGCTTCTTCCTTCTAGCATCACCTTTGCACTGGTGATTGACCCAAAAGGAGAAAATGCTTTCCTTAATTTCTCATCATCAATGGTGTCGTCCAAGTTCTTAATGTAGAGATTCACTCCCTGGTACCGATTAATCCTCTTCTGCTTCAGCTGCTCAAATTTCCGTTTTAGTTCAGCCTGACGTTCTACTTTTTTCTGTGCACGGCCCACGAATATGGTTTTCCCGCTCATTTCTTTTCCATTCATTTCTTCCACAGCCTTATTGGCATCCTCATGCTTCTCGTAACTTACAAAGCCAAAGCCTTTGGACTTCCCACTGGAGTCTCTCATCACCTTGACACTTAGGGTCTTACCAAACTGGCTGAAGAGCTCCTTCAGATTCCCATCATCCACCTCTTCTCCAAAGTTCTTGATGTAAACATTGGTGAATTCCTTGGCCTTGGCTCTAAACTCGGCTTCCCGCTCTTGGCGAGACTTGAATCTGCCCACAAACACTTTGCGGTCATTGAGGAGCATGCCATTCATCTTCTCGATGGCCTTGTCGGCGGCCTCTTGGGTCTCGAAGTGGACAAAAGCATAGACCTTAGAGCCGTTCTCATCGCAAACAACCTTACAGGACAGGATGTTTCCAAAGGCAGAGAATGCGTCATACAGTGCCTTGTTGTCTATAGATTTGTCCAGGTTCTTGATGAAGACATTTCCCACACCAGACTTCTTTTAATTTTGTTTTCATGGTACAAATAGACTTTCTATCCTTTATTTTTGTCTCGAATACACAAACATGTCTTTCACCAGTATTGTGGTTGGCATGTATTTTTAGAATGCATTGTGTCTATTCCTGTCTTTAACTGTAGTTCTTATTCCACTTGAATTTAATATATATTTATTATTACAGTTGGAGTCATACCTTAGCTATTCCTAATTTGTTCAATACTTTTCTAAATTTTTCTTGATTTGTTAATGTCTTCTAATGTGCTAAGTAGGAAATATCCATTTTTATTTTTAAAAGTCTATTTAACAGCACACAATTTTTGTCATGTAAATTTGTCAAATAATCCCCCTTTCAAACGATTGCTGTGGCTATACAAATCATATATACACACATATATGTATGTATATGATTTATATGATATATATCACAATCAACATATTTTAAAATATAGGTCATGCAGCTGTATTTTAAGTTATATCTAAGTAAAATTAACTGAGAAAAAATACATTCATACTATATTTTCTGTTTCCTTATAGTTTTCTTCTGCTTTTATTTCTTCATTTGAGTTCAAATCATTGCCTAGTCTCTCCCCATTGCTTGATATTCTTCCATTTGATCACAAAGGACTCTGTAGTGCTTCTTGTAGAATTGATCTGCTCAAGACTTTTATAACCTGTTCTTGTTCATTTGCAGTAAGTCACACATACTTTAAGCTACATTGTCTCCCTCCTTAATATTTTCCTTGTTCTTCACCTATAGAAGAACCAGAGGTGTCTGTCCTGTCTGGTTCCTGGTTTCCCAGTGTGTATGTTTCCTTCCTTCTGTCCTCTGTTTAATGCTCAGTACTGGGTCCAAGGCTTTACCATGTTCCAGCCTTTTGTGAAGACTCTTGGTGGTGTGTGTATTTCTTCATCAAGAGACAAATTCTGTTTTCCTAGTTATCTAATTATTGCTTCTGTTGAAAGACATTAAAGTTCATTGATTATATTCGTTAATGATCTTTTGAGAAATGGTGGTATTTTACTCTTTAGAGTTTTTAATTGTTGGTTTTGTTTGTTCGTTTGTCCAGGTTATCTCAGACCTTGAACATCTGATTTTCCTGCCTCCTCTTTTCTGAGATTACAGGCATGAGCTACCATATCCAGTTTCCCATGGTCCTGAGGGTCAACACAAGTTCTCATTATGTGCTATTCAGCCACTTGAACAACTGAGCTATACCACAGCCCCTGGAGTATTTTCATATAGAAGATATTCTCACTTTCTAGTGTTTGATTGCTTTGTGTTACTTCATGTACACAAGGTGGGGCAGACTCTTGACTATTTTGCTTTGGTATTTTTCAAGGTAATGACTGATTTTCTTAGCATACATCAAGGAAGACCAATCTTTAAGTGATTGCTTAAGAGTTTGTGACTATTGTTACCGGACTATATTATTTCTAGCACCTCTGATGAGCTAGGAATATAAACCTAGAGTTAAAATCCTTATCTTCCAAACTTCCAGACATGTTTTCAATTTAAGCTGGATTATAAAGCCATTTCAAAGAAAATATATAAAAGATGGAAAGTTCTCTGTGACTGCACAAAAATTTTGATTCTGCTTTTCACATACCTTGGAGCCATAAGTCTGAAACAATTCCAATAAGCAGTGGTATTTGTATGCACCAGATGGAAAGAGGCCATAGAACTTAAAATGGAGAAAGGTCACGTAATGAGCAAAAGTTGTTATTTTTGACATAGAAAGAGCTAAATGTTTCCAAGGTGCTGAAGGAATAAACTGTGGTGTGGTGAATAAGCTTAACAAAGAATACCTCATTGAAACAGAAGTCCAGTTCTGAAGCAATTTTTAAATAGGGCCTGGAGGAAAGAGTAGAAGGCAATGGAGCAGAGACAGGGAACAGAATTTCAGGCCCAGAAAGAAACAGGAGGAGAAGCTGAAGCGTGAAATAACTTCTCATAATTGAGGAAAAGAAAGGAAGCTTCCCCCACCCCATGCCAATTAATTTGACCCAAGATCCACCACATACAACTTGAGTTGCAGTAATAACATTGTTTCTTCACAGGTTACAGCTGATATTTTTCCATGCATGAATTTATTATTAAATGAGAGAAAACAAAATAAGACAAAACACATATGTATGTGAACAAATGCTTAATGCAACAAGTTTTGGTCATGCTGTCCTGCCTGGTGTTGGTTTCATTGGGCTTTATGACTTTATGTGTGTGTGTGTGTGTGTGTGTGTGTGTGTGTGTGTGTGTGTGTGTATGTGTGTGTGTGTGTGTCCATTGTATGTGTAGATGAGTTTGGCAAGCAATACACCAATAGGTTGTGATTATAGTAAAAATATAGTAAAATTCTATCACCCAAAAATGTTGTTTTATGCCCTTTACAAGTCACCCTTGCAATTTACCAAGTATTGATATTTTTATCACTATCTATTAGTTTATCTAATTCTGGATTTTCATATGAATAGAGCTACAAGATAGGGAGTTTGTGTGTCTGGTGTTTCTTGTTCAAAGTATTGTCTGAGATTATTCCAAAGTATCATTTATTTTTATTAGTAATCCATCTATTTTTATTGCTAAGTAGTGTTCCTTTTAAAAAGAATCTCCTGTACATGTTGTAGGAGTTGCTTCTCTCCTTCCACCATATGGCCTGGGGACCAAAGATTCTCAGGTTTGCTGTCAGGTGCCTTTATCTACTGAGTCATTTCACCCGCTTCTAAGTAGAGTTCTACTACATTAATATATTGGCTTGTTTATCCATTTGCTGATTGATGAATATTGAAGTGTTTTCATTTTGATTTATTGGGGAAAAGCTTCTGTGAACAATTGTGTAGAAATATTTACATAGATAAGTGTTTTAATTTTCCTAGGATAAATTCCTAGAGTAAACCACCATGACATATGCTCACATATATAGTCAACATATTCAGAGGGAGCTGCCAAAGTTCTTTCCACACAGGTTACCTAACTTCACATCCTCATGAGAAATGCATAGGGTTTCCAGTTGTTCAACACAGTGATGAACACTTAATATTAGAATACCTATATTTCAGCAATCTGGGAGAAAGCTTAGCACATTAATATGTATTTTGCTGATGATTAAAACATTCCTCATTGTTCTTGAGTTTATTAGCATTCATAAATCTTGTTTTGTGAATTACTTATTCAAATATTTTACACACTGTGAAAGTGGGTTGCTTGCCTGGTTATTGAATTGTAGTTCTCAGGATTACTAATTTATTCTTGATCCAAGTCCAATTATAAAATTTTTACTGTTTCACTGAAGATGAGATTTTAAAATTTTGATGAGTTATTTACATCTGAAAGATCAGATTCCTATCTGCTATCTACTTGCTGTTGATCAATATAGAAATCATTGTGTTAGTGAGGATACTGTAATAGCTTGAGTCTATCAATTTTCCTTTAATTTGGCCAAGTAACAAATGAAGTAAAGAACAAATTATATTTTTAATTTACAAACTATTGAGAATTTTATACAAATTCACCACCTTTCTTCATTAACACACACACACACACACACACACACACACACACACACACACATCCCTCCTGAGTCTATTCAGCATTGTTTGCTTGCATATGTGTTTAGGACTGACCACTGGGATTGAATAACCTATCGGAGAGAGGACTCATTCTTGGAGATGATTTATTTAGCTATATACTTTTTCCAATTAAATTTGTTGAGGAAAAAAATTCTTCATAACTTTACTAAAACTCAGTTCCCATTGTCATATCACGCTGCTTTCTGAATGCATTTCCTTCTCTGTGTTTTCATTTTTACTTTCCTACCAATCCCACACCATTTTGATCCATATGGCCTTATAAGTTTTCAGATTAGGTTGTTCAAATTAGATGATTCCTCCAGCTTCATTCTTATTACTCAGTATTTGCCTGTTCCAGGCCTTTCAAATGGTCAAAGATATTTTGGCATCAGATCATCAATAGCTTTCAATATGTGTGTAGGCTCTTTGCATGGAATTGTCTTCAATATGAAGAATGGTTTAAAGAGACACGAGGCCTTAATGAATACAGAGCTTTCAGATTTGCAAAGACATTATGTCTTTCTGTGGTTAATATTATTTGGGAATTTCTGCCCCACCTTAGATCATTTAGTTTCCAAATAAAATACACAAAACCTTTATATTCATTAGATTATTTTTCCTAAAATTCCATCAAATTAGATTATTATTTACACAAAGTACATGGGTCTGCTTATATAATTTTGGCTAGTGGTGCTGGCTTTATAAAATGTATTTATATTTGAAATATAAAAAACCCCAGCAACACGGTGTTTAATATGCAAGACAAATTCAACATGAAAGCCACTTGATATAAGGAAGAAAAAGATGCAAAAGTACTCTAGTGCTGTAGGAAAACAGGTTCCTCTGCCTAGAGGAACTAAAGATTTACTGGTACAAATAAAAGAGACAGATGTATAAATATGGTTTAAAAGACATTCAGTAAAACGTGTTTACTAATTATAAACAATGGTGAAAAACATCGATATGATTTTTGTAGGGGGAATTAGTCTGAGAGATATTTCTGAAGAAAACTCTGAAAATGAAGCCTGGAATTTATAAGCTTTGTGCTATTTCTCTTCATTGCAATGTTTCCTCCACTTGAAAGATGAAAATGTCTTACCTGTCTCTGGTTTGTGATAGCCAATGATTTATTATTGTATGGGCGGTCATATTTAGTCTGATTTGCTTTCTAATGACGAGACCCATAACTTATTTTTGGCAAGATTCTTATTACGCATGGAAAATTTAAATTCTAACATGTAAAGGGTGAAAAATTAATCTGATTATTTGTAAAGATACACTGGAAAAAAGCACCCTTGAAAACAGACAATGCAAAACCATCAGTCACCTATCTGCTTCGTACTTCCTTAGGTTTTGTATTTTTGGTTTGATCTTCCATATCAACTGATGGAGAAATAATAAGCTCTTACGGAACAGATTTTGTTAGTAAAACATGACCAAACAGGCGTCAAAATTATTTGTACCAGTGCCCTTTCTGTTGTGTGGTAAGACACTTGAACAAAACAACTGAGAGTGAAAACAACAACAACAACAAAAAAACTAACTGAGAGTGATCTGCCCTCAGTTCCAGGTTATAGTCCATTGCTGCAGAGAAGTCATGGCAGGAGCTTGAAGCAGTCAGTCACACTCATGGTCAAGAGCAGAGACAAATAAAGACATGCATGCATGAGCTCAGCCAGGCTTTTGTCCAGTTCAGGAATGGTGCTGCCCATCTTCAGTCTAGGGCTTCTCATCTGTTAAGAAAATCAGAACAATATCCCACCAACAAACTTGGAGATCAACCAGGTCTAGACAACCCATCATTGAGAGTCTCTTCTCATGTGATTCTAGGTTTGGTCAGGTTGATATTTAAAAGTACCACCACACCATCAATTAAACCTTAACTCTTACTCCTATTCTCCAGTTTCTCAAGAGTCCCATTGTATGGGCACTGTGTACATTTGTGTATAGGTATGCATACTCATGCATATCAGACCGATTCTCATCTTGTTTATAAACTAATATAACAATGCCTTTCAATTCAGCCACTTTCCTTAAAACACAACTCCCTACATAACAATATATCTTGGGTTTGTCTCTTCCTCTACTAAACTTTTTCCTTCAACTAGGAAACTTTTCATTGATTTTTCTAACCACAAATGGATCCATAGATTTGATTTTTGAAACCCCAAGTTCCACGATGTATCTAACTTTAATGCATATGTCTTCAAGACAAATCGATGCATGTTTTGCTGATTCCTTGTGCCTAACAAAATTGATTTATGCTTACTACACTATTATGTAAATGTTATTATGCTTAAAAAGACCCAAGTTTACAAATCAGGAATGTTATCTAATGTGTCACTTAATTCCAGAGGTATTAAGTAGTAACAGCTTGATTTGAATCTTTGTGGGTAGAATGTGACAGAAAAATGGACAGCAATAGATACATAATTCCTCCTCCATGGAATCGTACTGTCATAGAGATCTACATATTTGTATGTACAGCACATACTTCATTTATTCAAAGAAGGAATTGTTTTTCTCTGTAAGAACCAATTTTACCCCATGTGAATGATATTTTCTTACTGAGACCATATAATTTGCACTGTTGTGATTAAAGATCTCATTCATAAGAGAATGCATGTTCTCTCTCTGACTTTAGCTGCTAATGTGGCTCAGCCCAGAGCTGCCTGAGGGTATCTCTACTGGGAATTTGCTTCAATCAGATTGACTTGTGGGCACATCTTAATTTTCTTAGTTGCTAATAGATGTAGGAAGGCCCCTTCCACTGTGGGTAGCACCAACATTAGGCAGGTAGCCCTTATCTCTATAAGAAAGCTGAGCAAGCCAGGGAGAAAGCCAGTAGACCGTATTCTTCCATAGTTTCCGATGTAAGCTCCTGCCTTGAGTTTCTCCTCTGACTTTTTCAATACCATCACTGGAAAAAAAATGATGCTTTTTCATTGTTATTGAATAATGAAATCACAGTTATTGGAAAGTGTAAATCAAATAAATTCTTCCCCCTCTAAACTTTTTTTGGTCCCAGTGTTTTATCACAGCAACCGAAAGCTTCAAAATTCTCACATGACAGGAGAAAATGTATAAAAAGAGATTTCAAATAAATTTTAAAAAGAAATATGTTTTTCAGTAGTATTAATACTAACACAAGTAAAGCATAAATACCCCTGAGGACTTGTTTTCATTTTGGGTTTGTCTAAATCAGCCCTTCTTCCCTAATATGTTCTGTTTCCTGTGATAACTTATGACATCTGTATCACTGCATACATGCATGATTTAACCAAATGATGAAATTATGTTTTCAGAGGGAAGACACATTTTCAAAGATAGATTTTGCCTCTCCCATTTCATTGATGTGTAGGAAAGCACATATTAGAGTCTGTTACTTTAGGAGAGCCTACAGGAAAGACTTATTTGTCATAGGGAGCTTGACTGGTGAAGATTTCACTCCACTGTGCTGATTTTCTCCGACATGATAAGAGGATTCCTGATACTTCGTGTGTGTCATCAATATTATTACGTCAAGGTTTCTCCCCCTAAGAGTTTGGAATTCTGGTACAGACCAAGCAGAGAATTTGTATGTGACCTGACACAAATTATCACTCTGTGCATTGATATTCTGGAGAGCCTTCCTGGCAGCGAGCATATCTCACATGTCATCCCACAGCTCAGAGCTGGAGGAAGGCTCTCGAGTTGGAGCACTTGAAAGCTTGGGCTTGGTTTAAAATGCTTTTCTTTTACAAATCTCTCTCCCCCGTGACCTTCTACTTTATTGATTATTCTTTGTATTTGTTCCATGTGAGAAGTTGTAGCCATCAACCCTCTGAATTCCTCTACTGATGACTGAAGCAGGAACGGAGCAGGTCTTGAAGACCCTTAGCATCATTGATCATTTCAGATAACAGCTGCAATGTTGTCATGGAGTGAGTCACGTTTGCTCAAAAGATACATTCAAATTTTGGTCCCATGTTCTGTGACCAGTTTTTCCTGGGAGACATAGCACATGTCTAATCATCCCAACTAGGAAGTCCACAGTGGATCAAAGCATGGGTACCATCAAAGTCAAACTTGGTGAACCAGTGAGCTTTACTAGAGTATTTACAGTAATATGGGTGAGGAGTTATTTACAGGAACAGAAATTACTCAAAGACAGTTGTATCCCCAAAGCCTGCCTCTACATTGGATGACCGCTCAAAAACACTAGGAGCCTGGAGCACACTGGAGAGCGTGTGAGCAGCTCTGCAGATTGGAGAATGTTTGTGCTGAGTGACTAAATCTAAAGCTCTTCTAGGCTGCTTGGTTTGTTTCCTTTTCTTTCAGGCCTATTTCTTCCTGCTCTGGTCTCAGATTTTTTTTTTTCAGTTTGGCTTGTTTACACTATGAGAGTGGGGGCTATTTGATTTGGTCAATTTTAGGAACTTTCTGAAACTAAATTGAGTGGTGTATCCTCTGTATTAAGGAGCGTCTCTGTAGGATGGAATGTTCTGATCTCTGAGCAAGCTGTTACACGAAGTTCTACTCCTTCCTGCTTTTACATCCTTTCTGCCTCCTCTTCCACAGAGATCCCCAAGCTTTGGAAAGGATCACCTTACGTAAACAGGAGCAGAAATGACTGAATGCCAGATGTATCACCAAAGCCTACCCCTACATGGGTATCCACCTATGGGCAAGAGTTAAGCCACCATGTCAAAGCAATGGTCACTTGTTTTGAACATCTTTGGCATTGGTTATGAGTTAGGGCTGACAACAAGGTGATCTATGGGTGTAAACCATTTGGAAGATTTTACAGGCTCATCTTACTTATATAATGAAACAATAGAAACTGCTTCCCCATTGGGACCTATGACCTCCCCAGTGGCAAGATTTTTGTACCAGATGTAAACTGCCTCTTGTGGGGCTGGTCTTAAATGTATTTGGAAGGCTATTAGTTCTATTGACTATTGTGGGTTAGTGGAGTCACTATCACACAAACAGGCCTACCCTTCCTGGCATTTTGGTGCTTTAGCACACAAGGCTCATAACGAAGCAGGAATGTTGCTGATAGTTGCTGACCAGCAGCCTGTATCACTCCATTTGGCACTGAAAAACCCAGCCAGCAGGGTGGAGCTTCTAGTGTAGTCTAAGCTTAATTTCTTCATGTCCTGCAGTCACAGCACATACATGCAATGTCTTCAGCAATAGGGTCTAGTTTGGCATACAAACAAAAGCAGCAGCAATAGCCTTTAAGATTTATAGGGACTTGGTGGCTTCTCTAGCCAACATCTCACAGAGAGGTAGCCCAGCCCTGTCATTGATGTTTTTATGCAATAACCTTACATCTTCTGGAAGTGTTCTTTTCCACTCATGTAGGATACCTTTGGGATTCTTTCCCCTTTCCTTTCAATAACCCAGCCCCAGTAGAATTGGTAGATAGATGGATGTACCATTAAACTTGGATTTCTCTCCAATGACTTTCTAAATTGGAAAAATACTCAGAGATTAACATTATGTCTTCTATATAACAAACCTTTTCCAGAGGATATACAGGACAAGGCAACATCCTGAAGCACCCTCCCATAATAATGTGGTTACAAAGATGACCTTGGTAAATCTGTTGTTACCTAGTCTGAGCAAGTCAGGTGATCTCAGATGTTCACAACTAAGAAGATACTAAAGCCAAACATAATCAAGATCTAATATCACATGGAAGGCTTCTATCCATTTGCATCAATTGCTTCCTCCGTAGATTATGGTTGCACACAAAGTGAGGATAGGAGGTGCTAACTTAACTGTCCTCTGTAATCCTTGGTCATTCTCTCTGAGCCATTATGTTTCTATAACCTGGATCTCTTCCATAGAGCTTCCTTACATTTTTCCCCATCTGATAAACTCAGTGGGCCTGACTGTTTAGACCTACTCAGGGCCAAAGATGAACTTGGCCCTTCTCCCCAACTCTGATCCTGCGGATTTCCTGGGTCCTTGTGTCCCTGGGTTGGCACTGTGAATGTAGCTGTGACTCTTGCCTCTTCATCCAGCATACCTGGCTGTTGAGGGACTTCCTGGTCCAGTGAACCATCTCCACCCCTAGCATAACCTTTTGCTGGAGGGAAATGTACCCTCCTTAGTGTGGAGGTGTAAGTACCCACCCCTGGGATTAGGTTTGGTCATCTTCACTTGTATTGTGAAAAAATTCAAGGGTGTCTTCTGTGAACCACTCCTCCAGCTTTAAAACCGTCCAGAAGCCCCTCAGCATACAGTTTGATTTCTATCACTATTTTCCTTAGGAACTCCAGTTTAACACAAGTCCAGCTATGTTTATTTTTTAATAATCCAGACAGCTCTCTCTCTCTCTCTCTCTCTCTCTCTCTCTCTCTCTCTCTCTCTCTCTCTCTCTCTCTCTCTGTCTTTCTCTCTCTCTGCTTTACTGATTTCCTACATTCTCTAGGTTCCCCTCTCTTACTTTATGGACAATCTTTACATGCTGGTCTAGGTCACTGAGTTCCAACAAAGCCTTTCCTAACTTTACAAAGATCTTTCTCCACCAAAGCTGCTAAAGCTCCATTACAACCTTGAGGTCCCTGCTGGGTCAGCCTTGTCTTTAACTCCTTTGTTAGTACAGTTCTATCTGGACCAGTGAACTGGGATTCAAACACAACCTTCCTCTCTCAATGTCATCTCCCCCTCCTCTGTGGTCCTCCAGTTTCTGTATTCATGAGGATCTCAGACTGATATAACTGAGTGCTCCTAACAGCTCTGATAAGCCAGTCAATAAGGGACTGCCTTCCATAACCCTGTCTCAGGTCATGCAGCCTTTGCCTTGAGGAAATTTCCTTACTCAGTTTTCTTGTCTCCACAGCAGTCAGAATGAGGCCATCTGCTTCCATGTCCCACAGCCTCACCAGGCAGGCTTCGACGGGTTCTTTAGCTGCTTGCTTAAAAGTCTTTTCTAATTCTGTCAGTCCAATATTGCCTATATTTCCTGACAGAAAAAAAAATGAATGTGGTCCTGCCACAGGTCAAGGAACATCTGGAGCTGGAATTCAAACTCAAAGCATCATTTTTATTGTCACTGTGAACAATACTGGATGCAAACGAAGACTACCTTGGGATCAAGGTTTCTGTGGTGTCAGCCCATGGTGGTGAGGAGGGAGCGATGGACCAGGACAATCCATATCATGGCATATAGAAAACAGATTATGGAAGGGTCCAAGGCAAAGTATAGCCTCTAGTTTGCCCCAGAGACCTACTTCCTAGGAAAACTCCCATATACCTTGGTATACAGAGCCCTTCAAGGGAACACTCCATTCATGAACTAATTGTCTCTGAAATCACATTTACAGGCAAACCCAGAGATCAGCTGTACTACCATAGACTCCACAGAGAAATGGCAGTCCTCTAAACAATTTGACTTTGAACTTCAAGCTTCCAGAATTGCAAGCCAATTGATGCCTCCTGCTTTAAGCCACTGTTTTGTGACTTGTTTCAACAGCCCCTGGCAACTATCATGACTGTCGTTTTAGGTTTTTCTTATTATAGAAGAAATCACACATTATATTAAATGTTTCAAATATGTTAAGCATGCATGGAGGCTGTTTGTGCTCATTTTGGTCCATGTAATAACCTTCTCTCTGTGTCGTTTTTATGTGTGAAGATGCACACACGTGTTCATGTGCATATGAAGGCTAGAGGGCTAGAGGTCAACCTCAGGGGTCATTTCTCTGGTGGTGTTCACCTATGTTTGGTGTTATTGAGTTTGGGTCTCTTATTGGCCTGGACAAAGCAGTCTAGGCAACGTGCCCAGTGCATGCCAAGCACCCACCTACCTCTGCTTCCCCAACATTGCAAATCCAAGTGCTTGCCACCATGTCTGGACATTGGACTCAGCTTCTCACACTTGTAAGACAGGCACTTTACTAATGAAGCTATTGCCTTTGCCATCTGTGTAATATTTTTCTGGTCAAACTTACTATTATCTATGTGTGCAAATGTAGTTGGACGCACACACCAACACACCTTTGGGAGATCAGAGAACAACTTTGTACAGAGTTGGTTGTGTCCTCCTTCCAACTCTATGGGGTCCTGGGAATAAAAGTCAGGTTGATAGGACTTTGGAACAAGTGTTTTGGTTTTTTACCCACGGAGCCATTTCACTGTCTCTATACAATATTCCTTTACAAAGCTCTCTCTGTCTGTCTCTTTATCTCTCTCTCTGTCTCTCTGTCTGTCTCTGTCTCTGTCTCTCTCTCTCTCTCTCTCATATGTGTGTGTGTGTGTGTGCACGCACACACATATGTGTGTGCCAGAGGCTAGAGGACAGCCTTAGGTTCCCCTGGAACTCTAGTTACTGAGGGTTGTGAGACATCTCTCCAGATTCTGGAACAAACTTAGAGAAGAATTTCAACAGGATTTTATTGGTGTTTCTAAAGTGAAACTTGGGAAAGTAGGTTTTTGATAAACATTTTTGAAATAAATTCATATGAACGCAGGAAAGTGTGTAAGGGACTGCTTTCTAAGTTGAAAGCATAAAGATGTGCCAATTAAAATTTTGTTTTATTTGCCCATTTTGGTTTGACATTGAAAGCATACCCATTGGTAATGTTACTATGTCTTCCACAGCATTCTGTTTCAGAGAAGGTAATGAAACTATTCTGATTTGTATGTAATCACTTCTAACCCAGTTTCATGATTAGGTGTCTATCAAATTTCATTTTTTGTTCCCTTGTGACTTGAATATTTTTCAAATCTATTTCATGTTTTTATTTTGCAAACTAGTTATGTCAACAGTCCTAATTATCAATCTCAATGCGTGTATTGATTTTAAAAAGATATGAGCCTATCCTTAGCTTGTGAAGGGCTGCAATGTAAGCATGTGTGTATTGATTTTAAAAGATATGAGCCTATCCTTACTTAGCTTGTGAGGGGCTGCCTATGTCCATCTGTTATCCCATGCTTGATCATACTTGCTTGGTCACTGCTGACATTTGATCTGTAACCCAAACTCAGTTCCTTCTACCTGGCCTTTAAATATTACAAATGCCATCATGGATGGAATGTCTGTTCTTTTCTCTTTCTCCTTTCCAGGAATAGTTCAGACTCCCTGAAGGATGCTTTGCAACTTTACTCAGTGTGAAGAAAGACACAAGCAGGCACATCCCATCTCCTCATCCCTCTCTAGAAGAAGCCTATCAGATGACAGATCTCCCCAATTCCTCTCTTTGTTAGGGGACATTTTGTTTCTTCAGAAAGAGGAGCCAATGAGTCAAAGTTAGCATGGAGAAGTGGCCACACTTTTGGTCTATCAGCTAGTATCTATTTATCTCTCTCAAGCATTGCTTTGGTCTATATCACTATCTTCCACAACTTAGGCTCCCTAAAAACTATAAACTACAGGGTTATTTATAACTAACTAATCAATACTAATTAGGAAATATCATTGCAGACTTGACAAGAAATTTAGGTTCTATGGAATCACACTAGGAAAAGGTGAAGTGAATGCATTAATTTTTCAATTAATATTGTTTTTAGATAATTCTGCATGTTTACACATACAATATGAACCACTCCATTCCCCACCTGCCTTATACCCATATCTAACAACAATATACTCCCCACAAATCTCTCTCTCAAGTTAATGAATGTTTGCTTTGTTTTTTAACCCACTGTGATTAACCAGGGTCACTTGTAGGATCATGGCTTTAGAGCCATTCCCTGGAGCATGGTAATGGCTCCCACCTCCTAGACTCTATCAATAGCCAATAGTTCAGAGGTAAAGGGTCACTTGAGCCCCTCTCCTTTCCTTAACTAGTTTTTGATAGGGTCAGTGTTGCGTCAGCACAGTGCAGGTAACTACAGTTGCTATGAGTTCGTGATTGCAATGGTCATATCTTGTAGAGAGAGCACCGTTTCACAGCTCTTCATCGTGTCTTCCAACTCCTATATACTTCCTGCCCCCCTTTCTGCAGTGTTCCCGGAGCTCCCCTGAGGAAGTGGTTTGGACTTCTTATTCGATCTGGGCCCACAGCCCTTACTTAATGCTTTCATTAATTTCAGTGTTTTTTTTTTTTTTTTTTTTTTTTTACCTACTAAGAAGATTTAGGATAATAGTAATTCAAACTGTAATCAATATAACGCTATTGGAAAGAACACTTACACCTTTTTGGTACTGTCATCTGAATCTCATAAATATTTTACATGTATGACCCGTCATTTGTATTACTCAAATTCCAGACTGTGGAATTGTGGGCTGTTATGTAACACATACCTTGTTAGCTAGCCCCTGTCTAGCTCATTGGTATATATGAACCCACGCCTATACTACATATTTTATTATTAAATATCCCGAGTAAGGGCAGACACTTCCAGAGTTGCTGACAAGCCCACTTTTGCTGTTTTTGAAACACAGGCTCTGTGTTCTCAGGCTGTCTGCGGATTGATCACCAGAGTGAGCAAGCTCCTGAAAGACAGCGCCCTCTAGCGTCTCTGCTTGGATTAGCGCGTCATTTTCAGGCTGCTGAAAATGCACTTCAAGCATTCCTTCTACAAATGAAGGGAGGGAGGTAAACATGCATGAAGGTAACAGCTGGCTTCCCACAGCTTTAGGATACCTAGTTGCAGAGATGGAGTCGTGAATAAGCAGCATCTGGTATGGGCTGGAGAGAAATCTGAGGCTCACACAATGGAGTTTATAGCATCTTGATCCTTAGAGTGTGGTTGGGTACTTTCCATTGGCTTCAATTGCAATCAAGAAATCTGGGCATGAATGCTGTGAAATTTGGTACCCACTGATTTTTCAGAATATATTTTCTATTTTTAACTGGCTATGGAGCAATCACACCTCCATGTGCACACAACAGGTACAATGCAGACTCATTCTTAAATATACAGTTTCTATTTATCCAGGAGCTTCACGATGAGGCTTCCTGGATTTGAATGATATCAGGAAGTCATAGTGGTTGGTGCTGATTTCAAGATTGTCTGGTTTTCCCGAGATAGGCACAATTTCTGCAAATGCCCAGCAATAAACTCTCAATTATGTTTCGAAAGAACTGTGTTAGGCAGCTGCCTCGGACCACTTTCAAGTCCAAAATCTCTGCCTTCTCCACCAAGCAGCAGTATCGATTTCTGCCAAAGGCTCTGGTCTGCTTGTGTTCCAGCCGCTGACACCTTTGCAATCATTGTGCATTCGGGTCATAGGCTTGGGAGGTGTTGTCTGATTGACAGCCCTTTATAAATCTTTTATTTGCTTGTTTCTGTCAGGGCACAATTCAATCTCAGAATTCTTTCTGGTGACTTTGCAAACAGGACTAACAATATCCCCGAAAGGGAGATGTGATTTTTTGCCATAACTCAAACAGCTTCTCCAGTCTCTGGGCTGAGTGTCAGAGCCAAGATCTGATTATAAATCATTTTGTTACAGTGTGAGGAAGAAAAAGACTTGTGGTCTTGACTTTGGTTCTTTGCTAAATTGTACAGGCTGAGGGAGAGCATGAGTGTGAGCAGGATTTCCTTGCCTTGCTTTAGTGACAGGTGGATGACCAGTGTCTACATCTTCACGGACTTCTCTTCTTGAGGCAGTCGCAAGATCATTACTAGCATCTACTTGTTCATACTGGTTTTTAAGATAACAGGTACATCCTAGTGCGAAGATGATGCATATTGGTTAATTCATTGCCTCTCACAAGTTATGCTAAAGTGACCTGGAGACACCCCACATGAACACAAACTGTTCTTGACTGGCGGAATAAAAACCCAAGCTGAGTCTATTCAGATTTTTGTTCTCTTTTACCCGCTGCTATTTGGTGTAGTTTAAAAAAAAAATCCTCTCTATGGAACATTTTAGGTTATGGGTGGATTGACTGCATGAACTGTAAATGGTTTGTTATCAACACCAAAAAGTTGCCTGTTTTGATTTTTGGCTTGGCAAGTGCTATTGGAAAGAAATGACTGGACCTCTTTTCTTTCTTTCTTTTTTTTTTTTCAGGTTGACTTTTTTTTGGGTGGGGGAACCTCTTTTCTTTGTGAGGTTGAAGAGTATTCAGTTGTGCACATGCACCACACTGGAAGCTTCATTCACCCGCTGAAGGATATAAGTTGGTTCTCATTCCTGGTTATTGTCACGGATGCTGCAGTGACTACAGGCATGCAGATGGCTCTGCCACCCTGAGGTCATTTCCATCAACTATAAAGTCAAATGTAGAATTGTTGGGTCATAGAGTAGTTCTATTTTTAATTTCTTGGTGAACTGCCTTCCTTAATAGCTACAGTAATTAGTAGTCCAATACACCAAATACCACATTATATGCAATAAGTATATATAAATAGTTCATCACATGTCGATTTATAGAAACATTTAGTGGGAATCAATATTTTACATCAATCGATACAGCTAATTAGAATATTGATACTATCTCATACCTATGGCAATTTTATTATTTTGCATGTTCTTCCATGTAGTCTTGGGGAATTGTAAAGACTGTCATTTGGCATTTAATTGAAACCAGTAGAGACTGGTGGTAGCAGGAATATGGGCATTCAAACATATGGGAGCATGATCCTCCAACTATCCCAATTTTGCTCGTAGGAAAAGTAGATAAAACTAGAGGTTGTTCTCTCAGGACACAGATCAGAGCTAGGCATAGTCTGTTCTGTCTGTTATGATATTCCAGTATCTTCCTAGTTTCACCTTCAGATTTCTTGGGAGTATTTTCTTGCTTTCCACATGGATCATGGAAGTCTATGTACCAACAGCTACTAAATACAAAGGTTGAAGTATTGTTTCTTGGACACTTTTTAGTGGCCAAGATTCTTGCATTGAGTGCTGAGTGATCAAATCCCACACTGATTTGACAATGAAATGATTAATTTTAAACTCAGAACTTGTTTGGACTCAGCTTCCCTGTATATAATGTTATATACCCTGTCTGATCTCTTATCATTGGAATTGTGCTTATCTGTGATAAATCCTATACAGTTAATTTGAAAAGACGTTTTAGGACATTGGAATTCATAACCAAATGTTTAGTTTTTAATCTTTCCAGATGCATGGTTATATCACATAAATGTTATTAATGACTCTGTGTGCGTGTGTGTGTGTGAGTGTGTGTGTGTGTCACTGTATGCCAAATAAATTTCATTTAAAGTCATTGGGGGGAAAAACCATCTCACTTGAATTATTACTTAACCAATTCTTAGTCTTAATTCTATTTTAGAAAGATTGCCCCAACTTAGCCAGCACCAGGTTTTGTCTAATTACCAACAGAGAGTAAATAGGACCATTTATATGTACAGCATCTGGGAGGGCAACCCATAGCATCTTTTCCCACACAACATATATGGTTTCAGATTCTGGCAAAGGCATCAGACAAGTTAGGAAGACTGCCAACTTCTAGAATTGCGATAGGCACCTACCTTTGTTCTGGCTATATGTATAACTTGCATGTATCAGCCTAGCCCTGGATTGAATATAAACAATCTAAATTAACTGGGATATGATGCCGAGGTTGGGGTCATTTCCAGATCAGTAATCAGTGCACAGCAAAACCCTTTTGGACCCTCATTTATCTTTCAGTTAGTATATTGGATCAGTCGATATTTGCAAAGAATTCTGGTCAGGGTCAAACGTCTTCAGGGATCCCTGAGGAGGGAGGAATAAATTACAGGGCCACAGTTACCCTTTCATATAATATCTAAAAGGCCATTATGTGCAAAGATTCTCTCTGAAATCTAATTCTTGCCCTAGCCAAGTCAATTTAGGAAAAGTGAACGGGTAGCAGCCAGCTCTGTAATGCTGCCCAAATAGATCAAAGCTTGTGGTTTTGTGTCTGGCCCAGACTGTGTTTGCTGCCTCTATAGAAACAGATGTTCTCCTGTGTGAAACAGCCACTTGCCCAATGACCAAGCTTGCACAAGCTGATAATGGACATGTATGTCTATAATGTTGGGGGTTGGTTGTTGCAGTGATTCTTCAGCAAGCAGTGTCTAAGATGGTCTCTGATGATCTTTCTACCACACACAAGCCACTTGTCAACACAGGCTAGCATAGTAATTTGCATCAAAATAAGAAACTATGGCGGAGACCAAAATTGGTTGTCTGCTCTGTAATTACTTGACACAGAACACTAACTTCCATATTAGTAACCGATTCTTTCCCAGCTGGCTATGGTCAAACAAGTTGTGTTGCTGCAGACTTCTTCACCACAAAGAAGAGAAGACCATATTTAAAAGCTCCCTAGTAACTTGAGGCTCTCAACTCAGCATCTGAAAGGGAATGAGATGCAAAAGGTGACAACATGAATAAGCTCAAAGCCTTTGTCTAGGTTAGACACCATGGGAGAATCACAGCATCCAATGACAAGTTGATTATAGCCATGTCAGAAGCCCTCGGGGAGAGGGTCCAATTAAGCTGAATCCAGATTCCTAACTCACAAAAACTATAACCTAACAAATGAATGTGTCTTTAGTCATCAAATGAGTCATACGTTTATAGCAAGAACACAACGGACATCTATTCTGACTGTGTCCTTCAACTAGGTCTTATTTTTCCTTTGACTTGGAAAATAAACACATTCACTGAGAAGGTTGTGTTTGGGGGGTAAATAGAACAAAAAGTGGAATTGTTTCCTAGGTAAGGATTAAAAAAAAAAAGCAACATTATGGAATAACCCAGGTCAAGACCTAAGGCTGGCCCCACCTGATGAAACCATTGAGCATGGCCTGCAACTGTGCATTAAATTATACCTTTCAAACTGGATGGGATCATAGGAAGGTAGGTTTCTGCTCCATGTGGGTTGAAGTACAGAATCTGTAGGGAGAAGATAGACCATGAGTTAAATGGGCAAGGCTCATTCACCATGGTAGTGAGTCACATGCAAAAACTGATGCAAACAAGAGCTTTCAGTTCAAGTGCAATGTAAGTTGGACCCTACAGGTACATTGTACCCACTGAAAGGACTTGAGGTTTATAATTAAAAGCATAAATTTTACATGCTTAGCAATTTAAAAAATGCCAGATGAACAGGGAGTAGTCAACTCAGAGGGAAAAACATTTAAAGCTAATTTGTTTTGGAGAGACTGGGAAAAGAAGACTTTATGAAGTAAGTTAAAAAAAATGCAACCAACAAACAAAGATACCCAAGAAAACACACTTACCTTTCCAATACTGGTGGATTGAATGAGAAATGTCCTCTATAGGGTCTTGTGTTTGTACACTTGGTCCCTGGCTGCTGGAGATGTTTAGAGACATTATAGAACCTTTAAGAAGTGCCTATCTGTAAAAAGTATATCACTGGGGCTGGCTTTAAGGTTGTAAAGCCAGGCCTCACTTCCTGTGTGTGCTTCCGGTTTGCTTCCTATATGTGCTAGGAATGTGATCAACCGGGTTCTTGCTCTTGCTTCCGTGCCTGCTTGTTGCCATATCTTCTCCATTATGATAGACCATACCTTCTATGTAACTATATAAGCTAAAATATATCTTCTCTTCTAACTTGCATTTAGGACAAGATATTTTATCATAACAACAGCAAAATACTAACACATTGTATACATATATTTTGTGTTTGTCAATTCCCTGAAGAATAATATAATAATAACAGCCTGTTAATATAAAAATAAATACATCTTTCCAAAATAAAGGCATAAAGGCGTAAGTATTTTGAAGTATTCTTATTGCTCAGTATGGGTACATCCAAAGTCAGAAACACCAGTCTCTCACTTCATCTTCCATTCTTGGGTTAATTTTTTTATAGTTACACATAAGTGAATGGAATCTGCAAATTTTTAAGATATTAAGTATGGAATTTTAAGGACGTCTTTTTACAAAAAGAAAAAAATTGGCAAATTGGAATGTATAACCTTTACCACATGCATAAAACGTGTACTATACAACCACAGACAAAGAGAATACCTATATATATAGACAAAGTACCCACCCAGGTTCATGCTCAGACCCCCTTAGACAAAGTAAGGATGCAAACACACCTAATGAGGTGATGAACCTTGATGCCCATTCCCAATTGGTTGACATCATATGACTGTAAGCTGAAGTTATTGGTCCAGATGGGAAGTGAGCAGAAGAGACTTTTGGGGTCTTTTCATCTTAGTAGAGACTTTTGGGGTCTTTTCATCTTAGAGGAGACTTTTGGGGTCTTTTCATCTTAGAGGAGACTTTTGGGGTCTTTTCATCTTAGAGGAGACTTTTGGGGTCTTTTCATCTTAGAGGAGACTTTTGGGGTCTTTTCATCTTAGAGGAGACTTTTGGGGTCTTTTCATCTTAGAGGAGACTTTTGGGGTCTTTTCATCTTAGAGGAGACTTTTGGGGTCTTTTCATCTTAGAGGAGACTTTTGGGGTCTTTTCATCTTAGAGGAGACTTTTGGGGTCTTTTCATCTTAGAGGAGACTTTTGGGGTCTTTTCATCTTAGAGGAGACTTTTGGGGTCTTTTCATCTTTGAAGAGACTTTTGGGGTCTTTTCATCTTAGAAGAGACTTTTGGGGTCTTTTCATCTTAGAAGAGACTTTTGGGGTCTTTTCATCTTAGAAGAGACTTTTGGGGTCTTTTCATCTTAGAAGAGACTTTTGGGGTCTTTTCATCTTTGAAGAGACTTTTGGGGTCTTTTCATCTTAGAAGAGACTTTTGGGGTCTTTTCATCTTAGAAGAGACTTTTGGGGTCTTTTCATCTTAGAAGAGACTTTTGGGGTCTTTTCATCTTAGAAGAGACTTTTGGGGTCTTTTCATCTTAGAAGAGACTTTTGGGGTCTTTTCATCTTAGAAGAGACTTTTGGGGTCTTTTCATCTTAGAAGAGACTTTTGGGGTCTTTTCATCTTAGTAGTTGATATAGAAATTTGCTTGAGCCAGGTTCACACGGCTCTGTTTTTTGGTCCTAGGAGGACTACAAAGTATGTGTGTCTTATCATCAGGAACATCTAAGGCCACTTGGAACATTTCTTGAAGTCTCAGCTTTGCAATACTCATTAGCAGAGGCTTTAATTGATACCTTTAGATCTAAGGCAATTAGTCCTATCTCCCCATGTTCTCTAAATTCTGTTTCTCCATTAACCTGGAGATGAAATGAACCAGAAACACAGTCTTTTGCCACCACCTTGGGACCTTTTTTTTTCCTAAAACACTGCTTTCCACTGATGTCACTGCATTTTAATGAGGAGTTGGAACATGAAACAAGATGAAGCCTGCATGTTGTAGTGCAGGTGTGTTGAAAAGGTGAGGAATTTTACATAGGATCTGTTTTGAGAGCCTCATTGAGGGCTCTTCTGACCAGGTACAGGAATGATGGAGTTTCCTATGAGCACCTGCTTATGGAACATCTCTAGGACTTGGCTGTGCAGAGACCAGTGCACTCATAGACTTCACTTTCATTCTGGGGGCTTCAGCTTCTTTTGCTTTTTAAAAAATCACTTAATTTCTAAAAATTATTATTTAATACATAATAATTATTCTCATTAATCTACTGTACTTTCACTCTATATAACTAATTCAGACTGTACATATTTTGAAACTTGCTATAAATCATTGTTGGAAGAAATCAGAATAAATTATTAAAAATTAAATATCAGGATTGTGAATACCTATAATATGTTCATATCTTTGCTGTTATACAACTTAAAATAGGTATATTTACTGTTATAGGGGTGAATATTAAAATATACCATAAAAGCTTATTAAAGTGGACTAATTTATTATGAATGAACCTAATATATTTAAAATAAATGTGCATGTGAATAATTTGAACATTAGACACAACTCTTAAGATTTATGAAGTGGTCATGGAAACAAAGTTATAGAGTTAAGGTCATCAAGAAGTTAATAAGCTAAAACCATTATTCATAAAGGAAGAGACAATGTTTGTGTAAGAGAAATGACAAGCAAAATTTCAGGCTGAAAAAATAAATGAGGAGTTAACAAGCATCTCTTCCTGTTATATTCCTAAGATTTCTCTGTTAACTCTGAATATACAAAGGATAAGTAGGATTGAAAATAATTACTCACCTTGGGAGATAGCATGGGCTTTTTCCTTCTAGATACAAATTACTCTGTTAAATCACACACATTCTAAAATCTTATTCTTAGATCTCCAGCAAGTAGTTCAACACCTTGTAAGAAGAAGCCAGAGTCTTCAGAAACAAGTTTAGAATGAAGGACACTGATTTAAGCTAAGCATCTAAGCATCAAGATATTTAAAAATTAGAAAACAAACAAACAAAAAACAAACAAAAAGTCCGACTCTGGAGTGTAGAAAGCTGAGGCCAGTAGCCTTTGCATAGTCTTGAAACAGAAAACTCACTTCCAAGAAATGGCTTAGCTTCTCTAAGAGGGGGCCAGGACCATTTTAAGGTAAACATTTTTTCCACCAATAACCATGTTTCTTGCAATTATGGTTGTTTCTATGACAACTTCCATCATCCTTGAGGACGTGGTGCTTCCCAAATGCCAGGACTTTTTTTTTTTCTTTTTTTTTTAATTTAGTGCATAGGTTTAACTATTTCTTTTTTTTTTTTTAATTTAATTTTATTTTATTTTTTTAATTTACATTCCAAATCACTTCCCCTTTCCCGTTTCCTCCCTCCCCGAAAGTCCCATAAGCCCCCTTCCCTCCCTCTTTTCTCCGTTCAACCCCCTCTCATTACTCTGTCCTGGCGTTCCCCTACATCCAGTCTTTCCAGGACCAGGGGTCTCTCCTTCCATCTTTTTAGAAATCTATTGATATGCTGATTGTGTCTAGGGTATTCTGAGATTCTGGGTCAATATCCCCTTATCAGTGACTTCATACCATGTGTGATCTTTTGTGATTGGGTTACCTCACTAAGGATGATATTTTCAAGTTCTGACCATTTGCCTAGGAATTTCGTGAATTCATTGTTTTTAATTGCAGAGTAGTATTCCATTGTGTAAATATACCACATCTTCTGAATCCATTCCTCCGTTGAGGGACATCTGGGTTCTTTCCAGCTTCTGGCTATTATAAATAAGGCTGCTATGAATATAGTGGAGCATGTGTCCTTATTGCATGCAGGTAAAGTCTCTGGGTATATGCCCAGGAGTGGTATAGCCGGATCCTCCGGAAGTGTAATGCATAGTCTTGAAACAGAAAACTCACTTCCAAGAAATGGCTTAGCTTCTCTAAGAGGGGGCCAGGACCATTTTAAGGTAAACATTTTTTCCACCAATAACCATGTTTCTTGCAATTATGGTTGTTTCTATGACAACTTCCATCATCCTTGAGGACGTGGTGCTTCCCAAATGCCAGGACTTTTAAGTGGTATTACTATGCCTTCTTTTGAACAAGAATGAAGGACCTTATGTGCCATGATGGAAAGAAAAATTATTTTCCCCATTAGGTTGTAAATTATTTTGGAATTTTCTGTGATGCTTCAAAACTGAAGCCATCAATCCATGGTTTGACTTTTCTGAAGTGGATGGCAATGGGAGGGTCAACTGAACTGAGTTATTTAGAAACTATTGACAAACACTGACTTCTAATATGGCTATAAGTAGACAAATATAGCTGTTGTATATGAAGGCACACTTTTTTAAAAATAGTGTGGATATTTTAAGATAGTTGTGAGAAACACAGTATAAATTATTTTGAGAAGGATTTTCCTATATTGGATAAGAATTTTTCTATATTTTATTAAAATACATGAGTGTCCTTATTACTATTCAGCTATATTGGGTTGAGATTTTTCCATATATCATGATTAACATTAAAATGGCATTTTAGGCTGAGCAAAAGCAACAGTGAATAAGGATGTGGGGCCACAAGAATTCCTTCTTGTCTCCTGTGCCTGAAAGTGTTAATTATCCACCTTTGTTGCATGTAAGTTACAGGCATGGATAGCTAGTGTTGCCCTATTATTTTGAAACCCATTGTTTTGCTCTGAGAAATAGTTTTGAGCTATTTAAACACATGAAGAGACTGATAAAAATCGGTTGAATTTTCCTTGTGCCAGGAACAGAACAAAAAGTCTCTATAACACTTTGATATTTTGGATATTATATTAGTCTCTCCGTGTGTGCCTTAGACAAAGAAGGTGAGAAAAGAGAATGCTATATCAAAAATTAAAAGGTAGTCTGTTACAGTATAAAGAACAGATTCTAAACACCAAAAAAGTTATACAATAAATATTATTTTAAACTCAGAATCCCCTGGTGACAGAGTCAGAAGTCAAAAGATGGTAATGTCTCAAACCTGAATTGGGTGGCTCAACACTGAATATGATATCTGAATTTCAGATGGGAAAGAATAGGTCTGCAGACAAAAAGACTAATGGATTGAAATTGCAGCTACTTATAAGAATGGTTACTTCCTTCTTTTTTCCTTTTTGTTTTTTTCTTGAGATGGGGTTTTTGTGTTTATCCCTGGCTGTCTTGAAACTTGCTCTGTAGACAAGACTGGCATCAAATTCACAGAGATCCATCTGTTGCTTTACTCTCAACTGTTGGAATTAAAGGCATGTGCCACTATTGTCAAACACTGGTTACTTTCATAATAGAATTTACTAATTTATTGTAAAGCATAACCTATGCATTACATAGTTTTAGCAGGAGTTCATAGTTAGCTATTTGATTGAAAACACTTTAAAAATAAAGAAATGATTTGAAGCATCAAAATGAAATATACATGAAGACTTATTAATTGCTTTTCAATTAAACTATGAATAGAGCGATTCCTAGGCTGCAGTTCTATAAGGCACATGATTACTCTGAAGATAATTTAACTCATTTGATCTCAAAGAATCAATTTGAGTCCATACATCAGGTTTTATCAAGTACTGATTCCCACAAGTGGGTAGCTCTGCAATACAATGAATCATTTAAGGGTTCTTTCTAATACAAGCATGCGTGGAGACTTTGATTGGTTCGTGCCTGTGCCCACGCATGCCATGTTTCAGAATAAATCTGAAGTCCTGGCTGATTATTTACAGATAACCATGATGTATGGTGATGTTGGCTCTGTCATATCATTTTATAACATACTCCTTGGAGTGAAGTCATCTTTTAAAGCAGCATTCTAGTTTCCTTTCTGTTAGTATGACAAAGCACTCTGGCCAAAAGCAACTTAGGAGAAGAATGGATTTATTTCAGTTTACAGCTTATAGTCTATCATTGGGCAGAATCCAGGCAGGAACTTGAAGCAGAAACCATAGAAGAACACTGTCTCCTAGCATCCTCTCTGTTAGGATTTGTAGCTGTTTAGCCACACTTCTCAGATAACACACAACTGCCTTCTCAGAGACTATGCTATACACAGTGGGCTGGGCCCTCCTATACCCAATTAACAATCAAGACAACCCCTTTGCACTCTTCCCCCAGATACGCCTACAAGTTCAATCTGATCTGGGCAATCCTTTAATTGAGACTCCTGCCTTAGGTGACCGAAGACTTTGTCAAATTGGCAGTTGAAGGTAACTAGATAGACATGATCATTCCCCTTCTTCTTACTTAATTTTTCCTTCATCAAGAGATGACTTCTAAGTCATCCCTGGCCTCCTAACTCTGGACTGTTCTTTGTGACTCTCTTGTCTGGTGGGATGCAGTGGCATTAATTTAGGAGAATAGTCACAGAAAGTTGCCAGTTTTACCTTAACCTGGACCTGTGGGAACCCATATTATATAGGAAGTCTGGCAACCGGGGTTAAGATCCACAGGGTTCTGATGATGCTATGTCTGCTAGTCTGCATGACAAGACTAAACTTATGGATGGCTTTCCTGGAGAGAGAAAAGCTCTCTTCTCTCCTATTCTAACCATCCCAGTTAAGGTGCTCCATGTGAGAACTGCAACCAGAAGCCACTGTTTGGTGTCTACTCTGGTATGTAAGCGACTTCATCTGCAAATCGCCCAGCTAAGCTCCATCTACCCACATGTCAAGATCAACACTCACAAAAGGATAATGCTGAGTGGTACGTTGTATATTGACTTTGTACTAAAACCCTCAACATTTTATTTCGTTCCACTGGCATATGCAAACACTCCAAAGGGATATTCCTGGCTCATTTCTTGTTGTTGTTCATCTAATTAGCACCTCGTTAAATTATATGCTGGATTGTCTTTCCTGCAGGCTACATTTCTAGTATAGGTGCATGTTTTCTGTAGGACCCTCAGTTCCACAATGCTACAAGACTATATTCATTTAAAACTACAGTACACATTATTTTTCTGGCATGCTTTGATTATATCCCTTTTGCTGTCTGTCCGTGAAACTATTTACAGTAAAATAGATAAATAAAATGCATTGATGTAGCAAAGGAAGCCAAAAAGAGCCTGCAAACAATATCAAAGCAGAATATGTATTTATGTCTCTTGTCATATTAGCCATTAACAACACAATCTGTTTATTCTTTCTTAATATCCATTCCCTTAGATTATAGTACTGTTTCTTCTGCCTGTGACAGGAAATACTAGGTTTAATTTGCATTTTTCCTGATTACCATTGAAGTCGAACATGTTCTTTTCACATTCTTATTGCTTTCAGGTGAATTACTCATACATATTTGGTGCATTATTGATTTTTAGATTTTTTTACACTAGCTGCCTGAGTAAGCTATAAAGATTCTCCTTGCCTGGGTCTTGTGTTTTGAAATTGGTTATGATTTATTTTATTTCATGGATGGAACAATATTTTCTTAGTAATCATACTGCTTTGTTTAAGAAAATCTTCTTCACCCTGATATCCTAAGGATAATTACCTATATATTTCCAAGACATGTGAGATTAACTTAATTTGTTGTGGTGTTTAGGATATTTGGACTTGAATTTGGGTGTTGTACTTTGAACAAAGAATATATTCCTATAGAAGTTCAATTTTCCAATTAGCATTTAATAAAAAGTCATCATTTCCAGGAGCCATTAATAATAATACCCCACTCCTTCTTTTGGCTAAGAAGGTTTCCGTACACAACTGAGTATGTGTGCCAGTTTGGTATTCATTTTCTTCTTTCTGTTTGGAAATTTCTGTATTCATTTTCTGTATCACTAGAATAAAATATTTTAAGATTTTGTTTTTAGCTGGGATTCATTCTTTTTCTTTTGCTGCTATGAATGAAAGTCATAGTATATTTTAGTATATTTTGTACCTGTTCATTACTCTTGTTTTTGACATATAGAAAATGTATAGAGCCAAAACTGTTGGTGTAGATGTTAGAATACATGATTCTCTCTCTCTTTCTGTCTGTTTCTGTCTGTCTCTGTCTCTGTCTCTGTCTCTGTCTCTCTCTCTCTCTCTCTCTCTCTCTCTCTCTGTGTGTGTGTGTGTGTGTGTGTGTGTGTGTGTGTGTGTGTGTTCATGTAGGTGGGTATGTATGCACATTTGTATGGAATCCAGAGCATTTATTACAGGAGTTGTTGTTCATGACCTGTCTGCCTATACTTTTTCTTAAGATAGGATCTCTCAGTGGACTAGAGCTCACCAAGTAATCAAAAATGGCTGCTCTAAGAAAGTCAGGAATCCACCTACCTCCTGTGTTGGGATTGCTATCATGAGTCACCATGCCTGACTTTCCCATGTAGGCTCTAGAGATTCACCCCAGGTTTTGTGTTCTTTATTGACCAAGCTTTCTCCTCAGACCTAGAATAACTGTTTTTAACCCCAATACTACTACATGATGTTAACTTGTTTTTCTGCCAGTTTTTGCCATTTGCAATCTCGGGCTATGTTAATAAAAGCCATCACACTTAGGGTTATATGGCTGACTTTTAAACTTTTTGAGTATATTATGCACTAATTCTCTGTAAGGCAGACACAGGGGGTTAGCAGATATGTCAGTTAAATGGGGGAAAAGGGCTATGATTAATCTTGATACTTGAACGTGAATTTTACTAAATGATATAAGATATTATTAAATTGTGATTTGTCCTGTAGGGGGACTAGCGAAATGGTATACTTAAAGTGAAATCTACTGCTTCTCCATCATAGCCCTCAGATTTCAATCCACCTCCAACATATTCAATATAAACCTTTTTCTCCTTCTATGCACGTGCACATACTTTTCCTTCCGTGGGAATAAAAAAGGTTTTCTAATTCATCCTTAATTTTAAAATCCTGACCATTATTTATTATAAAAATCATCAATACTGATCACACCAATATTTCTAGCTTTTACCTTCAGAAAACACGGGAGGAGTGTGGTTCTTGTAACTCCCTTGTTTCCCCAAAGAGGTGTGACCTGAGAGGAAAAGTGATCTGTGTCTCTTTGTAAAGAATATTTAATTGTCAGTTGGAAACCCTCCAGAGACCTTCTGCCCTTGGTTATATTTGAAATGGTGGCTTCCTCATCAGCCTGGATCTTTGTCCTGCTGTGAAGGACAGAGACACCTGCTGCCTATGATTGGGGAATCAGAGCCGAGCCATGTTAGCACACCTGGTCATTCTGACTGTTAGAAAAGATGACACCTTGGAGAAGGAGTCTCCTGTAATGAAAACTAATATATAAGGCATTGATAGTATAGTTAGCTGGCAGCTGGCTAGGAAACTGATGCTGAATGCTTTAATAATGGCTATTCATCTACCCCTGTGATGATATCATGGAAAATATCAGTAAGCTGAGAGGTAGAAGAACAACAGGGCTATATATAGCCTGCAGGGTTGCAAGTGACACCTGCCTACATCATTTGTTGGTCAAAGGCAAAACCAAGAGGCTGTCAGTCACTCAAAGGGAGCTAGAGGTCATGCAGCAAAGATCTCACTGGGGTATGACTTTAGTCATATCTATAATCCGAAAAAGAAATGGCTCAGAGTTTTCAGGACTTTCTCTCTCTCTCTCTCTCTCTCTCTCTCTCTCTCTCTCTCTCTCTCTCTCTCTCTCTCTCACACACACACACACACACACACAGTCTCTATATGCATGTGCAAAAATTCATCTTTGTATACATTTATTCCATAAGGTCATACTTTTTAGATGAGAATTGTAATCCATTTTATTTTATTTTATAAGCTTATCTGGTTATATCTATAGCACACTCCTTGAAAAAAATCTACTTTCTAAATAAATGTATTTCTCAAGAAATCTCAAACAATTTTAGCATGTTTAATTTATTGGATCTTCTCAGCACTAAAAGGTTGTCTTTCTTTGTTTATTGTTGTAAATAATTTTATGGGTTTTTCCACCATCTAAACTTGTGAGATTCCTTCTGGCAACAAGTTGATTTAATTCAGTACTTACAGGATTTTTCCACACAGGGATTTTCAGGCATATTTGCATCACGTTAATAACAAAACCCACATTTAAACAAATAGTTTACTACATTCTAACCTAAGGACTTCTCTTAACACATATTGCAATTTCATATAGAATCCTGGGTGAAAGTATTTTATCATCTTCTTTGTCTGGAAATTTAGATCAAGAAGACTCAAGAACAGTAATATATCCAAAATAAAACTCGGTTATATTTTTTTGTTTTATCTGTGGTAGGTAATCAGACCTTAAGTTGACATTCAGTAATTTGTGTCTTCTAATGTTTATGAACTATGCAATCTTGTGTGAAGAGCCTTTGGTTTCTTTCAAGTCAGTAGATAATAGTGAAGAGTAAGGGACTAACCCAGTTCAACTAAGGTGTAAGTCCAGAGAGGTTCTTTTCTTTTTGCAATTCCTCATGTTACTATTTTACTATCACCCTTACCTTTCATGTAGATTTGTATAGCACTCTCATGTACTTTATCCTTAAGTATTTATATCAGTATCCAGAACATTCCTACTATGACCTCAACTTTAGTTCATCATCTGAATTATGGGATGCACTTATATTTTGGCCCCAGCCCAAGTTCACTGTTTGAGGTTTAGGGAGCTTGCTTATATATTTATCCCAACTCCTGGCCACTATCTGAGTCTTGGGAGTTCAAAAAACTCTTGACCTCTCAGCCCTGGCTCACCCTTTAAGATAAAGTAGTCAGCTAAGAATCTGACCCCACCCTATCTCCATTCAGTTCCTGTACTCTACAGTTGTTCATTATTCATATAACACCAAAGGTAGCCATAGCAGCCCCCTCTGTTCCTCATTCCCTCTCTCTCTCTCTCTCTCTCTCTCTCTCTCTCTCTCTCTCTCTCTCTCTCTGTCTCCTCTGCAAATGACACTGTTAATCACTGTTAATGGAGTGGAAAAGAAGTTATCAAAAACAAAACAAAAAAACCAAAACCAAAAACAGAAGATTCTTTCAAGCTGAATGTTTGACAGATAATTAAGAAGTTAAACTCCAGAGAGGCAAGTAATCCTATTAAAAAATGGGGTACAGAGCTACACAAAGAGTTCTCACCTGAAGAATATCTAATGGCTGAGAAGCACCTAAAGAGATGTTCATCATCCTTAGTCATTAGGGAAATGCAAATCAAAACAACCCTGAGATTCCATCTCACACCAGTCAGGATGGCTAAGATCAAAAACACAGGAGACAGCAGTTGTTGGCGAGGATGTGGAGAAAGAGGAACACTCCTCCACTGCTGGTGGAATTGCAGGCTGGTACAACCACTCTGGAAAGCAGTCTGGCGGTTCCTCAGAAAACTGGGCATGACACTCCCGGAGGATCCGGCTATACCACTCCTGGGCATATACCCAGAGGCTTTACCTGCATGCAATAAGGACACATGCTCCACTATGTTCATAGCAGCCTTATTTATAATAGCCAGAAGCTGGAAAGAACCCAGATGTCCCTCAACGGAGGAATGGATTCAGAAGATGTGGTATATCTACACAATGGAATACTACTCTGCAATTAAAAACAATGAATTCACGAAATTCCTAGGCAAATGGTCAGATCTTGAAAATATCATCCTTAGTGAGGTAACCCAATCACAAAAGAACACACATGGTATGCAGTCACTGATAAGGGGATATTGACCCAGAATCTCGGAATACCCTAGACACAATCCGCATATCAATAGATTTCTAAGAAGATGGAAGGAGAGACCCCTGGTCCTGGAAAGACTGGATGTAGGGGAACGCCAGGACAGAGTAACGAGAGGGGTTTGAATGGAGAAAAGAAGGAGGGAAGGGGGCTTATGGGACTTTCGGGGAGGGAGGAAACGGGAAAGGGGAAGTGATTTGGAATGTAAATTAAAAAAATAAAATAAAATAAATAATTAAAAAAAATTACAAAGTTGGAGTTCTGAATAATATGGTATATTACAAGTTCATCCTGAGGGCCAACCAGAAAGACAGAAAAGACAAGGAGAGAAGACTCTATCCCATAGGGAAATAGACAAAAAGCTTGGGGAGTGCATGGGAAGAGTGAAAGGGGGCTTGAAAAGATTTAGAGCAAGCAGTGCACTCTTGAACCAGGGAGTTCCCTTAAGTGGGAAGCTCAGAAGCCTCTTCTGAGGGTCTGAGAGCAGAAAGCTGGCAGCCTTACCCACAGGACAAGCAAAAAAAAAACAACAAAAAAAAACCTAAATGCCAAGGGTAGAGGATTACAAATAATTTGAGTAAAAGTAAAATGTGGTCTGTGAAGCTGAACAGAGAGTTTTTTTTTTAAAAAAAAAAAAAGAACACAAATGGTAAACAAGTACTTTAAACACCATTCGACTACTTTAGCCATCAGGAAATTAAAACTAAGACTACTTTGAAATTCCATTTTACTCTATTCAGAATGGCTATTATCCATGAAACAAGCAACTACAAATGCTGGTGAGGAAATAGAAAAATAGACATGGCCATTACAGAACTCAGTGTGGAAGTTCCTTGACACGATCAAAGTAGAATTGTCCTGTGACCCAGCTTTAGTGCTTCTAGGCACACACCCAAAGGAACTGAAGCTTTACAACATAGATATCTTCGTACTTGTGTTCACTATGGTTCTATTCATAATACCGAGGAAAAGGAACTACCCTAGATGTCCATCCATGGATGGTGGATAATGAAGATGTGGTGTATATAGCCAATGGAATATTATTTGCTGATAAAAAAAAAAGAAAAAGAATGAAAGTTTCTAGAAACTGAATGAAGTAATAGATAGTCAACAGGACCACAGAGACAAATGCTACATATTTCCCTTATAGACTGGCTAAGAATTTTTAGAGTAGTATGCTTAGCTTTGAGTGTCAGTTAATGTCAGAAAGATAAAGAGAAGCCATTACAAGTAAGGAGAAGAGAAATAAGCCTTAAGGAGAGGGGGTAGTAGAATGAATTTGACATGGAAGTCAAGGGAAGGGGTTTCTGGGGGTAGAGAGTCCTATGCAAAGAGGGAAGAAATGTAATGAGAGGAGGAAGAAGGTATGGCCAAAACTCAAGAAACAAAAAAATATGGAAAATGACCATTTTGTAATCTTATTAAAAAATATAATCTAAAACAAAAAGGGAGTTTGTATAAAGGTATCCTCAATGTATGATTAATGTTCCTCTTAGAAAACCATTGCTTATTAAACAAAAATCCCAGTGCCAGTTGAGGGAGGCCTTCTTAAGAGTTCCTTTGGCCAGGGAGGACCCTGAAGCTGGTTAATGCAGGACTGTTGCTCTTTGTTGTCTACTGAAGTGGATGACTAGACTCTGTTTCTGAAGATATTGTACACTGTGGACAAAAGACACAGTGTAATCAAGCTGGAACTGAGCTGGAAGTTTTTCTTTACTAGATACCCTTCATAGTGCTCGAAAGTGGCATGCAGGTTCCTAGGAGACACAGTTATCCATAGGCTTCCCCAGCTGTGAATTCTGGGACCTAAAACATAGCCTGTCAGGTAAGATGCATGCTTTAGTCCATTAGTGGCACAACTGTTATGAGGGTAACCAAACACTTTCTGATTGGATTTTTGGACAACTCAGGAAGAAACTCACATCTAATTCTATCAACTTGATCAAGAGTCCATGACTGGGGGACTTAAAGATCCTCAAAGAAACTGTTATTACTTTGTTGAATTATGTTGTGAAACCCCTTTCTAATACCCATGCTTACATCCATAGATGAGTGCTGTGCTCAGCCTTTATCAGAGCCTTTTTTTAACCGAAGAGGACAATGATTAATACAGAAACTCATACCAGCTGAAGTGTTGAGAATACAAGATGGTGAAATGCTTTATTCTAAACAAGACTATTGTATAAACTCTTCCAATGTTCACGGTACATCAAAAAGACAGACAGATAAAAGGAAGAGCAAGAAGATGAGGAATTGTTCAGAAAAATTGTCTCCTGGACACGACATATTATTGTGCTCATGAATTCACTACGACTATGATTATCTGCACAAGATTTGTGCAAGATTGAGCTATCAATATTTCATCATAGATAGGGAGAGGAAGGAAGCTCCCTGAGGGACTATTGGCAGTAAGTGGATGTTGGGAGAAGGGATGTCAATTCCTTTAGTGCTATATCTACTGGTAAGTCACCCTTGTTCAAGTAAAGAACTCCCAATCTATGATATGGCAAGTTAGTATAATGAAATGCTGTGAGTCAAACACAAGAAGATATGAAAATGGGAAGCAGCTCTCCTGGGTTTTCTGTTATTCCAGATGAATTTTTGAATTGCTCTTTCTAACTCTATGAAGAATTGAGTTGGGATTTTGATGGGGATTGCATTGAATCTGTATATTGCTTTTGGCACGATGGTCATTTTTACTATATTAATCCTGCCAATCCATGAGCATGGCAGATTTTTCCATCTTCTGATGTCTTCTTCAATTTCTTTCTTCAGAGACTTGAAGTTCTTGTCATACAGATCTTTCACTTGTTTGGTTAGAGTTACGCCAAGATACTTAATATGGTTTGTGGCTATCGTGAAGGGTATTAGAGTCACACCAACGATAGCTAAAATTATTCTCAAGAGTAAAAGAACTTCTGGGGGAATCAGTATCCCGGACCTGAAGCTGTACTACAGAGCAATAGTGTTAAAAACCACATGGTATTGGTACAGTGACAGGCATGTAGATCAATGGAACAGAATTGAAGACCCAGAAATGAATCCACACTCCTATGGTCACTTGATCTTTGACAAAGGAGCTAAAACCATCTAGTATAAAAAAGATAGCCTTTTCAACATATGATGCTGGCTCAACTGGAGGTCAACATGCAGAAGAATGCAAATTGACCCATTCTTATCTCCTTGCACTAAGCTCAATTCCAAGTGGATCAAGGACCTCCACATAAAACCAGACACACTGAAACTAATAGGAAACTAGGGAAGAACCTTGAACATATGGGCACAGGGGAGAATTTCCTGAATAGAACTCCAATAACTTATGCTCTAAGATCAAGAATTGACAAATGGGACCTCATTAAATTACAAAGTTTTTGCAAGGCAAAAGACACTGTCAAAAAGACAAAGCGGCAACCAACTAACTGGGAAATGATCTTTACCAACCCTACATCCGACAGAGGGCTAATATCCAATATATACAAAGAACTCAAGAAGTTAAACTCCAGAGAGGCAAGTAACCCTATTAAAAAATGGGGTACAGAGCTAAACAAAGAGTTCTCACCTGAAGAATATCTAATGGCTGAGAAGCACCTAAAGAGATGTTCAACATCCTTAGTCATTAGGGAAATGCAAATCAAAACAACCCTGAGATTCCATCTCACACCAGTCAGAATGGCTAAGATCAAAAACACAGGAGACAGCAGTTGTTGGCGAGGATGTGAAGAAAGAGTAACACTCCTCCACTGCTGGTGGGATTGCAAGCTGGTACAACCCCTCTGGAAAGCAGTCTGGCGGTTCCTCAGAAAACTGGGCATGACACTCCCGGAGGATCCGGCTATACCACTCCTGGGCATATACCCAGAGGCTTTACCTGCATGCAATAAGGACGCATGCTCCACTATGTTCATAGCAGCCTTATTTATAATAGCCAGAAGCTGGAAAGAACCCAGATGTCCCTCAAAGGAGGAATGGATTCAGAAGATGTGGTATATTTACACAATGGAATACTACTCTGCAATTAAAAACAATGAATTCACAAAATTCCTAGGCAAATGGTCAGAACTGGAAAATATCATCCTTAGTGAGGTAGCCCAATCACAAAAGAACACACATGGTATGCAGTCACTGATAAGGGGATATTAACCCAGAATCTCTGAATACCCTAGACACAATTCGCATATCAATAGATTTCCAAGAAGATGGAAGGAGAGACCCCTGGTCCTGGAAAGACTGGATGTAGGGGAATGCCAGAACAGAGAAGCAAGAGGGGGTTGAATGGGGAAAAGAGGGAGGGAAGGGGGCTTATGGGACTTTCGGGGAGGGAGGAAATGGGAAAGGGGAAATGATTTTGAATGGAAATTAAAAAAAACTTAGAAAAAAAAAGAAAATGGGAAGCAGGCTTGTTGAGAAGGGTTCCAGCTGATGAGGGAGGGAGGGGTATGAGAGAGGGGCGTGGGCAGTGACTGTGACTAGAATTCATTATGTAAATATACAAAACTGTCAAAAAAACACCTTGAGAAAGAAAATTCCTTTTGGTACTGAATGAGCAAATCAAACTAATTAAAACATGCTTTGTCTTTCTGACCTGTCATTTTTTTAATAGTGAAATGTTTGAAATTATCTTTTGATGTTATTCTAAAAGCACAATACATTTTCATAAGTGGGGTCAGTTAATAGATCACTGCAGCTTGTGTTTATCTGTGAATGTCATGATCTTATCTTCATGTTTAAAAAAATAGTTTAGTTGTATTAAGGGTTCTTGGATGACAGGACCTCTTCCTTCCTTCCTTCCTTTCTTTCTTTCTTCCTTCCTTTCTTTCTTCCTTCCTTCCTTCCTTTCTTTCTCTCTCTCTCTCTTTCTTTCTTTCTTTCTTTGCTTCTTTCTTTTTTCTTTTCTTTCTTTTGTTCTATCTCTTTTTCTTTCTTATGAATATGCTATATTCAAAAGTGGCATTTGCTTTTCTTCTTTTGTTTTCCAACAAGAAGTCCACTGTGGTCCTCTCTGTACAACATACTGTTTTTCTCTTACCCCCATGTAAGTTTTATCATTATCTTGGGCTTTCTGCATTTTGTCCACAGTTAGTTTGGATGTGAATAATTCAGGGCTTCTTCCATTTGGTGTTCCACTTGGAGTTTGTTGAACATCTTGGAAGTGTAGATATAGTTTTATGTCAAATTAGGAAGTTGTAGGCATAATTTCTTAGAATAATTTTTCTCCCATATTCTTTTCTTGTATACCTATCAGTTTATCTGCAATTTATCTATCAATCACCTATCATTTATCTTCTGATCAACTATCTACCTATTCTCAATCTATCAACTATTTATCTATTATATCTGTCATCTATCTATCTATCTATCTATCTATCTATCTATCTATCTATCTATCTATCTATCACCTATCTGTCATCTATCGTCAACTTATTAATTTATTTTTGACTAGGTCTCATTCTGTAGCCTAGACTGGTTTTGGGTTTTTTTTTATTTATTTTCTATATTTTTTATTTCCATTCCCAATGATTTCCCCTTTCCCAGTTACCCCCTCCCCGTAAGTCCCATAAGCCATCTTCCCTCCCCCTGTTCCCCAGTCAACCCCCTCCCGCTTCTCTGTCCTGGTATTCCCCTACACTGCTACATCCAGTCTTTCCAGGACCAGGGGTCTCTCCTTCCTTCTTCTTGGAAATCAACTGATATGTGCTAGACTGGTTTTGAACTCATGACAAGTAACTTCTCTTGGCTTTCTGGCTACAGAGCTTACATTTGTGAGCCACCACTTCAGCCCCTCTTCTTTAAGAACCACTACATACCTGAGTACTGAGTAGTAACCCAGGTATCTCTGAAGCCACTCCTCAAAAATACCAGGCCCTGTTGCCTCCATTGCTCTGTCTGCTCAACAGGATCGCTGAATCTCCGTGGTGAGCTCTTAACCCCATCTAGAACTTAGTATCGTGTCTTCCTTTGATTCCTCTTTGGTTTTTGCTCTGTTTGTCTTCTTGTTTCTACTGAGCTATGCTGCTCTTCTGCTCCCTATACAGCTAAGGATGACATTAAACTTCTGACCCTCCATTTTTTTCTCCTAATGAGTGGGACTCCAGCCTTGAGACACTGTGCCCAACTTCTTTAATTCTTTAAATGTGATTTCCTCTGCGCCTTTGACACACTGATCATGACAGCTTTAAATTATCATCTCTTTATAAGGACTTTTTATTGACTGTATATGTTTTATTCCTATTTTGGGGACATACTTTTCTGATTTTTACATTCCACATATTATATAAACTCACTACCCCTTATATAAACTTCCTTAAGAGTTTTGAATATTGATTGACAATCTTAAATGGGGTCCTTGGTGATTTTATTTTTTATTTTTGTATCTATGTATTTCTTTAATAACTTGTCACAAATTATGTTTTTTGTCCATCTATAGCTTCTAGTTGTTTATCTCTCTTTTTAAAGTTTATGTTTTCTCTGAAAGGCTTTGATATTGTCTAGTGTGGCCAGAACTTTGGCCCTAGGTTAGCACATACTGCATTTTATTCAAAGGTTGCTTAGCCTTTCTTTTGTAGATAGATTTTAGGCTTTACTGTCTTGGAGGCTACTTTAACACTTCACAAAGTTTAGTTTTCTTTTTTAAAAAACTTATAGTTGTCCAAGAGCTTTCAGATTGGTTTTACTTCTCCAGACCCTCTCCCATTCTCTGAAAGGTACAACCTTAGACATAGTATTTCAAACTCCCAGTGATTTTAATAATGTTATTTTCAAGTCCAGAATGCCAAGAGATGTGTCTAGTACAAAGATGGACAATGTTCAGCCAGGGGTTGAGTCAGACCTTGTGCCAGACCCAGTAAAATTCCTGTTCTGACTTGATTGATGGTGGGTTTGCTAATAACTTACCAAACTGCGTTACCTTCTCCTTCTCCTTGTCTTCCCCTCATCTTCCTCCTCCTCTTCTTCCTCTGTCTCCTCTTTCCACTGGGCCTCAAACCCAGAGTATTGCATATGCCACACAAACATTCCACCAATAAATCTTGAGCCTCTTTTTAAATTTTAATTTTTACATTTTGAGGCAGAGTCTTGGTAAATTTCTCAGACTGAGTTGGACTCACTATTCTGGTCCTGGACGGCCTAAATCCTCTTGTCTCAGCCTCCTGAGTGGCTCAGACTACAAACTTGTACCACTTGACCTTGCTTATGGGTTTAAATCTATTTCTTGTTATGGCTTGGTTGCCACTGGGCAGATACAGCCTAGAAATTATATACAGTATTGCTTCCTATAAACCAAGGCACCTCTGACTGTCCCATTTCTCCTTAGTTGTGTTTTCCTGCATTGTTTTATTTTTGTTTTGTTGTTGTTTGTTTTTTTCTTATTTTCATTTTCCTTTAGATAGGGTCTCCTACTACACAAGCTGGCATCAAATTCATTCTATAGCCAAAGATGTCCTTGTATTTCTGGTCCTCCTACCTCTAACTCCTGAATTCTAGAATTACAAATTTTTGCAAGTACACAGTTTTATGAAATGCTGGAGTTACAGGCCTTTATCACTATGACCAGTGTTGTGTGGTATCAGGGAACTGAACCCAAGGTTTCCTGCAACCTAGACTAGCACTTTACCAACTGAGATGCATCCCCAGCCCTTCTTTCTCTCTACCATGTCACTTGCCAATACATTCATCAGGGATCTGTGTATTCTTTCTCTTAGTCATTCTCTACTAAGTCGACTGACTTGACAATGTCTCAGGTATAGACTTCCACAGTTTCCCAAATACAGTCTGTCACAAGATGGTGAGCTATGAAGCAAACAGATGTAGGAATACTCTTTTCTGTATGACTCCTTGCTCTTAAAAACCTGTGATAGACAGCTGCTAGTTGCCCCTCTTCTTGACTGACTCCTCCAGTAGCCCCACATATCTACAGCAAAGTCAAATGGAGACAAAAGCAATTAGTGCTAAGCATTGGCTAGTTGTCCTCAGTAGACTTCCAGTCCAGTGCAGAAGAAGTGACCCTGCCTCTACCTGGCCTCCTAGGATTAAAACTGGGGAAACAGAAGGCTGATGGAAATGTAGATTACATGGTTCTGGCTGGGAGGCCAGGAAAGAAGGAGCCCTTCATCTGTGGCTGAACTATTGTGCATTATAAAAGTCCTGGTCATGCAGGCACTGGACAAAGAGTGGGTCCTATCTCAAGTGCCACAGAATCTTACTGGACCCACTAAGATCTAACAGACTTGCTTGAAGAAGTCTTTCCACCTTTGCTGAATGCCTTCAGTACTATTTCTAAAGTCTTTAATGTATTTTTTTTTTTTATCTGTGGAGGCAATACCACAGCCTCAAGTTTACTTCATAATTAGACAATAAAAATAATGCTATCAAATGAATGAAAATTGTACATCTCCAGTTCATAGGCATAACCCTTTCCCACACACCCATTGTCTTGGAATTTTTTTTTTACATTTAATTTTTTTTTGTGTGTGTTTTTTTTTAATTTAATTTATTTTTTTAATTTACATTCCAAATCACTTCCCCTTTCCCGTTTCCTCCCTCCCCGAAAGTCCCATAAGCCCCCTTCCCTCCCTCTTTTCTCCGTTCAACCCCCTCTCATTACTCTGTCCTGGCGTTCCCCTACATCCAGTCTTTCCAGGACCAGGGGTCTCTCCTTCCATCTTTTTAGAAATCTATTGATATGCTGATTGTGTCTAGGGTATTCTGAGATTCTGGGTCAATATCCCCTTATCAGTGACTTCATACCATGTGTGATCTTTTGTGATTGGGTTACCTCACTAAGGATGATATTTTCAAGTTCTGACCATTTGCCTAGGAATTTCGTGAATTCATTGTTTTTAATTGCAGAGTAGTATTCCATTGTGTAAATATACCACATCTTCTGAATCCATTCCTCCGTTGAGGGACATCTGGGTTCTTTCCAGCTTCTGGCTATTATAAATAAGGCTGCTATGAATATAGTGGAGCATGTGTCCTTATTGCATGCAGGTAAAGTCTCTGGGTATATGCCCAGGAGTGGTATAGCCGGATCCTCCGGAAGTGTCATGCCCAGTTTTCTGAGGAGCCGCCAGACTGCTTTCCAGAGTGGTTGTACCAGCCTGCAATTCCACCAGCAGTGGAGGAGTGTTCCTCTTTCTCCACATCCTCGCCAACAACTGCTGTCTCCTGTGTTTTTGATCTTAGCCATCCTGACTGGTGTGAGATGGAATCTCAGGGTTGTTTTGATTTGCATTTCCCTAATGACTAAGGATGATGAACATCTCTTTAGGTGCTTCTCAGCCATTAGATATTCTTCAGGTGAGAACTCTTTGTGTAGCTCTGTACCCCATTTTTTAATAGGGTTACTTGCCTCTCTGGAGTTTAACTTCTTGAGTTCTTTGTATATCTTGGATATTAGCCCTCTGTCGGATGTAAGGTTGGTAAAGATCATTTCCCAGTTAGTTGGTTGCCGCTTTGTCTTTTTGACGGTGTCTTTTGCCTTGCAAAAACTTTGTAATTTAATGAGGTCCCATTTGTCTATTCTTGATCTTAGAGTATAAGCTATTGGAGTTCTGTTCAGGAAATTCTCCCCTGTGCCCATATGTTCAAGGTTCTTCCCTAGTTTCCCTTCTATTAGTTTCAGTGTGTCTGGTTTTATGTGGAGATCTTTGATCCACTTAGAATTGAGCTTAGTGCAAGGAGATAAGGATGGGTCAATTTGCATTCTTCTGCATGTTGACCTCCAGCTGAGCCAGCACCATTTGTTGAAAAGGCTATCTTTTTTCCACTGGATGGTTTTAGCTCCTTTGTCAAAGATCAAGTGACCATAGGAGTGTGGATTCATTTCTGGGTCTTCAATTCTGTTCCATTGATCTACATGTCTGTTACTGTACCAATACCATGCAGTTTTTAACACTATTGCTCTGTAGTACAGCTTGAGGTCCGGGATACTGATTCCCCCAGAGGTTCTTTTACTCTTGAGAATAGTTTTAGCTATTCTGGGTTTTCTGTTATTCCAGATGAATTTTTGAATTGCTCTTTCTAACTCTATGAAGAATTGAGTTGGGATTTTGATGGGGATTGCATTGAATCTGTGTATTACTTTTGGTAAGATGCTCATTTTTACTATATTAATCCTGCCAATCCATGAGCATGGCAGATTTTTCCATCTTCCGAGGTCTTCTTCAATTTCTTTCTTCAGAGACTTGAAGTTCTTGTCATACAGATCTTTCACTTGTTTGGTTAGAGTCACGCCAAGATACTTAATATGGTTTGTGGCTATCGTAAAGGGTATTATTTCTCTTACTTCTTTCTCAGCCTGCTTATCCTTTGAGTATAGGAAGGCTTCTGACTTGCTTGAGTTGATTTTATATCCGGCCACTTTGCTGAAGTCGTTTATCAGCTGTAGGAGTTCTCTGGTGGAGTTCTTTGGGTCGCTTATGTATACTATCATATCGTCTGCAAATAGTGATAGTTTGACTTCTTCCTTTCCAATTTGTATCCCTTTGACCTCTTTTTCTTGTCTAATTGCTCTCGCTAGAACTTCAAGTACTATATTGAAAAGATATGGAGAGAGAGGGCAGCCTTGTCTAGTCCCTGATTTTAGTGGGATTGCTTCAAGTTTCTCTCCGTTTAGATTGATGCTGGCTACTGGTTTGCTGTAAATTGCTTTTACTATGTTTAGATATGGGCCTTGAATTCCTGATCTTTCCAAGACCTTTAGCATGAAAGGATGCTGAATTTTGTCAAATGCTTTCTCAGCATCTAATGAGATGACCATGTGGTTTTTTTCTTTGAGATTATTTATGTAGTGGATTACATTGATGGATTTCCTTATATTGAACCATCCCTGCATCCCTGGGATGAAGCCTACTTGATCGTGGTGAATGATCGTTTTGATGTGTTCTTGGATTCGGTTGGCAAGAATTTTATTGAGTATTTTTGCATCGATATTCATAAGAGAGATTGGCCTGAGATTCTCTTTCTTTGTCGGATCTTTGTGTGCTTTTGGTATTAGTGTAATTGTGGCTTCATAGAACGAGTTGGGTAGTGTTCCTTCTGTTTCTATTTTGTGGAACAGTTTGAAGAGTATTGGTGTTAGGTCTTCTTTGAAGGTCTGATAGAATTCTGCACTAAAACCATCTGGACCTGTGCTTTTTTTGGTTGGAAGACTTCCAATGACAACTTCTATTTCTTCAGGGGTTATAGGACGGTTTAGATGGTCTATTTGATCCTGATTTAATTTTGGTACTTGGTATCTGTCAAGGAAATTGTCCATTTCCTCAAGATTTTCTAGTTGTGTTGAATACAGGTTTTTGTAGTAGGATCTGATGATTTTTTGAATTTCCTCAGTTTCTGTTGTTATCTCTCCCTTTTCGTTTCTGATTTTATTAATTTGGATACTATCTCTGTGCCCTCTGGTTAGTCTGGCTAAGGGCTTATCTATCTTGTTGATTTTCTCAAAGAACCAACTCCTCGTTTTGTTGATTCTTTGTATGGTTTTATTTGTTTCTACTTGATTGATTTCAGCCCTGAGTTTGATGATTTCCTGCCTTCTACTCTTCTTTGGTGTATTTGCTTCTTTTTGTTCCAGGGCTTTCAGGTGTGCCATTAAGCTGTTAGTGTATGCTGTCTCCCGTTTCTTTTTGGCGGCACTCAGGGCTATGAATTTTCCTCTTAGCACTGCTTTCATTGTGTCCCATAAGTTAGGGAATGTTGTGCCTTCATTTTCATTAACTTTCAAAAAGTCTTTGATTTCTTTCTTTATTTCCACCTTGACCAAGTTATCATTGAGTAGAGCATTGTTCAGCCTCCATGTGTACGTGGGTTTTCTTTTGTTTTTGTTGCCATTGAAGACCACCCTTATTCCATAGTGATCTGATAGGAGGCATGGGATTATTTCTATCTTCTTGTATCTGTTGAGGTCTGATTTGTGACCAATTATATGGTCAATTTTGGAGAAGGTACCATGAGGAGCTGAGAAGAAGGTGTATTCTTTAGCTCTAGGATGAAATGTTCTATATATATCAGTTAGTTCCATTTGGTCCAAGGCTTCAATTAGATTCACTGTGTCCCTGTTTAGTTTCTGCTTTCCTGAACGATCCATTTCAGAGAGCGGGGTGTTGAAGTCACCCACTATTATTGTGTGCGGTGCGATGTGTGCTTTGAGTTTTAGTAAAGTTTCTTTTACGAATGAGGGTGCCCTTGCATTTGGAGCATAGATATTCAGGATTGAGAGTTCTTGATGGTGGATTTTTCCCTTGATCAGTATGTAGTGTCCTTCTGTGTCTTTTTTGATGACTTTGGGTTGAAAATCAATTTTATCCGATATTAGGATGGCTACTCCACCTCGTTTCTTGGGGCCATTTGCTTGTAAAATTGTTTTCCAGCCTTTTACTCTGAGGTAGTGTTTGTCTTTGACACTGAGGTGCGTTTCCTGCATGCAGCAAAATGCTGGGTCCTGTTTACGTATCCAGTCTGCTAGTCTATGTCTTTTAATTGGGGAATTGAGACCATTGATATTAAGAGAGATTAAGGCATAGTGATTATTGCCATCTGCCATTCTTGACGCTATCTTTATGTTTGAGTGGTTATCTACTTTTGGGTTTGATTCAAGGTTATTATCTCATTTTTTCCAGGGTGTTGTTTCTCTCCCTGTATTGGAGGTTTCCACCTATTATCCGTTGCAGGGCTGGATTTGTGGAAAGATATTGTGAAAATTTGGTTTTATCATGGAATATCTTGGTCTCTCCATCTATGGTGATTGAGAGTTTTGCTGGGTATAGTAGTCTAGGCTGGCATTTGTGCTGTCTTAGTGTCTGCATGAGATCTGCCCAGGATCTTCTGGCTTTCATAGTCTCTGGTGAGAAGTCTGATGTGATTCGGATAGGTCTTCCTTTGTATGTTACTTGGCCCTTTTCTCTTACTGCATTTAGTATTCTTTCTTTGTTTAGAACATTCGGTGTTTTGATTATTATGTGACGGGAGGTATTTCTGTTCTGGTCCAGTCTGTTTGGAGTTCTGTAGGCTTCTTGTACGTTCATCGGCATCTCTCTCTTTAAGTTAGGGAAGTTTTCCTCCATAATTTTGTTGAAGATGTTTACTGGCCCTTTAAGTTGCAAATCTTCACTCTCATCTATACCTATAATCCTTAGGTTTGGTCTTCTCATTGTGTCCTGGATTTCCTGGATGTTTTGGGTTACGTGTTTTTTGCATTTTGCATTTTCTTTGACTGTTGAGTCGATGCTTTCTATGGAATCTTCAGCACCTGAGATTCTTTCTTCCATCTCTTGTATTCTATTGTTGATGTTTGCATCTATGACTCCTGATTTCTTCCCAAGGTTTTCTATCTCCAAAGTTGTCTCCCTTTGTGATTTCTTAGTTGTTTCTACTTCCTTTTTTAGTTCCTGGATGGATTTGCTGAGATCCTTCACTTGTTTGTTTGTATTTTCCTGTATTTCTTTAAGGTATTTTTGCATTACCTCTTTCAGGATTTCTTCCTGATGACCCACGTTCTCCTGCATTTCTCTGAGCGATTTTTGTGTTTCCTCCTCATGGGATTCCATCTGTTGATCCATCGTCTCCTGCATTTCTTTAAGCAGTTCTCGTGTTTCCTTTGTAAGGGCATCTAACCGTTGATTCATTTCTTTAAGCAATTTTTGTGTTGCCTCCTTATGGGCATCCGTCTGTTGACCCATATTCTTCTGCATTTCTTTATGCAAATTTCGTGATTCCTTTGTGAGTGCATCTATCCGTTGATTCATCTCGTTAAGCGATTTTTGTGTTGTCTCCTTGTGCGCCTCCATCTTTTGATCCATGTTCTCCCGCATTTCTCTAAGCGATTTTTGTGTTTCCTTTGTAAGGGCTTCTAACCGTTGATTCATGGTCTCCTGTAACTCTTTATGAGATTTATTTGTGTCCTTCTTGTGATCCTCTAATAGCATCATGAGAAGTGATTTTAAATCCAGATCTTGTCTTTCGGGTGTGGTGGGGTATCCAGGACTTGCTGCTGTTGGAGAGTTGGGTTCGGATGGTCCCACATTACTTTGATTACTGTTAGTAACATTCCTACGTTTGCCTTTTGCCATCTGGATACCTCTGGTGTTAGTTGGTCCTGCTGCCACTGGCTGTTGGTTGGACCTCCTGTGAGCCTGCAAAGCTATTTCTGCCCCCCCTGGATTACCAGGATTCCCCTGGCACCGATTTCTGGGGCCTGCCTGCTCCTGAGTGACTTTGGAGCCCTAATGTGCTTTGCCCCAAGTGATCTTATATTGGGGAGGCCTTGCACATCTAAAGGCTCAGCCTAGTGGATTCCTGGAGCAGAGGTCGCCAAAGGGAGGCTGGTAGGCTCCTGCCCTGTGCAGGGGTGTGTGATCTCTCCTGGGGGGGGGAGGGGGCGTCCCTCTGCCAGGCAGAAGTCCCACAGCAGATCTGGCGCGCTGGTCACTGCAGATCAGCCCAGCACCTGGGAGCAGGTTACACACAAGCTGCCTGAACCCGAAGCGATATTATGCCCGTCTGTCTCTGAGCCTGGCAGTCCCAACTACCTGGTCACTGGAGCAAAGATGGCGGAGGGCACTCTCCGTGGCGCCGCTCACCCTGTGGTCACGATGGCCCGCCGATCTGGCACCCAGACGACCACAGCGCCAACCCGCCCTCGGGCACAGACGGAAGCCCCAACAGGCCGTGTCCCAAGTGATGTTATATTGGGGGGAGAGCCTGGGTACCGGTCTCTCCAGCGCAGTCCGCGGGAACAGAGGTCGCGGAAGGGAAGCTGGCAGGCTTCCGTATTTTTTTAACCATAGCTTCCTCCAGTTAAATATCTATTTTGTCAGTGTCTGCTGGGCTCTGCCATTCTTGAAGCTGATATCTCTTATTATGTTTTGAAATTAATAATTTCACATTTATGTTGCAAATTTATTAATCTGCAAGCCAGTTTATAGGAAAGCATATAATCCAATCTTATTGTACTCTAAAGCATAAAGAATTATGTTAAAATAATCACGTTTAGGTTTAAATATCACAACATTGTAGTAATTCATTTTACATGCACAGAAACGAATCAGTCTTTGATGGTATTTGTAAAGGAACTATTTTTAAATTGTGTCAGAAAGATGATCTATGTATTTTGAAGCTGAGTGTAAATTTGTGTGATGGGAAGACATATCAATTAATAAGAGTATGCAAACATTTGAGATTGGAAAAGGCTCAATGCATCTCTCTCTGCCTGCAGTTTAGGATGTAAAGCTGCCGGCTACTGTTTCATTGCCATACCTATCTGATTCCTACAAGCTTCCAATTAAATGTTTTATTTTATATAAAAAAATATGCGAGCAAACCAAAACTACAAGTTCTACGGGGGTTTTGAAACATTTATTTTATTTTATGTGTGTGTTTATCTGCATGTGTGAATGTGCACCACACATGTAGCTGGTGCCTGTGAAGTTCAGAAGAGTTCATTTAACCCCAAGAACTAGAATTACCAGTGGTTATCTTCCACCATGTGTGGGTTGGGAGCCAAATGTGGGTACTCTGTAGTAGTAACAAGTGTTTCTAACCACTGAGCAATCGCTATAGCTACTATGGTGATATTTTAAGAAGATAGAAGTCTATAGAAGAAATGGTACAGGCTGATGGTAAATTAGATGCAGTTAATATTTATATTTATATTCATATTTATAAATCTTGAATTCTAGTAAGACCTAGAAACATTGAAACCTGTCATAAGCACACTTGTCACCCCAGCCTTGGTTTCCATAGAGCATGCTTGCTCAAATAATCAAGAATTCTCAGGGAAATGCTGATTTTAGTGTTGGGGTTCCATGACAAAAAGATAAGCCTGAAATACTTTGTTTCAAAAGAAAACAAAAATAAAATTACTTAAAGTGTTCTGAGACTATCTCAAAAGCTGGCTTGAAGGGCCCTCATGAAAAATCTGAGCCAACTTAAGAGTCAATATAATGATATTAACAGGACATATATGGATTGAAATAAGCTAGTCTGAGTCGAGGCTAATACAAGTAAGTTAAATGAGCAAGAGAGAAAATACCCCTGAACAGTGAAAAACAAATGATTTATTATAAATCTGCCTTCCTGTAACCATCAGAGTAATGATTGATTCAGGCACGAATTATTAATAGATGCTAAAAATATCAGGTAAAACTTTAATGAGGAACAGAAGATTTGCATAACTTCAAAGTACCTCCTTCAAATTACTTATTAATCACAACAGGAAAACCAGTTACTTTCTGGAGAGGAATCCTGGTAGACAACAGCTAATGAAGCAAGACCTTAACAAACTTAACATTACCACCAACAAGGGCAATCCCAGCTCCTAAAACCAATGTAGAGGGAAGAACACAGCATCAAGTCTACTGTATTCCTACTTTAAAAAAAAAATCACATAAGCTGAACCTAGCTGCAGGAAAGTGGGGAAATATAAATTGACATCCTTCTGAGAAATTGGTCTGCATCTTCAGAAATAAAAACAAAAATCTTGAAACCATATAAAATGAGAGGACTGAACATTTTTTATGTTAATAGAGACTGGGGCTTAAGAATGTGGTTTGTGGTGTTCTTATCCCAAGAAACCAAAGTAAATGGTTGATGGGTAGAACAGCCTTCCCCTAAATCTAAATTGAGAAGCAGACTATCCCCAAAGCAGATTACATAGCAAGACTAGTCAGATCCACTATCTCGGTGTTTGCTTTTGATACCTTGCAATAGAGAATAAGATGTGAGAACAGTGGAGGATGATTCCCCATAGCAACCTTGGGCATCTACATTCATGAACACCTATACACATGCAAAAGCACCCGCCCATGTATATGTGTGTGTGTGTGTGTGTGTGTGTGTGTGTGTATGGTCACACACACTTATCACACAGACATGATAAATGGAAAAAGCAAACAGAAATAAGATATATAACAATTAAAAGGGAATCTTGATTCAGTTGTAGCCAAGGGGGGGGGGAATTATATTGGAAATTAGGGTAAAAGGGAAGCATTTGAATATGAACTACAGAATAAACAAAACTATTGTACAGGGTTTGGGTGCTTTGATTTTGATAAATATACTGTGATTCCAGAAGAGACAATCCAAAATCTTAGTCACTAAATTTATTTGTGGAGAAAGGAATATTATGTCTGCAAATGACATTCAAATAATTCAGAATGTGTATATATTTAAAAATTTATAGCGAGTCATTATACAAGTGCATAACATTTGACACAGAAATGCCAACCTACAGAATTTAATTGTTCTAAACTAAAATGACAATGGGGAAAAATTCATTTGTCTGGGTATTAAACTACAAGTTAATTTGAATCATTCGTTTGAAGGAGAAGCAGCCTAAATGTCTCATAATGAAGCAATAGCTGAGAAGACTATGCCAATCATTTGATGTAATTTTATAAGTGCAATGGATATTACCATAAAAATATACGGTAATGGTAAAATTCGTTTATGTTAAAATAACCATATAAGTGTATGGACATTAGCTGTACAAAATTAGTGATGTGATCTTGGAATAGCAAGAAATTTCAAAGTAACTTAAATTGTAATGGGACTGAACAACTCTTTTTATTCCTGTGTAAGTGTTCTTTATTAAAACACAAACACAAAGTAGAAAGAGATGGGTCTGTGCATCCAGCACAAATATTCTGAGCCTATATGTGTTGGATTTGAGTGAATTCATTTTTATGGGCATTAAATGAAATGGAAACAATGACTGTTGTTGTGTTCAACCAATTTGGGTTGAGGATGGATTACAACTTTGTTAGGAAGTTCAACCAAAGTCCTCTGCTCACCATGCTGTCTTAGGGCCACACAGAGCCTGTATAGCCCATGGTCTTTCCCTTGGGGGAGGAGGTTGGAGACAGGAAAGCTTTTCTCAGCGTAATATACCTTGATATTACCAAGTTCTGCTCGATCCACTTAGGGTATGTGTTGTGTGCACAGAAGAGTGAAAAACACAACACAACAGCAACTAAAAACCCCTAATTGTCAAGGATTTTTTTGAACAAAAGTATTCCAAGAACAAAGAAAAGGACAAAGCAAAACAAACCTTCTCAGCAAACCACCATTATTAAAGTCACAAGCACAAAAGGAAGAAAGAAAATCAAGGGAAAACCAACTTTATGAATTTGTTATGGCATAAACCACAACAAGGACAACAATAAATAAAGAAAAAAAGATGAAAAGTGTTCCTCAAAGTTGTGAGGTAAAAAGAGAGAGAAAAAAAACTGAAATAAACAAACAAAAAATTCTGTAATCAGAGAAGTCAACAGTCAACATTGAATGAGCTATGGCTGGATAGAACTTCAGCTTCATTCTCATAGTTTGTGTGGTGGTTTGAATGGATTTGGCCCCTACAGACTCATGTTTGAATGCTTGACCCATAGGGAGTAGCACTGTTAGTAGGTGTGGCCTTGTTGGCAGAAGTGTGTCACTGTGAAGTCAGGTTTGAGGTTTCAGGTGCTCAAGTCTAGGCTCAGCAGCACAAAATTCTTTTCCTGCTGGCTCAGGTCCAAGATGTAAAACTCTCAGCTCCTTCTCCATCACCATATCTGCCTGTATGCCACCATACTTCCCGTCATGATGATAATGGACTGAACCTCTGAAACTGTAAGCCAGCCCCAATGAAATGCTTTCCTTTATAAGAGTTGATGTGGTACTTCCTCTAACTGCTCTCACCTCCTAAAGTTGGCATCACCTCTCAGATAATGCCACAAGCTGGGAACTGAGCTATCAACACATGTATGACATTTCATAGTTTGATCATAACAGCTACTATGGTTAATTGATCCCAAGAGATACCTTAGAGGATATAAACCAGTTGTTCTCAACCTGTGGGTCTTGACCCCAATGTCCTTTATAATGGGGTCACCTAAGAGCATGGGGAAAACATGTATGATTCATTATGATTCATAACATTCATTATGATTTATAACAGTAGCAAAATTTCAGTTATTGAAGTACCAATTACAATAATATGGTTGAGGGTCACCACAACACAAGGAAGAGTATTAATGGGTCGCAGCATTAGAAAGGTTGAGAACTGTGCCTGTGCCTGTGCCCTGGTCTACCTGCCCTTGAGAGTTGGGGATGAATTGGTGCAGAATCAATGACATAGACTCTGGGTGCAGGTGAAAAACATCACAGCAAGCTCATCTGAATGCTTCTATAAGCTCCTTTAATACCCTCCACCAGCGCCCCATTGGCCCCAAGAAGGCATTTCTAAACAGCAATTCCTTATTGGCTGACATTGTGTACAACAGCAATCCTTGGTCTCTCAGGCAGTCCTCAATTAGGTCCTCCTGCAAGAGATGCCTTTTGTGGCTCTGAGGCCCAGGCATTTACACAGAAGCGCCCCACCATTCCTGCTAGAGAGAACTACTATTAAACTATCAGTCAGATGAAGAGAATCTCAGAGAGCAGGATTCAGAATAATCCTGGAAACCACAGCCCTGTACTTGTGAGGCTGAGGTGGGACATGGGCTCAGGACTGACATGTGTGTGATAACCTGGAGTTCTCTGAACCCCATCATTTTAGACCTTTATGGAAACTTTATTATGTGGATTTGGTTTGACTAAGTCAGTGGACACTTGTGATCAAACAGCCCTTAGTTCCTCTTCCTGGGGATATGGGGAGCTGAAAGTTACAAACCTCTAACTGTGTGAGTGGTTCCCTTGGTAACCAGTATTTATCCCTAGATGCTTATCCACTACTTAGCTCATTTACATAGAGAAAGATATCACTTCAGAGAGTCCAATGAGACTCTGTGCTAGGGAGTGGGGGCAGAGACCAAATACATATGATTACTTCTCAAGGAGTGAAGACTCCTTAACAAAGCAAGCTGATTAGAATAATGTTAGCACAAGTGTTTTCATTTGCCATCCCCTTAGCAATACTGTTATAAAGGAAACTCGTTTTCTTTTTATACAATTTAAAGCAAGATTTGTAGTAGGTTGATCTTGGAGAAGTGATATATAATATTGTCAAAAGTGTTTATTACCAACAAGATTAAGCTTGAGAAAGCCTATTTGAGAAGCTATTCAATACACAAGCTGTAAAAACATCTAGAGACTGAGACAGGCATCTCCAAGGGGGGATAGCCTACACTCAATATAAGCTAGCCATAACAAACTAATGCCTTTGTGATTATATATATATATATATATATATATATATATATATATATATATATATGGTGTTATAAAGGAATATATACATATGTGTATATATGTACATAAATGTTATAAAGGGATATATATGTATGTTTATACATACACATGTATATATGTACACCCTGTTGTATGAATGTATGCATATAAATATATTAAATATTGTAGAACAGTATTATGAAATATAAAATAATGAAAGAAAATCTAGGTGCTACTTACTTACTTCAAGACATTGCAGAGAACTTATAGCTTTGAATTCCACTCATCCCATTAATACCCCACCCTGTGCGTGTGTGTGTGTGTGTGTGTGTGTTTGGTGTGTTTGTGTATGTGTATTCATTTATGTGTGGGTAAATTAGCATGTGTACATGTGGAGGTCAAAAAAGTGTCATTTTTCAGGTGTTTTCTCTCAAAAGGCCTAATTTTGGCCTGAAGCTTCACTAAGTATACAGTGCTACCTGGCTAGTGACATACAAAGATCTACCTGGCTCTGCCTCTTATTTCACCATTTTGGGGATTATAAATATGTCCCAGCATGCCTAGCTCTGGAAATTGAACTCAGGTCCTCAGGCCTGCAAGGAAAGTACTTTACTGAATTACTTCCTCTGCCCTCATTAATACTGGCTCAATAGTCATTCTATTTTATTTCAGTTCACAATTAATGACTCTATAGTCATTCTGTTTTATTTCAGCTTTATCTTAGATTCAGGTATATTTTTCATGGTTGTCTTAATCCATTTCCTGTTACTGTAACAAAAATATCTGAGGCTGGGTTCTTTGTAAAGATAATAGGTTCAATGCAGAAGTAGGGAACTGGGTTAATACTGGCTTGTGGTATTTAGGGCCAGGAAATCCAGGATAATAGTGCTGGCTTCCTAGATGCTGGCAAGGACCTGTGCTGCTTTGACTCATGGCAAGAATCAGAAAGGGAAAGGGGCACATGAGCAAGAGACAGAGCCTACAGAGCAGCCTCACTTGACAATAGCCTGCTCTTGTAGTAATCAAGGCAGTTACTATGACTGACAACTCTGCTGGGAGGGCAATGATAAGGTCCTCTTTCCACCTTGACTGAATTCAGGCCCAAGCCTCAACCTGAGTTTGGGTGGAAACAAACCAGATCCAAATCACAGTAAGTGATATTGTATATATGTTTGAATTTTACGGAAATAAATCACTATATGTTTGTGATGTGCCTTCTAGACCACTGGGCTCTTTGGTGTTTGTGAAATTGTGCATCTTCACTGTGGAAGAGACTTTATTTGGATTTTTCTCTTCCACTCTGGAGTCATACACCACCCTTGTCATTTTTGACAATACTGTATGAATACCTTTTTGTATTCATTTCAATTCATCTATAGATGCTAATACCTAAAAGATTTGAGGGCACATTCATTATGCTCATACAATGGAGGCTCAAAGTTGGTACACTTTGACCATTTTTAAAACTGAAGACTTCAAGAACCTTAAAGACAAGAGACTTTCCAAGGTGAAGTGACTGGGAACTTATAAAAAATATCAACATCCATGAATTCTATTGTGGATTGAAAGCTATCTACATTGAAAAGACATGTCTGCCTGCTAAATGCAGGGGTGTGTACACGCAGCCTTATAGGGGAAAATGGGCTTTATAGACACAATGAAGTTTGAGATCATCTTTCAATCTAGTGAATTTTAAGTTCCATCAGTCAGCCTGCCTCTCTCTCTCTCTCTTTCTCTCTCTCTCTCTCTCTCTCTCTCTCTCTCTTTCTCTCTCTCTCTCTTTCTCTCTCTCTCTTTCTCTCTCTCTCTCTTTCTCTCTCTCTCTTTCTCTCTCTCTCTCTTTCTCTCTCTCTCTGACACACACACACACACACACACACACCCCACACATGCATGCCCTCATACATATACACACACACCATGTGTGTATATTTATGATGTTTGTATGTGTGTTTTCATATTTCTGTAAGTATAGCCATCAAATTACACATCACGTGTGTGCATTTATGATGATTTTATGTATGTGTGCTTGTTTCTGTGAGTGCAGGCTCACAAATGACACATCATGTGTGCGTGTGTGGGGAGGGGTCATAGGACAACCTCAGGTGTGGGTCCTCATCTTTCACCTCCATTGACATAGGATCTCTATATCTGCAGCTGTGTGCTTCAGGTGAACTGCCCTGCAAGCTTTAGGCATTTTTCTGTCTGCTTCTCCCATCTCCCCAAAGGAGCCCTGGGATTACAGAAACTGCTTTCACTCCAGGTTTCCCATGAGCCCTGGGGATCTGAGATCAAGTCATCACCCTACAAGCACGTTACCCACTGACACGTCCCTCCAGCCCCAAAGAATGCAATATTTATCAAAGCAAGACAGTATTCAATAAGAATAAAAAGATAAGAAATGCATAAAATAGGGGAGCAGAAATTAAGATGTAGGCTCTGATAATTAGCAATTTCATATTACTTTGTGGATTTTTTTGAGAGATGATTAATTAAATAAATAAGAAATAGTAAATAAGATTCTAGACATCTCTGTCTTGGATTTGTTGAACTTCATCAATATTAGAAGTTGTGTATAAGAATCTTTAGAGCTGAAGAGTGGGACATGGTAAGTCTTAAGGAAAAAGAAACCATGGAGACAAGTTATAGTCATTCAATGGATATGAGTCTTTGCAAGATTAAAATAAAGGCCCTGGAAAAAGAACCAATGTTATCTTCAGGCTCCACAATACAGAAAGAAAAAAAATCACTATCTAGGAAAGAGAGCAATTTGCATTTCAAGGTGCATCCAAGGATCTGAAAGATGGTTTGGATCAGGTGAATAATAACTTCATCCACCACAAGCTTTCTTCACATGTCTATTTAGTGCTTGAGTGCACTTTTCTATTTTATTCTCCTAGCTTCTAGTCTCCCAAAGAGCTAAGCACCGCACAATATCCAAAGTTGTCATTTCTAAGGCTAATGACATCTAATTCTTATCACGGGCTTTAGTTTTCTCTGTGTAGACGGACTCTGAGAAAAGCTGCCTTTCCACATCTCAATTTTGCCCATATCACATAGCAAAATGTAAATTGCAAGTCTCTTGCCTCTTTGATTGTGTGCCGGGTCCCCTGCAGTTCCAGAAATAATGCACGGTTATCAGCAGAAGGTCAGACTCCTTTTACCTCCATGCCTGTGGAAAGCACAAATTGGATCCTTTTCTCCAAACATGAGGCATCTTTGCCTCAGGGTGCTTGTCTGGTATTCATGTATTTCAAAGCAAGCTTGATTATCCAGAAAAAAATTATGATTCGTTCTTCTTTTCTGAAGCTACAGAAATAGGACTGAACCCTGTCTGTGCCAGTATGTTGCTTACTTCTGTGGTCCTGAAGCCCACAAAAGAAGACTCATCTGGGCTGGTGATTTTGAAGGGCTTCCACCATTGTAGGAAAGACAGAGCCAAAGGCTACTCACATCATGGTAGACCAGAAGGCTGAAGCCAGGGTCTAGGGTAGTGACTTACCTCCTCCAATATGGCTCTACCTTCTAAAATTTCCACAGACCCCCAACCAGCACCAGCAGCTGAAGAAGAGACATTCACTACTTGAATGTGTGTGTCGGGGGCTGTGTTTCAGGTACAACTCTAACCTTCAGGTTCTATAAGTATTTCTCTGATGAGCTAACCAATTTTATTCATTAATGGTAGAAGAATATATACACATATACATACATGCACACACACTCATGCACACACACACATACACACACACAGGTGATATGAGAATTTTAGAAGTCTTTTAGTGTGCTCTGCCTCCAAGGCTGAGTGCCAGCCATGGTTGATCTTATGTGACAACTTGGCATGGCTACAGATTCCAAATACTTGTTTAAACACCAGTTTAAATGTTGCTGGGAAGTTACGTTCCCCTTCGTTATCTCAGCAACTTGAGGCAAAGCAGTTCACCTCCCAGATATGAATGGAATGTATTCAATCAGTCAAAGACCCAGATACTGAGAGTTCTTGAGAGAGACCCCACCCACATACTTTCTCTGGCTTGACTGGCAGCTTCAGCCCTTCTCTAGTCTCCAGTCCAGTTGGGTAGTCTATAAATATTCAGACCTGAGAAATTATAAATAAAACCTCTACATTTATAGCTTATATATAGATGGATCTTAAACTGTATTTTGCTTTAGGTAGACCAACAGAAGCAGAACTAGACACACACACACACACACACACACACACACACACGCACACACTTCTCTTTCTCTGATGGACTTACACAGCCCACTTAAATACATTGACTAGGATAACCATAATATCCTCAGATGGACTAATTTTCGCTTAGTTTTATTTCTCCCAAACCCTAGTGCTCTGACCTCCATTTTCTTGCAGTATCAGCTTTAGAAAATGTGTAATTATAAAGTTTTTGAGATGGTCCTTTAACAGTGTTTCCAGCTGTCTCTCTGAATGCCACCCAAAGAGAATAGCTACCCCTACTCTCAGTTTCTCTGGGAGGGCTAGAGCCCAACTTTCACATGTTTTCCTTCCATTCACAAAGCTACCATAGATCATAAAGAAAATATATTTTCCCTTTAAGTAAAGGCAATAAGTAAACGTGATTGCCTGTGTGTTCTCCCTCGCCTGGCACTTAAGTCTCCTCCCTCCCTTTGCTTCTGTGGAATGGACTTCAGTCTGGCTGGTTTCTGACTTCCTCTCCTTCTGCAGTCACCTTGAGAAAATTCTTCCTTGTCTGCTCAACTTTGCCCAGGGCAATCCTGGCAAAGCCAGGATTGAGAGCTTCCTCTTTCCTGAGTTTGATATTGGACTTGCAACTAGTTGCCCAGAATCCTCAAACAACGTTTCTATGTTATATTTAGATGTCTTTAATTATTCAGAAATGGTCTACCTGGCTGAAAATGAAGGTGAACTTTCTTAATATAAAAGAAAATGTAAAATGTACAAGGCAAACAGAAAAAGTAGATAGCATATACCCAAAAGTTTGGGAGATTTTATTTTCCAGTCAATGATGGGCTTGAAGCAAGTCTGAATGCCATTTTGACCAGCATGCCTCTCGTTTGCCACTATGTTGCTCGCTTCAGACTGGTTATGAATCAGTGTTTTCCTGTTGTACTTCTTCCTATTATTCCCATGATCAGAACTTCCTAGACTCTTTGTGAACAAGAATTAAAGCCACATGCATCTAATGCCTAAGAGAGTTTTTCCTTTTGCTATTTTTCAGACACTATAGAGTTCTAGGAAGTGAAGCTAAAATGTCAGTCTAAAGTTGGAAGGTACTGTTTTGTTCCTGAGTGCTTGTAAGTGCCTAGGGCTAGTTTTTCAGATTTTCACCCCCTTGGGATGAATATTGAAGCTTTTTCTCTATTGAGGGCTACAAGTGGGATTTCTAAATCATCATCCAGAAGCTTCCTCGTGTTCTGTAATAGTGAGACACCGCTGTACTCCGAGTTGCTGCTTCATGCACTCTCTTGATATTAATCCTTCCGTGGAGACCACTGCCTGGGTCAGGAGTTGGACAGTCAATTTCCTTTGACATTTTGAAACAGTGCTAGAGGGCATCATTTCTGAAGGTCGGGTACAGCCTTCCTATACAGATTTAGGTTCTAGTAGCTAAGCCAGGACTTTCTACAGTCCGTCCTTGTGGCAAGAAGCCTCTACTTAGCTACAAGTAGCTCATACTCTCAGCATTTATAATTCTAGGACAATTTACTCAATAGCTGAGTGTAAGACTCGGGCTAGAAACTGTGTAATTACTTGTTCAACAAATGTGCTTGACACACTTGATATAAGGATGTATTTTTTTTCTGCATGCTGGAGATTCAGACACAAGGAGAAACACACACACACACACACACACACACACACACGTGTAAGGATAGATTTTGATTAAAATAAACTACTAGTTACATGTTAATAATCATTTTAGAAAGCCATACTTTAGGAAAGTTAAGTTTTCACTAAACTTTCAGGCATTTTAACATTACATTTTAGAAGATATGATACACCAGGTCTCTCATGGTCAGAAACAGAAGAGATTTATTTAATTATAGAGATTTCCAATGGGAACAAAACAAAGACTTCCCTTAACAACCGGTGTGACATTATCTTCTGATCAGTGAGAAAATGTGGATCCTGTCAGGCAAGGGCACAAACTTGAGCTGAAACCAGGCCACAGGCTTTGATTGCTGGATGTTTAGAAACAGAATCAAGACACTACAACTGTATCACACATTTTAAATAATCTGCTTTGCATATTTGGAGCTTCACAGCTAACTCCCAAGTTATCCCCCTCTCTCCTGCACTTAGGTGTTTCTTCCTTTAAAGTCCTTCATTTTTAACTTCTTACAAAGAACAATTCATCATTATTCTGAACTCTGCAAACTCCTTCATTGTTTATTTACATCTTCTCACACTCAAAGAGCTCCCAAGAAGCTTTTAAAAGAAGAAATATGGGTATAAGTAGGCTATTAAACTAAGATTGAGATGTTAAGATTACTAGAGGAAAAGGAGACATTGTCTAAAAATTTTAGACTAACTTAAGAACTAAATTCATCTCAGGAAGTTCTTTCTGTAATTTAGAAGATTGCACATAAATGGGATGGCCTGAATTTTTCTGATTCATAGGAATAAACATCTTGGTGTATGTCAATTAATTATAAAGCTTTGGTGGTCAGCTTATGAATATGCCCACATTTGCTTAATTTCCTCTTTGTGCCCATGTTTGTTTCTTAGATTATCTATTCCATAGTAATTGTAGTCCCAGTTTATAGCCTATACACTGATTTAATTAATAATATTTTAATGATGTAAAATAATAAAAGTTGAATATTTCTAGACAAATCACTCATGATGATTAATAAGAAATTTAACCCTAACAATAATTAAGCAACTTCGACCTTGTACTGCAGGTGCTGCATTTCTATTTAATTTGCATGCTTTTGTTTTAATCATTTATTATTTGTTCAGTTTTTCAGCTGAAAGAGATTTTTCTATCATCATTATCTCTTGAGCGACAGCTAAACTTATTTTAAAGTCTCTCCCATCTTCCCAGAAAGCTAATATTTTTTGTGGCTCTCTGTTCCTTTCATCAGCTCTCTCCCTGTCCTTGTTCTAATGCTGCCTGTGATCCTGATTATTTCTCTGCCTAGACATTTATTTGCATAAATTTATAGCTATCCTTTTTTATCATTACCTTCATATCTTCATTTTTTTTCATATTAAGCTAACTGTTAATATATATTTAAGATGTTGGGTTTTAACCCTAACACTACATGATCATTCTGCAATCCAGTGCTGACACCAGTTACCAGAAATAGTGTCAGGAGATGGAGGTTTAAGGGCTCTATCCTTAAGACTGGCTTTTTTAAAGACACCATCCTCAAGTTGTATGCCCAGGGCCACCTATAATTCCAGCTAGCTACTTATATACAGGTTGCTATAAACATTCGAATTCAATGATTTCTAAAAATAACATTGTATTACTTTCTGAAGAATGTTATACTTAAGTTTTACTATAAAGTATACATAGACAATATGGTTCCTAGTCTTGCTGAAGTATATTATAGTTATGATTAACTTTTAGTATGAAGTGTAAATAGTATGATCTATTGAAAGTGTGGATACTTCTTGTTGTCTCCCTAGAGCTAGGGCATGGCATCATCCAGGTATAATAATGTTTTTAATTATGGCTTTTATTTCTATTTCTGTACAGTAACAATTTTTTGAGACAATCAAATTACAAAAAGAAAAGGTATATTTGGTTCCTTAGTCATGCAGAGTACAGTCCACGACTAGTCAATAATCTTTGGGGTGACATTCAAGATCCATACATTAGTGGCTATAAGGGCATAAATTATTTTTATCATTGACCACATAATAAATCCTGATTGATTTTTCTTTAAATTTATTCTGTTTTTAATGTTGCATATATGTTTGTGCGTATGTGTACTGTGTAAAGGTACCTGAAGAATCCAGAAAAAGATATAAAATTACCTGGAGATGGATTTAAAAGCCATTTTAGGAAGCCCAATATGGGGACTAGAAGCTGAACTCCAGTCCTCTGCAAGAGTTCATGCTAGTAACTGCTGAGCCATCTCTCCAGCCTTTGCCCTAATTGGTTTTAAGCCCCTTTGTTAATCTGAGACCAGACTGGCCCAATGTTCTAACATTTTAATTTGTGGTTAGTCTTTGTTGGGTCCCAACTTCCACGTTTAGTTGACACTCTGTAGGGAGTTTACAATGAATCTCATCATTGTTATAAAACCAAGACTCTCTTCACCTAATAGACTGCAAAGTTTTCAAAACTCTGCACTAGAAGCTGGAGGTAAAACCATATGTACTTATTTATTTTACCACAGATCAGACCTCTGTACATTTAAAAAAAGTGCCAAATCTATAAAGATACTGTTTAGTTTTATAGAAATGTATTTACTTTTATTTTATATGCATTAGTGTTTTGCCTACATGTGTGTCTGCACATCATGTGTGTGCAGTGCTTTTGGAGGCCAGAAGAGGGCGACTGATTTCCTGGAACTGTGAGCTGCCTTGTGGTTGCTGCAAATTGAACTAAGGTCCTATATAAGAGCAGGCAAGGCTCTCAAACGTGAGACTAGCTCTCCAATGCCAATGAGACTATATAAAGCAAGAGAATCCTTTTCTTGGAGCACAACTATTTTTCAAAACCATGGAATAATTTCTATATGGATGTGAGTGACTAAATAAGCATAATCATTCCAGGAAAACATCTCATGATTCCCAGTTAAACCAGAGCTTCCCAAAAGCACAAATGTCTGAGAAAAATGCCCATAGTCAGTAAAAATTGTAGAAAACATTTTGGCACACACTCACAGGAGTGACTACTGGTTTTTTTTTGTTTTGTTTTTTTTTTTTTTTTTTTTTGGCTTTCTCACCTTACAGGTTTTCTAATTCATTGTTTCTGAGTCCTTTTGTAACTCTGAGAATTGTTAAGGACTATAAAGTGTTAAAACTTACATTTCTCTAAAAATGCTCATGAATCTTATAGAAAGCAGCCTATTATTTGATAATGTGGACTAGTTTAGTACTTAATAATAAATAGTTTTCATTATTTCTTATTGCATAAAGATCCATTTGCTATTTGAAACCAGTTAAATGTTTTTGCTAGTTTACTAAATTTTTTTTAGAGTAAACATATTTTTTAATGTGTAGGAGTGTGTTCCCAAATGTTTGCATGTTTGCCTGGTATCCACTGATGACCAAAGAGGAAGTTGGATCTCCTAAAACTGAAGTTACAGATGGTTGTGAGCCACCATGTGGGTGATGTAAATTGAACCCAGATCCTCTGAAGAGCTAGTCAGTGCTCTTAACCATTAGACTATATATCCAGCCTCTGCTTTACTAGTTAATAAGTATATTAGGTATGTTTGGAGAATGTGTCTTTTTTATATTTGTATGGAAGTCATGGTTTTGCCTATAAAAAATATCATTTACCAGCACAAGAAACAAACACCATGATACTGTTTGTAGTACTCGTGGGGAAGATAGGGCTAGTGATGGGTTTTTTTTTTTCTTCTTTGAGGAAACCTCAGGAGTTCTGACCTCCTTTAAACACAGTGATGAAATTTACTAGTTAGAAGATAAATGAAGGTCTTCTGGGCCTACTATATCCTGATTTCTTACCTAAGAAATTATTTTAGTATTCTATACTGAGCCTATCTCTGTTTTATATTGTAAATAAAACTTTAGTGAGGATGGGCAGAGGAAGGGAGATACTGCTTCCTTCCTCTGAACTGCATTCACCACACACACACACACACACACACACACACACACACACACAGAGAGAGAGAGAGAGAGAGAGAGAGAGAGAGAGAGAGAGAGAGAGAGAGAGAGAGAGAGAGAGATGCATGCCCATACACAAATACACACACACTAACGAAGGAATAGATAGATAGATAGATAGATAGATAGATAGATAGATAGATAGATAGATAGATAGATAGATAGATAGATAGATAGATAACATTGCATCTAGAAGAGACAGGGATATAAGAATCTTCCATAGAGCCTCTACTGTCTCCTCCTTGACTCTCAGACTCCTAGATGTGTAACTTTGTGGCTGTGGTGTATCTGACTAACAATCAACATCTGATGAATATGTTTGTAGTTTATAGCCCTTTCAAGCTAGAGGTTAACCAGCAAATATTGATAATATAATTTATTATACTTTAGACAGACAGTCTTATACATAATTTAGTAAATGTATTTAGACATAGTTAGAAATTTCTTTCTTTTTTTTTTTTTTTTTTTTTTTTATTTTATTTTTTTAATTTACATTCCAAATCACTTCCCCTTTCCCGTTTCCTCCCTCCCCGAAGGTCCCATAAGCCCCCTTCCCTCCCTCTTTTCTCCGTTCAACCCCCTCTCATTACTCTGTCCTGGCGTTCCCCTACATCCAGTCTTTCCAGGACCAGGGGTCTCTCCTTCCATCTTTTTAGAAATCTATTGATATGCTGATTGTGTCTAGGGTATTCTGAGATTCTGGGTCAATATCCCCTTATCAGTGACTTCATACCATGTGTGATCTTTTGTGATTGGGTTACCTCACTAAGGATGATATTTTCAAGTTCTGACCATTTGCCTAGGAATTTCGTGAATTCATTGTTTTTAATTGCAGAGTAGTATTCCATTGTGTAAATATACCACATCTTCTGAATCCATTCCTCCGTTGAGGGACATCTGGGTTCTTTCCAGCTTCTGGCTATTATAAATAAGGCTGCTATGAATATAGTGGAGCATGTGTCCTTATTGCATGCAGGTAAAGTCTCTGGGTATATGCCCAGGAGTGGTATAGCCGGATCCTCCGGAAGTGTCATGCCCAGTTTTCTGAGGAGCCGCCAGACTGCTTTCCAGAGTGGTTGTACCAGCCTGCAATTCCACCAGCAGTGGAGGAGTGTTCCTCTTTCTCCACATCCTCGCCAACAACTGCTGTCTCCTGTGTTTTTGATCTTAGCCATCCTGACTGGTGTGAGATGGAATCTCAGGGTTGTTTTGATTTGCATTTCCCTAATGACTAAGGATGATGAACATCTCTTTAGGTGCTTCTCAGCCATTAGATATTCTTCAGGTGAGAACTCTTTGTGGAGCTCTGTACCCCATTTTTTAATAGGGTTACTTGCCTCTCTGGAGTTTAACTTCTTGAGTTCTTTGTATATCTTGGATATTAGCCCTCTGTCGGATGTAAGGTTGGTAAAGATCATTTCCCAGTTAGTTGGTTGCCGCTTTGTCTTTTTGACGGTGTCTTTTGCCTTGCAAAAACTTTGTAATTTAATGAGGTCCCATTTGTCTATTCTTGATCTTAGAGTATAAGCTATTGGAGTTCTGTTCAGGAAATTCTCCCCTGTGCCCATATGTTCAAGGTTCTTCCCTAGTTTCCCTTCTATTAGTTTCAGTGTGTCTGGTTTTATGTGGAGATCTTTGATCCACTTAGAATTGAGCTTAGTGCAAGGAGATAAGGATGGGTCAATTTGCATTCTTCTGCATGTTGACCTCCAGCTGAGCCAGCACCATTTGTTGAAAAGGCTATCTTTTTTCCACTGGATGGTTTTAGCTCCTTTGTCAAAGATCAAGTGACCATAGGAGTGTGGATTCATTTCTGGGTCTTCAATTCTGTTCCATTGATCTACATGTCTGTTACTGTACCAATACCATGCAGTTTTTAACACTATTGCTCTGTAGTACAGCTTGAGGTCCGGGATACTGATTCCCCCAGAGGTTCTTTTACTCTTGAGAATAGTTTTAGCTATTCTGGGTTTTCTGTTATTCCAGATGAATTTTTGAATTGCTCTTTCTAACTCTATGAAGAATTGAGTTGGGATTTTGATGGGGATTGCATTGAATCTGTGTATTACTTTTGGTAAGATGCTCATTTTTACTATATTAATCCTGCCAATCCATGAGCATGGCAGATTTTTCCATCTTCCGAGGTCTTCTTCAATTTCTTTCTTCAGAGACTTGAAGTTCTTGTCATACAGATCTTTCACTTGTTTGGTTAGCGTCACGCCAAGATACTTAATATGGTTTGTGGCTATCGTAAAGGGTATTATTTCTCTTACTTCTTTCTCAGCCTGCTTATCCTTTGAGTATAGGAAGGCTTCTGACTTGCTTGAGTTGATTTTATATCCGGCCACTTTGCTGAAGTCGTTTATCAGCTGTAGGAGTTCTCTGGTGGAGTTCTTTGGGTCGCTTATGTATACTATCATATCGTCTGCAAATAGTGATAGTTTGACTTCTTCCTTTCCAATTTGTATCCCTTTGACCTCTTTTTCTTGTCTAATTGCTCTAGCTAGAACTTCAAGTACTATATTGAAAAGATATGGAGAGAGAGGGCAGCCTTGTCTAGTCCCTGATTTTAGTGGGATTGCTTCAAGTTTCTCTCCGTTTAGATTGATGCTGGCTACTGGTTTGCTGTAAATTGCTTTTACTATGTTTAGATATGGGCCTTGAATTCCTGATCTTTCCAAGACCTTTAGCATGAAAGGATGCTGAATTTTGTCAAATGCTTTCTCAGCATCTAATGAGATGACCATGTGGTTTTTTTCTTTGAGATTGTTTATGTAGTGGATTACATTGATGGATTTCCTTATATTGAACCATCCCTGCATCCCTGGGATGAAGCCTACTTGATCGTGGTGAATGATCGTTTTGATGTGTTCTTGGATTCGGTTGGCAAGAATTTTATTGAGTATTTTTGCATCGATATTCATAAGAGAGATTGGCCTGAGATTCTCTTTCTTTGTCGGATCTTTATGTGCTTTTGGTATTAGTGTAATTGTGGCTTCATAGAACGAGTTGGGTAGTGTTCCTTCTGTTTCTATTTTGTGGAACAGTTTGAAGAGTATTGGTGTTAGGTCTTCTTTGAAGGTCTGATAGAATTCTGCACTAAAACCATCTGGACCTGTGCTTTTTTTGGTTGGAAGACTTCCAATGACAACTTCTATTTCTTCAGGGGTTATAGGACGGTTTAGATGGTCTATTTGATCCTGATTTAATTTTGGTACTTGGTATCTGTCAAGGAAATTGTCCATTTCCTCAAGATTTTCTAGTTGTGTTGAATACAGGTTTTTGTAGTAGGATCTGATGATTTTTTGAATTTCCTCAGTTTCTGTTGTTATCTCTCCCTTTTCGTTTCTGATTTTATTAATTTGGATACTATCTCTGTGCCCTTTGGTTAGTCTGGCTAAGGGCTTATCTATCTTGTTGATTTTCTCAAAGAACCAACTCCTCGTTTTGTTGATTCTTTGTATGGTTTTATTTGTTTCTACTTGATTGATTTCAGCCCTGAGTTTGATGATTTCCTGCCTTCTACTCCTCTTTGGTGTATTTGCTTCTTTTTGTTCCAGGGCTTTCAGGTGTGCCATTAAGCTGTTAGTGTATGCTGTCTCCCGTTTCTTTTTGGCGGCACTCAGGGCTATGAATTTTCCTCTTAGCACTGCTTTCATTGTGTCCCATAAGTTAGGGTATGTTGTGCCTTCATTTTCATTAACTTTCAAAAAGTCTTTGATTTCTTTCTTTATTTCCACCTTGACCAAGTTATCATTGAGTAGAGCATTGTTCAGCCTCCATGTGTACGTGGGTTTTCTTTTGTTTTTGTTGCCATTGAAGACCACCCTTATTCCATAGTGATCTGATAGGAGGCATGGGATTATTTCTATCTTCTTGTATCTGTTGAGGTCTGATTTGTGACCAATTATATGGTCAATTTTGGAGAAGGTACCATGAGGAGCTGAGAAGAAGGTGTATTCTTTAGCTCTAGGATGAAATGTTCTATATATATCAGTTAGTTCCATTTGGTCCAAGGCTTCAATTAGATTCACTGTGTCCCTGTTTAGTTTCTGCTTTCCTGAACGATCCATTTCAGAGAGCGGGGTGTTGAAGTCACCCACTATTATTGTGTGCGGTGCGATGTGTGCTTTGAGTTTTAGTAAAGTTTCTTTTACGAATGAGGGTGCCCTTGCATTTGGAGCATAGATATTCAGGATTGAGAGTTCTTGATGGTGGATTTTTCCCTTGATCAGTATGTAGTGTCCTTCTGTGTCTTTTTTGATGACTTTGGGTTGAAAATCAATTTTATCCGATATTAGGATGGCTACTCCACCTCGTTTCTTGGGGCCATTTGCTTGTAAAATTGTTTTCCAGCCTTTTACTCTGAGGTAGTGTTTGTCTTTGCCACTGAGGTGCGTTTCCTGCATGCAGCAAAATGCTGGGTCCTGTTTACGTATCCAGTCTGCTAGTCTATGTCTTTTAATTGGGGAATTGAGACCATTGATATTAAGAGAGATTAAGGCATAGTGATTATTGCCATCTGCCATTCTTGACGCTATCTTTATGTTTGAGTGGTTATCTACTTTTGGGTTTGATTCAAGAAGGTTATTATCTCATTTTTTCCAGGGTGTTGTTTCTCTCCCTGTATTGGAGGTTTCCACCTATTATCCGTTGCAGGGCTGGATTTGTGGAAAGATATTGTGAAAATTTGGTTTTATCATGGAATATCTTGGTCTCTCCATCTATGGTGATTGAGAGTTTTGCTGGGTATAGTAGTCTAGGCTGGCATTTGTGCTGTCTTAGTGTCTGCATGAGATCTGCCCAGGATCTTCTGGCTTTCATAGTCTCTGGTGAGAAGTCTGATGTGATTCGGATAGGTCTTCCTTTGTATGTTACTTGGCCCTTTTCTCTTACTGCATTTAGTATTCTTTCTTTGTTTAGAACATTCGGTGTTTTGATTATTATGTGACGGGAGGTATTTCTGTTCTGGTCCAGTCTGTTTGGAGTTCTGTAGGCTTCTTGTATGTTCATCGGCATCTCTCTCTTTAAGTTAGGGAAGTTTTCCTCCATAATTTTGTTGAAGATGTTTACTGGCCCTTTAAGTTGCAAATCTTCACTCTCATCTATACCAATAATCCTTAGGTTTGGTCTTCTCATTGTGTCCTGGATTTCCTGGATGTTTTGGGTTACGCGTTTTTTGCATTTTGCATTTTCTTTGACTGTTGAGTCGATGCTTTCTATGGAATCTTCAGCACCTGAGATTCTTTCTTCCATCTCTTGTATTCTATTGTTGATGTTTGCATCTATGACTCCTGATTTCTTCCCAAGGTTTTCTATCTCCAAAGTTGTCTCCCTTTGTGATTTCTTAGTTGTTTCTACTTCCTTTTTTAGTTCCTGGATGGATTTGCTGAGATCCTTCACTTGTTTGTTTGTATTTTCCTGTATTTCTTTAAGGTATTTTTGCATTACCTCTTTCAGGATTTCTTCCTGATGACCCACGTTCTCCTGCATTTCTCTGAGCGATTTTTGTGTTTCCTCCTCATGGGATTCCATCTGTTGATCCATCGTCTCCTGCATTTCTTTAAGCAGTTCTCGTGTTTCCTTTGTAAGGGCATCTAACCGTTGATTCATTTCTTTAAGCAATTTTTGTGTTGCCTCCTTATGGGCATCCGTCTGTTGACCCATATTCTTCTGTATTTCTTTATGCAAATTTTGTGATTCCTTTGTGAGTGCATCTACCCGTTGATTCATCTCGTTAAGCGATTTTTGTGTTGTCTCCTTGTGCGCCTCCATCTTTTGATCCATGTTCTCCCGCATTTCTCTAAGCGATTTTTGTGTTTCCTTTGTAAGGGCTTCTAACCGTTGATTCATGGTCTCCTGTAACTCTTTATGAGATTTATTTGTGTCCTTCTTGTGATCCTCTAATAGCATCATGAGAAGTGATTTTAAATCCAGATCTTGTCTTTCGGGTGTGGTGGGGTATCCAGGACTTGCTGCTGTTGGAGAGTTGGGTTCGGATGGTCCCACATTACTTTGATTACTGTTAGTAACATTCCTACGTTTGCCTTTTGCCATCTGGATACCTCTGGTGTTAGTTGGTCCTGCTGCCACTGGCTGTTGGTTGGACCTCCTGTGAGCCTGCAAAGCTATTTCTGCCCCCCCTGGATTACCAGGATTCCCCTGGCACCGATTTCTGGGGCCTGCCTGCTCCTGAGTGACTTTGGAGCCCTAATGTGCTTTGCCCCAAGTGATCTTATATTGGGGAGGCCTTGCACATCTAAAGGCTCAGCCTAGTGGATTCCTGGAGCAGAGGTCGCCAAAGGGAGGCTGGCAGGCTCCTGCCCTGTGCAGGGGTGTGTGATCTCTCCTGGGGGGGGGGGAGGGGGCGTCCCTCTGCCAGGCAGAAGTCCCACAGCAGATCTGGCGCGCTGGTCACTGCAGATCAGCCCAGCACCTGGGGGCAGGTTACACACAAGCTGCCTGAACCCGAAGCGATATTATGCCTGTCTGTCTCTGAGCCTGGCGGTCCCAACTACCTGGTCACTGGAGCAAAGATGGCGGAGGGCAGTCTCCGTGGCGCCGCTCACCCTGTGGTCACGATGGCCCGCCGATCTGGCACCCAGACGACCACAGCGCCAACCCGCCCTCGGGCACAGGCGGAAGCCCCAACAGGCCGTGTCCCAAGTGATGTTATATCGGGGGGGAGAGCCTGGGTACCGGTCTCTCCAGCGCAGTCCGCGGGAACAGAGGTCGCGGAAGGGAAGCTGGCAGGCTCCCTCCCTGCGCGGGGTCCCTCCACCAGGCAGAAGGTCCCGCCGCGGAACTGGCGCGCTGGTTACTGCAGATCAGCCCAGCACCTGGGAGCAGGTTACACACAAGCTGCCTGAAACCGAAGCGATATTATGCCTGTCTGTCTCTGAGCCTGGCGGTCCCAACTACCTGGTCACTGGAGCAACGATGGCGGAGCAGAAATTTCTTTCTTGACTAACAGAACAAATATCCTTCTTCCTAATGGTGTCTTAAGTGAACTTACATTTTCTTCATGACTCTCTTACTGACAAGACAAGGAGAATAAGACACTGTAATGTATTTTATGAATATGAAAATCTTCTACTCATTTTCATACTGTATAGATTGTTTAGATTTTACAATTTTTAATACTCCATGTAATTGATTTTTTGATATAAATAAATCAACCCATCAATTAATATTTTTGGATAAGGACAAGTTCTATATTATCTGAAAAAAACTAATTAAATATTTATATTTTCAAGATACTTATGATTGGGAGCCATGTAAACACTTCAGAGATAAAGGATTTTTCTTATATGGTTCCCTGGATAGTCTTTCTCATACCAAATATATTCACTATAATGGGATTGGGTGCAATTGTAGGATCTATTTTTAACAGGACTCTTGTCTATGAAAGCAAAGACTTGGATGAGGGAGGTAATGAAAGCACACAATGTACTTACTCTTCAAACTCAACACAAAATCGAGTTGAGCCCAGTCTGCTATGGTTTTCCTTTCAGTTTTATTGGTAGCCTGTACTTAGAGGCTCTCACATGCTCTGGAGTTTTCTTTAAATGTCCATTTATAAAAGATAGTCAGGGAATTTCTAGTTCCCAGTGTGCCAGAATATCCAAGATGTGTATAGCAACAGAAAGCCCAGAACATGATAATGGTAACAGAAGAAAGTGAAGAAAGAAGAAAAATCAGAATAGTGGAATACTGGTTAACACTTTTCCACAGTTAATGGAAAGAAACACCACAAGTCTAAGAAGCTTAGATAATACATGTTGGATACTCCAAAGAATCGTACATGTGCATATTCAAACTTCAAAAATACAAAATATAAAGACAATCATTTTCAGGTAAAGCAGAGAAAGACCTTGCCTATTGAGGAACAAAGGAATTATATCAAATTTCAAAAATACATTCAAGGAAAGAGTAGAAGAAAATATTTACACCCTGGAATAAGACACAAAGAATTCTGTACCTAGGAAATTATCTTGCAAAGTAACAGAGGAGTGCTTTCTAAGAAAAGCAAACACTGGAGGATCTTAATTCTGGTGAATCTACTTTATAAGAAATCATAAGAGAAGCTTTTCAGTGAAATGGGAAATGAGATAGGTCAGAAGCTCAGGTCTACATAAAGCAAGCACAGGAGAGAATGGTGAAGATAAAGACTTTTACTATTCTCATTCTGTTGATCTAACAAAGAGTTTGCTCAAAATTAGAATAGCCCCAAATACTTGATTATGCTTAGTCAATGTGTTTGACTAGATATGGATGAATAAATACATATAGAAATGCAAAGACTGGCAGCCATAATACAAAAGAGTATATATTAAGGGTGAAGATTATTTTGCTATCTTGAATTCCTTACAGTCTATGGGGTTTTATTTGAGAGTAGCCATGGATTAGTAGGAAATGTACATTGTTTATTTTAATTTATTTACATCTCAAGTGTTATCCCCTTACCTGGTTTCCCCCTCTCCTGGTAAACCCCTCTCCCATACCCCTTTCACCTGCTTCTATGAGGATGTTCCTCCACCCATTCCCATTTCCCCACCCTTGATTCCCCTACACTGGGGCATCTATCAAGCCTTCATAGGACCAAGGAACTCTCCTCCCATTGATGCCTGGCAAGGCAATCCTCTGCTACATATGCAGCCAGAGCCATGGGTACTCCTTGGTTGGTGGCTTAGTCCCTGGGAGCTCTGGGTGGTCTGGTTGGTTGATATTGTTGTTCTTCCTATGGGATTGAAAACCCTTTCAGCTCCTTCAGTTCTTTCTCTAACTCCTCCATTGGAGACCCCACACTCAGTGCAATGGTTGGCTATGAGCAGTCAGACTACATTTGTAAGGCTCTGACAGGGTCTCTCAGGAGACAGCTATATCAGGCTCCTTTCAGCAAGCCTTTCTTAGCATCCACGATAGTGTTGGAGTTTGGTGACTGTCTCTGGGATGAATCCCCAGGTGGGACAGTCTCTGGACGGCCTTTGCTTCAGTCTCTGCTCTGCACTTTGTCTCCATATTTGCTCCCACGAGTATTTTGTTCCCCTTTCTAAGAAGGACCTAAGCCCCCTATTTTGTTCTTCCTTCTTCTTAAGCTTCATGTGGTCTGGGAATTGTATTTTGGGTATTCCGAGCTTTTGGGCTGATATCCACTTATCAGTGAGTGCATACCATGTGTGTTCTTTTGTGATTGGGTTACCTTTCTCAGGATGATATTTTCTAGGTCTATCCATCTGCCTAAGAATTTCATGAATTCATCATTTTTAAGAGCTGAGTAGTACTCCATTGTGTGAATGTACCACATTTTCTGTATCCATTCTTCTGTCGAAGGATATATGGGTTCTTTTGAGCTTCTGTCTATTATAAATAAGGCTGCTATGAACCTGGTGGAGCATGTGTCTTTGTCATACATTAGAACATATTCCAGGTATATGCCCAGGAGAGGTATAGCAGGGTCCTCAGGGGGTACTATCTCTAATTTCCTGAGGAACCTCCAAACTGATTTCCAGAGTGGTTGCACCAGCTTGCAATCCCACCAACAGTGGAGGAGTGTTCCTTTTTCTTCACTTCCTGTCCAACATCTGTTGTCACCTGAGTTTTTGATCTAAGCCATTCTGACTGGTGTGAGGTAGACTCTCAGGGTTGTTTTGATATGCATTTCCCTGATGACTAAGGATGCTGAATATTTCTTTAGGTGCTTCTCAGCCTTTCAAGTTTCCTCAGTTGAGAATTCTCTGTTTACCTTTGTTCCCCATTTTTAATAGGGTTATTTGGTGCTCTGAAGTTTAACTTCTTGAATTATTTGTATATATTGGATATTAGCCCTCTATTGGATGTAGGATTGGTAAAGATCTTTTCCCAGTCTGTTGGTTGCTGTTTTGTCCTATTGACAGTGCCCCTTGCCTTACAGAAGCTTTGAAATTTTATGAGGTCTCATTTGTTGATTCTTGATCTTAGAGCATAAGCCATTGGTGTTCTGTTCAGGAACTTGTCCCCTGTGCCCATGTGTTCTAGACTTTTCCCCACTTTCTCTTCTATTAGATTCAGTGTATCTGGTTTTATGTGGAGGTCCTTGATCCACTTGGAGTTGAGCTTTGTACATGGAGATAAGAATGGATCAACTTGTATTCTTCTACAAGTTGATGACCAGTTGAAAAGCCTTGACACTATGTTATAAGAAACATCCAAAGATTACGTTGAATTATTTTTTCTATTGGCCATCTATGGCTGGGCATACAATCTACTCTTAAGAGTGGTTGGTTTCCCTTGGAGAAAATTTTCACTTTTAAGAGGCTTCTGTGTTAGGGATAGGAACATGTATCCATAACTCCTTTCAAATCTAGGACTACATCTGGTACACACTTTTGCAAGCCTTGTGCATTCTGTCTCCATCTCTGTGAGGTCCCCCATGCATTGACTTTTGTTGCTTAGTTTCAGAGGTTTAGTCCGTTATCAGAATGGAGTGGAGTATGGTAGCATGAAGACAGACATTATGCTACAGAAGTTGAAAGTTCTACATCCAGATCCACTGGCAGCAGGAAGAGATGCTGGACTTGGCTTGAGCTTTTGAAACCCCAAAGCCCACCACTATTACACACTTCTTCAAACAGGACCAGACCTCCTAGTCCCTGTCAAGTAATGCAACTCCTTAATGACTAATCATTCAAAGCATATGGGTGTTCCTTTCCTATTTAAACCATTACATTCCACTCCTTGGTCCCATAGGCTGGTAGCCACACCATAATGTAAAAACTGCATTTCATTCAACTTCACAGTCCTACAGTCTATAATAGCTTAAGGACCTAAAGTCTCATCTGAGACTCTGGCAATCTCTTAACTGTAATCCCCGTAAAGTCAAAATAAAAAAAAAAGATTACATACTTCCAATGTTGATTGGTACAGTGCATTAATTACCATCCCAAAATGGAGGAAAGGAACCATAGTGAGGAAATATTGGACCAAAGCAAGACCTAAAACAAGCAAGGCAAATTCCATACACTGCTTATCCTGACTGAAGATAAAAGGCTTTTCAGACATGCAACATCTTTCAGCTCTGTACCTGCAACATATTTCTCTCTCTTGGGCTGGTTCCATACTCAGTCTGTAACTTTTCTTGGCAAGTATCCCATGGATCTGACATCTTCAACATGTATGTTCTCCAAAACAATCTAGGCTTCATCTTCACAACTTCACATAAAGGTCTCTCTGGGACTTTGTGCAGGGACATCCCTGACACACATGTATCTTTGGTAATATTCCTTATCCAGGGATTCTACTACCCCTTTCTTGTATTCTTGACTCTAAAGCTAGAACCAAGTGACCAAAGGTGCTAAGTTCTGCTGATTGATGAGACTGGATTTGGTCTCCTTATTCAAATACACTTTGAGCCGCTTTCTATTTTTGGTGGTTGCCTTTACTACTTAAACTTTTTCTTCATTCCTTTTCACAAGTTGGAAGCTTAACTGGGTGGAGCCTTGCCCTGAGGTCACCACTTCCTTTATTCCACTTAGCATCAGGCTTTTCTCTGAGCTTGTTATTTCCTTGAGGCCTGAATTTAGCTCCATTCCACTTCCTGCTGCTCTTTTTCCTCAAACTGCACATTTTGTATTTTTTCCTTGCTCAGTTGCAGCTTTTCATTATAGATCTGCATAAGAATGGCCACTAACAACCATGTAGTACAGTCAATACTAGGTTGTCTTGAAATCTCCACTGCCAAGGACATCGATCCAAAATTCTTCAATTTAGTATCAGGCATATTTTTTTTCCAAACAAGGGCATTCTTTGCCAAAATATCACAACAGTTTCTAGGCCACTTACTAATGTTCTTCTCTGAAACTTCTTGAGTTGGTCCATCTTAATCTACATTGCACTAAACACCACTCTCTTTCATGCTCCTGCTTGTATGACCCATTAAGCTACAGTTATGGTGGTCAATTGATTTCCTAATTCAAAGTCCTAAAGTCTATGTTTCACCAACAAGCAGCATGGTCAGGCCTGTCACAGCACTCCTTGGTACCAACTTCTCTCTTAGTGTTCTATTGCTGTGAAGAGATGCCATGATCATGGCAACTCTTATAAAAGAAAACATTTAATGGGGCTGGCTTACAGTTTCAGAGGATTAGTCCATTATCATCATAGAGGGAAGCATGGCAGCATACAGGCAGACATAGTGCTGAAGAATTTGAAAGGTCTACATCTGAATCAGCAGGCAACAGCAAGTGAGAGATCCTGGGATGTGCATGAGCTTTTGATACTGCATATCCTACCCTCAGTGATACACTTCTTCCAACAAGGTCACACCTCCTAATCCTTGTCAAGCAGTGCCACTTGCTAATAACCAAACATTCAATTATATGAGCATATTGGGGAGGGGCATTTCTATTAATATCACCACAATACCTAGGAGTGGTATAGTTGGATCTTGAAGTAGATAGATTCTAACCTTCCTGAGGAGCCACTAAATTCCACAGTGTGTGTTTGAAATTCTGATAGAATTCTGTGCTAAAACTGTCTAGCCCTAGGCTTTTTTGGTTGGGAGAGTTTTAATTATTGCTTCTATTTCACTGTGGGTGATAGGTTTGTTTAAATTGCTTATCTGATTTTGATTTAATTTCTATAAGTGGTATGTGTCTAGAAAATTACCAATTTCTTTTTGATTTTTTTCAATTTGGTGGAGTACAGATTTTGGAATAGGTTATTATAATTCTCTCAATTTCCTTGGTGTCTGTTGTTATATCCTTCTTTTCATTTCTAATTTTGTTAATTTGGATATCCTCTCCCTCTCCCTCTCCCTCTCCATCTCCATCTCTCTCTCCCTGCCTTTTGGTTAATTTGGATAAAGATTTGTCAATCTTATTGATTTTCTCAAGAACTGGCTCTTTGTTTCATTGATTCTTTGTATTGCTTTTGTTGTTTATTTGTTTCTGTTTTATTGGTTTCAGCCCTGAGTTTATTTTTTCCAATCTACTTCTTTTAGGTGTGATTTCTTCTTTTTTTAAAATAGGGCTTTCAGGTGTGTTGTTAAGTTGCCAATAAGAGATCTCTACTTTTTTTTTTAATATAGGCACTTAGTACTATGAACTTCTCTCTTAGAACCATCTTCAACCATCTCCATTGTGTCCCACAAGTGTGGGCATATTGTGCTTTCATTTTCTTTCAATTCTAAGAAAGTTTTTAATTTCTTTCTTGACCCACCATTTTCAACCAGTAGCAAGTTGTTTTGCAAGCTTTTTTTCCTTTCTTTTCTTGATTTCTAGCTTTAATCTGTGGTGGTCAGATAGACTGAACCATCTATTTCTTCTATTGTATCTTTTATGCTTGAGATCCTTTCTTTGATCTCTTATGGTCTGTTTGTCTAGCTTGCCTATGAGGTTCCATTTGTTTTCATAGATTTCTTTAAGGGATTTATTTATTTCTTCTTTAAGGACCTCCTGCATGTTCACAAAGTCTATTTTAAGGTCTTAGTCCTGGGCTTCAGCTGTGTTGGAATACTCAGAGCCTGGCATGATAGGGTTGCTGAACTCTAGTGAAGACATACTGATATAGCTTTTAGTGACTGTGTTTTCACACTGCCTTCTAGGCATCTGGGTTTGGAAAGATTACAGTTCTAGGTGCTAATTTCTGGTCTTGTCTTTGTTGGGAAAGTATTTATTCCTTGGTTTCTGTTGCCTTCTTTGATTTTTAGGAGAATGTGATGGCTCTGTGTTGCCTGGTTAGAAATTTTTTTGGTTTCCTGAATGGTTCTGTATTATTATGCATTGGGAGCTGACATTTATGAATGGGGTTGGAATATGAGGTTGAGGGCTGAGGATTTCCACAGGAGGGAGAAAGGAGGGTGTTCCACCAGGGTCTGGTTAGTCCCCTAAAAATGGGAACAGGGTGAGGAGAGGCCAAAGCAAATAGTCTGCTACAGAGCTGCAGATGAGCCTGAGGGATCGGATATGGCAGAGAGGAGGGAGAGCGAAGATCTGAAGCTTACTTACCTGCTTGGTTGACCCACTTGCTTCTCTGTTAGACCAGAATAACATGTTCCCAGAGAAAGCCTGCTTGAATTAGGGTCTGGGATAACTGCATGAGTGGGGATAAAGGATGAAAGAGAAGATGTGTCTTATCAGCTGGGTACAGAGGCAAAGATGAGAGAGAGTCCACAGCAAGTGGTTTGCTACAGAGATGGTGTACTGGCTGGTTTTGTGTCAACTTGACACAAGCTGGAGTTATCACAGAGAAAGGAGCTTCAGGTGAGGAAGTGCTTCCATGAGATCCAGCTGTAAGGCATTTTCTCAATTAGTGATCAAGGGAGAGGGGAGGGCCCCTTGTGGGTGGTCTCTGGGCTGGTAGTCTTGGGTTCTATAAGAAAGCAAGCTAAGCAAGCTAGGGGAAACAAGTCAGTAAGTAACATCCCTCCATGGCCTCTGCATCAGCTCCTGCTTTCTGACCTGCTTGAGTTCCAGTCCTGACTTCCTTTGGTGATGAACAGCAATGTGGAAGTGTATGCTGAATAAACCCTTTCCTGCCCAACTTGCTTCTTGGTCATGATGTTTGTGCAGGAATAGAAACCCCAACTAAGACAGATGGGGAAAAGAATGAGGGATTGGATTTGGAAGAGAGGAAGGAGCAGTAAAGATCCATGCTTAGGCTACCTGTTACTCTGGCAGGAGTGGCCTGCAGGTTCCTGGGGAATGTCTGCTAGAGTAGGGGGCTGGGATAAAGCAATGAATGGTGGGACAAAAATTGGAGGGGAAGATCTGTAGGATCCACTGTTAAAGAGGGTAAGAAAAAATGGAGGTCTGCTACAGAGATGGTGTTCTGCTTCCCTGGTTTAGAGTGGCCTGCAGGCTCCCATGGAATCTAGTTTGATTTTTATTGCAGTGATAAACACCATTACCAAAGAACTTGGGGAAAGACATGATTTATTTCAGCATACAGCTTAAAGTCCATTGTGAAAGGAGGTTGAGGCGGGAGCACCAGGCAGGAACCTCCGTGCAAGAACTGACTCAGACACCATGGAGGATGACTGCTCCTTGCTGGTTTGTGCCTCCTGGTTTTCTTAGCTAGCTCTCAGCTAGGACTCAGGATTATCTGCCCAGGGATAACACAACCCTCAGTGTGCTGAGCCTTTTCACAATTATCATTAATTAGAAAAAATGCCCCACAGATGTGCTCACAGGGCAATCTGATGGAGGCAATGAACATCAGCTGATGTTGATGCCAATTTCAAATCTTTGCTACTGAGAGACTCTGCCAGAGCCTGACAAATACAGAGGCAGATGCTCGCAGCCAACCATTGAACTGAGCACGGAGTCCCCAATGGAGAAGTTAGAGAAAGGAGTAAAGGAGCTGAAGGGATTTGCAGCCTCATAGGAAGAACAACTATATCAACCAACCAGATCCCCCAGAGCTCCCAGGGACTAAACCACCAACCAAAGAGTACACATGGAGGGACCCATGGCTCCAGTTGCATATCAGGCATCAATGGGAGGAGAGGTCCTGTGGAGTGTATAGGGGAATGCCAGGGTGGGGAGGCAAGAGGGTGGGTGGGGGAGCACCCTTATAGAAACAGGGGGAGGGCAGATGGGATAGGGGGTTTCCAGAAGGGAAACTGGGAAAGGGAATGACATTTAAAAATAAAATCTTTGCTGCAAACCTTCCATGTTGGAGTGTGTTTTTGGTGTGATAAAAGTCAGATTGTATGCTTACGGGCAGAAAGTCTATAAAAAGTCTCCACATCATTCCCTCAAATTTGTTATAAACCTAAAACTGCTTTTTTTTTTTTTTTTTACAGATCCAGCTGATGGACTTTAAGAACAAATGTTTTCCAATACGACTTCAAGATTACTTTTCCCATCCCATTCTTCAAACTCTCCCGATTACTTGAAAAACTTCAATAAAGTCGGAAAACTCATAAGAGACTAACTCATGTCTATTGAGCTTGGGAAATAAATCAGAGGATCCTGTCTGTGCGAGAAGGAAGGCGGTGCTTGGAAGAGGCTGCAGGAATTTTGAGCAAAGGCAATCAAAGGGAACACTCTGACATAATTCGATAAAAGAGAGAACTAAGCACAGATAGGAAGACAGGAGTTTCTCCAGCTTTCTCCTGATGCATAAGAAGGCCATTAGGCTATTTAAAGTTAGATCTTAGGGTATGAGATCCCGGAAGGTAAGGAACTTTGATATTATCAGAACACACAGAGCTGACCAAAGATAGTGGAAACACTCATGACCTACTCTAGGTGAAGACACATATTTTGATTTTTCACTTATTTGAAACTGTTTTGATCTTCATATACAGTTATTTAATAAATTCCTTTTAGAACCATGGTCTTAAATTTTAAAGTTGCCTTTGAAACTATCTTACCGGAGATAGGATGTATATAGAAAAGGAATGGGCTCTATACACATGCACACTGACATACAGCTGCAAATGAAGTTCATGTAAAACCAGCGTTCACAGCAAGAATCTAAATATCACCAAAGTTCCTACTTGATAATATCTAATAATTTGTAAGTAATGTAGTTAACTGTATGTTCACTGTTTGTCTTTTACAGTAAATGCTCAGCAGTGTAGGTGGTTTGGGTTTCCTCATGATCTTGCCAATAATTTTTCCTACTCTTTTGTCGTTCTGGTAGACATGCATATAAAATATATCTTAATTTTAATTTGCATCTAGCCAATGACTAATGAAGTTGCAAACTTTTGAGGCAGTGGGGCACTGGCCTTGAACACACAGTGCAAGTACTCTAACACCCAAAGGTATCGCCAAAGGTCCTTATTTTTTTGACACTAGCTGAACATATAAAAGTATCTTCTCATGGTCTTTCTTGCTCTTCTTCTCTCTCCTGTTTGTTTCCTGCCTTATTCTTCCTGTCCCCTACCTCAGCTTCTTTCCTCCTTCTCATTTTCCTTCTCCTCTTTATCCCCTTCCTCCTATTCTTGTTTCTCTTCCTTCCCTTCTTTGATGCAAGGTCTCATATGTCCCAGGTTGATCTTGAACTGGCTATATAGCTAAAAATCGATCTTGAACTTCTGATCCTCCTGCCTCTACCTCCTGAATGCTAGGATTACAGGTGGATGCCATCATGCCTGGTTCATAGGATTCTTGATATATTCTTAGGAATTGGGTCAACTATGCATTGGCTGCCAAGGTATGTGAGTCAAGTGAGACATGCAACAGACATGTGAGTCATATGAGGTATGCCTATTGCTTGTAGATAGGCAGCAAAGAACATCAGAAACTTAGGATTTATCATAACTGATATCCAAAATGCAGAAAAGTTGACCTAGGTGGATACAATCAACTTAACATATATTACCTAGACTATAATAAGAGACTTTGTAAAGAAGCCCACTCTGGGTTTCATATATGTAGGGTAGATGGCTAATAAGCCACAATTCTAAAGGACTTCTATTCTAGGTGAAAGCCCAACAGAATCTAGGCTATTCTAGTCAATTTCCTCTTATCTCAGGATACTTCATTTGTAACAAATTCTACAATTATCCTTGAGAAATATAAACAAAATGTGCAGATGACTGGCTTGGGCCATGCCGAGTAGAGGAACTGTCCTGAAACAGTCAAAATCCCTCCTCGATAGCTCCCACTTTCATACTGTTCTCTCTTTAATTATCTATTTATTCTCTACTTAATTCTTAATTTGTAATTGTGTACAGGCATGTCTGTGTGAGGATATGTGCATATCTACATGTTCATCTAAGATATAGAAAAGTAATTTTCAAAGATTTCATTTTAAAAGATGTGTATGTGTGCACGGGGGGCAGTGTGGATGTGAGTTTAGGTGCTAGTGGAGACCACGCTGTCAGATTTCCCCAGCATCTAGAGTTTCAGGCCTCTGTGGACTTCCAGGCATGGATGATGGAGTTCAGTTGAACTTACTTTCTAGCCCCTCTGAAAAACATTTAGTTTCATCTTATATCCTTCAACCTTGCAGAATTTACTAATGAGATTTTAAAAATTAAGAAGTATATATCCTTGGGGGAAAAGTGGGCCCAGTTATGTGCTTTGTAGCAAAGAGCATAGGAGGTCTGCTCTCAGCAAAAACAAAGACAACAAATCAATTTGTAGCTAACATCTTTCACATAGTAAAATTCTGGTCAGATGGGTGCACTGGAGAATTCTCTATTGCATCTGAGAAAGAAAACTGAAAATTTACACAAACTGACCTTTAGACCAAACCTGGTAGGAATTTTAAAAAAGTAAAACTCTGGGTAAAAAGGAGGCTCACAAGGCAAAGATGTTTGCCACAAGCCTGAGCACCTGCTGCTATCAATCCATGGGACCCACATGTGGAAGGAGAGAACTGACTTCTACAAATTGTTCTCTGACTTTATACACAAACCACCGTGGCATATATATTGACACATATCAACACATATATGCATACACACATGCGGGTGCACAAAACAACAAATGAATACACGTAAAGAAAAAGAATAAAGAAAAGAAAAACCAAAAAGCCCAAATTGCTAAATAGTATCAAAACAAATTCATAACTATATTAATATAACATATCATGATTAAGGGTATAATATTCAGGGGTCCAAAACCAGTTTAATATGCCTAAAATTTTTCAGCACAATTTATTATTAAAATGGAACAATGGAGACATAAGTTTAGGGGTGGGGAAAGTTGATAGAGAACTTACCTAGCATTCAGGAAACCCTAGATTTGATCTCATGCTGCCCAAAGCAGGCATTTTTTGTGTAAATCTCAGAATTGAAGAGGTGAAGAAAGGATTATCAGAAATTCAAGGTCATCCTTAGCTGCTTAGTAAGATGGAGATGATCCTGGGCTATACATGAAAGGCCATGTCCCAGAAAACAAAGTAAACAAAATAAAGTGCCTCAAGATACTTTATATCATGACATCCAAAACCAGAAATTGATATGATAACATTCAACATGTATATGATAAGATGTCTAAGCATATTAACCATATTAACCATTGCAAGTGTCAAAGCGCCATATGTCAAGTTGTCTGGACCATGTAATACTTTCCTGATTCCTTTTTTTCTTTTCTCTGGTTTTAGCTATTGTGGGCCTACAAGGGACAACTGTGCCAGAGATTTGGAGGTCAGTGCTAAAAGTGACACCTTAGCTTGCTGCTCAAATGACTTACAGCATTAGAAGGGACAGCAGCTAGCCAGTCTTGCAATTGCTTTATACCCTTGCCTTCACTGAATTCCCCCATCAGATTCATTGACTCCCTGCCTCAAGAGTGTGTTTAGCTTTGTAACGCAGTATAACAGCTTCTCCTACATGAAATGCACACCACCAAGAACGGGGAAAAAAAACCCAAAAAGGCACAGGTTCCAGTAGATTCTTTTCTCATAGGTTGCAGTTCATGTTTGTAGGTTACCCGTTTGAATCAATCACTTTGTTTTTACTGCTTATCCTATTGATTTCCATCTTCAGCATCAGATACACAATCAGATGCTTTCAGAGACTGCTCAACCAGCATCCACAACTCATAGTTACAAGAAACAATTGATCAATTGATCTGTAAACAGACACAGACACCTAACTTGCAGTTAACCTTGAGCTCACTAATGAATTATTCTGTAGCTCCCTCTAAATTAAAGAGTAAGCCAACACACCCAATGCTTTCCTGGAGATACTCCCCCAAATAGAGAAATAAAGAGCACTGTGGTCAGAGAGAAAGATGCTAGAATACTTATAATCTCAAATGTTATGGTCATTGGTATAGACATACATATTGAATCCATATCAAACAATACTAGAACACATACGTTTAACACATAAGCACAAAGAATTTAAGCCAAACAAGTGAAAGTTCCTTAAATATAGAAAACTCATGTAAGCTCTAGGGAACACAAGTCTAATCTGTGGTGACAGGGCCAATTAATGGTCTGAGGATGGACTTTGGTGCAAGATTAACTCACAGGAATATACACACAGTTATTCATACTCTAAGGTGGACTTTCAAAATGGTAAGACCTTAAATAAGCCATTTCATATCTCTGGAGAAAAAATAAACTAAAGCTTTAAAAGGAAATATTTATCTATTTGATTTCCATTTAGCTTGAGATTAAAATGGAAAACATCAGAATCAGTTGGGGCATGCAATATAATGTTCTAGGATAATGTAGACATTTTACATCCATGAAGTCTCATGCCATTGTTAAAAATCACATGTGGTAATTGCACATTTGAACATTCCCATGGCAATTGAGACGTTATAATGTGTTATTACTTAATTTTAAATGGCTTACATTTAAACAGCCATGAGTCTGATGGCTACTCTATAGCACAGTCCACATGTAAGTATTTTTTTTAATCTCAATCTACTATTGTGTGAGTCAATAGCTCTAACCAGTAATAAAGAAAAGTCACTTTCTATTCTAAGTTATCATAGAGTTGAACTAGTTTAATTATGTGGCACATGAGTTAACAGTCTATGATGTAGTATTAATTATAGATGGCATAGTATAACTCAAAAGATGAATTGCAAATCTGTTCACTCTAAACCCTTCTCTAATTGATGTGTACAGTAGATCAATCTTCATGTGGGATAGTCTGAAAATATATGAAAACAACTTGGGTATATTTTAAATAGTGATCGATGAAACAAAAACAGTGGTTTTAAATTATTTTCGGAGAAATAAAAATATTGCTTGTAGTTAGTAAATACTACCTTCTAATATACTGACAGAAAATTTTCAGTCTTTAAAATTGTGTGTGTGTGTGGGGGGGTGTGCGCACGTGTGTGTGCACGTGTGCACGCGCATGCGCTTATATATGTGCAGATGTGAATGTGTATGCTTGTGAGAGCTACAGGATGACGTCAGGTGTTTTTCTTAATTTTGCACTCCTTGATTCTATTGAGACAGAGTCTCTCACTGAGCTTGGAACTTGCTGATTGGCTAGACACGCTGTCCAACAAGCCCCTGGGAACTTCCTGGGAACTCCTCCTTCCAGCTCTGGAATTACAGGTATGCACTGTGGCTCCTGTTTGTTATATGACTGCTAACAATCCAAATTCAGGCCCTCATATATACACAGTATGCAAATTATCTCCTAACCTCTCACTCCTTTCCAATAACAGAAAATAAACTCTTGATGTTTTTCTTGAATTTGACCATCCCCAAAAGCCTAATTATTAAGTCACTACCTTAAATTTCCTTAAAGATGTGGACAGTGCTGTTTTTGCTATTTTTAAGCATTTGTTAAACCAGATGTGCTGGTACTATCTCAAACTCCAGCACTCAGGAGGTAGAGGCTGGGGCATTGAGAGTTTCATGAGCACCTTGGGCTTCTGAGTGAAGCCTTGTCTTTAAAACCAGATCAAAACAAAAAAATGTAATTTTTAGTTATTGAAGAGACATTTCTGTGAAGAACAAAGTTTGAAACTAATATTTGGGTTTTTTTTTAAAGAATGAAATAGACATTTGAGTGACAGTGCATGCAATAGATGGGATTGGCATGCCTGGTTGGTGTTTAGCACTTAAATACTAGGAACATGGTATTTTAGGGGCTCTACAATGTTTTACTGTCATTTGGAACCTGATACAGTTTTAAGAAATGCCTATCAAGTATGCAAGGAAAGTGGAAATCATGCTTCTTTTATGAGGGCAAGTCCATATGCAAGAGAATGTCAAGCAAAATAAAGATTCTGCCTCAAAGTTTCATTTGAATTCATACACACACATACACGCACACACACCATTTTTCGCAGAGTTTTGGGTGCCACATTTCCATGGAAATGGAACCAATGAGAGACATGGACAATGGAGTCTTGTGAATGGAACTCAAAGGAAACCTCTTACGTTTTAAGCTCTGTTTATAAATTGTCCCACAGTCACAGACTCTCTACCTTTCCTTTAGCAGGTCTGAAACAGCACACCTTGAATTCAGGATCATACCACATTGGTAATATCTTCTAAGCAATTGTTTGAAAAATGTGTTTGGTTAGAGTACAATCTTATCTCCCTGAAATATTAGCCTCCAAAATGAATGATCAAAGGACTTTATTCTAAGAGAAACCATTATAGAAAATCTCTATCCATTTTCAGTGTTTATTGTAGTGCTTATCTTAGTACTCATCCACATATAATTGATAGTAGTTATGTTACTAGTCCTAATTCTCTAAAAATCTCATTAGCCTTTATAAGTCATTTATTCACATACCTTATCAAAACAGGTTCCAATGCAAACATCTTTAAGTACTTTCCTTTTAAAATGGAGCCTCATGTAGGTATACATCTTGATTTGTGCAAATCACATCAGATTCTCTATCAAAATAGTATTTTGTATGACTGGTGGCTGTGTATTGTACATGAAAAGTTTTAATGCATTATTAATTGTCTGCAGTTTCCTGTTGACTGACATGCTCAAATAAACAAAAGACAAAGCTACAAAGAAGTGGGTCTCAAGGGCTCCCTGATTTCTGGCTTTCTAGTTAATGTGCTTGGCTGAAGCCAGTTGATCTGTCTAAGCCTCACTTTAAGAGGCAAAGGCATAAAAGAAGAATAATTTACATGTTATCCTGCTCTTAAAAGAATCTCATGTGATTTTTAAAAATATATGCATTATTTTATGTAAGGTTCATAAGTAATAATTTATATTTCTTAGATGTATAAGAGAGATTTAAATAATGAAGGGCAAGTACCAATAGGAAGAGGAAAATAGATGCAAATTGGAAGGGGCTTGCATCAGATAATCCATACAAGTGTTGTTTACGCCAATATTCTAGGATTCTTTGTTTGAAAATGGCTGCATTATTTATCTTATTTAGTTTTCCTGGTTCTCTGTTTTCATCCTTTTCCACATCTAGTGACTAGATAAATATACCATAAGAAATACATTATATTCTCAATATTTTGTATCAGAATATATTTTGCAAGAATTGTTTTCAAGGATTTGGGGAAAATTAAATAAAATTGGTTAGAGTTAGGAATTTACTTTGTATCATAGAATATTAACCCATGCTGGTTATAAATTTATATGTGTATTTAAATCCTGCATTTCAGTAAGATGTACTTCCTGAGTCTTCCTTTATTCATAATTACCTTCTCTTGGGGTATGACATAGATCTAACTTACTTTTAAGCTACCTTTCAGCACCATAATGACTATTCATTTGGGGAGTGTTTTCTTAAAGATGGTCAGCTCATAGGAAGTATCTTAGCTTACTAGTTATTGCCTTTATGCTTTATTATGTTTATGTAGACTTTTCTTACGTGACATTCCTTATGTATTTTTGAACCTTTCTTTATATTAGAGCAATGTTGGTATGTAGGACTCATCCTGAGTAAATCTCTGGGTGATCCTGTGATGGCTGCCTGGTGTGCGTGCTGCAGTGACTCTACATATTCCTAGGAAGAGTTATCCTGTTTTCAGGGTTGTATTAGTCAGGGTTCTCTAGAGTCACATAGTTAGGGAATTTGTTGATGACTTACTAGTTTCTAGTCCAACTCCCCAACAATGGCCACAAGCAGCTGTGGATGGAAGTCCAAGAATCTAGCAGTTTCTCAGTTCCACAAGGCAAGCAGGCAAGGAAGAGTGAGTCTTCCTTCTTCCAATGTCCTTATATAGGTCTCTAGCAGAGGGTGTGACCCAGATTAAAGGTGTGTGCCACTGTGCCTTTAATCCCAGATGACCTTAAACTCGGAGATCTCCTTGTCTTAATCTTCTGGAATTCATAACCACTATGCTTCAAGATCTCCATGCCAAGATCCAGGTCAGAAATTTGTATCTCTGAGCCTCCAGATTAGGATCATAGGTGAGCCTTCCAATTCTGGATTGTAGGTCATTTCAGATATAGTCAAGTTGACAACCAGGAATAGTCACTGTAAGGGTCAACTACAGGTGCCAGATAGGGACATTTTAGTTTGTGTGTCACTCTTTATTTGATCTCTATAATACTGTTTTCAAAAAAAAATCTAATATCTATAACATTCCACAATAGTTGTGTGTGTGTGTGTGTGTGTGTGTGTGTGTGTGTGTAGTGTTGATGTTATTTTCCTGGGTTACATATCCCATGATTATACAGCACAACCAAGCCTGCAATTTCATGACTTTTTAAATGTTTCATTAAACAATACAGGAAATAGGAAAAACTTGATAGTTTTACATTTGTTTCTTTTCATCATGACAATAAAATGTATAGAACACTGTGTGTATATATAATATGGAACTGGAAGGTAAGTTTTTAATCTGGGGATGACAAAGAGAGACCACAAATTCAATATTATCAACCAAGTGCAGTTTGCTATATCCTAGGCACTGTGCCAATTAATTAATGAATGCACAGACAGCAATATTCAATTGTCAAGAAGACTTTTAGAGATTCTGCAAATAATAGATATACAGAGGTTAATAATGCTCAGTCCTTAACTATACCAAAAGCAAAACGACAATGCACATACAAACATACATACACACGTACACACAGAGAGGCAGACAGAGACAGACAGACAGACAGAGACAGATAGATAGACCAATAGAGCCAGGCAGAGAGACAGAAAGAGTACTTACTACTTGTAATCTAATTACTTTATAAATCCCCTTACTATCTCTAGTATAGCACAACTAAAAATAATTAAAGAATAAATAACAGTTCAGTGATGGCAGTTTTGAGTCACTAAATTCCTATGACTAGAATAAATGAATCTTTTGTGGGAATGTAGAGTGGGTTGGAAACAGTTTGTAGACAGAACAAGGAGTTCCCAAATAGGTACAGATTTTAGTGATAAAACTGATCCAGTTTGGGGATGTTTTCATATGTATTTGCTCTTTGAGAATACAAATATCAGTTTATTAGATCCACTGAAATGCAGAGTATCATATAGATTTTCTTCATATTTTAATAAGAAGGGTGAATACTGATTAGAACATGGATCATTTCAGTCATAGGTACATTCCACAAATACATTATGTTCTGTCCACAAACATTTATAAAGTGTTTTCCTACAGAAGATACATATGGTTTAACAAATACAGAGAGTGTTTTATTTAGGGTTACTTAGCCCAACTCTATAGTGCTTTTCAATAACGTTTGTTCAAGAATCAAATCACTCAAATATTATTTTAACCTTTAAAACAAGAGCAAACTAAATTTAGACCATTACTGGCTTCTTATTTTTGCCTGTCCTAAGTTCCCTCCTAGTGTGACCCCACAGAATATCAGGGGTCATCTGAAAATCATCAGATCCCTCCAGAAATCTTCTTTCTAGATAAACAAATTGTGATCCAAAGATGTTAATGGTTTGTACTTCTCAAGAGCACAGGATTCTATATCCTGCCACAGAGGAGACTTGCTCACCCATGATTATTACTGCTCTATTTACAGTAGTAAAGGAATGGAGACAGCCTAGATACCTATCAACTGATGAACAGATAATGAAAATGCAGTGCATACACACAATGGGATCTTACTCGACTGAAAAGACAAATGAAAATCTAACAAAAGGTCTATCTCTTGTGCAGAAAACTTTTAAATTACTGAGATAACCAAGGCATATAAAAACAGATTCTAAAACAACTGAAAGAAATTTCATCTTCCTGAGTGTGTATATTAAATATCATTTAGATGCAAATGCCTTCTAGTTTAACAATTCCATCTCAAAACAGCAATATAGTATCAGTACATACACACACTATGTTATAGAACAACAGATAGATAGATAGATAGATAGATAGATAGATAGATAGATAGATAGATAGATAGACAGACAGACAGACAGACAGACATAGATACATAGGTAGATAGATACATAGATAGGTATATAGATAGGAACATAGATACATAAATACATAAATGAACACATAGATAGATAGATAGATAGATAGATAGATAGATAGATAGATAGATAGATAGATAGATAAGACAGACAGACAGATAGATAAAGGTGTGGTAGCATTCAGATTGTTAATGTGGCAGCTTTAAATCACAGGAATAGTCCTGGGTGAGCTGGGTAATCTAGTGTAGGAATAACAAGGGTCCCCAAATTGGATGATGAAAAATTCCAGTTGCTTCCGCAATGCCAATATATCTTGTCTTAGGTCATTACATTTCTGTACATGCATGTCAGTGATGGAGAATATTATATGAGTCTAGAAAACATGTTGTATTCATTGCATCCTTATTGAGTCATTACCTGAACATACCACCCCCCCCCCCCAATTAGTCTGGTCTGCTCTGGTCTGGTCTGGGATACTTTTCAGAGCTTTCAGACTCCCATCCAACACTGAGCTGGTTTCTAATTTAATATAGTGCTTAGAAAGAGTCTGTGAGCATAGCTTCACCCATGTGAAGCTCTTCTTGGATTTCTTTGTTACTCTACTACTTCCTGGGTGCTTGAGAGCACATTGTCTATAACTATTGGTTCTATCTTTAGAAAACAAACTACTACACATAAACAGTCATTCATTCTGCAATATTCTCTTTTACCTAGGATGCTCTAGCAGTCAGGGCTGCTGTGCTTACAGCTGTACTGCAAGTCTTGGGGTGTGGGTGTGTGTGTGTGTGTGTGTGTGTGTGTGTGTGAGAGAGAGAGAGAGAGAGAGAGAGAGAGAGACAGAGAAAGAGACAGAGAGAGACAGAGACAGAGAGACACAGAGAGAGAGACACAGAGAGAGACAGACAGAGAGAGCAAGAGAGAGAGAGAGAGAGAGAATGCACTTGTATGCGTCCATGCTTGTGTGTATAGATGCACAAATGTGTGTGTTCATGCATATGGAGAGCAGACGTTGATCTCAGATACCATTTCTCACAGTAGCCTCTCCCTGGGAATTAAGGCTCACTGACCAGTGAGGCTGGCTGGTTTCTTTTCATTTTGCCAACACTTAGATTACATGGTTTGCCACCATGCTTAATCTGACTGTCTTTGTTTTTGTTGTTGTTGTTGTTATTTTGATTTTGTTTTTTAACATAGAATTAGGACTAAACTCAGGTCCTCAGGCTTATGTTGCTGACACCTTACTAATGGATCTATCTTCCAGCCCTTGCTATGCATCGTATATGAATTAATTTCATGTAACACTTGCAACAAGTATGAGGTCCTGTAACCCGTTTACCATCTACATCATCCATGTTTCCTTTGCTAGGAAACTAAAATAAAGCTGAGAGAATTTGGAAAATTACATGCCGGGCTCCTAGACAGTGGGCTTTACTGTCTTGTTTCAACCTTGGCACTTTGCCTCTTGAGTCTGAGCGCTTAATCAACACCATCTGACAGCTCTTCAATATGTCCATATAAAAAAGTCCACCTTCATAAATCACTTGTGATGCGGAGAGAGGAGGCTCTCGCTAAAAATGTTAAGGCTATCATCCCCCAAATGACGGGTCCAGCCAAGGGAGTGGATGAGAGCTGAAATTCTGTCATCGCAAGGTAGAGCTATTTCAGAATTGCCTCCAGCCCAGGATTTTATGGGACAGTTTCCTCCTTCAGGAGATGCATGGGTCTGTTAATGAAGACAAACAGTGCTGCCATATACCGCACTCACAGTCTCGCGGAGCAGAGCTCAAGAGTTCACTGTGCACAGCCTGAAGAGGACATCTCAGTGCTTCCAGAGCGATGCGGACTCTCTATGGTTGAGAGCAGAAATAGAAAGACTCACAGGGTAGCTGCAGTGGGGCTTGTGTGGCTCCAGCCTGGTGCTCACATCAGGGCTCAGACACCCACACCTAGGCGGCAGGGATGATTAGGTGTGGTTAGGTCACAGCACACCCCATAATGGAGGCCAGGCTTAAGCTCGGGTTTCAATTCTGTTTTATAGGGTTAACTACTGAGTAAGGGGAAACAGAAATGAAGGTTTCTGGTTTGTGGGCAACAATGAGTCTGTGGGTGTTTATGTAGGGCAGTCAAGCTGAAGTTGTACCTACATTCATTTTCTTTACAATTTATTTTATTGTGGTAACAACATTTAGCATGAGACCTACTCTCTTATCAAATATTTAAATATAGAATGCATGATTGTTGATTACAGGTATAAGGCTACAGGGAAGGTCTCCACAGTTTATTCATCTTGCTTAAGTGAGGGCTTATGCCTCGTGATTAGCAATTCCCATCTCTCCTTCCTCCTAACCCCTGGCAACCATCTTTCTACCCTTTGCTTTCATTAACGTGAGGACTGCAGAGCCTCTGAATAGGTGAAATCATGCGGCATTTGTTTTTCTTGTTAACTGAAAGACAATCTGAGCCCCTGAGAGATGACACGACATTTTCAAATTTGACACAACCAAAATCATAACCCAGAAATCCTGATTCCAGTCTAGTGCTCCTGTGGGTAAATATAATGTCTCTCATTTAGAAAAGATTGATAAATGCTGGTTGCACCGAAGCAAAATAGAAATGATGTCATTTTATTTTTCAATCACTGGGGGACATGCAGTGAGGAATGATCTTATAAATATATAGTAATGCTTATACACATGTTATTTATCTATACTATATAAAATTATTAAAATAATGAAAATAAAATGTATATAATGTAAATGTAGATATGGGAATTATTAAAATGTTAGAAATGTAAAGTTATAGCCTGATAATGAGCAATTGGATCTCAACTCTTGGGAGGTAGATTATTCATTTCCCTAAGGGAGCTAAGAAGCTATTGGATTAGTAAAGAGTAAGGTACTATTAGAGATGCCCATTAATTATGTTAATATAGTAACATTGAATAAACAGCTAAGAGGATAATTAATATATGTCATAATATATCAGATTTAGTAAACAGTTATTTTATGTCTTACACAAAGTAACCATTCAATAAATGCTTAATGCTATTTGCATGCCAAATAAGCTATAAAGCATCATAGTAGCATTTGTCTAAACATCTAGTCAAACCTGTGATTAATATATCTATATATATATGTGTGTATATATAAATACATATATATACATATGTAACATATGTGTGTGTGTTACCAAGAAGAGTTATCCAAATTTATTTTGATTCAAATCACATGTTTTCATTTTAAAAGATATTTCTGTATTTTTGAGAATTTCCTATAGATATGCAATGATATAGGGTCATATGTACTCCCAATTCCCGTCTACCCCATATACCTCCAACACATCCTTTCTCAACTTCATGTCTTTTGTTTTTCATAAGCTATTAAATCCAGTTAGTGCTTCCCATATAAACATGGGTGTGAGCCTACCCACCAGAACATGGAAAACCTAATGACCACATTCTCATAAAATTTTGATTCTCTATTTATTCAGGAGTTACCCACAGCTAATATCTCCTCTGTAAGGAATGGGGCCTGAGATAGTCTTCCCCATCTCTTTTGGGATTTGGGATTCGTTTGATCTTGCACAGGTGTCTACAACTGATGTTAATTCTTGAGTATCACAGCCATGTCATTCTGAGAAGACATTTCTGAGTGTTCATCTCCATCTTCTGACTCTTACATTCTTTTTGACTCCTATTCCAGAACATTCTCTTGGCCTTGGTGGTGGTGGAGTTAATGTAGATGTCCCATCTAGAATGAGTCTTTATCTGTTTTGAGTTGGGTTGTGAAATAGTAGACTTACAGATGCCTTTTTCTCCCCCTTCCTTCTGAAGTAGCCTGCCATTTCACCCACTGTTACTCATACTTCCCACACCCCTCAACTGCTTAAGCCTCTCTGCACCAAGTTTTCCTTTATATTATTTGCTTTTAACCTACTATCTACCCTATGCCATAACCTACTGCAAAAGGATCCCTTTCTAATTTCCTAGCTTCCACTTGTGTTCAAGTTAAACACAAAATTAAAGTTGGGACCCACCTATGAGAGAAAACATGCAAGAGTCTATCTTTTGGTCTTCTGTTCACTTGTTCAGTATAAGTCTTCCAGTTCCATCTATTCACTTGCAAATTCCATAATTTCATTTTTCATTAGAGCTGGGTAATATCCTACTGTATATATATATACTACATATCTCTTATTCATTCGGTTATTGATGGACATTGCAGATGATTCCATTTCCCAGATGTTGGGTGTGGGATCAGGGTTGTTGAAAAAGTTTGGGTGAAGTAGTTGTGATCTAGGGAAACCTTACGCCTGAACTCTGAGAGCCCTGCCCAAATTCTGTGTTCTTTGTACAGTATAGCATAAAGTCTTCCTGCACTTCATAATGGGTCACATTGTTGCAAAAATATAAATCACTTCACTAAGCCTTCTCCAGGCCCAGCCTAAGGCAGAGGAAGGGAGAAAATGCTGATGAAACAATGCAAGCTTTCAGAATGTGTTCTAAAAATAAACTTCACTCACTGTGGTTTAACAGGTTCTGGTCTGTTCTCTTAACTCTTAACCTTCACATGTGCAGCCAGATTTATTTTTGAGGGACAGAATGATTTTAAAAGGATGATCAAGTCTCTTTCGTAATTCTTATTGATAAAAAAGAGCAGGGAAAATAGACTATTAACTTATTCTTTTGAAATTCTTCAAAAAGATTTCCTAACTCTTTCCTATTTATTAATTTAACCATTTGTTTTAAGCTGCATACATTATGAGAATTTACTTTATACTTTGGATTACATTTGAATACATTGATTTTTATTTTGTTGCATTAGGGGATCTTTTATGTTGGTTTTAATATCATTTTCTTGTGGCTCATTTTTATTTTTGAATCACTCTTCCTACGTTCTGAACATGTTCCCTGCTGTAAGATGTCTCATGATCACCTTGCATGTTTTCAATCTCAGTTCCAGAATCAAATATCGCTCTCAGGAGGAGTCTTTATTCCTATTATCAGGAATGATATCTAAAAATCATTCCTGATTGGATGTTGTATATTTTCATTTCTATGGGAATATTATTGATTCTAGACCCTCTCAATAAGCAAATTAGCACTATTCAAATGCTTATATTCATGTATAGAAATCAGAAATGTAATACACAGAGAGGATGAGATAGCTCAATGGTTAAGGGCAAGTAGTGTTATTTCGGAGGACTCAAGGTCAGTTCTCAGCAGTACATTGGGCAGCTTACAGTCACCTATAACTCCAGCTCATGGAACTCCAATGTCCTCTTTTGTCCTCCTGTGAACACCTACTCTCAGATGGATGCACATACCTACACACAGACACACACTCATACGTACAATATTTTTTTAAAGACGTAAACACCAGCGTTGTTAGCCTATTGATAATATGTTAATATATAAAATAGTGCATTGAAACATTTCTACAGTGATTTCCTTACCTAAGTTTGCATGTGTGTGTATGTGCATGTGCTTGTATGTGTGTATGTGTGTCTGTGTAAGTACGTATGTGTGCGTCTGAGTATGTGTGTGTTTTTTGAGTGTGTGAATGTGTGCGTGTGTCTGTGTGTGCATGCATGTGTCTGTGTATGTATGTAAGAATATGTGTGCATGTGTGTGTACTTGCATGTGTCTGCATGTCTGTGTGTGTGTTTGTACATGTGTTTGTGAGTGTGTATACATGTGTGTATGTGTAAGTGTGTGTGCATGTATGTGTGTCTGTATATGTACATATGTATATATGTGTGTGTATCTGTATATCTCTGTATATGTGTGTGTGTACATGTGAGCACAGACATATATGCATGTGTCCCTAGGGGATAGGGCATATAATTATTAGCGATTTACTGGCTCTCCTTGCTTCCTTATTTAATAGCCCCCTATTGTAATGCACAGTTATATTGAGAACTTTTCAGTTGGCAAACTTTTTCTTGTGTAATGTATGTCTTTATTTCTGACTAAATATAAGGTCCTTGCTTTGATCTCTTCCTTTCATGAACTTTGAGATGATACGCCTTCCTGTGCTTTTTATAATAATTACCTTCTTGGGTATCCACTGACATTCTTTTATCTCAAAACTTTGAATTTTGTTGAATTTGAAAAAAATTGAGAGGAATTAAATTTTAAATGCAAAATATTTTTTTCTTCTGCTGGGAAAAGTGGTAACCACATTCATGCTTACTGTGAACTTTTTTTGTAGGCCTCCCTTGGAAAGTGAAGCCATGAGGAATTTGCCTTGAGATTTGCCTTTTAAAAAGATAAAAGCCAGAGCACATGTAAAGGTTATGAGCGTCTCATATTGCTTTCCATTCACAGACTGGCAGCCTTGAATATGTATTGTCATGGGACAAGTTCAGGGATGAAGACTCCAAGCACCAGAGTGATGCTTGTCTCAGTTCGCTGCATGTGGACAGAGCTGTTACAATATTCATGAGTTAAAGATACATTGAAAAGGCCATTTTTACAGAAAAGCATAGCACAAGATTTTATACTGCACAAAACTACCGAAGTGATTCACTTTCAATAAGCACAGTTGTGTTTTGTGAGTGAAGATAATATAAAACTTTTTATAAATGACATTCTTGATGTACTTGAAGAAAATAAATGTTTAATGCCACAGAGGCATATAATTTAAGAGGGGGATTTTTTTAAAAGCAGCTTTTTATAAAGGGGAGTTCAAATTTGCTGTTACTAAAAATCCATACTCTTTATACAGATAAAGAGGCCCTAAATTTACTTTTGGGGAAGTTAATTTAATATCCGAGGTCTGTTTGCAGTAATAAATCCAGTTATTTCAAGCCATGGCAGAAACGCATGTGTGCAGTCATAATGTCATAAGCACTGTGAAAACATGGAAGAGAGCACCCTGTATTCTAGGGGACTTGGCATTTTTATTCAGTGCTATAAGAAGTTAGAGGATCAGGTATCACAAAGATAGGAAAGCTTGGAAATTCTACTAGCAGTCACTGAAACCCTAACAGTTTGTATTAACACAAGTACTTGACTTGAGTTGTATATGTATAAAAATGTCTCTCTACCCGCTCTACAAATTCAGCTGCTACCTGCCTATCGCCTGTCTACCTCTCTCTATTTACTTATGCCTTTTTCTATAAATAGTCAGGGATATGATTATTCATATAAAAGAGGACTGACTTCTATAGATGTTCCCGTATTCAACCTAAAATTAGAGTCTTAAATTGGAAATCAGATAATGAAAAGTGCTAACTTTAAGTATGTGAAGTACTTAGCTAGAAGTGCAGAACGTTCCTTTAAATTGTGTTGCATTGATGGAGCTGGAGAGAGGGATCAGCACCCACACTCTTCTTGCAGAGGACATAAGTTTGGTTCTTGGCACCCATATAGGGCACCTGCAACTGTAGCTCCAGAGTTTCTAGTGGCCTCTGTGAGCACCTGAACTCAGGTTTGCATCAGTGTATATACATGTCTACTAACAATTTAAAAATAATATTAAAGATAAATCTTTAAATGTGGTTGCATTGAGATCGCCTCTGAACATTCACAACATGTGAATAATATACGTAAAAAAATGATGGCGTCTAAATGCAAAGAACTTGGTGTATAGAGAGGTAGTCTGATTCCATTCTAAATCTAATTTAAAAAGGCTTTCCAATATCTCAGAATAAAATATGGATTCTTACTACTCATGGTAATAGAAACTATATCAAATGGATAAGTAATCCCTAAACCTCATACAGCTAATGGCTTATGTGTCTCTTATACAGAGCTGGAGCAAAGGTACCAAATGCTCCTGCTTACTTTCTACTCGTCTCTCTCATCATCATCACTGGAAACCGACATTCAATGTGATGGTTACAGGAATCTTGTGTATAAGCAAATACCTGGCATAATAACAAGATAGATAATCAGCTTGATTTTTTTAAAAAAACATTAAGTATAGGAAACAAGGTTAGCTAGAGGAAGGTACAAGATATTTCTCTTGTAAGAAGACACATAACTCTGAATTTGATGTCATAGCTAGGAGTTATTTGGAAGCTACCACATGTGGGCGGAGCTCCTAGACCTTCTCATTTGAGATGCTGTTCATGTATTTCATGGAGGGACACTGGAGGATCTTTGCAGCACAAGAACAGTTCACCCTGTCCAAAAGTTAGTCTGAAAAGTTAGTAACAGCTGCTAGCACCTTCAGACATGAAGGGAAGCAGGCTATCTCATTCCTGAGAGTCAATATTTCAACACTATCAAGGGCCGTGATGTAATGGTTTCAACAAAGGACACAACACATGATGATATATTCAGTATTTACACAATATGATTTTGGTACATTGTGAGCCTCATTTAATAATGAATGCAAAGGTAATCCTGTTCTAGGAAGTTTACAAATAGTTCTCTCAGAGATGGACCAATTTTGTGCTTGTCAAATGAAATCAATAATACTGATCTGATTCTGTCAGCTGTTTGTTCAATGATACCACTAGCAAAGGTTTATGCTTTTTAATGTGGGTGATGTTTCTAGATGAAGGGCCTAGAAACTTCATTTAATTTACTTGCAAGCTGAATTCAGTATAACCATTCAGTGTAGCTAGTTCATAACACCATGTGTAAGTAAAAAAGTAAAATGAAAATACAAATTCAGTTGAAATGGAAATTCAAAGTATGTCATTTGTTAGAAACACTGTTTTTGGTCAGGGCAAGCACTTCACTCTCAATAATGTTTCAAAACCTGCAGTGTTATAATGATGGCAATACACACATTTTTTTCTCTCTTAAAAATGAGTTATGGGACTTTCGGGGAGGGAGGAAACGGGAAAGGGGAAGTGATTTGGAATGTAAATTAAAAAAATAAAATAAAATTAAATTAAAAAAAAAAAAAAAAAAAAAAAATGAGTTGATGGAAAATAAAACCATAATTTCAAAATATTGCTATGGATAGAATGCAGCCACATGTGTAGTTCTATAACATGCTATTTGAGTACTTTCTGCAAAATAATCACATTAAACACAAGGAATCGGGAACATGAATTTTAAGGAAAGGAAGTCAATATGAAGAAATTCTCAATATTGTAAGATATGCTTGATTCAAATCAGTATTTCATTAATCTAACTTGAATATGCTTAATTCCCTCCTATGTCTTAATCAAGACATCTTTAAAATGATAGAAACTTAGAGAACTAGCATTTAGAAGTTAGTGAATTCAGCAAATTTAATTCATTCTTTCTTATAAAGAATTACATCAATAGCAAAGGCCTGTGCAGATTCACATCCAGGTGTGTGATTTAAAACATATTTCATAGCCATTAGATGGCTATAGAAAAACAGATTCTATCAATGTATATTAGCACATTACCCAGCATAGTACATAGAATAATTCCTGCAGGTGGCTCATGAGGGTTCAAAGAGGAACCCTAACTTTGAAGGTTCATCTTGTTTCTCAGTAGTCTAAGGACTAATATAATGGTCCAACGTAGGGATGGTTGAATGCAAACTTCACCATTTATTTCACAGATGCCTGTCAGTATTTTTCTAAATTCTGGAGAATCTTCACTGATCACTGAACACTGATCAGAAACCAGTAGTATAATTCTACTCTTGTGTATTAATGGGGAGTGTTTTGGAATTGCCTTATGCCTGAGACTATGTTCTCATTCTTATCCTGTGCTGGCAAACATGTTAACTGCTTTTATTTCCCTTTTATTTTTAAGATTTTACCTGGTGCTGGTGAGCTCTAATTGTCAATGTGACCCAACATAGATTCACTAGGGAAGAGTCTCAGTGAAGGCTAGTCTTCTTTGGTTAGCCTGTGTATGTGCCTGTGGGGGAATGTGTTAACTAAGCTAGTGATGTGGGAAGACTGCCTACTGTGGGTGGCACCATTCCCTATGTAGACAGTCCTAAACTATATGAGTGGAAAACCTAGAGAGAGCACAAAAAGTCAAGCCAGTGAACCTGCATAGTTGCATTTAACTCTGCTCTTGAGTGTGGGTATAACGTGACTGACTATTAAAAATTCCCAACTTGACTTTCCCACACTGATAGAATTGTAAGTTTAAATAGACCTCTTCTTTCAGTTGCTGTTTGGCAAGATATTTTATCTCAGCAACAGATAGGAAACCATAACAAGCCTTGATATTTTTATGAAGCTTAACTTTATGATGTAAGGAATGAAAATTAAAATTGATACATTTAAAAATTATATTATTTTGAAGTGGGACTCTTGTTTCTTTTCCTCCTTAATAACTACATATAGTCCTTTCCAAGTGGAACCATTTTTACATTTATTCAATGTTCTAAAACCTGATGCAATGTATTAAACACCACATTTAGAAGGTTACTAAATGTACCCAAATATATTTTTAAATCTAGTTTTTGTTTGCTGCATAAACACAGAGGTCAAATGTTAATGTAGAAGAAAAATAAGTTACATGGTAAATGAGCTAGGAAAATTGACAATGCATTTGAAGATGTATTTTGTGGATCTGTTTAGACAAAGCAAAACTGAAAAAGAAATTGAATATGTATGTGCATGTACATATATACATATATATATATATGTATATATATATATACAAGTACATGTATATGTACCTATACAACAATATTAATAAGAATGTATGATAGAATATAGCTCAAACAAATTCATTAAGTGGCTTTATCTAAATTTTAGATGAAATTTGTTACCACCCAAAGTGCTTGTAACTCTAATACATAATAAAGAATTGTGAAGATATACCACCTACTAGTAAATCAAGGTTAGAAACAGGTCAACAGACTCAACAGGGAGTTAGTTTTTAGAAATTTCATTAAAAGATTTAAGGTAAAACTCAAATAGATATGTGTAAAGATTCCCTACAGGTAGAATAACTATGTTAGTAATTCTAAATATAGTAGACTTTTATAAACTATTAATGTATGTGTTATATATTTGTATCTGTGACTATTTTCCAATGACATTATGTGACTATAAGCCAAATATTTATTTTAAATTATTTTTATTTAATACAATATTAAATGTTAGAACAACCCTAGAGAATTTTATTTTAAGAAACCCCATTGCTGTGGCTGAAGATTGCTTCATATCCACCCATATTACTTCTTCAAGGCTTTTCAGTTTGAAATAAACATTTTCATATGAATTTAAATTGTTACTCAGCACAAATTTCTCTAAAGTCCCTACACTTCCCTGAGAAAATGCAATCATATGAGCTCTTGTCAACTTAAGGACAGCTGTACCTGTTTATACTTGTTTGAGATTATTTATTTATTTGTCTTTTCAAGAATAGAACTTTTAGGTTAGAATCTAAAACTTCAAGAGTTTTAATGAGCAATTTATATCCCAGAAATTGCAACCATTTATTGTGGTTATTTTAATAAATTATAAACAATCATGGTGGCCCTCAATCCCACCAGTTAAGGCTCTCTGGAAATGTTATCACTGGCATATCTACAGTGTGTCTCCTAGGTAATTCTAAATCAAGGTAACAATCAAGATTAACCATTACATTCTCTGTCTTCCTCTCATCTCCTACATTCAAACTGTCTGCAAATCTTTTTGAAATATTTTATGAATCCTAGTATACAGCCCCTCCCAGAAACCTAACTTCTGCCAGAAGCATCTGAGAAATCCTCTCTTTTAGAGTACATTAGCAATGTCTTCTCTAAAGTCCACCTTTCTCACTAGAAGCATCACTCTACAAAACCTATCTTGTCTCAGTTTGTTACCCCATTGTCTCCAAGAGTGCACCATTTTCCCCACTAATCCTCATTTCTCCTTTTTGTCTACTTTACCCCAGACACATTGTCCTCCTTCCTATCCTGTGGACACCAAAGGTTTTCACTTGAAGCTCTTATACCTACTGTTTCCCCAGCCTGCAATGTTCTAAGAAAATATTGCTTCTGCATTAAATCTTCTATGTCTAAAATATTTGGAATTTTAAGAGGATGCCCAAGACTTCCTCCCACATATCCTGTAAGCCAGCAATGCTTCATCATTCTAACTGTTCATTTAATATTCATTTAGTATGTTTAACATATTGCATGATTGTTTTGATTATATGCTGTTTGATGATATGAGGCCAAGAATCAGAGATATACCCAAAATAATTTTTACAATGCTAGGCATATAACATATACTCAGTAGATATGTGGATAAATGAGTTTAAATGAGTTTATATTTATATTTATAGGGCATTCTATTTGCAAGAACAAGCTAGATTTTATTTTGATGAGAGCCAATAACTTTGAATGTTAAATAGAAAAATCCTGACTTTTCTGTTATTTGAACTCTAATTTATTAAATAGTTACTAAATACCAGCTATGCTATAAAGAAAAGTTTATGGCTCTAGGTTACTTACATGAAAGTTGGCCTAGTTTATAAGCTGCAGTGTTTTACAAGTCAGCAGAAGAGACAGAAAGGCTCATAGGCATAAAATAGGGATAGTATAACAAGATTTTAACAGAGACATGGCCAAAGGAGAATTCTTACATCTTTGGATCAAGTCCCAAATTGATTGTGGAACTGGTTTATTTAACATTTCTAGAATGTAAATGATTAGCAAAGTTATGAATGTAACTTTAAGTCGGGTGTACTCAGAGAAGTTAGAAAAAATTGTACACCTAGAGATCTTTATGGAATGGCATCACATGTGTGTGAGCAATGAATGATGGGTGTTTACAGAAAGGAGGTAATGTTGTGTGGGATACTTTTCCTGGGAAGACACAACATGCCAATCTACCCATCTCAAGTACAGAACCTTGGACAAAGTAATTACTGTACCAAGTCCAATTTGGTGAACCGATGAGTTTTCTTTTAATATGCTTTAATTGAAATAGAATTACATCACTTTTTTCCACCCCTTTCCTTCCTTCTCCACTTCGATCCCCAGCTACCAAAAGGCATCCTATGCTCAGGAACTGGTAGAATTATTATTACAAAGTGGCCATATTACCAAAAAGCAATGTACAGATTCAATGAAATCTCAATCTCATTAGAATTTTTTAATAAATGCATACGGAAGCAAAGAAAACCCAAGATGGTAAAGGTATTCTGAGCAAAATGAAGAACCCCGGAGGGATTATCATTGTAGACATCAATATATATCCTAGAGGTATAGTAATTAAAACTAGTGTGGTACTGGCACAAAGAAAGAGGTGCAGACCAAGGAATAAAATAGAAGACCAAAACATGAGTACCCACAGCTACAGCCATCTGATGCTTGACAAAGCTGCGAAAACATACACTGAAGAGGGAGTCTTCAACAAACAATGCTGGGAAAACCAGATGTGTGCACGCATAAAAGTGAAATTAGAGCAATATCTATCAACCTGCACAAAAAATAGATCCAAGTAAATAGATCAGTAAACCTGAAACCTTAAACTTCTAGGAGAGACCACGATGGAGAGTTCCTTATAAGATAAAGGACTTTCCAACAGAACTTCATTAGCCAAGAAATTAAGACCAATAATGGTGAACTCATGAAAATGGGAACTCATAAAACTGAAAACCCTTTATTGGAAAGGGAACAAACAACCAAGTAAAGAAGAACCCACAGAATGGGAGGGAATCTTTGCCAGCTGTACATCTGACTGAAGATTAATATCTGCAATATACAAAGAACTCAAAAACGAGAATCAAAACCAAACAGACAAATGACCCAATTTAAAGTGGGTACCTACTGAAGACACAGCGCACTTGTGACCTGGGACTTGGGTAATTCAAGCTGGATTTGACCTAAAAGCTTCCTTTCTGTAGTTCAATGGCTTCCATGACTTAAAAAACAGTGAGTTTCTTACTGAGGTTACTAGCAGGAGTATGTATGAGAAGTTAATCTTAATAAAAGCAGCAAGAAAAACTCAAAATCGACCCAAAGAAGTTGTGCTTCACCAAATCTGCATCTCAAAGGGCTCAACTTGCAGATAACTGCAGAGGCTCAAGAATGCCCTCTCCCCCAAGAACCTCTTCTCTGCAGCTAGGCTGCTCAGTCAGTCCCCAGCAGCTACTGTCTGCTCCTGAAAGCTCAGAAGGGACTTTCTAGGATCTTGCAAGTTTCAGTTTTTTTCCCTGACAGGTGACTCTTGTTTACCACCTGAACCTCATGAACTTCCCCACTGTCTTGTAGGGAACGTTTCAATTCTGATGAAACTTGATTCAAAAGAGTGGACAGCATATGTTGGAAATCTATGAACAGTCTGCAGTTTAGACACCATTGCTAAATAAGTTCATTGGGGAAAAAAGTGATTGTGATAAACTATAATTTGGGGTACATAATTATAAACTGAACTAATTCTACAGTAATGAATGAATAGGCCATAATTGTAGGAGCAATTTAGAATAGCAAATATTTTGATACACTTGAGTTAAAATACTTTTACAATAATTAATTCCATTTGTGTAACATCTATCCTATCAATAAATTTGAAATCATGCATGTAGATTAATAAACAAGTATTTGTGTTGAGATTTGATTAAATCAGCTGCATGCCACCCTGTGTTACTGACAAATCTAATATTTTTCAGAAAGATGTTTTTAAATGAAGAAGTCACCATTCTATTTGCAATTCTCAACTTGAACTAAACTCAGCTTAGTTTTGACGTGGTTGGGGATATGTGATTTTAAGTAAGATGAGAACATCTGGGGAACAGATAGCCAGTATGCACATTAAAAACATCATCAGTGTACTACTGTATATATAGTATAGCAGAAGTAGAAAATTCAGTGGATGCTATCAATTCTATGGGGAACAAAATTCCCAAAGATAAAAGTTTTCATGAAACCTTTCATCAGTGAAGACAGACCTTTTCCTGGAAAGACTGTCCGCCATGAAAGCACGTGCAACACAAAGAGAGCAAACTGCCCAGTGGGAATCTAAGTCCCGTCCTTGCTACCACTGATGTTTTGTGACTGATTTGGTTAATTTTCACTTATAATTTGGGTAAACTTAAAAAAAAATTCTTTAAAATTTTAGCTTTAAGCTTCCACTAAAAGCTACAAAGACTTGAGGACAGCATTGTTTCAGCTGAGCAATAAAAATTCCATTGTGTTCTTGATGGTATGCCTCTCCATGCCAAGATGAAAAGCAGAATATTTAAAATGGAACAAATAAAGCAAACATGAGAATATTTGAAGCATTTTTGACAATTGAAGTGTTAAGAAATCAAATGTAAAATCAGATTAACACATGGTGTCAAGCTCAGTACACTGAATGGGCTCTGGCTAGCTTGGGCATCGGAATGCTAGTCCACCGTCATATTGTCACTGAAATATTATAGTTTCAGCTTCTGCACAGAATATCTGTATGAGCTCTTTACTGTTAAATATAACTTCTTTCTGGAAAAATTATTTAGCTCTCCCCCACTGTGTATGTGTTTGCGTGTATAGTTGTAAATTATATATGATATATAATACATAGTATATAGTATATAGTACATAGTATAAGTACATAATACATAGTTCATACTCTATAATACATAATATAATATATATACATATGATGTATTATGTATAATATATACATACATATGATAATAATGATACATATATACATATAATATATGCATACATAAACAACAGGTTTTATGAGGCATATGTCTATTACCCACAATAATGGCTTCTTCCTCATGCTTAAGGTGTTAACCTTGGAATTGTATAGATGAGATATGAGCTGCCAATATAGTCATTTAAAAAGTGATAGATGTCCTCTTTATTACAAAAATTTGTTCAAACCCAGTTGTCACTTGTCACCCCTCAAAAATTTCAGTGATAAACTCTATTATTATTATTATTAATCATTCCATTTGTTTATATCTCAAATGATATCCCACATCCTGGTTACCCCTCCACCAACCCTCCAAACCACAACTGCCCTCTCCCCTTCCCTTTGCCTGTATGAGGATGCTTCCCCACCCACACACACTCTCCCACCCCACCACACCACCCCATCCATCTCAAAGTTTTTATCCCAGAAATGTTCCTGTTCAAAGGAAGGACAGAAACAAAAAAATGGAACAGAGACACAAGGAAAGGCCATCCCGGGACTGCCCCACCTGGGGATCCATCATGTCTGTGGATATCAAACCCTATGCTGGGGCATCAAACCTTCCTGGGACCAAGGGACTCCCCTCCCACTGCTGTCAGGCAAGGCCCTCCTCTGCTACATATATATCTAGGGCAATGGATGCATCCAGGTACACTCCTTGGTTGGTGGTCTAGACTCTGAGAGATCTTGGTGGTCAGGCCAGTCTATGTTGTTCTTCCAATGGGGTTGGAATCCCCCTCCACTCCTCCAGTTCTTCCGCCAGCTCCCCCACCAGGTTTTCTGAGCTCAGTCTGATGGTTGACTCCAAGCATCCACACCTGCGTTGGTCAGTTTCTGGCTTGGCCTCCCAAGGAACCTCCACACCAGATTCCTGTCAGCAAGCGCCTCTTGACCACGGTAATAGTGCGAGTTTGATGTCTGCAGACATGATAGATCTCCAGGTGGGGCAGTTCCTGGATGGCTCTTTCTTCAGTATTTGTTCAATTTTTTGTTCCTGTTCTTCCTTTGGACAGGAACATTTCTGGGATAAAAACTTTGAGATGGATGGGTAGTCCCATCCCTCCACCGGGGGCCATGCCTATCTACTGGAGGTGGTCTCTACAGGTTCTGTCTCCCTCTTCTCTGTGCATTTCAGCTAAAGTCAACTCTGTTGGGTCCTGGAAGTCTCACATTTCCATGGTGTCTGGGACCTTCCAGTGTCTATCCCCAGTTCCTCATCCCCCTGCTATATATTTTTGTTTAATTTTCTGACCCTCTGCACCTCTTACACATCCCCTCCAGTTACTGATACTACCCTCCTTATTTCCTCTTCCTCCTCTCTCCCTCCCAAGTTTCCCCCCCTCCACCTACCATGATCATTCTGTTCCCCATTCAATGCAGGACTGAAGTATCCACACCCTGGTCTTCCTTCTAAGCTCTATATGGTCTGTGGGTTGTATCAGGGGCTAATATCCACTTATCAGTGAGTACATACCATGTGTGTTCTTTTACATCTGTCTGGGTTACCTCACTCAGGATATATATATATATATGATTTACTCATTTATTGTGTATGAGTACACTCTTGCTGTCTTCAGACACACCAGAAGAGAGCATCAGATCCTATTACGGATTGTTGTGAGCCACCATGTGGTTGCTGGGAATTGAACTCAGGATCTCTGGAAGCAATGTCTGTGTTCTTAACTGCTGAACCATCTCTCCAGTCCCAGGATGATATTTTCTAGTTCCATTCATTTGCCTGTGAATTTCATGAAGTCATTGTTTTTAATAGCTGAGTAGTATTCCATTGTGTAAGTGGACCACATTTTCTGTATCCGTTCTTCTGTTGAGGGACTTCTAGGTTGTTTCTCAATTTTGGCTATTGCAAATAAGGTTGCTATCAACATAGTAGAGCATGTGTCCTTGTTGTATGTTGGAGAATCTTCTGGGTATATGCCCAGCAGTGGTATAGCTCAGTCTTCCAGTAGAAATATTTTCAGTTTTCTCAGGAACCTCCAAACTGGTTGAGGAACACTTCTCCATTGCTGGTGGGACTGCAAGCTGGTAAAACTGCTTTGAAAATAGTTTGTCAGTTCCTGAGAAAATTGGAAATAGTTCTACCTGAAGACAAACTCTTAATAAACAACTTCTTAGAGAGCATCACTCCAACATCTGAGGACTTAGTCTTCTCTAGGTAGGCACCCTTGAGACGCTAGGGCTGAAAAAGCAGTATTCATGCAGCCACGGGGAGTACAGTGGGAAGCAGCTGGGGGAGTGGGTCAGGGGATTGGGGTGGGATTTTTAATGCCTTGCATTGCTCCATTATGTTAAAGTAGTGAAATCTAGAATAAACAGATGTTAGTTCAACTATAGATTAACTATGTCCTAGCAGGAAAAGAATCACCCACTCAAAAACACTAAAGAATGACTAACAGCTGGACAGTGGTGGCTCACACCTTTAATCCCAGCACTAGAGAGGCAGAGGCAGATGGATCTCTGATTCTGAGACCAGACTGATCTGCAAAGGGAGTTCCTAGACAGCCAGAGCTACACAGAGAAACACTGTCTCAAAACAAAACACACACACACACACACACACAGAGAGAGAGAGAGAGAGAGAGAGAGAGAGAGAGAGAGAGAGAGAGAGAGAGAGAGAGAGAGAGAGAATGACTAATAAAACTTGAAGGGTCCAAGGAAATCCTATTGTAAAGTTTCTTGATTCTAACATTGCTGCTCCAACCAGCAATGGAGGAGTGTTCTCTTTGTTCCCCATCCTCACCAGCAAGGACTATCACTTGTGGTTTTAATCTCAGCCATTCTGTCAGGTGTTTAAGATGGAATCTCAAAGTAGTTTTTATTTGCAGTTTCCTGATAGCTAAGGACATTGAACATTTGTTTCTCAGACTTTTAAGATTCCTCCACTGAGAATTCTCTGTGTAGATATGTACACTGTTTTTAATTGGGTCATTTAGTTTGATGATGCTAATTTTCTTGAGTTCTTTATACATTTTGGATACTAGACCTTCATCAGATGTTGAGTGAAAATCTTTTCTTATTCTTTTGGCTGATATTTTGTCCTATTGATGGTGTCCTTTGCCTTAGAGAAGTTCTCAGTTTCATGAGATTGTACTCATTAACTGTTGATATCAGTGCCTATGCTATTGATATTCTGTTCAGGAAGTCATCTCCAATGCCAATGCATTCAAGGCTATTCCCCACTTTCTCTTCTAACAGGTTTAGAGTGTCTGGTTTTATATTGAGATCTTTGAGCCACTGGGATTTGACTTTTAATGCAGGGTGATAGATATTTATCTTTTTGGATTCTTCTATATACAGGCATCCAGTTAGAAAAGCACCATTCGTTTTGAAGAAGTTTGTTGGCTTTCATTGTCAGTTTCAGGCTTCTTTATCTAAAATTACATGTCCATATGTGTGTGGATTTAAATACAGGTCTTCAGTTAGATTTCATTGACTAGCACATCTATTTTTATGTCAATACTATGCAGTTTTTAGTACTATACTTCTGTAGTATAGCTTGAGACCAGGGATGATCTCCAGAATTTTTTCTTATTGTACAGATTTATTTTATCTATCCTTGATTTTTTTGGTTTTGGTTTTGTTTTTTTTTCATATAAAGGTGAGTATTTTTTCAAAGTCTATAAAGAGTTTCATTGAATTTTTGATGGGTATTACATTGAATTTGTAGATTGCTTTTGGTAAGATGGACATTTTTACTATGTTAATCTTACTGATCCACGAGTATGGGAGATCTTTCCATCTTGTGCTATCTTCTTCAGTTTCTTTTTTCAAAAAGTTAAAGTTTTGGTCATACAAGTATTTCACTTTCTTAATTAGGGTTACCCCAAGATATTTTATATGATTTGTGGCTGTTGTAAATGGTGTTATTTTCCTGATTTCTTTTTCAGCCCATTAGTATATAAGAGTGCTACTGATTTTTATGGTTAAATTTTGCATTAGCCACTTCACTGAGGTATTTATCAGCTGCAAGAGTTCTTTGGCAGAATTTTGGGGGTCTATTATGTATAGTGTCATATCTGCAAATATCACTCCCTTGACTTCTTCCTTTCCAATTCACATCCCCTTGATCATCTTCAGTTTTCTTTTCACTCTAACAAGAACTTCAAGTACTATATTAAATAGATATAGAGAAAATGGATACCCTTGCCTTGTTCCTGATTTTAACAGAATTGCTTTACATTTCTTGTTCCTGATTTTAATGGAATTGCTTTAAATTCTTCATTTAATCTGACAATGGCTTATCCTGTCTACAGCACTTGCTAGATTAAAGGTAGTGCAGAACATGGGGAGTTGCTAGCTAATGACTGGTCCAATTGAGATCCAATCCACAAGAAAGAGAAATTGACAGTTGGGAAGTAATATATGAGAGAAGACTAGATAGAAAATAAAATAATAGTGATCATGATAATGGTGGTGGTCATGGTGGTAGTGGCAGTGTGGCGGTAGTGACAGGCACTGGCTCCTCTTACAGGGGACCTGGATTTGGTTCCAGTGCTCACATTGCATTTCATAAGCATCCCTAACTTTAGGACATCTGATGCCTCTTCTGAACTCCAAAGCACAAGATATGCATGTGGTATATGTACATACATGAAGGTAAAACACTCATGCTTATAAAAAATAAATACAAATTTAAGAAATTCTCATATGTTTTTGGGTTCAAGAATATTGAATCCTTTGGGATTCTTGGAAGTGTTTACTGTCATCCCTGGTAACTGGAAACATGCTCAGATTTGTGACGTTTGTCAACGTGTTTAATGTAAGCACCCTCATTCTATTTGATATTAGACTGTGCTAATAATCATTTCAGAAAATTCTCAACAATTTCACTGGTGACTTTTCCATGGCACAGAAGCCCTAGCATACAGATATTCAGAATAGTCAGAGAGAGGGAGCACTTCCAAGGTTTGATTGAATCAGTTTCCCATACAGGGACCAAGGCTGCAATACCATTTAGCTAATTACTTGTCTTGTGCAACTCTTGAGGTAGCATGTGAATTCTTTGAGCTTTAATTTTGTCACCTGGAAAATGGTACTAATGATCACACTAACATCATAAAGCTTAAGTGATGATCAAATGAGGTGATGCATGTAAGACACTGAGAAGGCTGGCAGAGAAGCATCGCTCAGCCAGTAATATTTACTGCTCATTTGCCGCCCAGATACATCAAGCTCCACTCATTATTCCTCAAATTACATCTATTAGTTTCTGTATGTTTTTGTTTTAAGTATGTCTGCAATTTTATTTCCGTCAAGCATAGATCAGTTCTAAAAATAACCATTGACCCAAAAATGAAATACACACCGAAGTTACTTGACTTCACATAATGTTTTCTTAAAAATTCTTTCCTCTTTTGTTAAAAATAAATTCTCTCTGATACAATGTATTCTGATCACACCCTCCCCTCCCTCTACTCCTCCCAGTTCCTCCCATCTCCCCTCCCATCCAGATCCCCTCCTTTCCTTTCTCTCATTAGAAAAGAACAGGCTTCTAAGAGTTAACAACAAACATAACAAAATAAATTACAATAAGATTAAAAAAAAACCCTTCACATCAAGGCTAGACAAGGCAAACCAACAGAAGGAAAAGAGCCACAAGTCACAAGAATCAGAGACCCATTCGTTCACAATTCCAGAGGCCCACAAAATAGTAAACTGAAAGCAATAATACATATAAAACCAACTCTATTATATATAAACCAACTCTACTACATATAGTACTATACTACGTATAGTATACTACTACGTATAGTACTATATAGTATATATATATATATAGTACTATATAGTATATATATATATATAGTACTATATATATATAGTATATATATATAGTACTATATATATATAGTATATATATAGTATATAGTACTATATACTATATACGTATAGTACTATACGTAGTAGAGTTGGTTTAGGACCATGTTGGTCCTCAATTCATATGAGCCTTGCTCAGTTGATTCTGAGGGCCTTATTCTCCTGGTTCCTCTGTCCTCTCTGGCTTTTACACTCTTTCTGCTTCCTCTTCTTCAGGTTTCCCTTAGCCCTGAGCAGAAAGATTTGATGGACACATTCCTTTTAAGAATGGGTGTTCCTAAGTTTTTCATTCTGTGCAATGTCCGGCTATGGGTCTCTGTATTTATTCCCACCTGCTGCAGGAGAAAGCTTCTCTAATGCTGGCTGAGTATGGAACTGATCTATGAGCATAGCACAATATCCTTAGAAGTCATATTGTTGTTACTTTAGAGCAATAGCATTTGGTTTCACCATTGTTCTCTGGACTATCTAGTCACTGTCTCCTGGTCACACAAGCACTGTCATGTAGAGGTTCCATCTTATGGAGTGATCTTAAGTCAAATAAGACATTAGCTGGTCACTCCCACCAATGTTGTGCCATTGGCCTAGCATATTCTTCAGGCAGGACAGATTGTAGATCAAAGGTCTTGTGGCTGGATTAGTGTTTGCATTTCTTTTCTGGTAGCCTTCAGAGTACCTTCCCATACCAAAGACACTATACTGTAGGGGTGAAAGTTCTGTGTAGGCACAAGCACCAGCACCAGCACCTACACTAGCTTACCCTCTCCATGTTCAATGAGTTGTGTGAGATCATGTCTTTAAATTTTATTATTGTCTCACTGAAAGGCACAAATTGTAACACACTTGTTTTAGGGTTAAATATGTCCTTAGCAAGAGGAAGAACCACACATTCAAAGGGGTTTTTGTTATTGTTAAATTTTACTTTTATTATTCTTTAAAATTATGATATAATTACATCATACCACCCTTTGCTTTCTTCTCTGCAAACCTGTATACCCTTCCTTGTTCTTTTTTAAATCCTGACTTCTTTTTATTTTCATTAATTGTTGCTACAAGTGTGTGTGTGCATGTGTGTGTATGCATGTATATTCCTCAATAAATAATGCAATCTGTTCAGTCTTTATAATGTTTCTTGCATGTGTATGTTTTCAAGGCTGACCATTTGGTATTGGATAATTAATTTATGTGCTCTGCCCTAGGGAAGATTATTTCTTTCACTCTTAGCATTCCTTAGTTCTTCTGACCTGAACTTTCCCCTGTTCATATTAGCATTGGTGGTGTCCTTTTTTCAGCTCCCGTTTAGGCAGTCATGTTGGTGAGACTTTATGGATGTATTCTCTTACATTCTTAGGAAACACAATATCACAGCAAATTCCCTGTTTCTCTCGTTCTCACAATCTTTCCATCCCTCTTCCATAGTAATAATCCCCGAGCATCATGTGCAAGAATTGTGTCAATACATAACCTTTATATACCTGAACAAAACTCCACATGTTTATGTGAATATTGTGGGTGTTCACTAAATTCATTTGCTCTTGACCATATAAGTCTCACATGTAGAATCCAAGCTCAGGACAGCTGAACACCAAGTTACTGATGGAGTCAGATTGCAGAGTGGACATACACAGGAAGGAGGACAACTTGTTAAGGAACCTTTATTTCAGGAAGAATTGTTTGGGGGGTAGAGAATATATTAATTCAGCAACCTGATGTTGAACCAGCTGTCCTCACTTGAATCAAGGGAAACTACAGAGCAAAGTAATCTTTTGGGCCAGGTCCTATGAATGGGTACATGAAGTTGACGGGTAACTTTACTGCTTTGTCAAGTAGAGCCAATGAGAACATCAGGAAGGGTTATGACCTCAGTGAAATAGTCTCTGTAAGTTTCCTTTAGACACATTTCTTCTTCCCAGCTAGAGAGGCTGCTATAGATCTTCTCTTGGAGACTTTGGTGGCCGAAGACAGTTTGTGGGGGTTGCAATGTTTGCAGGGTTACTTCCTAGTATTTAGCAGGAAATTAGTTGGTATTTCCCAATAATAGTTTAGTTGCAAGCTTTCAGATTCAATCATGTATTTTTTCTCTAGTTCTATATAAATTTTATTATCCTCCCCAGAACGTGTTAATAAAAGTTGCTTTTGCCCATGTGAGATATTTAATTTGTGCTGATGAAACTACTATAAAACTTACATTGTATATTTGTCCTGTGCTTCTCAAGAGAGCGATTTAAGTATGGGAGGAAGAGTTTAATAAAAATGAATCCAAACACATACTTTCTTCAGTTTCTTTCTTTAAATGTATCCTTTAAAGTTTCATGTTTCGGTTCAATGATCTTAGATAATCATGTACACAATTAATTGAATAGATATACTTTAAGTTAATCCAGCGTAACACAAAGAAAGGAATCTAATTAAGGCAAAAGAGAACAAACCATAGAGCTATTCTACCTTTTCACATTTTAAGATGCATTCATGTGTAGCCCAGGTTGGCCTCAAACTCAAAAAGGATCTGAGGATGGCCTTGAATTCTTGGTCCTCCTGCCTCTATCTTCCGAGTGCTGGGACATTAGGTGTCAATTACACCCAGACCTATGTGATTTTGATGGTCAATGTTAAAATGTAAAAATGAATTTATTTTTTCTATTAACAAAGACTGGGATGGACCCTTGTCCTGTATTAAAAGATGTGTTGAGTCAATTTTAGGGTTCTGACGGCACTGACAGAATTTGACTTTAAGTCAATAGATTTTCCTGGCTGCGCCAGCTCAGTATTTGAAACAGCTTACCTTGATATGAGAGGAGTCTAACAAAATAACATGGTTTTGGAAAATATAAAATTAATGAATCTCATCGGATAAACAAATAAAAATCTGATCATTTCAGGAAACCCTAAATTTTAACAACCGTACTTCATTGTAAGTGAAGAAAATAACAGCATAAAATCTTGCTCATGGTAATGGCATCTAGATGGTTGGAAGGAATATCATCTTTTGAATGAAAAATTGCATTTTTCCCATTGTGCTTTGAAATGGAGACAATAATAATATTTATCAGAAGAGTTAGGGGAAAGGTGTAGTGAGATGGGCTAGAGATACAGCTAAGTGGGTAAAAGACTCTTGTCATCAAACATGGAGACATGGGTTTGATCCTTGTAACCAAAATGGGGGAAGGAGAGAGTTAATCCTGGCAAATTGTCCTCTGAGCTCCAGTCCATTTGTGTGTGTGTATGTATTTAAAAATAAAAAAGAATGGGATGATCTACATACAGTACTTAGATTAACACTTGAACTCAGTGTGTGGTCAATAAAAATCATTACTAGATGTCCTCCAGTGCTCGCTCTTAGGAACATTTTCCCAGGCATGTCCAGCTGGTTGTAGAAATTTGGTGCAATGACTGATTTGAGGAGGTAAACTGTATGCAATGCTTTCTTTTCCTTCCCACTTGCTTATAAAGCATTTATTAATTTTATTAAGATGTCAGAGCCCAGGGCTGTATTACTTGCCACATCATAGGTCAAGGGCAGAGAAACACTTGCTTTGTAGTTACTGACCTTTCATGTATCATAACCTCCTCTGTGGCTTCTTTTGATGAAACTCTACAGTCCTGGCCTGTGTGATTAGAGAGAAACAAGAGAAACGACCTCAGAGATGCTGGAATAGCAATGATTAAAAGTAATTTTCTTGATGATTGGTGAAATAAAATCATATCTGATTTCTAATGTAATTGGAAAGTATGAGATTGCGATTTATATGAGTTATTGTGGTGCCCTAATGAGAAAATGTGTATTTACATATTTTTAAAAGATGCCATCCTTCTAGTTTATTTCCTGTAATCAGAGAGAAGTGCAAGCACTCAGTCTTTACACTCCATGGTTCACACAGGACTTGGTCATGGCGAAGATGCTCAATCCCAGGAACTACCTCCCTGGGGACTTAACTAGATGAAATCTTGGGGTCTGCATTCTTTGGGGGAGCCATTCCCCTGCATAGGCAACAGAGTATTCTAGTTTCATTTCTGTTGCAAAGATAAAACATTCTGAGCAAAACCAACTCAGGGAAGGAAAGGAATTTTTCCTTAAACTTGAACCTCCAGGTCATAGTCCATCACTGAGAAAGGGCAAGGCAGGAAACACAGAGGGAGGTTGTGTGCTGTCCCAGCCTTATCATCTTTCTTTACATACCTCAGTCCCATGGCCTAGGTGTGGTGCCACCCACAGTGGTCTTGTCTCTCCTATAAAGTGAGAGTGGGTGGGTTGGTGAGCAGGGGGACGGGGAATGGGATAGGAGATTTTCAGAGGGGAAACCAGGAAAGGGGATAACATTTGAAATGTAAATAAAGAAAATATCTAATTAAAAAAATAATCAACACAGTCTTACACAGGACAATCTGGTAGAGGCAATTCTTCCAACAAGGCCTTCTTTCTCAGGTGACCCTAGGCTGTGTCAGGTTGATAGTCAAAGCTACATAGCATACTGGACAAAATCACCAGCTCCACATGAGCAACCTCATTCCCAGCAGGCAACAACTTCACACCACCCTGCATATGTTCGTATGCTGTGGCTTTTCTGGCCACTCAAAAATCAATACGAAAGGCAGGGAATAAAATACGAGAAGATAAACCTGTAAAGCATGCCCCTGTTCAATGATGTTTACAGTTAAACAGTGTTTACTGACAAATGATAAAAACAGTCAAGTGGGAATAATGAAACCCAGGGTGGTGAGATGGCTCAGTGGATAGAGATGCTCCATTCCAAGACCAATGATGATCTGAATTGGATCCCTAGAACTATGCACCATGACCCACATGGGTATAAACACACCCACCCACACACACACACACACACACACACACACACACATGTACAGACACTAAAAATTTAAAAGAAATGAAGAAACGCCATTTCCAAGACCATTTGGAGGGGCTCATCAGTTCTGTGATGTGGAGGTTACCTTGCCATTCCTTTAGAAGGTCTGTCTTCATGGTGTTATACGGGAGTGACCAAACGTTATAGAACAAATAAAATCAAACTTCTATTACATTTTCCAACCCAAACTTCCAGCCTCTCAATTCAGAAGGAATCAGTTCTCCAGTCCATACTCAGACTCCTGTGGGCTGTTAGATTAAATCGCACATTTGAGCAGATTGGTGTCATCTCACGTTCTGGGAACCTGGTAGCAGCAGGAACCCAGTGCTGCTCAGTGATACTGTGATGCCCATTGATCAGCATCTTGTCCCGCACATCACAGCTACAATTTTAATTTTCTATTACTCCCCTCTCAAAACCTACCCTGCTATCAGACACTCTCTGCATACTTCTCCATACAGAACACTGAGGCTTTAGCCAATATTGCAAGCGTTTGCCTGTCTACTGACTCCCTCCATACCCCTAAGCACACTCTAGAATTTCCCATTAAATAGATAGATACAGCCTTCTGGCATAGTGTCCCACACTTACCATTGCCTTATCTTTCTCCTTCCTTTTATAGCCAAGCTGTTTAGAAACAGGGAGTAAATTCACTAACATATTTAGCCTCCCATTTTAAATTTCAATCTCCAGCATACTGACTTCTATCCGTGTCAACATTACTGGAAATGTTCCGGCTTAGTTTTTCAATTACCTTCTAAATGCAAAAGGCACAAAAATCTCTCCAACCCTCATTTTATGTGAAGTCTTTACAACAGTTGTATTTATTCTTAGAAATATAAGTTATGTGTGTTTTCAATAAGAAGATTATACTTTCCACTGCAGAAGCTTTTGACAATATAAAAAGGGAAAAATAAAAGGCAAAATACCACACACACACACACAAACACACATACAAAACAAAAACAAAGAACAATAGAGATCTCCACTATGCCTTCAATCATTTCTCCCTCTGTATACAATTCTGTATACATTATCATTTTGTATGTGTGAACACTATGCTGCTTTGTCTAGTATAATATATCATTGCCATATGTTATGAAGTAATATTCAAAATCAAGACCAGTCTGAATGATATTCCTTCTATATGAGAAACTATTCAATGCTTTCAGTTGTTGGATACCAGTGCATAGTCTTCCAGAAGGAAAATACTATGTATAGCAGTTTAAAAATTTCTAAGGTGTATGTAATCCTGCCACTCCAGATTTAAATTCCTAAGTATAGAGAGGGTGGCATGTCCAAAACCAACCAGTCACTGGTAGGAATTGTCCAGTACTTGCTGCAGTAAGTTGTGCTTTCAAGAACTTCTATGTTTATTGCCTCAAGAATAAGACTCCCCATCCCCCCAAAAAAAACCATAAAGAAAATCAAAAGAGAAACAGGAGATTCAAAATTTTACCTTTCACATTCCAAAGTGTAGAACTTGTAGAAAAATGAATATCTCTCTAGAACAAAATTTGATGCTGAGGTAGAGCTGCTTTGAGGGCTTTGGGCATTTTACAGGTATTCTAATAGCTATGTTTGGTATGTAACAAAAACAATTCCCAGCATTCCCTAGATGCTGAAAACAGAGAAACAATATCATCAAAATAACCCTTGGGGGTTGCAGGGAAGACAGCAGCAATCTAGACCTATGTCTATCAACTAGGCTGGCCTGAGTACATCTCAAGACACGCTGGCAGGAATGGATGATGAGGTCACCAGGAAGATATCTTCGCCTTTTAGCACCATGGCATAGAGAACTTAGATATATCACCAGGGAAGTTATAGAAGGGGACTAGGGGGAGATGGGATTAAATTATATTATCTTTTCGATGCCTGGAAGAATGGAAGTCCCAAAAGGAAATAAAGTTCAATTTCAGAAAAATAGGCAGACTGAATTGCTTGTGCACCTGTGTCTATGAAATGAGATTTCTACTTACCAGTTTCGGAGATAAAGAACTTTTTCCTTCTGCATCTCTAATTAATTTCAGAGAATGAATTCCTAGTGCAACAACTGTGGGGTCAGAGAAAATGAACAATTTCAAGGCTCTGGAAATGTGAGGGGAATTTTCTCATAGAAGAAACCTCATACCAGCAATACAGGGTCAACAGCACTGAGCAGAAAAGTCAATCTTCTGCATTCATGCCCCACCTGCCTTCCCCCACCCAGATGCAGCTGTGAAGGACTGGTGCTAAGGCAGATGCTGAGAAGATCCAGCTCTCTTCTAGAAGCAATACCTTGAAAATGCTTCCTTTGTGTGCGTGCAGTTTGACCCAGACCAGCACAGAGTAAAAGCAACCTTACTCCTAAAGGTCTTTCTTTCTTTTAGGCATCTTTTCTGATGACAGCTGTTTCTATTTACCTTGCCATCGAGGAATTCTTTTTTTTTCTAAGTTTTTTTATTTACATTCCAAATGATTTCCCCTTTCCCATTTCCTCCCTCCCCAAAAGTCCCATAAACCCCCTTCCCTCCCTCTGTTCCTCATTTAACCCCCTCTCACTTCTCTGTCCTGGCATTTCCCTATATCCAGTCTTTCCAGGACCAGGGGTCTCTCCTTCCATCTACTTGGAAATCTATTGATATGCGAATTGTGTCTAGAGTATTCCGCGATTCTGGGTTAATATCCCCTTATCAGTGACTGCATACCATGTGTGTTCTTTTGTGATTGGGTTACCTCACTAAGGATGATATTTTCAAGTTCTGACCATTTGCCTAGGAATTTCGTGAATTCATTGTTTTTAATTGCAGAGTAATATTCCATGGTGTAAATATACCACAACTTATGAATCCATTCCTCCACTGAAGGACATCTGGGTTCTTTCCAGCTTCTGTCTATTATAAATAAGGCTGCTATGAACATAGTGGAGCATGTGTCCTTATTGCATGTGGGGAAGCCTCTGGGTATATGCCCAGGAGTGGTATAGCAGGAGTGTCATGCCCAGTTTTCTGAGGAACCGCCAGACTGCTTTCCAGAGTGGTTGTACCAGCTTGCAATCCCACCAGCAGTGGAGGAGTGTTCCTCTTACTCCACATCCTCACCAACAACTGCTGTCTCTTGTGTTTTTGATCTTAGCCATTCTGACTGGTGTGAGGTGGAATCTCAGGGTTGTTTTGATTTGCATTTCCCTAATGACTAAGGATGTTGAACATCTCTTTAGGTGCTTCTCAGCCATTAGATATCCTTCAGGTGAGAACTCTTTGTTTAGCTCTGTACCCCATTTTTTAACAGGGTTATTTGGCTCTCTGGAGTCTAACTTCTTGAGTTCTTTGTATATATTGGATATTATCTCTCTTTCGGATGTAGGGTTGGTAAAGATCATTTCCCAGTTAGTTGGTTGCCGCTTTGTCCTTTTGACAGTGTCCTTGGCCTTACAGGAACTTTGTAATTTTATGAGGTTCCATCTGTTAATTCTTGACCTTAGAGCATAAGCTATTGGAGTTCTGTTCAGGAAATTCTCCCCTGTGCCCATATGTTCAAGGTTCTTCCCTAGTTTCCTTTCTATTAGTTTCAGTGTGTCTGGTTTTATGTGGAGGTCCTTGATCCACTTGGAATTGAGCTTAGTGCAAGGAGATAAGAATTTGCTTTCTTCTGCATGTTGACCTCCAGTTGAACCAGCACCATTTGTTGAAAAGTCTATCTTTTTTCCACTGGATGGTTTTAGCTCCTTTGTCAAAGATCAAGTGACCATAGGAGTGTGGATTCATTTCTGTGTCTTCAATTCTGTTTCATTGATCTACATGCCTGTCAAATGTAATACCATGCAGTTTTAACAGCCTTTTGTAGTAGGATCTGATGATTTTTTGAATTTTTTCAGTTTCTGTTGTTATATCTCCCTTTTCGTTTCTGATTTTGTTAATTTAGATACTGTCTCTGTGCCCTCTGGCTAGTCTGGCTAAGGGCTTATCTATCTTGTTGAATTTCTCAAAGAACCAATTCCTAGTTTTGTTGATTCTTTGTATGGTTTTATTTGTTTCTACTTGACTGATTTCAGCCCTGAGTTTGATGATTTCCTGCCTTCTACTCCTCTTGGGTGTATTTGCTTCTTTGGTTCCGTGGCTTTCAGGTATGCCATTAAGCTGCTAGTGTATGCTCTCTCTGTTTCTTTTTGGAGGCACTCAGGGCTGTGAATTTTCCTCGTAGCACTGCTTTCATTGTGTCCCATAAATTAGGGTATGTTGTGCCTTCATTTTCATTAAATTTCGGGCGGTGGTGGCGCACGCCTTTAATTCCAGCACTTGGGAGGCAGAGGCAGGAGGATTTCTGAGTTCGAGGCCAGCCTGGTCTACAAAGTGAGTTCCAGGACAGCCAAGGCTACACAGAGAAACCCTGTCTCGAAAAAACAAAAAAACAAAACAAAAAAAAACCAAAACACAATAACATTTTCATTAAATTTTAAAGTCTTTGATTTCTTTTTTTATTTCTTCCTTGATCAAGGTATCATTGAGTAGAGTATTGTTCAGCTTCCATGTGTATGTGGGCTTTCTGTTGTTTTTGTTGTTATTGAAGACCACCCTTATTCCATAGTGATCTGATAGGAGGCATGGGATTAGTTCGATCTTCTTATATCTGTTGAGGTCTGTTTTGTGACCAATTATATGGTCGATTTTGGAGAAGGTACCATGAGGTTCTGAGAGGAAGCTATATTCTTTTGCTTTAGGATGAAATGTTATATATATATATATATATATATATATATATATATATGCTAGTTCCATTTGGTCCAAGGCTTCAATTAGTTCCACTGTGTCCCTGTTTAGTTTCTGCTTTCCTGAACGATCCATTTTAGAGAGTGGGGTGTTGAAGTCACCCACTATTATTGTGTGAGGAGCGATGTGTGCTTTGAGCTTTAGTAAAGTTTCTTTTACGAATGAGGGTGCCCTTGCATTTGGAGCATAGATATTCAGAATTGAGAGTTCTTCTTAGTGGATTTTTCCTTTGACCAGTATGTAGTGTCCTTCTGTGTCTTTTTTGATGACTTTAGGTTGAAAGTCAATTTTATCTGATATTAGGATGGCTACTCTGGCTCATTTCCTGGGACCATTTGCTTGTAAAATTGTTTTCCAGCCTTTTAATCTGAGGTAGTGTTTGTCTTTGACACTGAGGTGCATTTCCTGCACGCAGCAAAAATGCTGGGTCCTGTTTGAGTATCCAGTCTGTTAGTCTATGTCTTTTTATTGGGGAATTGAGACCACTGATATTAAGAGAGATTAAGGCATAGTGATTATTGCCACCTGCTATTCTTGACGCTATCTTTATGTTTGAGTGGTTATCTACTTTTGGGTTTGATGAAAGAAGGTTACTATCTCGTTTTTTCCAGGGTGTAGTTTCTCTCCTTGTATTGGCAATTTCCACCTATTATCCTTTGCAGGGCTGGGTTTGTGGAAAGATATTGTGCAAATTTGGTTTTATCATGGAATATCTTGGTCTCTCCATCTATGGTGATTGAGAGTTTTGCTGGGTATAGTAGTCTAGACTGGCATTTGTGTTCTCTTAGAGTCTGCCTGAGATCTGCCCAGGATCTTCTGGATTTCATAGTCTCTGGTGAGAAGTCTGATGTGATTCGGATAGGTCTTCCTTTATATGTTACTTGGCCTTTTTCTCTTACTGCTTTTAATATTCTTTCTTTGTTTAGTACATTTGGTGTTTTGATTATTATGTGACAGGAGGTATTTCTGTTCTGGTCCAGTCTGTTTGGAGTTCTGTAGGCTTCTTGTACGTTCATCGGCATCTCTCTCTTTAGGTTAGGGAAGTTTTCCTCCATAATTTTGTTGAAGATATTTACTGGCCCTTTAAGTTGCAAATCTTTACTCTCATGTATACCTATAATCCTTAGGTTTGGTCTTCTCATTATGTCCTGGATTTCCTGGATGTTTTGAGTTACACGTTTTTTGTATGTTGCATTTTCTTTGACTGTTGAGTCGATGCTTTCTATGGTACCTGAGATTCTTTCTTCCATCTCTTGTATTCTATTGTTGATGTTTGCATGTATGACCCCTGATTTCTTCCCAAGGTTTTCTATCTCCAAAGTTGTCTCCCTTTGTGATTTCTTAGTTGTTTCTACTTCCTTTTTTAGATCCTGGATGGATTTGCTGAGATCCTTCACTTGTTTGTTTGTATTTTCCTGTATTTCTTTAAGATATTTTTGCATTTCCTCTTTCAGGATTTCTGCCTGTTGACCCAAGTTCTCCTGTATTTCTCTAAGCGATTTTTGTGTTTCCTCCTCATGGGCTCCCATCTGTTGATCCATAGTCTCCTGCATTTCTTTAAGCAATTCTCGTGTTTGCTTTGTAAGGGCATCTACCCGTTGATTCATGTTCTCTTGTATTTCTTTAAGTGATTTTTGTGTTGCCTCCTTATTGGCCTCCATCTGTTGACCCATATTCTCCTGCATTTCTTTAAGCAATTTTTGTGTTTCCTTTGTAAGGGCTTCTACCCATTGATTCATGTTCTCCTGTATTTCTTTATGAAATTTATTTACGTCCTTCTTGAAATCCTCTAATAGCATCATGAGAAGTGATTTTAAATCCAGATCTTGTCTTTCGGGTGTGATGGGGTATCCAGGACTTGCTGCTGTTTGACAGTTGGGTTCGGATGGCGCCATATTGCCTGGATTTCTGTTAGTAACGTTCCTACATTTGCCTTTTGCCATCTGGTTATCTCTGGTGTTAGTTGGTCCCGCTGTCACTGGCTGTTGCTTAGACCTCCTGTGAGCCTGCAAGGCTATTTCTGCCCCCCTGGATGACCGGGTTTCCCCTGGCACTGATTGCTAAGGGGCTGCCCTGCTCCTGAGTGACTTTGGTGCCCCGATGTGCCTTTCCCCAAGTGATGTTATACTTAGGGAATCCCTTCATACCTGGAGACTCAGTATAGTCAATTGCTGGAGTAGCAGAGGTTGCTAAGGGGAGGCTAGTGTGCTCTCTCCCAGTGAGGGTCCCTCTGCAGGGCAGATGTCCCACAGCAGAGCTGGCGCGTAGGTGACCACAGAACTGCCCAGCTCTTGGATGCAGGGAGCACACAAGCTAGCTAAGTCCCAAGCGATGTTATGCTCGGTTATCCCTGTGCCTGGAGGTCCCAACTGCCGGAAATTTTTATTCTATAATTTTCTTGAAGAAATTTACTGGCCCTTTAAGTTGGGAATCTTCACTCCTTATATTTGGTCTTCTCATTGTGTCCTGGATTTCCTGGATGTTTTTGATTAGGAGTCTTTTGCATTTCGCTTTTTCTTTGACTGTTTGTCAATCTCTTCTATGGTATCTTCTACACTTGATATTCTCTCTTCTATCTCTTGTATTCTGTTTGTGATGCTTGCATCTATGACTCCTGATCTCTTTCCTAGCTTTTCAATCTCCAGGGTTGTCCCCGTTTGTGATTTCTTTATTGTTTCTCTTTCCATTTTTAGCTCCTGGATAGTTTTGTTCAATTCCTTCACCTGTTTGGTTGTTATTCGTGTAATTTTTTAAGGGATTTTTGTGTTTCCTTTTTAAGGGCTTCTATCTGTTTACCTGTGTTATCCTGTATTTCTTTAAGGGAGTTATTTAAGCCCTTCTTAAAGTCCTCTATCATCATGAGATGTGATTTTAAATCAGAGTCTTGCTTTTCTGGTGTGTTGGGGTATCCAGGGCTCACTATGGTAGGAGAACTGGGTTCTGATGATGCCAAAGTAGCCTTGGTTTCTGTTGGCTTATGTTCTTGCCCTTGCCTCTTGCCATTTAGTTATCTCTGGTGTTAGCTAGTCTTGCTGCCTCTGACTGTGACTTGTCTCTCTTGTAAGCCTGCGTGTCAGAGCTCCTGGGGGACCAGTTCTCTCCAGGAGGAATTTGGATATGGAGTGCTGTGGCAGTGTCAGCTCCAAGGTATAGATGGAAACTGGAAGGATCCTGTCCCAGGCTGCTCCTCGGTTCCTGTGTCCTGAGGGTTCTGAGCAGGTCCCTCTGAGCAGAAGTGGTGGTCTTACCTGTGCTCACAGGCATGTCCGCACTCCTGGGAGACCAGCTCTCTCCTAGAGGCATTTGGGTATGAAGCGCTGTGGCCTAGAATCAGTTCTCTCTTACTAAAAAGTGGGTCCTGGGGATTGAACTCAGATACTCAGGCTTGACAACAAATGCTTTTACCTGCTGAGTCATTGTGCCAGCCCCAGATTTCTTTCTTAGGAAAACATCCAAACTCTTTGCCAATAAGAATTTGGGAGTTATTCAAACTACAGTGAGAAAACTCTGCCCTATTTGAAATTGAATAATGAAAGGATGTGGGGTCTCAATTTTGAACTGTGACTCCATCTGCCCTTGGGAAAGCAGAGAGGAATAACATCAAGGGTAGAGGGAAAGAAAGTTTTTTGCTATCTCTCATTGCTTTGAAAAAAAATACTGTTACTAAAATGCATTAATCATATATGTTTCTCTGGTTTGGAGTAATAGTTAAACACATCCATGAAGTTATGCTTCTGTTACATAACATCAGGAATGAACAACATTTTTATTAATCAATTTTATTTTTAGATTTAAATTAAAATATATTAGGTTATGCTTTTAAATACTGTATTATAAATATTTCTAAATTCAAGTCTTTTAATTGCTCTTACTTTCTTTTTTTCCATTGGTTATTTTATTTATTTATATTTCAAATGTTATCCCCCTTCCTGTTTTCCCCTCAGCAACCCCCCTTTCCCATCCTCCAATCCCCCTCATTCTATGAGGTTGCTCCCCTAAACTCCCACCTACTCCCACTGACCTAGGGATCCATACCATCTGCAGACACCAAACCCAGACATTATTGCTGATGCCAAGAAGTGCTTGCTGACAGGAACCCGATGTAGTTGTCTCCTGAGAGGCTCTGCCAGAGCCTGACCAATACAGATGAGGATACTGGCAGCCAACCATTGGACTAAGCACAGGGACCCCAATGGAAGATTTAGGGGAAGGACTGAAGGAGCTGAAGGGATTTGCAACCCCATATGAAAAACAATAAAAGCAACCAACCAGACACCCCCCCTTCAGCTCCCAGGGACTAAACCACCATGGCTCCAGTTGCATGTGTAACAGAGGGTTGCTTTATTTAGCATCAGTGGTAGGGTAGGCCCTTGGTCCTGTGGAGGCTTGATGCCCCAGTATAGGGGAATGCTAGAAATGAGCAACTTAAGTGAGGAACGCTTATTCTGGCTCCCAATTTCAGAGGGCTGAGTCCATGACTGACTCTCCCCACCCATTTAAGGCCTGTGACAAGACAGAAGTATTTTAGTGATGGAAGGCTAGCAAGCAGACAGGAGTAGGGAATGGGTGGTAGGCAGGGCAAAGGATTCCTTCAATTAGGACATCCTTCAATTAGGTCTAACTTCCTAATAGTTTACTCAAATCCGAATTCTTCAATGAACTTTATGGTATTTATTCATTCATTTATTTAGCAGTGCTTGGAATCAAACCCATGGCTTTGCACAGGCAGGTTCTCTACCACTGATTTGTATTCCCAGCAGCCTCATGCTTCTCGATTGTTGAAGGTTATTATCATTGAGGCAATTATTCTTTTAGTCCATATTAGGAAATTTTTAAAAAGGAATTTTTCCAGAACAAATAAAAATCCACAAAACCAATATAGCAACAAAATAAACACATCAAGAAAATATCCTCCAAGTTTCTGGGTCCATGCTGGGACTCTCTTTCATAGCCTGGACAATGCTTTCCTGAACTCATGGCTCAGACTAAGTTGAAAGCTTTATGTCTTCTCAGGTCTCTAGATACATATCCTTCCAGGCCTGTATAAGGTCTTGTAATTTCTCCCCTTCACTTAAATGCTTTTTGGAACTCTTGTTTTATTTACAAAATCTTTCCCAGTCTTTGCTCCAGAACTTGAGGTGTTTTTATCATTCTGTTTCTCTAGGTTGTATTAAATTTGTGTTTGTGCTATTGTTTATAATTATATTTGTGTGTGTGTGTGTGTGTGTGTGTGTGTGTGTGAGAGAGAGAGAGAGAGACAGAGAGAGAGACAGAGAGACAAGAGACAGAGAGACAGAGAAACAGACACATGAGCACACAAACACACACATACATGCAGAGAGATAGAAAGAGATGAGAGAGAGAAGAGGAGGAGGAGGAAGAGGAGAGAAAGAGAGAGAGAGAGAGAGAAAGAGAGAGAGAGAGAGAGACCATGGCCTACATGTGGAAGTCAGCGAGCAACTTGCAGATATTGCAGATTTTGGTTCTTTCCTTCCACCATATGAGTTCTGGGTGTCAGACTGCAGTCATCAGACTTGGCAGCAAGCATCCTTACACACTGAATCATCATATCCATCCATCTTGTAATTCATTTAAACAATCATCATTATGTGCTTAACTTTGCTGAGTCTTAAGCAAAGTGAGCTAGAGCAAACGTGCACAGGAAGTTGAAATGAGGGTCTTTTGTGTTCTTTCCAGGACCTGGACCATTGTACCAACCTGGGAATGTTCTTTCCATCTTTCTTAAGGCTAATATATCAGAGGAGGATGGCACAAAGCTTTCCTGTTCTAAGTTACTTCTGTCTTGATTACACATGATTTAATTGTTACAAACCCTGGAAGGTTCCAAGAATTCTCTTAAAGTGTGTTTGGATTATTTTAGCTTGTTTTTTCACATTCTCCTTATGTTTGAGGGAGTAGGGGCAAGAACAGGGCAGGGCAGGGCTTAGAGTGAATTGTTCCATGAAATGTACTTTGGATTTTTTTTTTACTGTTTTTTTTTTTCAGAACAGAATTCCTCTCTGTGGCTCTGGCTGTCCTAGAACTAACACTGTGGTTTGTTTGACGCTAGTCTTGAACTCAGAGATCTACTTGCCTCTACACCCCAAATCTGGGCTTAACAGCATATACTACCACAATCCAGCAATGAATGCACTTTTATCTTACCCATAAATATTGTACTCCACATTTCTGTGAAGTACATGTGAAGATGAAACGAAGGGTCTGTGATTTAAACCAACCCCATAAATAATGACTCCTAAAGTAAAGAATGGGGTAAATGTTCTCCATTGAAAAGGATCACCAGTGAGAATGGGTTCTGAAGAGGAGGTTAGTTGTTCAGGAGTGGCCATACTTTAAGGTTTCCCTTAGTGCATTTTTAATACATTTTAATTCATTTATGTGTTTGTGTGTGGGAGATGCCCAAGTACAGGTCAAAGTACAACTGATGGGAACTGGTTCAAACTCCTTCAATCATATGCTTATGGAGGAATTGAACAAAGAGATCACCAGACTTGGTGACAGGTACCCTTTACCTGCTGCACCATCTCAACAGCCCTAAGGTTCCTTACTAAAGCTTCATTAAAACATTGATAATGGAGGAAATGGAATAATAGGAACAGTTGCCCTATTTAACTGCTTGAACATCTATATGTACATATATATACATATACATATGTAAATATATACATATTTGTATATACCTATATATGTACATACATATATATTTGCCTATTACAATATATTGAATATATTGAATGTATATGTATTCAATATATTGTAATAGGCAAATTTGGAAGTATATAAATTCAAATATATATGATCTATACATATTCATATAAATATATTAGTATATATAATATATTTTACATATATATCCTTGAAAATATTGATGTGAATGAGGGTGGGATATTATATACTAGACTGTACAGTAATATCATTACTAGTTTTCTGATAGATTTTTTAGGCTACTACTAAGAATTTCCTACTACAAAACATTGATCTGTGATGAACACCATAGGATCAAGAACCCCCTGGAATCTTGAGTATTAGGTCTTTGCTGCCTCCTCCAAGACTAGATTTTAGACTTTCTGATGAGATAAAAAACCAAGGAATATTTAAAAAGGAACTGGTTTACATGGAATTTATAAAATGCACTTTACTGCAGAAAAGAATATTGTTTTGGATGAAACAGACTAATTAGGAGATATGAAGAGAAAAGTGAGAGAGAAAATGAATAATTGTATCTGGCAGAGGACCAAACAGAAAGTATCATCTCACTATACTGTCTACATGGAGGTTTAAGAAATACATCATATAAGACAGAACTTATGCATTTGAATTACTTTGTTTTAGGCATTTGAATTATTTTGTTTATCTTACATATAACAGAGGACCATCACTGGCAGAAATTTAAGATAAATTAGCTTAGATCAAGGAAAACAGAAAAATATTGAATAAATTACAAAGCCTTTACTGTCTTAAATTCTTGCTCACAAAACTGGCTTGTTAACTTAATCTTTTAAAGATTCACAAAAGGCTGGGAGTAAGTGTTTTGTTCTGTGTTGCTTGTGACTTTCACTAATTAAATCTGCCTTTTTAACTGAGCATAAAAGCAAGAGGGAGAAAGTTGATTGTCAAGGGTCTGCAGAGACAGAACATCATTTACTTTCAGTCTTGGTACGAATCTTATCCAAATAATTAAAAACAGTTCAAACAGAGTTCCAAGAGAAGGAGGAATCCCAGTTGGAGACCATGGGAGAAAGATGGTTGATGAATGAAATGGCAGGTTAAAAAGCCAATTTGAATATAGATAAAATTTTATGGCTGATTTAGCACTTGCTACTATTTTAATTGAAGTTGTGAGGAGGTATGAAAAGGCATGCTTTAATTTTTGTTTATGTTTATAGGCCTCTCTTTTAGATAAAAAGATAAAGATTGACTGACTTATTGACCCCAGCTTCAAAACTGTTTTCCAGTTCAACAAATGATGCAAACTCAGTTTTGATCTACCAAAATCTAAATTTCTGAAATATTCTCTAACCATATGGAAGTAATTTCCTATCCAATTATGTATCACTAAGTATATTTTCCTCAAATGTTTTATTTATGTGCCCCACAAAGTCAATGATGCTATATTGAAGGTTTTGATGGAGATGTCCAGATATGCAACACATTACATAATATAGCATCTTGTAAGCTAAGGTGTGAATTTCAAAAAGAAATGATCCACAGTTAATTTGAAGGTAGCAAATGGTAAGGGATTTTAGTGATAAAATTTTATGAAGAGATTGTCTTCTGAGATACATGTGCTATTCATCTTCTTCATTGACACACGGGGCAAAGAGGGTCTTCGTTAGTATATGTATGAGTGAATGGATAGAAACAGTAGTAAGTGAGGCTTCAATGAACCTACATGGAAAGTTTGCTCTAAGATTCCTGAAAGTGGAGAATAGAATGGATTTGACCCTTGCCTTTATAAATCAAAACCCAAAACAAACTTCAAAACAATTTTATAAAATTACTCATCGTGGTTAAATGTTCTTGCCACAAAATTCAATGAGTTGAGTTCAGTTCCTGGGATCCACCCACATGGTAGAAGAAGAGAACTAACTCTTTTTTTAATATTTTATTTATTTATTTTATATATATGAGTACACCATTGCTCTCTTCAGACACACCAGAAAAGGGCATCAGATCCCATTACAGATGTTTGTGAGCCACCATGTGGTTGCTGGAAATTGAACTTAGGACCTCTGGAAGAGCAGTCTGTCTTCTTAACCGCTGAGCCATCTCTTCAGCCCCAAGAACTAACTCTTACCAGTTGACTTCTGATCTTGGCATGTTGCATGTAAACACAAACACACCAAATAAAAACACAGCTGTTTAAAGTAATAAATCAGCAACAACAAGAAAACTATTGTAAAGGCTTAAAGGGATAAGGATAAAAGCTATAACAAAAAGCACCAGGCAGGGAATTACTCAGGACTTTCTCTGAATAGGGACCAAGTGTGTGCATACCCTCCACCCAACCCCCAATCAGATGTGGAATTGGGTGTAGCAGGCGTCAGCCTGGATCTATTTTGATGCCCAAGCAAATAAATTTTCTAGGAGGAAGATGGAATTTCATTGAGCTTCTGTGAGGTTCAAATTTCCTCTAAACAGGGTTTGAGAGAGATTTGGTAAGGAATATAGAAAACATCAAGGATTGCAGCAGGGTTCAGCAAGCAGATTGATAGGCAAGAAGGGTTCTAAAAAGTCAAAAACCTGCGAGACAGAGGGGGGAGGGAGGAGAGGAAATCTGCTCTCAGCATCTTCTGGGCCTGAAGAGAGTGAACCAATTAACAAAAGCATCCTCTAAGTCTGTGTTCTGCTACTAGGTCCTCAGTCCCCTTTCCATTACCAGACCAGGTGGCACTTGGTGAAAATACAGACTCAGAAAGGAGCTGTTGTTGGTTGTGCCCTCAGTAAGTTCTTTCTGTCAGCACACCTGGAGAAAGAAGGCAATCAAAATGGAGGCATTCATCAGCAGTCTTTGTGGGATATGAAATTGTTGAATATATGATATCCATTCTACCTTAAGAGTGCCATAGGGATTTGTAAAACTGAGAGCAAAAGTTTGAGTTAAATTCAAATGTTCACAAGCAAATAGGGTTTGTTTATCTGCTTGCTTGTGTCTTATTTTTATTGCTATGATATGATATGACAAAGTAAACTTTGAGGCTCACAGTTTCAAAAAATTTGTCCAAAACTGTTGTGGTGGTTTGAATATGCTTGGTCCATAGGAAGTGACACTGTTGGGAGGTGTGGCCTAGTTGGAGGAAGTGTCTCACTGTCGGGGGAGGTGGGCTTTGAGATCCTCCTCCTAGCTGCTTGCAAGATAGTCTTCTCCTAGTCTTCACATCAATATGTAGAGCACTCAGCTCTTCTCGCATCATACCTGCCTGGATGCTGCCATGTTCCCCGCCTTGACTATAATGGACTGAACCTCTGGACCTGTAAGCCAGACTCAATTAAATGCTGTCCATTATAAGAGTTGCCTTGGTCATGGTGTCTGTTCACAGCAGTAAAACCCTTACTAAGATAACCATCATGGTAGAGAACACGGCAGCCAGCAGGCAGGGATGGATCTGTAGTATTCACTGAGAGCTCACAACTGATCCAAAAATGAGAGGCTAAGAGAAAACCAACTGAAATTTGTGGTCTTTGGAAATCTCAAAGTCAATCCCCTGTAACATATTTTCTCCAACAAGGCCAAACCTCCCAATCTTTCCAAACAAGTCCATCAACTTGGGACCAAGTATTCATATAAGGACCATTTTTGTTCAAACCACCACAATGTGTTAGTGGCATTCTGATGAAAGAACCCAGATTCTTGACAGTATGGTGAGCAGCCATTGCACCACTGGGTTGTATTTCCCAGCCTTCCATTGGTTTTAATGGCTTAAGGTTTATTTGGCATTATCCTATGTTTTGTTAGTTTTATAAGAAGTTTTAATCATAATTACTTTGGACTGGGTTCTTTAACTTTTTCTCATGATCTTTGTTTACGTTGTGAAAAATTCAAACATATTTACACTGGATCCCCTAGTTCCTCCTTCCAGCTTTTACCCATACCTCCCTACAAGATATATATTTTTATATTTTTTTTGTAGTCTACAATAATAGCTTTCAATTATTGCTGCCCATATGTACCAGTAGGCATGGAAAAACCTACCAGTGACTGCCAAATTCAAAGAAAAGTGACTCTCCCCTATCAGACACCTGCCACCATTGGCATTAGTTTTTGTTCAGCTAAGGGTGGGGCATTGTGAGGCCCCCAATGCTTCATACTGGAATCTTTAATCCTTTTTATCTTGAGCAACCTACTCAAGTTATTGTACCTACTTTCAGGAGATATTGTATAGTTTTAGACTATTTGAACTTTGAGATGAATATCAATATTGTATAAACATCAATCACACCAAGATACAAAAGAGATTATTAAGGGTGAATCATACAGATAAGATTGACTCAACACCATTATGTATAAACTAAATTTTTATTTTTTTAAATCATATCTGAGGGAATATTATAGACTAAAATAAATTTTTATTTTAAAACCACATTCCAAGACTAGCAGAGAGAAGTGGAGATGGATGAAAGAGATATTTCTCAGAATGTAATGTGTCAAAGTTCTGGGAAAGTCACAATGTTCTAAGCTTCTGGGTTTCGTGATCAATACTTCCAAATAATGTTTTGTTTGTAGATTTTAAACAAAGGCAGAAATGATGTGTATAAATTAGGTTCTAAGATTGGATAGTGTAGTGACAATGTTGGAGCTTTGGTTTCTTTGAAAAACACAGAAATATTGTAAGACTATGTTTTCATTTGAATCCCAGGTTGGGGATGTGGGGTTGGTTCGGCTAACAATGATTTGCCTTGTGCTTTAGCAGGGGCATGAGTTTATAAGTTCCGGATAGTTTCTGTGATTATGTGATGTTTGGAAATTTGGGAACTTTTTAGACGGTATATAAAGGCTAGGGTCCAAGAGGGTAAGAGTTGCTTGTTGTTGGGTTGTTGGTTGTTTGGTGGTTGGTTGGTTAGTCGGTTGTTGTTTAGTTGTTGGTTGCAGTTTGTTAAGTAGTTGTGAGCAAAAAAGAAATAACAAGAAGGAGACATTAAATATCCTGATGGGGAAGATCAAAGTTGCCTTAAGGAATTTGATGTCCTTAATGAAGCAGAAAGTAGTATAATAACATTGCCCCTTTCCAATCAATGACTTCCTTGAGGGATCTTTTTCCTTTACTCTCTACCTTTTTCTCTCTCTTATCTGGAGATAGGGGGTTTAAAGGGTACAGGAAAGGGGTATTGAAAGGTGAACGAAGAAAGACCCCACAAAGTAGCCAAAGACAAGCTATAGGATACACATAGCGAGAACATTCCAAAGTCAAGAAGAATCTGTAGTCGAAAAGATGCTGACCTTGTGTATCAATAACTTGGTGTGTGTGGATCGATCAGTATTTTGAAGTGAAGACCAGAGGGGACATTCAATATTATTTTTAGGTGCTTGAAGACTAATTGCAGCCATGGAATGCTCGAAGAAACATATTTCCTCTTTAGAGGTCATGCTGACAAGAGGCACTTTGTAAATAATACAAATGCCATCAGAATCATGAGGCTGGAGGCAGAATTGGCTTCATTTTTGCATTAACCACCTGGAAAAAATGAAAGCAAGAAAAGACCAACTAGACATCAAAAACATTTTATAAATGCTCATTACAGAAACCATGGAAAAGCTGTGCAAATTGAGATGATATGTCCACCTCAAATCACAGAGCACAAACCCAACCCTGTTGTCATGGATCTTTTATCAAATGGGACAAATATTGAACAGTTGGGGATTACTGCATGCTGCTGCTAAGAATGAAACCCTATGATTTTTTTTCAGCCTTCTCCCCCCCACCCCCAGACAAAACCATCTGTCACTTTATTCAACAAAAATGGAATAGTATGGGCAATGGTAGCCTCTGACTGAACAATAAATAACTGTGGAGAACGTAAAGAAATAGGGCTACAACCATGATTTAAACACCATTATTATATGGCCTATAGTGACATCAGCAAGGATGGAATTGTTGAGGACATTAAAGTGAAATTCCATTCTAAGTAGAGTAAGAGGGCTGGAATGGGTGGAGGAGGGGCAGGCAAAGCCCCAATAACAAAGTAGCTATTGGCAACTGATGGCTGCTAGGAAGGAGACAAAGAATCTGACATCCTTTTTGGGCTTTCATGAGCACTGCATGCATGTGGTACATGGACATACATGTAGGCAAAACAGCCATATATAAACAATAAAAACAAATTAATAACTGTTAAATTAGAAACACTGGCTGCTCTTTCAGAGGATCTGGATTATATTCCTAGCACCTACATGGTAGCTAACAACCACAATTCTTGTTCCATGGAATCCAATGCTCTCTTCTAGCCTCTGCAGACCCAAGGTGTGCACATGTTACACAGATATACAATGTGTACAAAACATGCATACATTTAAAATAAACATGGCCATATAGAAATATTTATTATCAGAGGTAACCAACAAAGAGGTTGCTTTTTCTAGTCCAGTACTATCTTTTTGCATCGTGGGCTATAATTTGAGTTTGCATGTATTTTGCATGTCTAGGACTCCACAAATGCAAACAGTAATGAGTAGCCAACTGTATTTAAGGCATTTAAATACATCTCAGAAAAAAAAAATATCCCTGGATACCTAAGTCAACTGTCTCTCCAGGCTTTCTGAGTCAGAGCCAATTTACTGTCCTTTCCACATGGGTAAGCCAACCGATTTTGTAAAGTCTTTTTTGTAAAATCAGTCAAGTAAAACTTATTCCCTAAAATTTACTTCCTAATGAGTTGTTAGGGCATCGAGGGTTGCTTTTAACAGGCACTTCTGAAAAAAAAAAGGACTCAAGAAAGGAGAATATATGTTCTTCATTGTAACACTGTGTTAGTATTCCAGAAAGGAATGGTAAGCTAGTCCCTGTGTAGTGGAAAGTATTGCAGCACAATTTGTTCACCTAAGCTGCTATTGCTGGGATAGTGGTATATTCGGTTGCCTGAGGACAAGGCCTTTTAGAATTCACAGTGGCCGCCAACAGTCCAAGGATATGCTGAGGGGAACAATGGAGAAGAACTCCCTGTACCTGAGCAGCGACCCACAGCAACAGGAGAGAGCAAAAGACCAAGATCCGTCCAAAGCTTGTGGTCAGAGGACTTGACCCTGGCTCTCAGACTTGGCTGCTCATGGTCCCGGGTGACTATTCATTCAATATAAATGAATGTATTAGTTATCCCTACATTTATTATTCATGCAGCTTTAGTGGAATTAGGGATGCAAAGCCTCAGGCCAACAGAGGCTCAGCAACTTCGAAGCTCCAGCAATGGCTGGAGCATTAATGGTTGATCCTGATCATTCTTGATGGCCCACAAGGTAAACCCATTCAGCATTTGATACATCTCCTTCGTTACTCACTATGATGTGATCAGATCCATCACTACTACTCCACTTGCAAAGATCTGTTACTCTTGTTAAATGGTACACTGGCACTGGAAATATGTCTAGACCTGTTCCATGACAGTCTTAAGCCTCCTTTATGGAAGAGACAGAAAGATATGGTGAGCAGCTTCCTCCTCCTCCTCCTGAGGATATAGGTACCCTGAGTAAGTGGGCTTTGACTCGGCCAAGAAGACAGTGGAACTGCACTTAGAATATGAGAGGACTTTCCTGCCCTGAAATCATCTAAGTGGATCATTTAGAGAAAAGGATCCAGGTAATAAACTGCAGCCTTGTCCTTGGCTCTCTGGAAAATGTTCCAGTTGTGCATGGGTGAAATCCTTTACAGATATTGGGTGCCAAGTACATCACTCTCCATCTCCCTGAAGGTCTTAGGCTATAGCTCTCTGCCAAGACTACCCAACTAGAGAAGCAAAGTTTACATACTAAACATGGTCTACAAATATGTGGCCTTTGGTTTTCCTCTAACTTGACAGTGGTAGGGTATAGAGTGCACAAGAGCTAATAGTTCTACCCAACTAGGATGGTAATGATATTTTAAGGGCACCTAGAATTATTTAAAAATGGTATGCTTTTAGATTATATATATATATATATATATATATATATATATATGTCATATATTATTTAGGTCTCCATTATTAATTTATATCTTATACAAATATGAATATATAGTTGCTTCAGAATAATATGTTTCTTTAAAAGCAGAATCTTTCTTTGTCTGCTGCTCATTTCATATTTGAAAGCACAACCAACTATATCTGACAAAATTAATCATTTTTTACAGCATAGAGTGTTGTTGGAAATGTCACCCTCCTTAACATCCCAAGAAGAAATTAATTAGAATTTAACTTGTAATAAGTTTAACTTGTAAAGTAAATGGTACATATATCATCTCTGTGCAAACAAACGATGCCCTACTGAGCCTGGCTACTTTGGGGAGGATATTCATCACTTGCCAAGTAAGAGAGACAAAACAGCACTTCCCATCAGGACTCTACTAAGTCAAGGAAAAGCAGCGAATCCGTCCTCAATGTCCCTAACTCTGGGAGAGGACAGTGTTTAAAAACATACTTTGACTGCAAATCACATCTGGTTTTCTTCGTTTGTTTAAAAGCCATGCTTGTGAGTTTAGAATACTATATTTTAAACCAAATATATATCATGCTTAAATTAACTGTTAACTGGGCTTGATCCAAATGGTACCTATATTCAAGGACATGTAAGGTCCTTTCTCCTAAGAGCACCTAAGGACATATTTTAATAAGGCCTTACGATATCTAACTCTCTAAATTTGGTGTCGGTCTTTAATGACTTTCCTAATGACTGGCTTAGGCCATCTATACTCAAGTGAATTCTGCAATCTTTCAGGGAACAAGGAAATCAAAACTGACCAATTTAAGAGATGTGAAGGGGCACTATTGATTTTTTTAAATGCAATTTTAAAGGATTTTCTGACAGTTTTAGTGGTAGTTGGAAGAATGTCAAATTCACCTTTTAGTAGAAGGATGGATTAAACACATGAGGCCAGAGGAAGGCAGCTTTCCTGTTCACAAACTCTCCTCAAGCTGTATGCTGCAACCTTTTCTTAACTGGAGTCAGCTTAAGTATTCAAGATGGAAAAGCTTGCCTTCATCCTAATTTTCTCTGTTTTCCTTAGTTGAAATGTTGTACAAGATTAAAAAAAAAAACATAATTTAAACCGTTCAGAACCAATGAGGTTCTGCAATTGGGTACATTAGCACAGAGCTTTGATTCTATTTCCTTATTTATTTATTTATTTTTATTTATTTATTTATTTATTTATTATTTACTTATTTCTGCCACTAAAGCTTCTAGATTCTGCATTCCAGCTGTTCCCCTTTCAGGTTTCAGCTTCTGTTAATGAAATGGATTTTGTGCCCAATACGAGACTATTGGTGGGAGAAAGGAAAAACACGAATGTTAGAAGCTGTGTTTTCCAAATAGAAAATCATAATTACTTTGATAGAGCTTAATAAAGGCACGCAATTAATTTTCATCACAGATTCTACTAAATACTATTGGCTGATCAAAACTACGTATTCTGCCATCTATTCACCGACCTATTTACTGCACATTAGATTCTAAAACCAAAGAAGGTACCTGGCACGTGCCTTGTAGCAGGGTATGCTCTCATATACTGTAGTGTTTCTCAATACAGTGCCCAGTCTCACATGGTTTTGTTGGTATTATCTAGTGCTTTATGTCCCTATAAGGTGGAGGCTAAGCAGGCTATGAATTTTACAGCGGTGCATCCTCTCCATGAGCAAACCAAAAATAGCACTATACCCCCTAACTTCTTACGATTGGGCTTATTTTGAGCTTTAATATGTTCAGAGCAAGTCAGCCACCTACCACAGTAAAAATAGCTCTCATATTCCATGTGGTGTGAATGGGGGACTCACCAACATTTAATGGGCTTAGTTAGGGCACTCCAAGTCTTTTCTCCCAATTAAACTCAAGAATAGCCTAGCTTGCAAAATTAAGAATTTCGCGAAAGAAATACGAAACACCATCTGCTCTAAATAAAAGAAATCCTGCTTGATAACTCATTTCACACGGAGATAATGAGATCTGGGATCTTTTTATGGTTTCCTTAGGTTTGAAGGTCAGAAATATTTCTGTTACCCAGTGATTTCCATGGCTCATTAACAGAAATATGTGCTCCTTTCGGCTAGACTGTTTTCCTTTGATTATCACATGAAGAGTATATACTCTCCATAAAGATGATTTATTATAATTTGGAAATAATAACATCTTTTTCAAACAGAAAATATAGTAGTGTGCGAATCCTTCAAGGTACCCAGAAGAGCAGGGACATTAGCACAGGCAGTTCTCATATCCTGCTCTGCTTCCCTCATTATTATTAACATTTTATGGTATCGTGTTGGGTTGTTAAAACTAAGAGACTGACATTGGAATCTTAGCATCAACAGAGCCCTGGTTTCTTTCAGATGCCCCTTCCCCAAAGAATGCTTATTTTCTGATCCAGGTTCCCATCCAGGAATGTAAGTCACACTTAGTTCTCAAGTCTCTCCAGTTCCCTCTGATCTCAACAATTCCTTGGTTGTTCTGATTTCCATTCTGGAGGATCACGCAGAGCTTCTGTTGAATGTCCTCCAGTGTGAGCGGGTCAGGTATTTATCTCATGGTTATATCTGGGCCATCTGTTTGGGAGAGGACAACCACAGATATACTTTGCCACCTCATAGTGAGACATATATGACCTCCAACATGATCTTATCAATGACACTAACTCTCACAACTGGTTTAAGGCAAGGTTTGCAGATATCTCTAACTTAAAAACTCCTTGACTTTCCTACTTGTTCTCTGAGATCAAGTGAACAAGTCTAATCTACATTCAGTGGAGATGGAGGGAGAGGAGGGCAAATTTCACTTCCAGGAAGGGAGGGTTATCATACATATTATTTTGATTACATGCGTACAAAAGTTTATTCTCTCACATTTATTTATTCAATTATTTATTTATATCAGTATGACACATGAGTATTTACTTTGGCTTATCATTCAATACCCTGTTGTTTATTTTATGGCTCAAATCATCTAGTGTTGGTTTTATTTCAGCTTTAAATTGGCTCCTTTACATACCTCATCCCCACCCCTTTATCTTATTTCCTTATTTTATCCATGCTTACCCTTTTGTCCCATAACTAAAACCAGTTATTTCTCCAAGGGTGGATAATTGTATCTGAGACTGATATTAGACCACTACATATGCTCACTGATGTTCCTCTTACTTGCATCTAAAAGGCCTTCACACAGAAATGTCTGGGTAATATATAGATGCTTAATGCCCCACATTAACAATTACATTTAACAATTAACAATATATTTAACTATGCATGCATAGTGTGTGTGTGTCTGTGTGTGTGTGTGTATGTCATATGATGCATCTGAATTCATTCTGATAACAAAATGCCCATTATGGATTTTAATCTGACTAACTTAAAATGTTTTTCTTCAGCAGAATAAATACTGCCTCACCTCTAGCACATGTAAAGCAATTCCAAATTAATATATACCCTAATGAAAAACAAATTTACCAGTTAGAGCAAAACACACACACACACACACAATTGTGAACATACATGCACATGAACACATATTTGTGTGTGCACATGTATGTACATGCACATATGTACACACATACACACACAAACAAATATACACACTTGCATGCATGCATGCAAACATACACATTATCTCTCTCTCTCTCTGTGTGTGTGTGTGTGTGTGTGTGTGTGTGTGTGTGTTGTATTGGCTATTAGGTTTATAATTCTAATCAAAATATCTTTTTCCAATGTTCCCTGGATCAGATAACATTTCTGTCTGTTGATTTCAGTGAGATTATTGGAGGATTTCTTTATACCAGGAAACTCATTTTTCATAGTCTATATTCCATTCTGGAGTCCCAAACATCCTGCTTGATTTGGTCTTTGGTTTCACGAACATTTGACACAGTCAGTATGATGGTTGAATCAGAATGGCCCCCACAATCTCATCTATTTGAATGCTTAGTTATCAAGGAATGACACTACTGGAGATGAATTAGAAGGTGTGACCTTGCTGTAAGTAGCATATCATGTGGTCTCCAGAAGACCACATCAAGCCCAGTGGCTCTCAATCTTCCTGCTGTATGCAGAACTCTCAGCTGCTTCTTCAGCACCATGTCTGCCTGTGTTCTACCATGATGAGCATGGTCCAAATTTCTGAAACTTTAAGTAAGTCCCAATTTCATTGCTTCCCTTTTTAGCATTGGCATGGCCATGATGCCTCTTCACAGCAACAGAATGCTCACTAAGACAGTGTTTCTATTGTGATTTGGAGTTTATGACTGGGAACACACACAAGATTATGGACCCACCACCTAAAGGCTTGACCCATGTCTCAGAATTATAAGTGCTTTCCTCAATCCACACTACCTCCCACCCAAACCTCTGAAATCTCTTGGCTGGTTCTCCAAACATTTGATTGACCCCAGATGCCATAGTTTTATTTATTGTATTTTATGTATATGAGCATTTTGCCTAAATGTATGTGTGTGCACCACATGTATGCAGTGCCCACAAAGATCAGAAGAGGTCTTCTGATCCCCTGAATCTAGAGTTAGAAATAGTTGTGAGCCACCATGTGGATCCTGGGAACCTAGATCCAGTTCTCTTAAAGAACAAGAACTCTCAAGCATGGGGCACCTCTCCAGCCTGTGAATGTCACAGGAATGTAATTACATCGCATATACTCTTATCAGCCTGGCTGGTTTTAAGTCTACTTACCAATAATACATTTGAGAGTCATCTGATTTCACATGAATTAGCAGCTCATTCATTTTCCTCCCTAGGCAATATTCCACCCAATAAATCTATGACAACTCCCATACTCTTCATCTATTGACATTCATTCCTTTGATGAGTTTTAGCAGCTATGAAGCAAGTTACCATATGCAGTCCTAGAGTGATGGACAGTTTGTGGAGGTCATTTTCCTTTTTCCTCCTTTTATTTTTGTTTTTGTTCTGATGACAGTCTATCCCTAAGTGACACAGGTTTGTCTTATGACCCTCCTGCTCCAGCCTCCTTAATGAGACAGCCAAGTAATCATTTAAAAGGCTATTGTTCCAAATGTTCAGCTCTGACTCACTTTATAAGAAGCTCCTAAAGAATCAGGAATCAATTATGCTTTATTAATTCACCATCAGTAAGTGCAAAAATTGTTGTTGTTGTTGTTGTTGTTATTGTTGTTGTTCTGCTTACAAACCAACATTTATCAATATTTTAGGGGTTGACTTATTGCAAGATGTGGATGGTAACCCCACTATGGGAGTTCCCAAAGGAGATATGATGACTGAGTTTTAGAATGTATTTGCTGTCCACTTCTCTTCTTTCATATTTTTTTCAAACTTCATGGATTTCTTTTCTTATTTTTTAATTTTAGTGAAGGTCAAACTGCCAACTTCCTTTTCTAGATCATAAAAGTTTTATCACTAAATACAAGTCACCCAAATTTTCTCTGATGCTTTATCCTAAATGCCTTATAATTTTATATTTGTACTGGGATCTGTGGTACTTTTTCAGATAACTTCCTTACAAGATGAGAGATACATGCATGTATTCAGTTTTTAAAGGTTTTTCATTAGTTCTTTGAGAATTTGGTACAATACATTTTGATTATATTCATCTCCTGCCCCAACTCTTTCCTGATTGGTTGGGTGTGGAAGGCTAGTCATTCAGGCATGGCATGCTGAAGACAACTAGCTTCTTTACCGAATTATGTGTGTCCTTGAATAAGAAAGCAGCTGATTGTATCTGTATGTCTGCTTTGTCTAAAACCTCAGCATCTTACTTCTCCTCAGTACACTTGTTTTGCCAATTCTGCCTGTTTTAGTCCTTGTCTTTGTCCTTGTCCTTTTTCAGAAGTATTTAATTACTCTGAAGATACATTCACTTTTAGATTTTCTGTTCCCCAGAAAGAAAAATATATACATAGTCATAAGGCTTTAATAAGAAAATACATTTATTTTTAAATGGTTTCCTACATCTTTCTTAAGTCATATTTAGTATGTGTCTTTGGCTGCAAAATATAATATTAGACAATTTGTATTAATTTTAGATAAAGCAAATTGACAGACAAGGAAAAAGACCAGAAAAGAAGAAGAAAGACATGGAAGAACTGATAAGAGACAAATTCCCTAGGAAGACATCATGACCCTTCATACATGTGTACTTAATAATCAGATGTCACAGCGTGAACTAAACACTGACAAAACTGTATGTAGTAAACCCACTAGGACAGTCAGTGATTTTTATCACCCCTTTCAGTAGCTGAGGGATGAAGAAAACAGAAAGTCAGTAACCATACAGTTGACAACAGCAGGGTTATCAATCATTTTGATCTAATTGACTTATAACACACTACATTCCCAAACTGCAAAATACATATTCTCATGACAGTGACTTGGAACATTCACCAAGGTCCTAGGCTATAACACCCACTATCAACCCTTAAAATAACCAGAAACCCTATGCTATGATATGATGATATTATACTACAAAAATAAATCAAAGAAAGATATCTGGAAAAATTCCAAATATTTGAATATTAACAAAAAAGAAAAACATACTTCTATATAACCCATGAGTCAGAGAAGTCTCAAATGACAGTGAGACTATTTCATATGTATGGCGACAATAAAAATACAGTGTGACAGTTGGCAAGACACAAAAATGCAGTGCTTAAAGGCAAATCTTCAGCATTAAATAAATGCACTAGGAAAAGATAGGACTGAAATTAACGCATCTGCCACTTCTGTCCTTGGGACATCAGAGAAAGAAGAGTAATGTGAAGTCTAAAACAAAGAGAAGAAATACATGGGGGTCAAAAAAAAACCGTCAGAAACCAATGACCCTGGAGGCAAACACAAAGAGAACCAGCAAAAGCAAGAGGTAGGCTTTGAAACTGATTCTTTAAATAGAGAAAAACACTAGACATGTGTTCTGGTTCAGTGTCAAAATGGCCCTCCAAAGCCCATGTATCTTGGGTCCCTGCTGTGATCTTAATGGTAGGTAGTAGAATCCTTAAGAGGTGGATGGAGTCTCGTTAAAGGAAATTAAATCAGGAAGGTGTGACCTTGAAGCAGATATTTGTACTTCATTCCTCCTTTTCTCTTCTTTTCTATGTCACCATGAGGTTAATAGGCCAACTCTGCCAAGTGATTCTTCATGGTGCACTGTATAGTCAGGTCCATAGCAAGAGGCCCAACTAATCACAGTATGGAACCTCAGAACTTTGAGCAGTAACAAGCTTTTTCCTATCTTTAAGATGATTAACTCATGTATTTGGTGGCAGCCACAGTAAGGTGACTGATGTTATAGGCTAGTCAAAAGAAGAGGAACTAAGCTGAGAGGGGAAAGAGAAAGATGAAAAGGAGGGAGAAGAGGGAGGGAGGGCAGGGGAGAGGAGAGGAATGATGAACATTGCAAGTTAAAGGGCTCATTGTTATTGATTCTGTGGATATTACCGGCATAAAGGAAGAAAATTATGGACAATTCTCTACCCCAAATTTCATAAATTAAATGAAATGAGGCAATTCCAGGGAAAACAACAAGCTATTGAAATTTGTCAGATAAGAAAGAGATAATCTGAAGAGGCCTGAATCTATTAAAGAGATTGAATCAATAATTAATTACTCTGCAAAGGAAAGCATCAGGTCCAGATGTTTCTCTGAGAACTTTCCAAACATTTAAGGAAGAAATTAAGCCAATTCTTCATAATAGAAATGGAAGCACAGACATCACTCTGTAATTGATTTTATAAGGATAACATTACCTCACTAACAAAACCAAATAAAATATTACAAGATAGAAAAACTCAGATCAATTTTCTTCAAGAATATAGATATGAAAGATACCCTACAATACTAGCCATAGGAATGTAAAAATAGAAAGAAAGATTATATCAGACAGAAGAGATGGTTCAGCTATTAAGAGCACTGACTACTCTTCTAGAGGACCTGGGTTCACCTACTTAGTGGCTCACAACCATTTATAATCTAGTTCCAGGACATTCAACTCCCTCTTTTGTCCTCAATTTGTACCAACCACATACTCAGCCTATATGAAGACAAGCATTCACATATATAAAATAAAACTAAATCTAAAAAAAGAGAACTATTATAAAGGATTATACCACAAGTATATACGATATTTCCAAGGAAGACATGATTTTGAAAACTTAAATATCAATGTTAGGGCTGAAAAGATGGTTTTGGGGTTAAGAGTGCACACTGCCCTTGTACAGGATCAAAGTTTGGTTCACAATATCTATGTGGGGCATCTCACAACCTTTATGAGATCAGATGCTGTTTTTGATCCTCTGCACATCCTTGCACTTACATGTCTATACCCCCTAACCCATACAAACATAGACATATACTTTCAAATACAAAATAATCTGTCTAACAAAGTTCAAGTCCTTGACCACATCCGAAGTCTAAAAAAAATGCTCAAGTGATGGTGTCAATTGATGGTGAAAAAAATGGTACAAAATAAGACTCTATTTCTTGGTAGCATCTGCAATTCCCAGTTGAAAATCTCAACTAACATTGGCTAAAGAATGCATTATTATAGATAATAGACAAGAAAAAATAAGACATCACTTCCATGAAAGAAAACTAGCTAAGACCACACTTTGTGAAGGGGGAGGGCTACACCGGAGCTGGCATAATTTAGTGCTCTGAAAAAAAAAATATGAAGCAGTGTTTTTTAAATAATTTCAACTGTCTAGATACTCAGAAAGCAGCTTTCTTTTATCCATTTTGTCATTGTTGGTGGAATGCATGGATGGACAGAATCATTACTTCATCCCCTGGCTTTCCTAGATACTTGACATTGCTTCTCATCTGAAGGGCATTACTCTCTCCAGAGGTCTTACCTGCTTGCCCAAAATCGGTTCCTTGATATCTGGAGTAGTTCAGGGACCCCTGAGAACTGAGGCTGGGGAAGAGCATAGCCTCGTTTAGCAGATGACATATGGGTGAAAGTAAGAAACCTTTGTTCTGATCATAACTCTTGCAAAGCCATGAGATTTAGGGATTGGCTGTGTCTTAGTTGAATTCTGTTGCTGTGAAGAGACACCATGACCACAGCAACTCTTATAAAGAAAAACATTTAATTGAGGCTGGCTTACAGTTTCAGAGGTTCAGTCACCTTTTGTCATGATGGGGAAGCATGGCAGTGTGCAGAAAGACATGGTGCTGGTGGAGCTGAGAGTTCTACATCTTGGTCTGCAGGTAGAAGAATGAGACCGTGTGCATACTAGGCATAGCTTCAGCATATGAGACCTCAAACCCCACCCTGACAATGCCACATTTCTTCCAACTAAGCCACACCTCCTAATGGTGTGTCTTCATACAGGCCAAACATTCAAACATATGTGTCTATGATGGCCCTACCTATTCAAACCACAACAGGTTGACTGTGTTTGACAGTTATTTCTTAATACATTTTTTCTTGCTTACTTGCTCACAAGATTGTCTTTTTAACCACACATTTTTAGCTGCATCTGTGTAGTCTCCCGGTCTTGAACCTAGAATCTTGCTCAATGGACACCCCATTGAGTGATTACATACCCTTAAACCTGCTCTGTGGAGCTCTTATCCTCTTCTTATCCCTCCTCTCAATAGCTGTAGTGACAAATAAGTTCACTTGGATCTTTTCTACTCTAATCTCCACCTTCTCATGTATAGTTAATTCTGGTTGTCACCCTGCACAAAACTCAAGTCCAAGTGGATCAAAGACCTCAACATAAAACTGGATACACTAAATCTGATAGAAGAAAAAATGTGGAATATCCTTAACAGATTGGTAAAGAAGACAGTGCCCTACACATCCCAGGCATTAAGATTAATTAACCATAATTAAGATTAATTAATTAATTAATTAAGATTAATTAATAAGTTAAGATTAATTAAAAACTTGGAATGTCTTGGGTTTTGTTGCTGTGAAGAGACACAATGACCAAGGCAACTCTTATAAAGGAAAACATTTAATTGGGATTGGCTTACATTTTCAGATGTTCAATTCATTATCATCATGGCAGGAAGCATGGCAATGTACAGACAGACACGGTGCTGGAGAGGGATCTGAGAATTCTACATTTTGATCAGAAGCCAGTCAGGAAGAAACTATCTTCCATACTGAGTATAGGTTGAACTAATATATAAGATCTTATAACCCACCTCCATAGTGACACACTTCCTCCAACAAGGCCACACCTACTCCAAAATGGCCACACCTCCTAATAGTGACACTCCCTGGCCCCCATAGGCTTGAAGCCATAGCATAATGCTAAAATGCATTTACTTCAATGTCTAAAATCCTAATAGTCTGTCATGGTCTCAACAATATTTAAAAGTAGAAAGTTCAAAGTCTTCTCTTAGATTCATTCAATCTCTTAACTGTAATCCACTATAAAATCAAAATTAAAGGTGCAGCAGCGTCCACCATCTTTGCTCCGGTGACAGAGCAGATATCCCGAGTATAACATTGCTTGGGACACAGGCAGCCAAGGTGCTGCCTGCAACCAAGAGCTGGGCAGCTCTGTGGTGATCTGTTCACTAGCTCTGCTGTGGAACATTTGCCCTGCAGAGTGACCCATGCCTGGAGGGAGTGTAGCAGCCTCCGCCATCTTGGCTTCGACAACAGAACAGACAGAAACTCCAGGTACATAGAGATATCCCGAGTATAACATCTCAGGACTCAGCCAGCCAGGGTTCCACCTGCACCCAAGAGCGGGGCAGCTCTGTGGTCATCTGGGTGCCAGCTTTGCTGTGGGACATCTGCCCTGCAGAGTGACCCACGCCTGGAGGGAGTGCAGCAGCCTCCGCCATCTTGGCTCCGGTAACAGATCAGACAGGGACTCCAGGTTCAGAGATATCCCGAGTATAATATTGCTTGGGACACAGACAGCCAAGGTGCTGCCTGCACCCAAGAGCTGGGCAGCACTGTGGTCATTTGTGTGCCAGCTCTGCTGTGGGGCATTTGCCCTGCAGAGAGATCAGCACCTGGAGGGAGCTCCACAGCCTCTGCCATCTTTGCTCTGGTGATAGACCAGACAGGGACTCCAGCGCACCATCTCAAGTGGCACAGGAAGCCAGCCATCTACCCAGCTGCAGGGAGGAGTCAGGTAGCACAAGAGAGACCTGCATTGCAGAGCAGAGGAGCCATCTTCTACCACTGGATACCATATCCAAGGAATACAGGGAGGTAACTAACCACTCAGGAATGCAGAGAGACACAGTGGTACAATAGGACTACCCCTGCTGCTAAGAGGAATCAGCCTGAAACCCTGAGGACACAAGAGCCTAGGAACAGATTGGGACAGGAGTCTTCTGATTACCACCTGCACCCAGAGTTGATCTGGGCCACAGAGGTGCATACCAAAATACAACTATAAGAGAGTGGGTCTTGCAGAAGTACTTACATATCAGTGTACACAGAGAGAACAGGTCTCCCAGGAGCACAGAGAAACCACAGTCAGAGACAGCAACACCAGCTGACACCAGAGATAACCTCATGGAAAAAGGCAAACACAAGAACACCACCAATACAAACCAAGGCAACATGGCTCCATCAGAACCAAGTTCTCCAACAACAGCAAGTCCTGGATACCCCAACACACCAGAAAAGCAAGAACTGGATATAAAAGCACTGCTCATGATGCTGATGGAGGGCTTCAAGAAGGACATAAATAACTCCCTTAAAGAAATACAGGAGACCACAAGTAAACAGGGAGAAGCCCTTGACGAACTAAGGGAAAACACAATAAACAGGTGAAGGAATGGAACAAAGCCATCCAAGATCTAAAGATGGAGGTAGAAACAATAAAGAAATCACAAAGAGAAACAACTCTGGACATAGAAAACCTAGGAAAGAAGTCAGGAGTCATGGATCCAAGCATCATCAACAGAATACAAGAGATAGAAGAGTGAATCTCAGATGCAGAAGATACCATAGAAAGCATTGCTAACAGTCAAAGAAAATGAAAAATGCAAAAAACTCCTGACCCAAAACATCCAGGAAATCCAGGACAAAATGAGAAGACCAAACCTAAGGATTATAGGTATAGAAGAGAGTGAAGATTTCCAACTTAAGGGGCCAGTAAATGTCTTCAACAAAATTATAGAAGAAAACTTCCCTAACCTAAAGAGAGATGCCCATGAACATACAGGAAGCCTACAGAACTCCAAATAGATTTGACCAGAAAAGAAATTCCTCCCATCACATAATAATTAAAACACCAAATGTACTAAACAAAGAAAGAATATTAAAAGCAGTAAAGGAAAAAGGTCAAATAACATATCAGACCTAATCAGACCTATCAGAATTGCATCGGACTTCTCACCAGAGACTATGAAAGCCAGAAGAGCCTGGGCAGATGTCATACAGACACTAAGAGAACACAAATGCCAACCCAGACTGCTATATCCAGCAAATTTCTCAATTACCATAGATGGAGAAACCAAGGTATTTCATGACAAAAACAAATTTACACAGTATCTTTCCACAAATCCAGCCCTTCAAAGGATAATGAATGGAAAACAACAACAAAGGAAGAGAAACTATACACTAGAAAAAGCAAGAAATTAATCCTATTCCAACAAACCCAAAAAAGATAACCACACAAATATACAAATTATATCAAAAATAGCAGGAAGCAACAATCACTTTTCCTTAATATCTCTTAACATCAATGGGCTCAATTCCCCAATAAAAAGACATAGACTAACAGACTGGATATGTAAACAAGACCCAACATTTTGCCGCTTACAGGAAACGCATCTCAGTGTCAAAGACAAACACTACCTCAGAGTAAAGGGCTGGAAAACAGTTTTCCAAGCAAATGGTCCCAGGAAACAAGCTGGAGTAGCCATTCTAATATCTGATAAAACTGACTTTTAACCAAAAGTCATCAAAAAAGACATGGAAGGATACTTTATACATACCAAAGGAAAAATCTACCAGGAAGAACTCTCAATTCTGGACATTTATGCTCCAAATTCAAGGGCACCATCATTCGTAAAAGGAACCTTACTAAAGCTGAAAGCACACATCGCACCCCACACAATAATTGTGGGTGACTTCAACACCCTATTCTTCTTAATGGACAGATCAGGGAAACACAAACTAAACAGAGACACAGTAAAACTAACAGAAGTTTTGGACCAAATGGTTTTAATAGATATCTATAGATCATTTCATCCTAAATCAAAAGACTATAACTTCTTCTCAGCACCTCATGGTACCTTCTCCAAAATTTACCATATAATTGGTCACAAAACAGACCTCAACAGATACAAAAAAAATCGAACTAATTCCATGCCTCCTATCAGATCACTATGGAGTAAGGGTGGTCTTCAACAGCAACAAAAACAACAGAAAGCCCACATGCACATGGAAGCCAAACAATTCTCTACTCAATGATACCTTGGTCAAGGAAGAAATAAGGAAAGAAATCAAAACCTTTTTAGAGATTAATGAAAATGAAGGCACAACATACCTAAATTTATGGGACACATTGAAAGCAGTGCTAAGAGGAAAATTCATAGCTCTGAGTGCCGCCATAAAGAAGCTGGAGAGAGCAAACACTAGCAGCTTAACAACACACCTGAAAGCTTTAGAACAGAAAGAAGCTAATACACCCAAGAGGAGCAGAAGGAAGAAACCAAGTAGAAACAAAAAGAACTATTCAAAGAATCAAAAAAACCAGAGGTTGTTTCTTTGAGAAAATAAACAAGATAGAGAAACCTTTAGCCAGACTAACCAGTGGGCACAGAGACAGTATCCAAATTAACAAAATCAGAAATGAAAAGGGAGAAATAACAACAGAAACTGAGAAAATTGAAAAAAATAATCAGATCCCACTACAAAAACCTATACTCAACACAACTGGAAAATCTGGAGGAAATGGACAATTTCCTAGAGAGATACCAACTACCAAAGTTTAATCAGGATTAGATAGACTATCTAAAGAGTCCCATAACCTCTGAAGAAATAGAAGTGGTCATTGAAAGTCTTCCAACCAAAAAAAGGACAGGACCAGATGGCTTTAGTGCAGAATTCTATCAGACCTTCAAAGAAGACCTAACATCAGTAGTCTTCAAACTATTCCACAAAATAGAAACAAAAGGAACACTACCCAACTCGTTCTATGAAGCCGCAATTTTGCTGATACCAAAACCACACAAAGATCCAACAAAGAAAGAGAACTTCAGACCAATTTCCCTTATGAATATAGATGCAAAAATACTCAATAAAATCCTTGCCAACAGAATCCAGGAACACATCAAAACAATCATACATCATGATCAAGTAGGCTTCATCCCAGGAATGCAGGGATGGTTCAATATAAGGAAATCCATCAATGTAATCTACTACATAAACAAACTCAAAGAAAAAAACCACATGGTCATTTCATTAGATGCTGAAAAAGCATTTGACAAAATTCAGCATCCTTTCATGTTAAAGGTCTTAGAAAGAACAGGAATGCAAGGCCCAGACCTAAGCATAGTAAAAGCAATATACAGCAAAGCAGTAGCCAACATCAAACTAAATGGAGAGAAACTTGAAGCAATCCCACTAAAATCAGGGACTAGACAAGGCTGCCCTCTCTCTCCATGTTTATTCAACATAGTACTTGAAGTTCTAGCTAGAGCAATTAGACAACAAAAGGAGGTCAAAGGGATACAAATTGGAAAGGAAGAAGTCAAATTATCACTATTTGCAGATGATATAATAGTATATTTAAGCTACCCAAAAAACTCCACCAGAGAACTCCTACAGCTGATAAACAACTTCAGCAAAGTGGCCAGATATAAAATTAACTCAAGCAAATCAGTAACCTTCCTATACTCAAAGGATAAACAGGCTGAGAAAGAAATTAGGGAAATGACACCATTCACAATAGCCACAAACAATATAAAGTATCTTGGTGTGACTCTAACCAAACAAGTGAAAGATCTGTATGACAAGAACTTCAAGTCTCTGAAGAAAGAAATCAACGAAGACCTCAGAAGATGGAAAGATCTTCCATGCTCATGGATTGGCTGGATTAATATAGTAAAAATGGCTATCCTGCCAAAAGCATTTATAGATTCAATGCAATCCCTATCAAAATCCCAAATCCATTCTTCATAGAGTTAGAAAGAGCAATTATCAAATTCATCTGGAATAACAAAAAACCCAGGATAGCTAAAACTATTCTCAACAGTAAAAGAACTGGGGGAAATCAGTATCCGTGATCTCAAGCAGTACTACAGAGCTATAGTGTTAAAAACTACATGGTATTGGTACAGTGACAGGCATGTAGATCAATGGAACAGAATTGAAGACCCAGAAATGAACCCACACACCTATGGTCACTTGATCTTTGACAAGGGAGCTACAACCACCCAGTGGGAAAGATAATCTTCAATAGATGGTGCTGGTTCAACTGGAAGTCAGCATGTAGAAGAATGCAAATTGATCCATTCTTATCTCCTTGTACTAAGTTAAAGTCCAAGTGGATCAAGGACCTCCACATAAAACCAGAAACACTGAAACTAATAGAAAAGAAACTGGGGAAGTGCCTTGAGCACATGGCCACAGGGGAAAATTTCCTGAACAGAACACCAATAGCTTATGCTCTAAGATCAAGAATTGACAAATGGGACGTCATGAAACTACAAAGTTTCTGTAAGGCAAAGGACACTGTCAAAAGGACAAAATGGCAAGCAACTAATTGGGAAAAGATCTTTACCAACCGTACATCTGACAGAGGGCTAATATCCAAGATATACAAAGAACTCAAGAAGGTAAATTCCAGAGAGCCAAATAACGCTATTGAAAAATGGGGTACAGAGCTAAACAAAGAATTTTCACCTGAGGAATATCAAATGACTGAGAAACACCTAAAGAAATATTCAACATCCTTAGTCATCAGGGAAATGCAAATCAAAACAATCCTGAGATTCTACCTCACACCAGTCAGAATGGCTAAGAACAAAAACTCAAGAGACAGCCAGTGCTGGTGAGGATGTGGAGAAAGAGGAACACTCCTCCACTGCTGGTGGGATTTCAAGCTGGTAAAACCACTCTGGAAATCAGTTTGGTGGTTCCTCAGAATACTCGACATAATACTACCAGAGTACCCAGCTATACCACTACTGGTCATATACCCAGAGGACTCTCCAACATGCAATAAGGACACATGCTCCACTATGTTCATAGCAGCCTTATTTATAATAGTTAGAAGCTGGAAAGAACCCAGATGTCCCTCAACGGAGGAATGGATTCAGAAGATGTGGTATATTTACACTATGGAGTACTACTCAGCTATTAAAAACAATGAATTCATGAAATTCTTAGGCAAATAGGTGGAACTGGAGAATGTCATCCTGAATGAAATGACCTGTTCACAAAAAAAATCACACATGATATGCACTCACAGATAAGCGGATATTAGCCCAGAAGCTTGGAATACCCAAGGAACAATTCACATATCAAAGGATACTAAGAAGAAGGAAGGAGAGGCACCTGGTCCTGGAAGGGCTCAATGTCTCAGTGTAGGGGAATACCAGGAAGGGGAGGTGGGAGTGGGTTGGCTGGGGAGCAGGGTGAGTGAAGAGGGCGTATGGGACTTTTGGGGAGGGGTGGGACCAGTAAGAGGGAAATTATTTGAAATGTAAATAAAGAATATACCTAATAAAAAAACAAAAACAAAAATAAAATCAAAATTAAAAAGCAGATCACATACTTTCAACCTCAGAGGATATAATTACTATTCCAGAGCGTAGGGAGGGGAGCACAGTGAGGAAATACTGGACCAAAGCAAGATTGAAAACCAGTTGGGCAAACTCCAAACTCTGTCTCTATGTCTGATGTAAAAAGGCTTTTAATACCTCCAACTTATTTCAACTTGGTTGACTGCAACATCCTTTCTTTTTTTCTCTTGGGCTGATTCCACTCCCTGTTAGCACTTTTCCTTGGCAGGTATCCCATGTCTCTGTCATCTCTAACCTCTTGTGGTCTCCAAGGTGACTCAGGATTCACTTTTACAGTTTCTAGAACATGACTGCTGCTGCTGCTGATCATGGTGGTCATTCCATGGTACTAGCATCTCCAAAACAATGGGGTCATCTGCCTCAACTGGGCTGCACTTTCATCATAGATTGTCATAAACTCTCTGCATAGTACCCAGAATTTGAGAGAAGAACCAACCAATGACTGGCCCATCTTGATACCCATGCCATGAGAGGGAGCCCACCTCTGACGCTATTGGTGATATTCTGCTATACTTGCAGACAGGAGCCTAACATTGTCTTCAGAGAAGGGTTACCAAGCAAGTAATAGAAATGGATGCAGAGACCCACAGCCAAACATTAAGTGGATCTTGGGGAATTCTGTGAAAGGGAGGGAGGGGGAGAATGGGTTGGAGAAATGGAGTTGAGAGGTAGGGACTGGGAAGAGGAGAGGGAGTGGAAGCTTCAATTGGGATGTAAAGATAATAATAATAATAATAATAATAATAATAATAATAATAATAATAATAATAAAAGAAATCCCTAGAACATTAGTGAGACACATCTTTGGGTGTATTTATAGACAGAATTGTAATAGTAAGTTTAATATAAACCTATGCAGTAAATTAATACAGCAGAGGTTTTTCTTTACCCTACCTAGTTCTCCAATCATGATACAGAAAGACCAAGATTTATTTTCACCTTAAAGTATGATAACTAGACAGGCTATTCTAATCCTCTATTCTAATCTGGCTAACCTCCAGCCAAAATATCTGAGATATGGGCATTTTGTATTGGCCTGGTTCTCTGGGATTCAGGTATGTTCTGCCTTGATGTCTGGACCCCTTCTTCTATGGTGATTTTTCTCTCCCCCTCCACTGACTGGCAGAAGTCCTGCCCTATCCTATTTATTGCAGAGTTATTGGCTTTTTCAGTTTTTATTGACAAGGTAGGGAATAAATGATAAGCATTGTTTGCACAGACTTGAGACAGGAGATTCTTGACATAAGGATTACAATGCTATGTTCTGATTGCAACAAGATATGAGAGCAGAGAAATCAGCATTTGAATAATATGAGGATAAACTTTACACAGTGTACAGAAACACTATACCTACACAGAATTTCAATGAAGTGATAAGAACTATCTTAAATAGGTAACATCATCCCATGAACTAGGATCATGATCTGAAAATAAAAGGTGGAGGTGGGGGTGAGTTGGGGGTGGGGGTGGAATGGTATTTGTGAGAATGGCAGCTGAGTACCAGCACTCCCCTTTCTCTGCTTTCCTGACCTGCTGGGATGTAAGCAAGCAGCCTCCTGATGCTGTAGATAGGGAAGACACCATGTCTTCGCTTCTATTATGGATTATCCCAAGAGCTGTGAGCCAAATAAATCTCTCCACCTTTAGCTGCTCATATCAGGCATTTTGTCACAGTGAGAACAAATACAACTATAGGCCTCCGCCGTGCCTTCCTATTGGTAAGAGATGAACATGTCTAATAAAAGATTTCAAATGTGGTACTCTCTAGTGTTATTGGAGGGAAATACCAGGCATGTTGCCCAGGAGTGTGATTCCAGTGGAGAAGAGAATACAAGAGCATAGGGAAACCCACCTCTCCCCTCTGCAGTACTTCTCAGCATCCATTAATGCTATTGAAGCTAAAAGGACCTCTGGGTTGATCTCTAGGGTATGGTGATGCTTAACTTCACTGATGATTCCAATTGCTTGGACTAAAAGACAAAGATATAGCATGCTTTCAATGCCATAAGCATATTAGTATATTACGTAACGGGTTCACGTGAGCATGGTCACTTTGGAAGAGCCTCAATTTCAACAGGAAGAGGGATGACCTGAGGCTTTATCGGACCACAGGTCATGGAAATACCTAGAAGAGTCTCCTATTTCTGATTAGTTGTCTCTTCCTATCAAAAGAAAGCAGAGGAACATTATCTTGTTCTCTGGAGAGATAGAGAGAGACAAACACACACACACACACACACACACACACACACACACACACGCACGCACACACACATGCACGCATGCACGCATGCACGCAGGCAGGCAGGCAGACAGACAGACAGACAGATAGGGGACAGGGAGACAAAAAGTGATACAGAGAGGCAAATAGAAAGACAGAGAGACAGAGAGGCAGTGACAGAGACAACAGATAGATAGATAGATAGATAGATAGATAGATAGATAGATAGATAGATAGATAGATAGATAGATGGATGGATGGATGGATGGATGGATGGATGGATGGATGGATGGATAGATAGATAGAGACAGAGACAGATATAGAGATACAGAGATAGATAGAGGATGGTATAAGGAAAGGGTATTCTTAAAAAGGGTGTTAGAGAAAAATGATTCTGACATATATTAAAGTAAGAATGATTTTATTCAAAGCTAATATAACAGGACTAGAGTGGTTGACTCAACTCTCAGTACACAAAGAATATGTGGAGATTGACAACTAACCAATTATGGGAGGCATTCTGCAGGTGAAAATCTACTACAAATAAGCAATAAGAATAGGGGAATCTTACCAAATTGGCCATAGTGGGAACATTCTTCGTCAACTTGATTTGGTTTAGAAATCCCCAGGGCATTAGTATAATCTGAGTATTGGAAACTGTGTTTCCAGAGATAATTACATCGTAAGAACTTTGATTTATTGAATTGATTACTTTGTTGATGTGTTCCCATTATGGCAATATTTTTGAGAGGTGGTGAAAAACCAGAAGTGGATACTAGTGAGAGGAAGTGGTTCCCTATGGTGTTTCCTTGATGGTCATTTGTAACTTTGCCCTCTTTCTGTGCCCCAATTTCTCTGTTTTTCTGTAGATGTTGATATAGGACAATCCTTCACCCTATGAGTCTACCACCATGATGTTCTACCAAAGTTCACAAGGCTCAGTAAGCATTTCCTTAACCCTTTGAAACCATAAATCAAAATGGATGCTTTCCTATCACATATTATTTATATCAGATATTTTGATCCCAGTAATACAAAAATAACTAACACATAACTTACTAAGATATAATTATGCCTTAAAGACAGAAAGGAACAGCTTCATCACATATGAGGGTGGTCAGACATCAAAGGTGGAGAGATACTCACTACATGGACTTAGTGAATGAGACACAGGTTACTCAAGGTCAAAAGAGACATGGAAATTGAGGTCAAGCCTAATCAAGAAGATGACCAAGAAGATGGCTCAGAAAAATCTAAATAAAGTTTGGTCAAAGACAGTGAGTGTCTTTGTCTAGAGTCAAGTTTGGATTTGTCTTTGTTCTTGACATTGGCACCATAGCCTATTTGATAACCCATTGTCCCTCCTAGGACAAGGTGCTACAACTGGAGGGGAACATGAGGATATCATGTATGAACAGAGGAAAGGAATGGCTTGCTGTGAATGACTGGAAATGTTGAAGGTAGTGACCATGCACACATGTAACCATTGGCACTTTTCTATATCCACCCCAGTTACTGAATATTGACGTGGAGGCTTATTTATTTATGAAACAATGCTTAGTTCTTAAGCTTGGCTTGTTCCCAACTAGCTTGTAACTCAATTATCACATCTATTCTTTTTTTTTTATTTATTTTATTTTATTTTTTTAATTTACATTCCAAATCACTTCCCCTTTCCCGTTTCCTCCCTCCCCGAAAGTCCCATAAGCCCCCTTCCCTCCCTCTTTTCTCCATTCAACCCCCTCTCGTTACTCTGTCCTGGCGTTCCCCTACATCTAGCCTTTCCAGGACCAGGGGTCTCTCCTTCCATCTTCTTAGAAATCTATTGATATGCGGATTGTGTCTAGGGTATTCCGAGATTCTGGGTCAATATCCCCTTATCAGTGACTGCATATCATGTTATCACATCTATTCTAATCTAAGTTCTACCACAGGGCTGGTTTCCTCTCCTCAGTTTCATATATCCAGCTTCCTTCACATCTCTGGCAAATCTCTGACATCTGATTCTTTTCCATCCCCCTCTCTGTTTTCCAGAAATCCCACCCATTTTCACCTCCCTTGCTATAGGCCATTCAGTTCTTTATTGTCAGGTGATGCTTTTTACAGAGTGCACATGAGACTATCCCTATTCACACAGCTCACTAAGCTCCCCCCTCCTTCTTGGCATCCTCTTCATCTCTACAACCCCTAGACCCCTAAACTTCTGCCTCCCTTCCACAGCCATCTCTGGCCAGCTTACCAGTGTCTTCTCCATTGGGTGATGGAGTCCCATGCTGCTTTTTGGCTACTGCTCCCACAACTTTGGCTTCTAGTCAACTCCCTTCTGTTCTGTGATCCAGGCTGCCAGGAACCACAGTCAGTCTCATTTTAATTTTGACAGCCCTATTTTATCATGTAAAGCACTCTTCTGTTAACCACTTTCTCTAGACCCTATATGCCAGCTAGTCATTTCCTGCCAGAAAAACTTGTTTACAACACGAAAACTCATGAGTTTTGAAAGTTCAAAACACTTCTTGAATCTGTTAACTTCCTGAGAAGTGATAACAGTCACAGTCAACTTGCCCTTATCAGTCATGTTGTATGTCATCTCATTGTCTTGTTTATTCTCCTGTATATGCTTCACGGTATAAACTCAGAAATATTTCTCAGGAACAAAGTAATGAAATTACAATCGAACATTTTATTCTAATTTACCTCCCATTGCTGTGATAAAACAACTTGGTATGTGTGTGTAAGGCTGGTATTTGGCTTACATGTCCTGATTATAGTCCTTCAATGAGGATAGTCAGGGTGGTAACTCGATCAGGATCAGAAGAAGGAACAAGGAAGGGATGCTGCTCACTTACCTGCTTCACCTGGCTTGCTCAGCTATCTTTATACAACCCACTATCATCTGCCTAGGGATTAACACTGCCTACAGTGGTCCAGGACTGCCCCACACCAGTTAGCAATTAATAGTATGTCCCATAGGCCAATCCAATAATGATGATTTCCCAATTGAGATTTATTTTTCACAAAGACATATAGGTTTGAGTCAGTATGACAAAATCTAACCAAAAGATATTGTTCATAGAAATTGTGTGATTGATAGATTCAATCAAACCCTTAGGTCTTTGGGTAGGGCAATAATGATGTAACTTGTTAAAGAACAAGTAACGCATTAAATAGAGCTTCTAACATCCATGTTCTTAAAGTATTCTTCAATGAGAAGCCAGAGATAGACCCTGTCAGTTCACTCATATGTCACTCCTTGGTTTTAGTCAGCTGGGTGACGTCTCTCACTTCATTTATCTTCCTTGACTTCCTTTCAGCTTTTCTTTGCTCCTCATAACTTTAAATTATTTGTTGTTGCTTACAGACTGGCATTTTGCCATAACCCTATTTGCTCTGCCAAAAAAAAAAAAAGGTGCTATAAACTGGTGAAAGCATGCTCAGAACTTTACAGAATCTGAGTGAAAAGCAACAGAATCTCTAGCATTATAGAGAAAGGTCACTGAAAATACTATTTCCATCTATCTGCCATGCTCTCAAACATTACAGGAAGAAAACACACCAAAAGGATGAAGTCAGGATGATACATCTGAAAGCTTTCCAGACAGGACCCACCTACCATTGCAGATCAGACAGCTGGGTGACTGATGTCATTTGATTCCTTTCGGTAGGACCCCGAGCATGTAAAATCTTTGTAGGCTCTCTAAAGTTCTTTTATGTCTAACTTCCATTAAAACTGGAAAGTACATACTTGTTCAAGATCTCTTACTCAGATAACATAAAAAAATAACATTTTATGGAGAAAGAAAACAGTGTATGTCATAGTTAGCTTCAACTGTCAAATTGACACAGCCTAGAGTCACCTGAGATGTGCAGTCTCTACTTGAGAAGGGTGTCTTAGATGAAGAATTGCCTAGATTAAATTGTCTGTGGGTGCATTTGTGGGAGATTGTGATAATTGATAATTGGCATAAGAGGGTACAGCCCACTGTGGGTGACAACATCCTCTGAGCAGTTGGTCCTGGGATATATTACAAAATAGCTAAACATAAGCTGCAGGAGCCACCAGGCATCATTCCTCCATAATTTCTGCTTCAAATTTCTGCTTGAGTTCCTGTTTTGAGTCCCTCGGTGATGAACCATGATCTGGGTGTGAGTGCTAAACACACCCTTTCCACCACTAAGTTGGTTTTGATTAGCATGTTTTATCACAGCAACCTAAAGAAATAAAGGTCAGTGTGTGTATGTGGATTGATTTAATATGTATCATTATAATACATTTTATCATTATAATACAGAAGTATGCGTATACATGTGTGCTTGTACACAATCCTGTGGACATATACACAGCACACAGGGTACAAATTTCATCCCCTACACCCAAAGTTATCCCATTTTACAACTCAATATCTTTTGCTAACTCATTTCAGGCTAACTATTCTGAAATTATGTCCCTATCAATCACTCTTCCTTTCTCAATTTGACTCTGATTCTGGATTTTTATGTTAGATTTAAAAAAAGAAAGAAAGGAAGGAAGGAAGAGAAAAAGAAAGAAATAAAAAGAAAATAAAGAAAAGAAAAACCATTAAGAAAACTGAAAGCAAGATAGAAGATATGTAAATGAAGGTAATCCGTAAGATACCTAAATCAACCATTGATCTTTAAGGAAAGCAGCAGCATCTCTGTATTAAAGGCTTTAATAGCATGGATCAAATGACATTGGTGTAGGGAAGGAATTACGTATGGTGAGGACAGACTGAATAAAGAGATGGATGGCAGCATATATGTGTTGCATACATTACACAAAGATAGAAGTCAGAAATGAGAAACCATAACACTTGGGAAAACTGTATGGTGATTTGAACAATTCCTATACTTGCTTTGGTCGAGGAAAATCCATAAAGCAGCCAATTTGCAAGGATTCTTAACCATATTTTCAATGGGATTGTGCCATTACAATGGATCTCTTTGATTTACATGAGGAAGTCAAACTTATCCAATACTTATTCCTTTCATTGTAACCCCTTCCCTTCATGCCATTTTTACACTACTGTCTGTTGGGCTTGGTATTACTCTAATATGTCTAGGATAAAGAGATTCAGAAAGAATGTCAAGATATGCCACATACTTTCATTCTTTTCACATTTATATATGAGTAATTGGGGGTTCTTTGCTGTGATATTATACAGTAAGAGGTAATTCTATAATTAAATTGGTGTGCTTATTAATCATTACTATATGATATAATTTATGATATAAAGACATAATTTCAGTCTACATAGTCCTTATCATAGCATCATTATCTTTGTATTTGTGTGTGTGCTTGTGTGCATCTATATACCAACACTTACACATGTGTGTGTATGGAGGGCAGCAGTTGATCTCAAGAATGGGTTCCTCAGGCTCAGAGATGCCCCATTTTGTATTATGAGACAAGTTCTCTCAGTGAGACATGGGGCTCATGGGTTAAGGTAGGCTAATTGCCAGCAAGCCTCTGGGATCTTCCTATTGCTGCTTCCCCAGGTCAATGGTCAGAAACATACAACATGCTCAACTTTTCATAAAGGTAGCAAGGCTTGAACTAGGGGCCCCATGACTCTGCTGCAAACACATTCAAAACTGAGCCTATCTCCCTAGTTTTTGCTTTTTTGTTTTTGTTTTTTATTTTCATTTTCTCTTCTATTTCTTTTCTACGAGAATTAGGAAAAGAAAGACACTTGAAAGCATAAACACAGTGATGAATACAGATAGAATTGCCATTAGCTTTTAGAGCAAAATAAAAACCAAATAGTTGAAAACCCACGTACACATGGAGGCTGAACAATGCTCTACTCAATGATAACTTGGTCAAGGTGGAAATAAAGAAAGAAATCAAAGACTTTTTGAAAGTTAATGAAAATGAAGGCACAACATACCCTAACTTATGGGACACAATGAAAGCAGTGCTAAGAGGAAAATTCATAGCCCTGAGTGCCGCCAAAAAGAAACGGGAGACAGCATACACTAACAGCTTAATGGCACACCTGAAAGCCCTGGAACAAAAAGAAGCAAATACACCAAAGAGGAGTAGAAGGCAGGAAATCATCAAACTCAGGGCTGAAATCAATCAAGTAGAAACAAATAAAACCATACAAAGAATCAACAAAACGAGGAGTTGGTTCTTTGAGAAAATCAACAAGATAGATAAGCCCTTAGCCAGACTAACCAGAGGGCACAGAGATAGTATCCAAATTAATAAAATCAGAAACGAAAAGGGAGAGATAACAACAGAAACTGAGGAAATTCAAAAAATCATCAGATCCTACTACAAAAACCTGTATTCAACACAACTAGAAAATCTTGAGGAAATGGACAATTTCCTTGACAGATACCAAGTACCAAAATTAAATCAGGATCAAATAGACCATCTAAACCGTCCTATAACCCCTGAAGAAATAGAAGTTGTCATTGGAAGTCTTCCAACCAAAAAAAGCACAGGTCCAGATGGTTTTAGTGCAGAATTCTATCAGACCTTCAAAGAAGACCTAACACCAATACTCTTCAAACTCTTCCACAAAATAGAAACAGAAGGAACACTACCCAACTCGTTCTATGAAGCCACAATTACACTAATACCAAAAGCACACAAAGATCCGACAAAGAAAGAGAATCTCAGGCCAATCTCTCTTATGAATATCGATGCAAAAATACTCAATAAAATTCTTGCCAACCGAATCCAAGAACACATCAAAACGATCATTCACCACGATCAAGTAGGCTTCATCCCAGGGATGCAGGGATGGTTCAATATAAGGAAATCCATCAATGTAATCCACTACATAAACAATCTCAAAGAAAAAAACCACATGGTCATCTCATTAGATGCTGAGAAAGCATTTGACAAAATTCAGCATCCTTTCATGCTAAAGGTCTTGGAAAGATCAGGAATTCAAGGCCCATATCTAAACATAGTAAAAGCAATTTACAGCAAACCAGTAGCCAGCATCAATCTAAACGGAGAGAAACTTGAAGCAATCCCACTAAAATCAGGGACTAGACAAGGCTGCCCTCTCTCTCCATATCTTTTCAATATAGTACTTGAAGTTCTAGCTAGAGCAATTAGACAAGAAAAAGAGGTCAAAGGGATACAAATTGGAAAGGAAGAAGTCAAACTATCACTATTTGCAGACGATATGATAGTATACATAAGCGACCCAAAGAACTCCACCAGAGAACTCCTACAGCTGATAAACGACTTCAGCAAAGTGGCCGGATATAAAATCAACTCAAGCAAGTCAGAAGCCTTCCTATACTCAAAGGATAAGCAGGCTGAGAAAGAAGTAAGAGAAATAATACCCTTTATGATAGCCACAAACCATATTAAGTATCTTGGCGTGACGCTAACCAAACAAGTGAAAGATCTGTATGACAAGAACTTCAAGTCTCTGAAGAAAGAAATTGAAGAAGACCTCGGAAGATGGAAAAATCTGCCATGCTCATGGATTGGCAGGATTAATATAGTAAAAATGAGCATCTTACCAAAAGTAATACACAGATTCAATGCAATCCCCATCAAAATCCCAACTCAATTCTTCATAGAGTTAGAAAGAGCAATTCAAAAATTCATCTGGAATAACAGAAAACCCAGAATAGCTAAAACTATTCTCAAGAGTAAAAGAACCTCTGGGGGAATCAGTATCCCGGACCTCAAGCTGTACTACAGAGCAATAGTGTTAAAAACTGCATGGTATTGGTACAGTAACAGACATGTAGATCAATGGAACAGAATTGAAGACCCAGAAATGAATCCACACTCCTATGGTCACTTGATCTTTGACAAAGGAGCTAAAACCATCCAGTGGAAAAAAGATAGCCTTTTCAACAAATGGTGCTGGCTCAGCTGGAGGTCAACATGCAGAAGAATGCAAATTGACCCATCCTTATCTCCTTGCACTAAGCTCAATTCTAAGTGGATCAAAGATCTCCACATAAAACCAGACACACTGAAACTAATAGAAGGGAAACTAGGGAAGAACCTTGAACATATGGGCACAGGGGAGAATTTCCTGAACAGAACTCCAATAGCTTATACTCTAAGATCAAGAATAGACAAATGGGACCTCATTAAATTACAAAGTTTTTGCAAGGCAAAAGACACTGTCAAAAAGACAAAGCGGCAACCAACTAACTGGGAAATGATCTTTACCAACCTTACATCCGACAGAGGGCTAATATCCAAGATATACAAAGAACTCAAGAAGTTAAACTCCAGAGAGGCAAGTAACCCTATTAAAAAATGGGGTACAGAGCTAAACAAAGAGTTCTCACCTGAAGAATATCTAATGGCTGAGAAGCACCTAAAGAGATGTTCATCATCCTTAGTCATTAGGGAAATGCAAATCAAAACAACCCTGAGATTCCATCTCACACCAGTCAGGATGGCTAAGATCAAAAACACAGGAGACAGCAGTTGTTGGCGAGGATGTGGAGAAAGAGGAACACTCCTCCACTGCTGGTGGAATTGCAGGCTGGTACAACCACTCTGGAAAGCAGTCTGGCGGCTCCTCAGAAAACTGGGCATGACACTTCCGGAGGATCCGGCTATACCACTCCTGGGCATATACCCAGAGACTTTACCTGCATGCAATAAGGACACATGCTCCACTATATTCATAGCAGCCTTATTTATAATAGCCAGAAGCTGGAAAGAACCCAGATGTCCCTCAACGGAGGAATGGATTCAGAAGATGTGGTATATTTACACAATGGAATACTACTCTGCAATTAAAAACAATGAATTCACGAAATTCCTAGGCAAATGGTCAGAACTTGAAAATATCATCCTTAGTGAGGTAACCCAATCACAAAAGATCACACATGGTATGAAGTCACTGATAAGGGGATATTGACCCAGAATCTCAGAATACCCTAGACACAATCAGCATATCAATAGATTTCTAAAAAGATGGAAGGAGAGACCCCTGGTCCTGGAAAGACTGGATGTAGGGGAACGCCAGGACAGAGTAATGAGAGGGGGTTGAACGGAGAAAAGAGGGAGGGAAGGGGGCTTATGGGACTTTCGGGGAGGGAGGAAACGGGAAAGGGGAAGTGATTTGGAATGTAAATTAAAAAAAATAAAATAAAATAAAATTAAAAAACCAAATAGTTGTCCTATTGAAATTAAATGTAAAAGTATGACAATTTGATCCCACAAAGTCTATGACAATTTGTGCATCTATTACGGTTTTAATAAAAATTAACAATAGGCTATTTTAGCATGTTTTAATTAGCTTTATAATTAAAGATCTTGTATGCAAATAATAGAAGAAATTGACTATATATCAACTCAATGGAAAGCAACCACTAATTCATCATTTTCAAAATATGTTTGTAGTTTCCCAACATAGAAACATAAATATCTGATGAAGTGCGAGGCAATTGATTGGAGATATGTGATTTATTTTTTACCAAATATTGTCGTTCTCTGTAAAGCATTTTAAACTCATGTTTCTCTCCAGAGAACCACAGTGCTGGCCCCTGATCTCCCCCACCTACTTCCTGTGAGATGCCTCTAGAATTGTGACAGCTGTTACATTTCATTGTTTCAAGCCAAATATACTGAAATGTCTGTCATAGAAACTAAAGGCATGAATGAATAACTGAATGGCACAAAACAATGTTTATGTCCTCATTTGAAATCTGGTCACTTTTCATATTTTATATAATAGACCTACCATGTTTATTGGAAGAGACACCTTCAGAAAAATCCCCAATGAAATCAGTCACCATGTAATTGATGCACAGAAGCAAGTGACCCAGAAGGAAGTCACCACTTTGTGGAGAAGTCCTGGGCCCTTTTATGACTGTGATTTTGACATTTTTATTATTAATAATAAATCTTTATATACTTCATCAGACAATTTAGGGGCTGTTTTGAATAGATTCTCAAGCTATTATTTTCCATTTTTCCATTTCAATAAACATATAACTATATATTTGTAATTTAATTGCCTTTCCCCATTTTAAAAACAGAATATGTCCAACTGTGTCATTGAACTCAAGATGCTCCTGTCTCAGTCTTCAGAGTGCTGTGGTTATGGGTCCCACACAGCTTAATATTCTCTTTTTTTATATATTTCTCATTATTTAATTTTCTATCCCTACAAATTTAGGATCATGTTTTAAATGAAGTGGACAATCAAGACTTCACTTTGAATATATTTATACAAATGGCAAGGTCAGTGAGTAAATGTTACCTTAAAACATATAATAAAGAGCATCCATCTCTTTAATCTTTATCTGTAAAAAAATATGTGACCCATGTAGCAGCTACTGATGAAGAATCTTGAAAAACAGGTGGAGAGCAGAAAGTGAGACAGGAGATAAATCACTTGGCTTATCACACAGTGTTGGCTACCAAAGAGGAGCAGAGCTAAATATTCACATTTGGCATTGAAAGTTCAGACTGTGGCTCCTGGCGTGCCTTTAGCTAACAAAACTGATCATTAATACTTGTTTAGTGAATAAATAAAATAATTCCATGACAATATTTCATTTTTACATCCTTGGCAAAGGTTTTACTATTGCCTCTTTTAGGTCTTCGTTGCCAATGTCATGGCCTTACATGAAACTAAAGTGGGGAACTGTTTGGAAATGGAAAATATTAGGCAGGCCAGTGTCTACAGCTGAGAGCTTAGAATTAGTAAAAAATATTATAGTATGAAGGTGGTAACAAATTTAACTAGTGCACTGGGAATATGAATTGGGCCGAGTATGAATTGGGCCTAGTATGAAACCATTACTGAAGTGCATAGAATTATAACAGATTTTAAGTAACAAATTAGGTGTGAGAATAGAGATAACAAAGCTCTTGGTGTAATTCTAATGATGATTTTCTGATCTCTACCCTTATGGTTATCTATCCTTAGGTTCATAGGGTGACAGAGAATGTGTTAGAATGCTTGGATGAAATCTCCCTCTCCCTGACCTATGGCCTTGGGATGATTCAAAGCAGCCATTGCCTCTGCAGACCTGGGGTATACACAGGACATGAATACAATGAGTAATTTTGTGTATCCAGACTTGAAAGATTTGGGATTATTTGTTTCTCTTCAGTATGGAAATCCTTATGACTCTTTGAGAATACCCTTGTTTAAAGTCAGTCAGTTTTATCTAGTATCTTAGATCTTCAATTGGTCATTTGAATTGACATGTATATGATGTCTAGATAGGGAATTAAAATTAGATAGGGAAACAGCTTCTATGTGAAGAAAATAGTCTGTTATGGGGCTGTGGACTACGGGAGATCTTGCTGTTCTCCCACAGAATAGCATCAGTCTGTACGGAGGACTGTCTTGGATGGAAGAGGGATGGTTTGTACTGGGCAGGGGACAATGCTTCTAGACAGACAGACCATGAACTTCACAATCTATAACCAAGATAAAAAAAATCAATGTCTCATCTGTGATCTTGAAAAAAATCAATTTCAAAATTAAAATCAAAAAGAAAAATGTGCACATAAAGAAAGGGAAGCAACTATAGCAAATGTTATAAAGCCTCAAGCACAGTGAACTGAGTGACCACCAGTTCTAGGTTGCCCTTTAATGAAGCCCTCCGGCTGTTTGTGGTAATACATTTCTAATTCTGATGCTAGGTGTAATTAGGTGTTTTCTCCAAACTAAGTTCTCAACATGTGTTTCTATAGAACTCTGACTTTAAATATTGCAGACTGGTGACTTGGATAGCAATTTTTAGGCCAGATTTCCTCAGCATATCTCAAGACTCAGATGGAAGAATCCTCAGGTATTGAGCATGGAAACAAGGTATTGCCCTTGAGTGGTTCTATATTTCCTATTCCTACTGTCCCTTTCTTTCCTGATTACTTTGGGGCACTGATAGTTAAGAAGACCACCGTGGCTTTTATAGAAGATTCTACATCAAAGAATCTTCATGGATCCTTATGAGGCTCCTACAAAATATGACCTTTTTTTATGCCTTACCATTGAGGTAATTATGAAGGCCTTGATAGTAGAGAGGGTAAAATGGGCTCTAAATTCACTTAAGCAAAAGGATTACATTGATGACTTGATGCAGGCTTTTGTTTCTGGATGAGGTTTTGTATAGAGAGAGTGAAAGACCATAATTTAGTCAACAACTGACTAGGGGTGGCAAGAGGAGAATCCCTTCCTCCATCTGTTAGAAATACTGCTATGATCCGAGGTCATCTTAATTAATTTGTTTTGACCAGCCTGGTATTTACTTGGACTATATCAAATGCCATATTAATTTTGCCTTACTTCCCAGAAGCAGCTATTGTCTAAAATAATCACGAAAGCAAAAGGAAGGTTGCTCAAGTTCTGTCTTATGACCCTGAAAGATATGGGTTCATCTTATATTTTTCATTGAAATTGTGTAATACCCTGCCCTAAAGTTGTAGAAATAATAAGTTTTGAATTACCCATTCATCCGTAACACTATACAGCCACAGAATATAGTCAAAGTCATGTACCACAGTACCATTTTCTCAGGTAGAGACTTTACAGAAGGGTTCCTTTAGCTGTGGCTATCTTTTCAGAATTTCCATTAAACTATTTTCAATCTCTAATATTAAAGTGAAAAATCCAGATAAGTATGTCTTGGTTTTAAATTGCATGCCATCTTCTAAGCACTCTGATGAAGCACTTTGCCTTCCTATCCCATCCTCTCTGGGATGAGAATTGTCCCTTTTTCTAGCTTGTATACATCGATTATATACTACTATATACTCTACCAGCCTGTTTTGCAATTGCCATCAGTTATGAGATCAACTGTTACCAGTGCTGTGATTTGTGACATAAACTGAAGTGTCATCCACAGGAGGATGGTGTTTCAAATATTTATTTCTGCTGTACTATTTTCGGAGGCCATGGAACCATTACAAGGTGGGGATTTATGTGGAAGAAGTAGACCATGAGTGACAGAATTTTAAGCTTCTACCTAATCCCTGGGTCCTGACAGACTTTCTACTGATCTACTGTGATGTGAATGACCCATGTCACATGTCCCTGATGCCATGATATGAATCTCTGCTATGCTTTCCCCATCCTGGTGAACTTAAACCATGAGCCCAAATATGTCTTTAACTTGCTTGTGTCTGTCAAGGATTATCATCATAGCAATGCAAAATGTATCAACCCATCAAGTAACATTTATTGTACCTAATAATGGTCCTACTGTGCAAGACAGAGTTACCATGCCACCAATTCAGATGTGCCAACGGAGAATGGGAGAATACTTCCTTTAGGGGAAAGGTCTTAAAACTCTCAAAACCATTTACTTATACCGGCAGGCACTTTTGGTCGTTCTGAAATGTCTCCTTGCATAAATCGGAGGGATGCGTATATTTGGACTTCAACTTTTTTTGAGACATTACTTCTGCAAGTATGTGTGGTGGAGGAAGGGATGCCTTAAGGAAGGATTCTACTGAGGGAAGTTTCAAAGAAGATGGCTTCTGTAAGCAAGCTAATTAGACATTCACTGCTAACAATCTTGACCTCAATTAGGTGAAGGATTCCTAATTAAATCCTTACAGGCTTTTGTGTTAAATGGTAATTGAATGCCTAAAAGTTCCTCACAATTATATCATATTAACAAGAATGTATTTGCATTTTTAATGCTTTATTGATTTCCAATTCATTATAGAGCTGCTTATGTTATTTCACAGTGTCATGAAACCTTTATAAACTCTTCTTTGGTGTCCAGACATTCAGGAACAGGTTAGAAAAGTAGTAAAGTTTGTGACCCACTCTGGGCATTGGCAGACTGTGGTAGTTTAGCTGCCTCTGCCCACAGCTGTCACCCCCTCTTTAAATATGCATGAGCATGCAGGCAGGAAGAAGACTTAGTGAAACTGGAGACACACAGTCTAGACCATGCTCCTTGACTGTTGGCAAAACTCATACTCTCATCAAGTGCCGTCTCTTTTTACGTAGGCCTTCTTTGCAGATTTATTTACTCTATTCAATGTATGAGTGTTGAAGAGTGTTGAATTTGCATGTATGTATGTGTACCATGGGCATATTTGCAGAGGCTAGAAGAGAATGTTGGATACTGTGGGACTGAAGTTATTGCTGGTTGTGAGTCATCATGTGGATTTTGGGAGTCCAACCCAGGTCCTGTGCAAGAGCAACAATGCTCTAAATCACTGAGCCATCTTGACATCCCTAACTCCAGTCTAACCGTCAGGGTTTACATATAATTTGTTCTCTGAATAGTCTGTTTCTACATTCAGAATCTGCAGGTTTCAATATGTTGTATAGTCACTTTCTTGACACAAAATTGTGGCCAATAATTGGTGTCTGTGTTCATTAGAGATATGTGGGTGTGGCCTCACATATCATTTCATTCATCTGTCTCCTTAAAAATTTTAATCACATCTGTTAACAGTGTTTCTTTTAATTTAATGATCCACTTCTTCTGCTGATTGTTCCCAACCTACCTCTAAAATAAATTGGTACAAATGTGAAACCTAAATATTTTACCCATGTGCATTTACTTTCAAATCAATTTTGAGCCTGGATTACTCTTTGGTGCTGAAGGTTAAACTGGAAGTTTGAAATGATGGAATTAAATTCAAGGTGTAGATGGATTCCAATAAATTGGAAAGAAAATGTGTATGTTACTTTCCAAAATTCAGGCTAGTTTCTCTAGTAGGAAAAGGTAGTGTGCTTTATTTAGTTTTTAATAAAAAGGAATCATAGGATGAAATTACCTTTCTATATATATCTCCTAAACAAACAAACAAACAAACAATCAAACAACCCCACAATTTCTCCTGGTCTTACATTTTCCTTCAAATAGTGTCTTTACAACTTCAAGAAGGGCATTCTAAAATGTTCATTGCATAGTTATTCTGGTCATTACTTGGTATGCATCATTTATACATGCATTAGATTCATAATCTATTATGTATATAAACCAAAGTTGTAAAAATCAAACACCTTGGCTAGGGAGTTAGGAAAATTGGTCAACGCCTGCCACGCAAGCATGGCAGCCTGGATTCAGATGCCTACCACCCATGCAAGAAGGCCAGGCATGTCAATATACATCACTAAAGCTGACGCTGGGTGAAATGCAGGGTACAGAAGTAACCAGATCTGTGGAGCTTGTGCGCATTGGTGTTTTGCCTGTGTGTATTCCTGTGAGATGGTGTCAGATCCCCTGAAATGGAGGTATAGTTATAAGCTGCTATGTGGGTATTGGGAATTAAACCTGGGTCCTGTGGAAAAGCATCCAGTGCTCTTGACCATCTCTCCAGCCCCTCTTTTCTTTCCTTTTACTTCATTAATGTCTCCTAGGGAGCTTTTAGAAGATGATGATAAAGGCTGCCATGAAAACAATCACATTTGGATTTTATGAGGTCCACTTTTTTAATATGCCATAGAGAAAAGGATATTTACTTAATATTATTGCTCCTGCTTATGGACATGTCCTTTTATCAGACATACACTCTAAGACTTAAGCCTAAGGATAACAGTAGTTTTTCTTCTACATGCCATATAATATTAGAACAGAAATGATGTAATGGCTAAATCTCAAGTTGCCCCAGATATTGAGGGCTTTGGTAAAACTTACAGGAAAATAATATTTCCAAACATTCATATATAAGTAGATATGTACAGTTATTCAAATATAATTAGGAGTACAGAGTGGTAAGTCAGCCAGCAAGCACACTCCTCCCACAGGAATGTGACCATAGCAAGTGATGTAGAGGGGCAGCAAGAAACAGGCAAATACTGCCTGTTTCTTTTATATAAGAGCAGAGCTTAGTGTCTAACTAAGAATATAAAGGCATTTTCACATATTTTATTCCTGGTGTTCATAAAACAAATGACTGTAATATTTCTATGACAATCCAACTTCTTTTGAAATAATCTTTTAAATTTCATTTATTATTTGACAATTTCCTATGCATACATATTATAATTAACATATGGCATATATTATATAACACATAATGTATAGTATAATATATAATACATAATATACATACTATAACATATAATTAATATAAGCATATAATATATAATGTATAATATAGAATAAACAATATAATACATACTGTATTATGCATAATATGTGTTATGTAATATATATTATATATAAAAATATGATATATGATTATATAAGTATTAGAATTATATATGTATAATAATTTTAGTCATTTTCATCTATTACTTTATTTCTGTATCTTCTTTCTTCTGTTCAAACTCTTTTTCCTAGCAATAATCCCTCCTTCTCTTCTCTCTCTCTCTCTCTCTCTCTCTCTCTCTTTCTCTGTGTGTGTGTGTGTGTGTGTGAAGAATTATTTGGATTTGCTTGCATGAGCAAGAAGCTGTTTACTGGAGCATGGGGAACTTATCAATAGATAGACCAATAAAAAACTTATACGCCCTGCCCCCCAGTGACCATTAATGACCAACAGTCCCTCAGGAATGGAGTGTCATAAGCCCTTCTCCTAATTCTGATGAGATGTTGATGGGCCCAATCTTGCACTATCTTGTGGAGGGAATTACAGCTGCAGTGAGCTCATGAGCTCAAGAGCCAGGCCACGCCCAGAAGACATCTTTTTGTAGTACAGATTGCCATACAATTCGACTTCTTTTAAAGCATGTAATATAGGTAGCATAGCATAATATAGAAAAATGTATCAGTATTCCTATTAATCTGTTTGTGTTTACCTGATCTATTATCTGCAATGTCTTACATAATACAACATCCTTGAATCCAAACACAAAACTTACTTACTAGAGGTAAACTCATAATGAAGCCATAATACAGATAATAATTATCTTAACTAATGTAGGTTTATATGCAGTTTCCAAGTATTACATATTATGAATTTTGCCTCCTATATGAATATACAGCTATTATCATATGTGTCATATTGTAATTTTCAACTGAATGATTTTATCCAGTTGTCTACCCAACTTGAGGCATCACATTAGTGTGGTAGACTCTGTTCATGCACTCCTCTGGCCTTTTCAGCTGAACAGATCTTGACCTTGTCGTTTTGGAAGGTGCAGGGACCTAGGAACTACATGTCTGATCCCTGTAGTCTTAAACATCATCACATCTAAACGACAGGTTGTATACTGTTCCCCAGAAATAAACCCCAAGTGGCAGCACAGTCTTCACGCTATCTGACATCTCCTTCATGTGATCTAACTCTGTGTTACAGTACTATAACTGCATTACTTCTTTTGATTTATTATCTTCTTAAAGATTTAACACTTTTTTGTTTTTTTAAAGATTTATTTATTTATGGAAGTACACTGTAGCTATCTTCAGACACACCAGAAGAGGGCATCAGATCTCATTACGGATGGTTGTGAGCCACCATGTGATTGCTGGGATTTGAACTCAGGACCTTCTGAAGAGCAGTCAGTGCTCTTAACCACTGAGCCATCTCTCCAGTCCAATGGTCTCTTTCTTAGTGTGAATGTTTGAGGGTGTGTGTGTGTGTGTGTGTGTGCGTCTGTTTGTCTGTCTATCTGTGTTTATGTGAGTATATACCAATCGTGCCCATGTGCCTGCAGTAGCTGGTGTCAAAACCCCTTAGATCTGGAATTACAGGCAGCCCTGAGCTTCTTAGCATCAGTGCTGGAACTCAAATGTGGATCTTCTGGGAAAGCATTGAGTGCTCTTAACCACTGAACATCTCTTCAGCCTTGCTTAGCAATGCTTTTCCCAATGTATTTTGTTTGCTTGTCTTTAAGACGCCTGAGTTTTCTGGTCTGCATTTGCTTTGTGTATGTACTTCTTTGTTAGTAGCTATGTGGAGTTTGGAGCATACAGAGTCTCATGGCTTCAGACGTATTTCTGGTGTTTTGGAGAGGTTAGAAATATTGGGGTAAGACCTTATCATTGAATATTGGCCTTATGAAATTGGGAGTTTCTTATACATAAATATATTTGGTTAAGTATTCAAGTTTAAGAGTCATGCTTTACTGGATACTTAGAAGGAGTGGTGCAGAAGCCTGGCGGGGCGGTTCTCTTCTTAATTATTATCCACTACACCCATGCTCCTGCTTCTTGGCTACTGCAGATGCTTTGTATCCCTGTGAGCTACTTCCCTCGCCCTGTGATGGAAGGCCTGGCAAAAGCAAGGGAGAAAGGATTTACCTAAGCTCACAGTCATCATGCAGCCATCATGGCAGTGATGACATGGGCATCTTGAGTGGGCAGCAAGAGGCTGTCTGTCACATCTCAGTGGACAGAGGAAGCAGAAGTATGGCTATAGCCCTCAACTCCATATACTCATGGAACCATTTCCTCCACATGGGCTTCACTTCCCAACGGTCTCACAACTTCTCAAAAACAGTTATCAGTTGGGGACCAGGCGTTATTCTCTAGTCTCCCTTCCTCTGCTCTACAATACTGTTGCCATTCATTTCATTTATCCATGGTGACCTACTAAATTAATTAAGTCTAAGATGTGCTTTATTGCTTTCCTGGCTTATTTTCCATTGTTGTTCTTTTATGTCCTTTTTTTTTTTAACTTTCCTCTACCTACGAAATTTTTTTCTAATGTCTTAGGAGATCAGGTTTATTGGCCACAAATCCTTCAGCCTTCATTTATTTTGTCCTCTTGAAAGATAATTTCTCTGAAACTAAAAAAAAAAAATCCTTAGACTTTTGTTTTCTTTTAATTTATTTTACCCAGTGGTCATTAGAGTTGCATGGTTTTTAAAAGAAAAACCCACTGTGATTCTGAGCTTATTCCTCTGGTAATAAGATCATTTCTCCTTGTTCTTCTATTAAGATTCCATTTGCTTATTTGTTCATGTGCACAGCATACATGTGACTGTCAGAGGACTGTCAGGAGATGGTTCTCTTCTTTGACGATGTAGATTCTGGGGACTGAAGACAAGGCCCAACTGCAGCAGTCCTTACAACCAATATATATTGCTATATTGCTGGCCCAAGGTTTTATTTTTGTTCTTAGTTTTTTTTAACAGCCTGTGGCATCCTTGTTTTTAGATTTCTGTGATTTATCTTGTTCAGTGCCCTCTGAATTTCCTGGATGGATGGTTTGGTGCCTGACTCATGTTGGGAATGATCTGGCTATTATTCCGTCAAATATTGTACCTGTTGTTTTTCTCATTACTGTAACAAAACACTCAACAAAAATAACTTCGGAAAGGAAAAGGTTTTGATTCACAGCTTGAAGGTACAGTCCATTCTAGGAGGGAAGGCACAGAAATAGGAGTGCAAGAGGCTTATTCACATTGTTCATATAGACAGGCAGTATATATAGAAGAATACTCTATCCATTTTGTTTAGTTCAGGGGCCCAGACCATGGAAGGAAGCTTCTCACATTCAGACTGGGTCTTCCTGACTCAGGCAATCCTTTCTGGAAATGCTTTTATTTGCTTCAGTGGTCAGTGGATTGTTTCCTAGATGGTTCTAAGTCCAGTCAAATTGACTTTGAGAATATCTCTGCCCTATTCCTGCCCCAAGTGTACTAATTACTCTTACATACTACCTACTTGGTTTGAATTTGTCTTACAGTTCTTAGATATTATATTATGGGGAATTATTTTTAACATTCTTTGTACTGTCCAGCTTTTTGGTTTTTGATGTCTAGACTGACTATCTTCAAGTTCATGAACATTTCTTTAGCTGTATCTAGTTAGCTGCAGGTAGCATTTCCAGGCATCCTCTGTTTACCCATTATTTCTGTTTTTGTTCCATTCTATCTTAGAGCTGCTGCATCTGAGTCTACATTACCCATAGATTCTATATACTAGTTTGTAGTTTCAAAAATTTCTGCCCCACATATCCTGATCTTGTTTTGTTTTGCTGTATTTGCTGATCTGCAGTTGGCTGATGATGATGCCTGTTTAATTCTTACACATATTTTCTTGTTGGTAAGTATACAAATGATAATTTGTAAGCTCTTTTCATCAACAACTGCAAATCAAAATCTACTCTGATTTATACCTTTGTGTTGTTTCATTTCTTTATTCTCTCCATTTTTAGTTCATTCAAACATGTATAAATACACTGTTTCTAATATCCTAAAACCTATAGTTCTAATTCTGTTAATTTTTGTGTGGTGATTTTTCCTTCATATGTCATATAATTCTGAATTATGAACTCATCTTGGATGAGTCTGTCTCAAAACCCAACTCCTGAGATCGATGGAATGCCTATTCTTTTGTAAATGTGTTATTAACTCCAGCAAGGGTGCAGGTGCAGTATCAATAGTGAATGGTTTTAAATTTATTTCTCAGTCTGGGTTTTTCTCAATTACAACAATATTAGGAATTCAAACCTCTCAAGTATATGAAGACATGCTTGGGCTTATAAATATTCAGGGGATTCTCTACCAAAAGTCCCAGCTGGACGAGTCAAAGTCCCTCAGTTGCTGCTGTATGAAAAGGATAATAATTGGAATTCTCTACTAGGATATCTCGAAGTGTTTCAAATTCAGTATACCTGAGTGTGAATGTTTTACCTTCTCCCCCAAGCCAGCTTGTAGCATATACATATCACAGGTTGTTAGTATTAGATGTTAGATGAAGTCTTTGGTAGAGTATGCACTGAATATCAGGGGATGAAGTGGGTAGGCCAACGCCTATTCAGAAAAATTCAAGGGTGGAAATATTTTCTAAAGATGTGATTGGTGGATATTGGCACAGAGACCTCCAGAAGTTAGCATGCTGAGCCCAAGGTAAACTCAATTTATGGGATAATTGAAGATATTTCAGTAAGTACACAGAAGCCCAGTTGTGGGGGTTAAGTGAGTCCCAATTATAGGCTTTGTTTTATAGGGTTGATTCATCAAAAGAGTCACCTATTAAAATGGTTTATGGATATAAAGATCATTTCATTAAATTTGATCAGAAATGGGAACTAATTTAAATATAGAAAAAAACCAATGGACTTGCTATAACAATTTAATAAAGAGCAATACAAAATTTCCTGGAATAAACACTGTCTACTATAAATCAGTATTGCTCAGGAATTAGGGAACCAATCATTTGTTTTCTGGTCATTTAAAAGTCAGGCTGAAATGCTATCTTAAGTTTCCTAAGGTTTTAGGGGCAGCTAATAGTTGCTAAGAAGTAGGGGCTCGGTAGGCCAGACTCTCCCTGACTATCTGTAGGCTTGTGTAGGTATTGAGGCAGGGACATTTTCTTCAATAACAGACACTGGTAGGATGATCCAGTAATAAACCCCCTGCCCACATTCCCTCATACAACCCTAAGGAAATTTATTGATGACGACGATGATGATGATGATGATGATGATGATGGCATAAAAGTAGAAGAAATATTCTAGGGGAGGGGGACACAAGCATGCAATGGGGTATCATGTGACCAAAATATACTGTATACATGTATGAAAGTCACTGTTATGAAGAATTAATATATACTAATTCAGAGGAGCCTTATTTCACCTTATATTATCCTTCTAAGTCAACTTAGAAAGAGACTTAAAAGTTGGCTCATAGATAAATATCTTCTAATTTCTTCCTAACTATGTGAAGGTTTCATGTGTCCCTGAGCACGATTTTTGGTTCTGTATTCTAAGGTCATTGTGTTCTACGCTTAAATATTTTCATGTTCTTGCTCTACAGAGCTACTCATCCTGAACCCATCTTTCTGCCTGATCTCCTCTCCTCTATGCAGTGCCTCTCCAGACAGTAGCTGCAACGGAAGTTCTTTGGCTCCCCCACAGAGCCTTATGTTCCACACATATCACTCACCTTTCAGCCAAATGCTAATAATTCTGTGTTGAAAGTGTACTCAGAAACTAGAACTGTAATAAGGTTTGTAACTCCAGCTACACCAGAGGCTGAGGCAGGAGGATGGCAAGTTCAAGGCCTGCCTGAACAACTTACGTGAGACTTCCTACATCAAATGGGGATGTACCTCAGCAGTAGAGCACTTACTCTTCCATGTAGGAGACCCTTGGTTCAATCCTCTGTCCTACAAAAGGAAAGGAATCTCAAATAGGCACCCACCCACCTTTGTTTTAGTGGTAAGAAGTCCATACACTTCCAACCTTTTCATAATGAAGTGCTTACTCCACAAGCAGCAGGTAAGCCTTTCTTATTAATTCAGAGCACATCACTTTATTTACGGAGTCAAACCACATCATATCCTGCTCATAATTCTCCAATGACTTCTCCTCTCACTCAGAAAAAAATTTAAAGTTCTAAAGCAACATACTGGCGAGACCCTGGGTGATGTGGCCAAAAAGTGGGCTGTCTCCTTCCACAGGCTATTTAGGTCTCCCGTACAATGTTGGCTCTCCAGAGACTGTGCTTCTGATCTCTTGAAATGTAAAATTATATTATGTCCTCTGTCACTCTGTCTTCTACACTGCGTAACTGCACTTCTTTCTCAGCCGTAGCATACTGAGTGTTTTTACATATGTTCTCATAATTGGTTTGTTAGTTATTGCCAGCCTGTGTCCCCAGAGCTTGCTGCTAATTTTAAAGCAGCCAGGTCCCTCCCTGCCTGAAGCAAAGTAGGTGCTTTATTAATGTGCATTGACCCATTGGCAAATGTTATCTCAACCTGTTTAGTGGCCTGAATAAAAGGTGGAAGCAAATTTAATAATCTGACATTATTAAGCATAAAACAATAAAAAAGTAGATTAGTAGAAAGAAGGTGCATGCAGGTGGGCCTCTGGCATGCTCTGGTGGGCAGTGTGCTGCTTTTCGGAAGCAATGGCAGTAGAAGAGATGCAGGTCTGGGAGAGGTGTCAGGATGATGGGCATTCACCTAAGAACTGGCTCTTGCAGACAAACTGCTTGTTCTGCCCAGAGGAAGAGAGCATGAGAATAAGCTTGAAATTAGATGAAATTTGGATGACATAGAGCCTAATTTAAAAATATATACCCTTTGTCTCCAGGGCAGCCCAGCCACTAGTGCCAGTGGATCACATGGTGAGAATCTACCAGGAGAAGATAATTAGCCATCGATGCATGGAAATTAGACTTCTGCAGTCCTCGTGGCTCCAGGAGGCAGCAAGAGTTAGTACTAATTGTAGGTGTGGAGATGTGGCTAGCTTCCTGGGGATGTTTGGAAGGAAAATTGGGCATGGCAAGGTGATAGGCTTGACATGGAGAAAACTGGGACATACCAAAAATACATGAGGTGTATGTCATGCTCAAATCAAAGCGAAGTGGAGTATTTCCTGATTTGGGAGGAAAGGAAAGAAGAGAATTCAAGCATTTGGATTTATGGTTTTTCTCTTTCTTTGGCAGTGATTGGAGTAGATTCCACAGGAGAGTCTTGTCTCTAGATTACAAAACACCAAGGAAGGTGTTTATTTTAAAGCAACCTTCTTATGGGTGACTGTGCCTTAGCTATGGCTTAGTGCATGGCCATGCTTGAACATGACTTTATTTCCTGCTTCTTTCTACTTCCTCTTTATTGTTCTGTGAAGGAGTAATTCGCTCCAGCATGCATACAGGACACAGTGAGGAGATTTGACCCTAAACAGTATTTTTTTCTAAACTGCTTCTTGTTTCCAACCAATTTAAAGTTTGAAATATGCAATAAATGATAAACAAATAATAAAGCAATCATCTTCTTGGAACAGCTCTCTCTATGAAGCAGTTGTCATGGATTATCTTCAGTGCCAATAACCTGAATCTTAAATCAGGCAAAATATTAACCATTAAAGTATTCTCGTGAATAGAAGTTAGAGGTGGCTCGCCATTTCATATCAGCAGAGGCTATCAAACACTTTAAAATTAAAAATGAGAAACATTTTAGTAGAATATTTTATTAAAGTATAAATGAGTAGTAGTAGGTAGTAGGTCAGTGTATAATAATTCTGATTTCTCAGACATGGAAATATAGATGTGTTAGGTAACTGGTTGAGTTTAAAATATAAAGTATTTCATGTACATATGTGTACATTTGTGCTTGTGGGTGCAGATGTGCATATGTGTGAGCAGACTCAAACCATACTACGTGTATGTGCATGTGGATGTGGATATGAGAGAATATGAGAGAATAATCTCACATGCATGCTGTTCCCCTGGTATATATATATATATATATATATATGGAGAGAGAGAGAGAGAGTGAGAGAGAGAGAGAGAGAGAGAGAGAGTCTCCTCACTGGACTGGAATTTGCTAAGATGCCTAGATTATCAGGTCAGTGAGTACCAGGAATCCTCCTGCCTCTGCATATTCAGAAGATAGGTTACAAGTGAGCATCAAACTCAGATTCTATCACATGATTTCTGAAGATTAGATTCAGGTCCTTGTGCTCACAAGAAACATGCTTTATTGACTGAGACAGCTCTCCAGTATTGAATCATTAAATTGATGCTTTGCTTTTGAAGTTTTTCAAAACTTCCCTAACTAACTCCTTCTCTCCTCCTCCCTCAACCTTTTCCCAGCCTTTGGGGATCTGAACTGTACTCTCTACTGTAAGATCAGCTTCCTATACTTCTCACTCCTACGTGAAAATCATTGCTTTGTACTTGAATATAGATGATAATAACTCATTATAGATGTCATCAGTACTAAAGGCTTACAGCTCCTTAGTAGTAAAGTTACTGAAACAACTTTTTCAAGCTGCTGCTTTCAACTTAAACATACTTTGGACTAAAGGACAATATGATGGAAGTCACTGTCATGATTTTCATGTTCCTCTTCACCCTCCTGGTAATGGAGACCTTACAATCTAAGTTGGTGGGGGAGGGAAGAAGGGGTTAGTTAGCTGGTTCAAAGTCATTGTTAAACAGATGATTAAGTTCTAATGTTCTGTGTGCAGTAGCTTATGATTGTTGATTTTTTTTAGTTGTTAGTATAGCTAGAAGAGAAAGGCTTGAATGTTTTTACTCAAATGAAAGTATAAGTACTTCAAGTGATAGGTAAGGTAGGGGCAATAAAAGTACCCTGCCTTGAAGTATCATGGATTCCTGGGTTCAGTATCAGTGAACTTGGAGACTGGTTTCAACTCTACCACATAGTATGATCAAGGCAACACACTAATCATGGGTCCTTTCTGGGCTGTTTTCTGATAGATTATCAGCAGTCTTTCAAATTGCTAATACGATGTTCCATGTGACATTACAGCAGGTAACTCACAGCTGAGGCGTTAAATTAATTACCACAGGAGTTCAGAAAATGGGAAGAATGATGATAGCTAAAATGATGGGGGAGGAGACAAAGAAATGTGGGACCAATATTCCAAAACTATTTAGTGGTTTACACACTCCGACTTAGTCATCCCCTTCTAACAATCACCGCTATTTTTTATTTTATGGGATAAAACTGATACGTGTTTGAGTGACTTCCCATCAAAGTGATCTATTATTACATTCAATAGTTAATTTCATAGTGGGCTCATGCATAATAGCAATATAATAGAAATGCAGGGCAGAAAGGTGCCCCATCAAAGAATTCAACACTGAAGTAATTTTAAGACAAAATTATTTTCATATTTCCCAACAGGCTATCTTTTCTTTACTAATCAATTGTGCCTAGAGACAACATCTCACCGCTGGTTGGAAAATAAGATGGCTTTTTGTATGACTTTCAGATATGAAAGGGTTCTGGCTAGGTGTTCTATTTGAGTTATGATTTCTGGTCCCCACCAATGTGTGAATCTCTACTTCCCATCGGATAGAAGCATGGAGAAAGATTCACCAAGTGTGGGGAGTAGTGTGTGTTACCCACTGCCACTCATCCTGTTTTCTGACAGGTTCAGGTCCTTATTAGAACCTGAAGCTGCATTCCCCATTGTGCTCAGATGTGAATTCATGAAAATACGAGCATCTGCATTGGGAAACAGTCATCTATCCACTGGCAGGCCCAAGGAAAAAGGCACAACTGATGATGGTATTAATAAAAGATCCATTTCATTTGTACAAACTCAGATCACAGAGCAGTATAGAGCACAGAGATCCCCATGGCTGAAGGAAAAAGACAAGAGAATAGGTTTAGTCTCATTGCTTTTCTACATGAAAATCATCCCAGATGAATAATTTAAGAATACAGTATGGCTGTATTAATCATTTACTCATCCCCTGGATGTTAAGGCAAATATCCCCAAATCATTTTTTAATAATGTATAATTCTTCACTTGTATTAGTTACATTATTTCTCCAACTAAATTGTTGCCTGCTATAAACACAGTCCATATAGGCATTTTCTATTCCTTCTGCTATGTTGGTGACTTTTGACTGAAGCAGTGCCTGGCTATGTGTTAAAAAAATGAAAAGAAAATGGTAGGGAGAGGAAGTGAGAGGAAGTGAAACCCTCAGACACACATCAAGCTCTGCTCCTATGCTAGAAGTAGAAAGAACACACTGCGGCAAACCAGGAAGTGAAGGAATTGGGCTTTCTCAGTGATTCCATATAAAAGCTTAACAGTTCACAGTACTTGTTAGTGTTTCAGATTGTGTGTAAAATGAATAGGTGGGAAGATTGACAGGGTGGATTTCTTCCAGATACAAATAACTACTAAGTTAAGAAGAACACTACAGCAGGGCAGAATCTTCAGATGAAAGACCATTAACTAGCAAATGAAGTAAAGATAAATAGAAAAAGGGAAAAGAAACAACAAAGACTGCTTGGGAATATGTGGTAATATTAATGCTACTTAGAAAAGAACATACTTGAAAGTGAGCAAACAACCCAGAAGTGCTAGTTAGTAAATGGGATGCTTTCATAAGTGAGCAAGGGTACTGTGTGTACTACGAACAGCTTCATTAAGCAGCAGGTAAACTTTCTCCTTGATAAACTGATAGAACTTACAAAAACAAGAATGCCATTTTCCTAGACCAATGTAAATTCCAGCAACATTCTAAATTTGTATCCATATAGCCACAGGTGAGTGCAGCTCTCATCTTTTATCAAAAAAAAAAAAAAAACAAAAAAACAAAAAAACAAAAAAAAAGAAAGAAAAAGAGAGAGAGAGAGAGAGAGCTTTTTTTTTTTTTTTTTGCACTGAATGGGGACTATCACAGAGATTCTCAACTCATCAACTCATCAAAACGCAGACAGCAATTGACTATGGGGTGCCCAGCCATAGTTAATATACTTACAACCCAACTCCTATACCTAAGATCATAGAAAATGGAAGGTAAAGAGTGTCAAAGCCAGGGGAACAGGATGTGTGCTGCTACACATAGTCATCTAGCCATGACAGGGAAACTGTACCTACGCAATCTCAGCAGTAGGCTTGCTGATAAAGAGTTCTGTAATGACAGCAGCAGCTGATGTGCCAACATGGACCTCAGAAGTTTCCTAAGCCACCCTCTCCCACCCCTGCTGCCACCACCACATGAAGAGATCTGCTGAGACTGAGAGACTTAATTAGTGACTGCTGAGAGAGGAAGAGTCGGTTTCCTCCAGGGCATCTCAGATGGACAACCCTAAATACATAAATGTATGAGCAATACTAAATGAATTGTGGTTTGTTCTCTCTCTCTCTCTCTCTCTCTCTCTCTCTCTCTGTGTGTGTGTGTGTGTGTGTGTGTGTGTGTGTGTGTGTGTGTGTGTGTGTGTGTGTATAAGTATAAGGAAGCTGTGAATTTGAGCTAGGGTATGCTTTTTCAGTGAGGTGTGCTTAATGTACCTCGAGCCTTTGACTCTTACTCTACTTTCATGTATAGCACAAACCAACAACATTTTAATTTTCCAATGGGAGGATGTCTTTTCAGAGCTTAGCATTCCTTAAATGTGACATTTCTTTTTTTAAATTTTTTTATTAGGTACATTCTTTATTTACATTTAAATGATTTCCCTCTTACTGGTTCCCACCTCCCCAAAAGTCCCATACACACTCTTCCCTCCCCTTGCTCCCCAACCAACCCACTCCCACCTCCTCTTCCTGGTATTTCCCTACACTGAGACATTGAGCCCTTCCAGGACCAGGTGCCTCTCCTTCCTTCTTCTTGGGTATCCTTTGATATGTGAATTATTCCTTGGGTATTCCAAGCTTCTAGGCTAATATCCACTTATCAGTGAGTGCATATCATGTGCGATTTTTTGTGAATGGGTCACCTCACGCAGGATGACATTCTCCAGTTCCAACCACTTGCCTAAGGATTTCATGAATTCATTGTTTTTAATAGCTGAGTAGTATTCCATAGTGTAAATACACCACATTTTCTGTATCCATTCCTCTGTTGAGGGACATCTGGGTTCTTTACAGCTTCTGGCTATTATAAATAAAGCTGCTATGAACATAGTGGAGCATGTGTCCTTATTGCATGTTGGAGAGTTCTCTGGGTATAGGCCCAGGAGTGGTTTAGCTGGGTCCTCCAGTAGTATTATGCCGAGATTTCTGAGGAACCGCCAAACTGATTTCCAGAGTGGTTTTACCAGCTTGCAATTCCTCCAGCAGTGGAGGAGTGTTCCTCTTTCTCCACATCCTCGCCAGCACTGGCTGTCTCCTGAGTTTTTGGTCTTAGCCATTCTGACTGGTGTGAGGTGAAATTTCAGGGTTGTTTTGATTTGCATTTCCCTGATGACTAAGGATGTTGAATATTTCTTTAGGTGTTTCTCAGCCATTCGATATTCCTCAGGTGAAAATTCTTTGTTTAGCTCTGTACCCCATTTTTTAATAGGGTTATTTGGCTCTCTGGAATCTACCTTCTTGAGTTCTTTGTATATCTTGGATATTAGCCCTCTGTCGGATGTACGGTTGGTAAAGATCTTTTCCCAATTAGTTGCTTGCCATTTTGTCCTTTTGACAGTGTCCTTTGCCTTACAGAAACTTTGTAATTTCATGACGTCCTATTTGCCAATTCTTGATCTTAGAGCATAAGCTATTGGTGTTCTGTTCAGGAAATTTTTCCCTGTGGCCATGTGCTCAAGGCACTTCCCCAGTTTCTTTTCTATTAGTTTCAGTGTTTCTGGTTTTATGTGGAGGTCCTTGATCCACTTGGACTTGAGCTTAGTATGAGGAGATAAGCATGGAACGATTTGCATCCTTCTGTATGCTGACCTCCAGTTGAACCAGCACCAACTATTGAAAAGGATATCTTTTTTCCACTGAGTGGTTGTAGCTCCCTTGTCAAAGATCAAGTGACCATAGGTTTGTGAGTTCATTTCTGGGTCTTCAATTTTTTTCCATTGATCTACATGCCTATCACTGTACCAATACCATGCAGTTTTTAACACTATCACTCTGTAGTACTGCTTGAGATCACGGATACTGATTCCCCCAGAAGTTCTTTTACTGTTGAGAATAGTTTTAGCTGTCCTGGGTTATTTGTTATTCCAGATGAATTTGATAATTGCTCTTTCTAACTCTATGAAGAATGGAGTTGGGATTTTGATGGGGATTGCATTGAATCTGTATATTGCTTTTGGCACGATAGCCATTTTTACTATATTAATCCTGCGAATCCATGAGCATGGAAGATCTTTCCATCTTCTGAGGTCTTCTTTGATTTCTCTCTTCAGAGACTTGAAGTTCTTGTCATACAGATCTTTCACTTGTTTGGTTAGAGTCACACCAAGATACTTTATATTGTTTGTGACTATTGTGAAGGGTGTCATTTCCCTAATTTCTTTCTCAACCTGTTTATTCTTTGAGTATAGGAAGGCTACTGAGTTAATTTTATATCTGGCCACTTTGCTGAAGTTGTTTATCAGCTGTAGAAGTTCTCTGGTGGAGTTTTTTGGGTCACTTAACTACACGATCATATCATCTGCAAATAGTGATAATTTGACTTTTTCCTTTCCAATTTGTATCCTTTTGACCTCCTTTTGTTGTCTAATTGCTCTAGCTAGAACTTCAAGTACTATATTGAAACGATATGGGGAGAGAGGGCAGCCATGTCTAGTCCCTGATTTTAGTGGGATTGCTTCAAGTTTCTCTCCATTTAGTTTGATGTTGGCTACTGCTTTGCTGTATATTGCTTTTACTATGTTTAGGTATGGGCCTTGCATTCCTGTTCTTTCCAAGACCTTTAACATGAAAGGATGCTGAATTTTGTCAAATGCTTTTTCAGCATCTAATGAAATGACCATGTGGTTTTTTTTTCTTTGAGTTTGTTTATGTAGTAGATTACATCGATGGGTTTCCTTATATTGAACCATCCCTGCATGCCTGGGATGAAGCCTACTTGATCATGGTGAATGATCGTTTTGATGTGTTCTTGGATTTGGTTGGCAAGAATTTTATAGAGTATTTTTGCTCCTATATTCATAAGGGAAATTGGTCTGAAGTTCTCTTTCTTTGTTGGATCTTTGTGTGGTTTTGGTATCAGCGAAATTGTGGCTTCATAGGACGAGTTGTGTAGTGTTCCTTCTGTTTCTATTTTGTGGAATAGTTTGAAGAGTACTGATGTTAGGTCTTCTTTGAAGGTCTGATAGAATTCTGCACTAAAGCCATCTGGTCCTGTGCTTTTTTTTTGGTTGGAAGACTTTCAATGACAACTTCTATATCTTTAGAGGTTATGGGACCATTTAGATGGTCTATCTGATCCTGATTAAACTTTGGTAGTTGGTATCTCTCTAGGAAATTGACCATTTCCTCCAGATTTTACAATTGTATTGAGTATAGGCTTTTGTAGTAGGATCTGATGATTTTTTGAATTTCCTCAGTTTCTGTTGTTATTTCTCCCTTTTCATTTCTGATTTTGTTAATTTGGATACTGTCTGTGTGCCCTCTGGTTAGTCTTGCTAAAGGTTTCTCTATCTTGTTGATTTTCTCAAAGAAACAACTCCTGGTATTGTTGATTCTTTGAATAGTTCTTTTTGTTTCTACTTGGTTAATTTCAGCCCTGAGTTTGATGATTTCCTGCCTTCTGCTCCTCTTGGGTGTATTAGCTTCTTTCTGTTCTAAAGCTTTCAGGTATGCTGTTAAGCTGCTAATGTATGCTCTCCCCAGCTTCTTTTTGGGGGTACTCAGAACTATGAGTTTTCCTGTTAGCACTGCTTTCAATGTGTCCCATAAATTTGGGTATGTTGTGCCTTCATTTTCGTTAAACTCTAAAAAGGTTTTGATTTCTTTCCTTACTTCTTCCTTGACCAAGGTATCATTGAGTAGAGCATTGTTTAGCTTCCATGTGTATGTGGATTTTCTGTTGTTTTTGTTGCTGTTGAAGACCACCCTTACTCCATAGTGATCTGATAGGAGGCATGGAATTAGTTTGATTTGTTTGTATCTGTTGGGGTCTGTTTTGTGACCAATTATATGGTAAATTTTGGAGAAGGTATCATGAGGTGCTGAGAAGAAGGTATATTCTTTTGCTTTAGGATGAAATATTCTATAGATATCTATTAAATCCATTTGGTCCAAAACTTCTGTTAGTTTTACTGTGTCTCTGTTTAGTTTGTGTTTCACTGATCTGTTCATTAAGGAGAGTGGGGTGTTGAAGTCACCCACAATTATTGTGTGGGGTGTGATGTGTGCTTTCAGCTTTAGTAAGGTTCCTTTTACGAATGATGGTGCCCTTGTATTTGGAACATAGATGTTCAGAATTGAGAGCTCTTCCTGGTAGATTTTTCCTTTGATGAGTATAAAGTGTCCTTCCATGTCTTTTTTGATTACTTTTGGTTGAAAGTATTTTATCAGATATTAGAATGGCTACTCCAGCTTGTTTCCTGGGACCATTTGCTTGGAAAACTGTTTTCCAGCCCTTTACTCTGAGGTAGTGTTTATTGTTGCCACTGAGATGTGTTTCCTGTATGCAGCAAAATGTTGGGTCTTGTTTACATATCCAGTCTGTTAGTCTATGTATTTTTATTGGAGAATTGAGCCCATTGATGTTAAAAAATATTAAGGAAAAGTGATTGTTGCTTCCTGCTATTTTTGATGTAATTTTTATGTTTGTGTGGTTATCTTTTTTTGAGTTTGTTGGGAAAGGATTAATTTCTTGCTTTTTCTAGTGTATAGTTTCTCTTCCTTTGTTGTTGTTTTCCATTCATTATCCTTTGAAGGGCTGGATTTGTGGAAAGATACTGTGTAAATTTGTTTTTGTCATGAAATACCTTGGTTTCTCCATCTATGTTAATTGAGAGATTTGCTGGATATAACAGTCTGGGTTGGCATTTGTGTTCTCTTAGTGTCTGTATGACATCTGCCCAGGCTCTTCTGGCTTTCATAGTCTCTGGTGAGAAGTCTGGTGTAATTCTGATAGGTCTACCTTTATATGTTACTTGACCTTTTTCCCTTACTGCTTTTAATATTCTTTCTTCGTTTAGTACATTTGGTGTTTTAATTATTATGTGATGGGAGGAATTTCTTTTCTGGTCAAATCTATTTGGAGTTCTGTAGGCTTCCTGTATGTTCATGGGCATCTCTCTTTAGGTTAGGGAAGTTTTCTTCTATAATTTTGTTGAAGACATTTACTGGCCCCTTAAGTTGGAAATCTTCACTCTCTTCTAACTCCTTAGGCTTGATCTTCTCATTTTGTCCTGGATTTCCTGGATGTTTTGGGTCAGGAGTTTTTTGCATTTTTCATTTTCTTTGACTGTTGTATCAATGCTTTCTATGGTATCTTCTGCATCTGAGATTCTCTCTTCTATCTCTTGTATTCTGTTCTTGATGCTTGGATCCATGACTCCTGACTTCTTTCCTAGGTTTTCTACGTCCCGAGTTGTTTTCCTTTGTGATTCTTTTATTTTTTCTACTTCCATCTTTAGATTCTGGATGGCTTTGTTCAATTCCTTCACCTGTCTTGTTGTGTTTTCCCTTAGTTCTTCAAGGACTTCTCCCTGTTTACTTGTGCCCTCCTGTATTTCTTTAAGGGAGTTATTTATGTCCTTCTTGAAGCCCTCCATCAGCATCATGAGCAGTGCTTTTATATCCAGTTCTTGCTTTTCTGGTGTGTTGGGGTATCCAGGACTTGCTGTTATTGGAGAACTTGGTTCCGATGGACCCATGTTGCCTTGGTTTCTGTTGGTGGTGTCCTTGCATTTGCATTTGACATCTGGTTATCTCTGGTGTTAGCTGTGTTGCTGTCTCTGACTGTGGTTTCTTTGTGCTCCTGGGAGACCTGTTCTCTCTGTGTACACTGACATATAAGTACTTCTGCAAGACCTGCTCTTTTATAGTTGTATTTGGGTATGTACCTCTGTGGCCCAGATCAACTCTGGGTGCAGGTGGTAACTCCTGTCTCTGTCTGTTCCTAGGCTCTTGTGTCCTCAGTGTTTCAGGCTGTTTCCTCTTAGCAGCAGGGGTAGTCCTATTGTACCACTATGTCTCTCTGCATTCCTGAGTGGTTAGTTACCTCTCTGTATCCCTTGGATATGGTATCCAGTGGTAGAAGATGGCTCCTCTGCTCTGAAATGCAGGTCTCTCTTGTGCTACCTGACTCCTCCCTGCTTCTGGGTAGATGGCTGGCTTCCTGTGCCACTTGAGATGGTGCGCTGGAGTCCCTGTCTGGTCTATCACCAGAGCAAAGATGGCAGAGGCTATGGAGCTCCCTCCAGGTGCTGATCTCTCTGCAGGGCAAATGCCCCACAGCAGAGCTGGCACACAAATGACCACAGTGCTGCCCAGCTCTTGGGTGCAGGCAGCACCTTGGCTGTCTGTGTCCCAAGCAATGTTATACTCGGGATATCTCTGAACCTGGAGTCCCTGTCTGATCTGTTACCGGAGCCAAGATGGCGGAGGCTGCTGCACTCCCTCCAGGCATGGGTCACTCTGCAGGGCAGATGTCCCACAGCAAAGCTGGCACCCAGATGACCACAGAGCTGCCCCACTCTTGGGTGCAGGTGGAACCCTAGCTGGCTGTGTCCCATGCGATGTTATACTTGGGAAATCTCTGTGTACCTGGAGTTCCTGTCTGCTCTGTTGCAGAAGCAAAGATGGTGGAGGCTGCTGCACTCCTTCCAGGCATGGGTCACTCTGCGAAATGTGACATTTCTATTTTCCACCCATGAGCAGCAATTTGGGCCGCTGTTTGTTGCTAGTCCCTCCTCCTCCCCAAGATAACAATACTACTTTATCTATGCTAACTCAGTGAGTCAGGTAAGTAGTATGATCTAACCTGGATTCTGACCCCTTTAAATTGACTGTGAGTCAGGTACCCAAGACTCTTCCCCAAGGTGGCCAGGAGTTTCTAAGAGAAACAGTTACAGGGTCACAGACTTACCATCCTTTCTGACTTCCACTGGTCAACACACATCCTCAGACAAGCAGAGAGTCAAGTATAAGAAAAAAAAACCCTTTATTTCTGAAAGGGGAAGACCTGCAAATTCACAGTGAGGGAGGATGTAGAAGAATGAAACTTATGTCATTGCTTTCCTCTTTTTTTCAGGGGGGGGGGGGTGATAGTACAGGGTCTTATGTAACCCAGGGTGACCTGGAATTCCCTATGTAGCCAAGGATAACCTTGCACTTCTGATTGCCTGCATCCATCTCCTGAGTGCTGGGATTACAGGTTTGCACTACTACCATGTCCCCATGTGGTACTAGGGATGGAAGTCATGGTCTTGTGGATGCCAGACCAGAATCAACAGAGCCATATCCCTTCCTTTCTTTCTTTCTTTCTTTCTTTCTTTCTTTCTTTTGAGTTGCTAAATTTTAAAGTGACTGTTTATGATAAAGTGGTATTTAGACATGAGATCCTACCATAGCAAACATCTATGTAAGACTGGAAAGCAGATAGAAACAGAAAGTTTAGAAATAAATTGCGAGAACTTAGCAAACACTGAGACAAATGGGTTACTAACATCTTGCTACTACTTTGCATGGAAGAAGGGCTGTTAAAGTACAGTGAGATGGAGTGTAGAGAAAGTGAGGGAAGCTTGGCAGCCCAGTTCTCCACTGAACATTGTAGGAGGATTTGCTTTCATTTGTTTCTCTAGAAAATGATGTGTGGATGCATGCCACACACCAGGAAGTGTCCAGTTAGGAGCTCAACTGTGAGCCTAACAGACAAAACACCTGCCTCCTTGAAGGCCACATGCTGGTAGAGGAAGCAAGAGGACAGGCAAGGAAAGCAATCAATAAGCAAGATCATTAGAGGATATGCGCTGAAGAGAAACAGAAACAACAGCTTGGTAGAGAGGCTGTGAAGCAGAGAAAGTTGGTCGACAGAGCTTGCCCCTGACCTGAGAGCAGAAAAGATAAGAACTACACCAAGGAGGTGGGCAGGCTAGCAGGTTCAAATGCTTCAATGTCGGCCATAGCCTGGCACACACATATTACTGCGAAGCCAGCAGGCTGGACCACAGGGAGTAAGTAGCCATGTAGCAATGGGTTGAGGTCAGGTGAAAGTCATATTTCTCTACCAGATTTTAACAGGTTAGGCTAATTATCTATCTAATTAAGCAAAAGCGTAAACATGGCACAAAGAGCAGTGCAGACTCTGTACCTCAAAGGGCCATGCCCAAACAATCAAACAAATGCAGTATATGCTTGTGTGCTCAATCAAGCTAAATGATTGCTAAAGGTAAAGTCTTCAGAATATACCTAGCTTACTAGAGAATGTATGCAAAGATTCCCTTTCATGCTTTGAGAGAGAGAGAGAGAGAGAGAGAGAGAGAGAGAGAGAGAGAGAGAGACTGGGAGGTAGCAGGGAGAAGGAGAGGGAGAGGGAAGGAGAGAGGGAATGAAAAAAGTCTCATGTCTGTCACATAATGCCTTTTGCAGAGAATACCAGGCTTAGGGGCTGTAGAGATGGCTCAGCAGTTAAGAGCATGTGCTGCTCTTATAGATGAGGACCATTCCAGTTACTCCCATGTAAAATAACATCTCCAGGGAACCTAATTCCCTCTTCTGGACAATGTGGCCACCTACACACATATGCACATGTCCACACAGATGCACATATAACCTCAGGATTATAAACAAAGATAAATAAGTACTTTAAAAAAAAAAAAAGAAAGAGCTGATCACTTTTGTTTCTCTTTTGTCATGATAGAAAATGACCCTAAGCACATCTATGCTTAAAATCATCCCAACACTCCTAAATCATTTCTCACAGAAACTTTTGTATTTATATTTTATTCTAATGGGGAATAAAAATTGGCAAAATAGTTTAATACCTTCATAGTCTAGGAAATAGTCAGTCTGAGCTACATAATAAAACACTGCCTTTAAATAAAATAAGATTGAAGACAAAATAAGCAAAGCAGCACTCATGCTTCTCCACTTAGGTGGGTTCCAGCTGGATCCAAAAAGAAGAGGGAGAGAGAAACAGGAGAGAGAGAGAGAGAGAGAGAGAGAGAGAGAGAGAGAGAGAGAGAGAGAGAGAGAGAGAGAGAGAGAGAGATGTTTTTCTTGGCATGGAAAGATGGCTCTGAAGTTGAAGGCATGCACTATTCTTGCAATGGCTCCCAGCATCCACATCTGGTGGTTCACAACACCTGTAACTCCAGTACCAGGAGAATCCATCAATGCACTCTATTAGCCTCTGAGGGTACCTGTGTTCATGTATACATACCCACACAGAGGCGTACACATGATTAAAAATAAAATGCAACCTTTACAAAATGTCTATGATGGTTACTGTTAAATAATTATTGTTCTGGGTCCCCTCGTTCCTTTCTTTAAGGTCCCATTCTCTGTATTCTGAATGGAAATCGTATCAATTATAATAAAATTTCACACTTTGACTTTTCTCATGGCAAAACAATAGAGGATTTCTAATAAAGCTATACTAACGGATAATCATAATCCAGAGATCTGTGCCTTGAGAACGCACTAATGTGTGGTGCTCATTTTTTTTAATGCTGGAAGCTATTGGTAATGTGGTGACATGAATATTATTACCTGGAGTTATGGCTCTGTCATTCCTCCGGGGATTTTAAGAGATGATTCTCTTTAAGAATTACCAAAAGTGTTGAAACCAAAGTTTCCTCCATCTCCATAATCATATCAATATGTCTATCTAAGCACCTAACCTGAGGGTTTAAGCACCTTAGCTACATAGACTAGGTCCTTTTATGTAGTTTCAGTATGTTTTATTGGATTTCTAAATCCCCCATCTCTGATAACTTAGATATTTATCTATTCTGGCTAAGTGTCAGAAGTACTTGGGCAGTTATCAAGGGCTAACACCAGGGGGCGCTGATTCAATTCTCACTACTGTTTTCTCTTCTAAGAGGACCTGAGTTCAGTTTCCAGCACCCATATTAGGCCACTCACAACCACTTGTAACTCTAGCTCCAGGGCATCCAACACCCTCTTCTGCCCTCTAAGGGTACCTTCACTCATGTATCCAGACACTCAAAATAAAGATGGAAATCATACTCGGAACTGCTTGGGTGGCAAGGACAAGAGACTAGATAGCCCAGGAACTGAGGATAAAACCAAATACTACTGTTCTAACAAAGAAATAAACAAACAAATTGCAGCAGTGAAATGACTCCTAATGACATTCTGCTATACTCATAGATCAGCGCCCTGCTCAGCCATCAGCAGAGAAGTTCCTCCTGCAGCGATGAGAACAGTTACAGACACCCACAGCCAGACATTCAGAAAGTAAGTAAGACCTTGGAACACTCAACCCTAACTGGGAAGTCTCTATCAAATCCCTCCCCATGGGGCTCAGGGAAACGCCCCCCCCCAGAAGGGGAGGTAGAAAGAATGTAAGAGCCAGAGGAGATGGAGGACACGAAAGAACAAGCCATATAAATCAACGTGGTCAAAGTTCATATGAGCTCATGGAGACAGAAGCAGCATGCACAGCATCTGCACAGGTCTGGACCAGGCCCTCTGCCCTTAAATTATGGCTTCCAGTTTTGTGTTTTTGAGGCATTCATGAGTGTGTGAGTGAGTAGATTTCTGAGTCTTGTGCCTTCTCTTGGGCTCTTTTCCATCTGTTTGTTTGTCTTGTCCAACTCTGATGCAATAGGATAGAGAGAGAGAGAGAGAGAGAGAGAGAGAGAGAGAGAGAGAGAGAGAGAGAGAGAGATACTTTATTATCCCTCAGAAGCCTGTTTATTTTTTTTTTCTTTTTTTTTTTTTTAATTTAATTTTATTTTATTTTTTTAATTTACATTCCAAATCACTTCCCCTTTCCCGTTTCCTCCCTCCCCGAAAGTCCCATAAGCCCCCTTCCCTCCCTCTTTTCTCCGTTCAACCCCCTCTCATTACTCTGTCCTGGCGTTCCCCTACATCCAGTCTTTCCAGGACCAGGGGTCTCTCCTTCCATCTTTTTAGAAATCTATTGATATGCTGATTGTGTCTAGGGTATTCTGAGATTCTGGGTCAATATCCCCTTATCAGTGACTTCATACCATGTGTGATCTTTTGTGATTGGGTTACCTCACTAAGGATGATATTTTCAAGTTCTGACCATTTGCCTAGGAATTTCGTGAATTCATTGTTTTTAATTGCAGAGTAGTATTCCATTGTGTAAATATACCACATCTTCTGAATCCATTCCTCCGTTGAGGGACATCTGGGTTCTTTCCAGCTTCTGGCTATTATAAATAAGGCTGCTATGAATATAGTGGAGCATGTGTCCTTATTGCATGCAGGTAAAGTCTCTGGGTATATGCCCAGGAGTGGTATAGCCGGATCCTCCGGAAGTGTCATGCCCAGTTTTCTGAGGAGCCGCCAGACTGCTTTCCAGAGTGGTTGTACCAGCCTGCAATTCCACCAGCAGTGGAGGAGTGTTCCTCTTTCTCCACATCCTCGCCAACAACTGCTGTCTCCTGTGTTTTTGATCTTAGCCATCCTGACTGGTGTGAGATGGAATCTCAGGGTTGTTTTGATTTGCATTTCCCTAATGACTAAGGATGATGAACATCTCTTTAGGTGCTTCTCAGCCATTAGATATTCTTCAGGTGAGAACTCTTTGTGGAGCTCTGTACCCCATTTTTTAATAGGGTTACTTGCCTCTCTGGAGTTTGACTTCTTGAGTTCTTTGTATATCTTGGATATTAGCCCTCTGTCGGATGTAAGGTTGGTAAAGATCATTTCCCAGTTAGTTGGTTGCCGCTTTGTCTTTTTGACGGTGTCTTTTGCCTTGCAAAAACTTTGTAATTTAATGAGGTCCCATTTGTCTATTCTTGATCTTAGAGTATAAGCTATTGGAGTTCTGTTCAGGAAATTCTCCCCTGTGCCCATATGTTCAAGGTTCTTCCCTAGTTTCCCTTCTATTAGTTTCAGTGTGTCTGGTTTTATGTGGAGATCTTTGATCCACTTAGAATTGAGCTTAGTGCAAGGAGATAAGGATGGGTCAATTTGCATTCTTCTGCATGTTGACCTCCAGCTGAGCCAGCACCATTTGTTGAAAAGGCTATCTTTTTTCCACTGGATGGTTTTAGCTCCTTTGTCAAAGATCAAGTGACCATAGGAGTGTGGATTCATTTCTGGGTCTTCAATTCTGTTCCATTGATCTACATGTCTGTTACTGTACCAATACCATGCAGTTTTTAACACTATTGCTCTGTAGTACAGCTTGAGGTCCGGGATACTGATTCCCCCAGAGGTTCTTTTACTCTTGAGAATAGTTTTAGCTATTCTGGGTTTTCTGTTATTCCAGATGAATTTTTGAATTGCTCTTTCTAACTCTATGAAGAATTGAGTTGGGATTTTGATGGGGATTGCATTGAATCTGTGTATTACTTTTGGTAAGATGCTCATTTTTACTATATTAATCCTGCCAATCCATGAGCATGGCAGATTTTTCCATCTTCCGAGGTCTTCTTCAATTTCTTTCTTCAGAGACTTGAAGTTCTTGTCATACAGATCTTTCACTTGTTTGGTTAGCGTCACGCCAAGATACTTAATATGGTTTGTGGCTATCGTAAAGGGTATTATTTCTCTTACTTCTTTCTCAGCCTGCTTATCCTTTGAGTATAGGAAGGCTTCTGACTTGCTTGAGTTGATTTTATATCCGGCCACTTTGCTGAAGTCGTTTATCAGCTGTAGGAGTTCTCTGGTGGAGTTCTTTGGGTCGCTTATGTATACTATCATATCGTCTGCAAATAGTGATAGTTTGACTTCTTCCTTTCCAATTTGTATCCCTTTGACCTCTTTTTCTTGTCTAATTGCTCTAGCTAGAACTTCAAGTACTATATTGAAAAGATATGGAGAGAGAGGGCAGCCTTGTCTAGTCCCTGATTTTAGTGGGATTGCTTCAAGTTTCTCTCCGTTTAGATTGATGCTGGCTACTGGTTTGCTGTAAATTGCTTTTACTATGTTTAGATATGGGCCTTGAATTCCTGATCTTTCCAAGACCTTTAGCATGAAAGGATGCTGAATTTTGTCAAATGCTTTCTCAGCATCTAATGAGATGACCATGTGGTTTTTTTCTTTGAGATTGTTTATGTAGTGGATTACATTGATGGATTTCCTTATATTGAACCATCCCTGCATCCCTGGGATGAAGCCTACTTGATCGTGGTGAATGATCGTTTTGATGTGTTCTTGGATTCGGTTGGCAAGAATTTTATTGAGTATTTTTGCATCGATATTCATAAGAGAGATTGGCCTGAGATTCTCTTTCTTTGTCGGATCTTTGTGTGCTTTTGGTATTAGTGTAATTGTGGCTTCATAGAACGAGTTGGGTAGTGTTCCTTCTGTTTCTATTTTGTGGAACAGTTTGAAGAGTATTGGTGTTAGGTCTTCTTTGAAGGTCTGATAGAATTCTGCACTAAAACCATCTGGACCTGTGCTTTTTTTGGTTGGAAGACTTCCAATGACAACTTCTATTTCTTCAGGGGTTATAGGACGGTTTAGATGGTCTATTTGATCCTGATTTAATTTTGGTACTTGGTATCTGTCAAGGAAATTGTCCATTTCCTCAAGATTTTCTAGTTGTGTTGAATACAGGTTTTTGTAGTAGGATCTGATGATTTTTTGAATTTCCTCAGTTTCTGTTGTTATCTCTCCCTTTTCGTTTCTGATTTTATTAATTTGGATACTATCTCTGTGCCCTCTGGTTAGTCTGGCTAAGGGCTTATCTATCTTGTTGATTTTCTCAAAGAACCAACTCCTCGTTTTGTTGATTCTTTGTATGGTTTTATTTGTTTCTACTTGATTGATTTCAGCCCTGAGTTTGATGATTTCCTGCCTTCTACTCCTCTTTGGTGTATTTGCTTCTTTTTGTTCCAGGGCTTTCAGGTGTGCCATTAAGCTGTTAGTGTATGCTGTCTCCCGTTTCTTTTTGGCGGCACTCAGGGCTATGAATTTTCCTCTTAGCACTGCTTTCATTGTGTCCCATAAGTTAGGGTATGTTGTGCCTTCATTTTCATTAACTTTCAAAAAGTCTTTGATTTCTTTCTTTATTTCCACCTTGACCAAGTTATCATTGAGTAGAGCATTGTTCAGCCTCCATGTGTACGTGGCTTTTCTTTTGTTTTTGTTGCCATTGAAGACCACCCTTATTCCATAGTGATCTGATAGGAGGCATGGGATTATTTCTATCTTCTTGTATCTGTTGAGGTCTGATTTGTGACCAATTATATGGTCAATTTTGGAGAAGGTACCATGAGGAGCTGAGAAGAAGGTGTATTCTTTAGCTCTAGGATGAAATGTTCTATATATATCAGTTAGTTCCATTTGGTCCAAGGCTTCAATTAGATTCACTGTGTCCCTGTTTAGTTTCTGCTTTCCTGAATGATCCATTTCAGAGAGCGGGGTGTTGAAGTCACCCACTATTATTGTGTGCGGTGCGATGTGTGCTTTGAGTTTTAGTAAAGTTTCTTTTACGAATGAGGGTGCCCTTGCATTTGGAGCATAGATATTCAGGATTGAGAGTTCTTGATGGTGGATTTTTCCCTTGATCAGTATGTAGTGTCCTTCTGTGTCTTTTTTGATGACTTTGGGTTGAAAATCAATTTTATCCGATATTAGGATGGCTACTCCACCTCGTTTCTTGGGGCCATTTGCTTGTAAAATTGTTTTCCAGCCTTTTACTCTGAGGTAGTGTTTGTCTTTGACACTGAGGTGCGTTTCCTGCATGCAGCAAAATGCTGGGTCCTGTTTACGTATCCAGTCTGCTAGTCTATGTCTTTTAATTGGGGAATTGAGACCATTGATATTAAGAGAGATTAAGGCATAGTGATTATTGCCATCTACCATTCTTGACTCTATCTTTATGTTTGAGTGGTTATCTACTTTTGGGTTTGATTCAAGAAGGTTATTATCTCATTTTTTCCAGGGTGTTGTTTCTCTCCCTGTATTGGAGGTTTCCACCTATTATCCGTTGCAGGGCTGGATTTGTGGAAAGATATTGTGAAAATTTGGTTTTATCATGGAATATCTTGGTCTCTCCATCTATGGTGATTGAGAGTTTTGCTGGGTATAGTAGTCTAGGCTGGCATTTGTGCTGTCTTAGTGTCTGCATGAGATCTGCCCAGGATCTTCTGGCTTTCATAGTCTCTGGTGAGAAGTCTGATGTGATTCGGATAGGTCTTCCTTTGTATGTTACTTGGCCCTTTTCTCTTACTGCATTTAGTATTCTTTCTTTGTTTAGAACATTCGGTGTTTTGATTATTATGTGACGGGAGGTATTTCTGTTCTGGTCCAGTCTGTTTGGAGTTCTGTAGGCTTCTTGTATGTTCATCGGCATCTCTCTCTTTAAGTTAGGGAAGTTTTCCTCCATAATTTTGTTGAAGATGTTTACTGGCCCTTTAAGTTGCAAATCTTCACTCTCATCTATACCTATAATCCTTAGGTTTGGTCTTCTCATTGTGTCCTGGATTTCCTGGATGTTTTGGGTTACGCGTTTTTTGCATTTTGCATTTTCTTTGACTGTTGAGTCGATGCTTTCTATGGAATCTTCAGCACCTGAGATTCTTTCTTCCATCTCTTGTATTCTATTGTTGATGTTTGCATCTATGACTCCTGATTTCTTCCCAAGGTTTTCTATCTCCAAAGTTGTCTCCCTTTGTGATTTCTTAGTTGTTTCTACTTCCTTTTTTAGTTCCTGGATGGATTTGCTGAGATCCTTCACTTGTTTGTTTGTATTTTCCTGTATTTCTTTAAGGTATTTTTGCATTACCTCTTTCAGGATTTCTTCCTGATGACCCACGTTCTCCTGCATTTCTCTGAGCGATTTTTGTGTTTCCTCCTCATGGGATTCCATCTGTTGATCCATCGTCTCCTGCATTTCTTTAAGCAGTTCTCGTGTTTCCTTTGTAAGGGCATCTAACCGTTGATTCATTTCTTTAAGCAATTTTTGTGTTGCCTCCTTATGGGCATCCGTCTGTTGACCCATATTCTTCTGCATTTCTTTATGCAAATTTTGTGATTCCTTTGTGAGTGCATCTACCCGTTGATTCATCTCGTTAAGCGATTTTTGTGTTGTCTCCTTGTGCGCCTCCATCTTTTGATCCATGTTCTCCCGCATTTCTCTAAGCGATTTTTGTGTTTCCTTTGTAAGGGCTTCTAACCGTTGATTCATGGTCTCCTGTAACTCTTTATGAGATTTATTTGTGTCCTTCTTGTGATCCTCTAATAGCATCATGAGAAGTGATTTTAAATCCAGATCTTGTCTTTCGGGTGTGGTGGGGTATCCAGGACTTGCTGCTGTTGGAGAGTTGGGTTCGGATGGTCCCACATTACTTTGATTACTGTTAGTAACATTCCTACGTTTGCCTTTTGCCATCTGGATACCTCTGGTGTTAGTTGGTCCTGCTGCCACTGGCTGTTGGTTGGACCTCCTGTGAGCCTGCAAAGCTATTTCTGCCCCCCCTGGATTACCAGGATTCCCCTGGCACCGATTTCTGGGGCCTGCCTGCTCCTGAGTGACTTTGGAGCCCTAATGTGCTTTGCCCCAAGTGATCTTATATTGGGGAGGCCTTGCCCATCTAAAGGCTCAGCCTAGTGGATTCCTGGAGCAGAGGTCGCCAAAGGGAGGCTGGCAGGCTCCTGCCCTGTGCAGGGGTGTGTGATCTCTCCTGGGGGGGGGAGGGGGCGTCCCTCTGCCAGGCAGAAGTCCCACAGCAGATCTGGCGCGCTGGTCACTGCAGATCAGCCCAGCACCTGGGAGCAGGTTACACACAAGCTGCCTGAACCCGAAGCGATATTATGCCTGTCTGTCTCTGAGCCTGGTGGTCCCAACTACCTGGTCACTGGAGCAAAGATGGCGGAGGGCACTCTCCGTGGCGCTGCTCACCCTGTGGTCACGATGGCCCGCCGATCTGGCACCCAGACGACCACAGCGCCAACCCGCCCTCGGGCACAGAAGGAAGCCCCAACAGGCCGTGTCCCAAGTGATGTTATATCGGGGGGAGAGCCTGGGTACCGGTCTCTCCAGCGCAGTCCGTGGGAACAGAGGTCGCGGAAGGGAAGCTGGCAGGCTCCCTCCCTGCGCGGGGTCCCTCCACCAGGCAGAAGGTCCCACCGCGGAACTGGCGCTGGTTACTGCAGATCAGCCCAGCACCTGGGAGCAGGTTACACACAAGCTGCCTGAAACCGAAGCGATATTATGCCTGTCTGTCTCTGAGCCTGGCGGTCCCAACTACCTGGTCACTGGAGCAAAGATGGCGGAGGGCAGTCTCCGTGGCGCCGCTCACCCTGTGGTCACGATGGCCCGCCGATCTGGCACCCAGACGACCACAGCGCCAACCCGCCCTCGGGCACAGACGGAAGCTCCAACAGGCCGTGTCCCAAGTGATGTTATATCGGGGGGAGAGCCTGGGTACCGGTCTCTCCAGCGCAGTCCGCGGGAACAGAGGTCGCGGAAGGGAAGCTGGGAGGCTCCCTCCCTGCGCGGGGTCCCTCCACCAGGCAGAAGGTCCCACCGCGGAACTGGCGCGCTGGTTACTGCAGATCAGCCCAGCACCTGGGAGCAGGTTACACACAAGCTGCCCTGTGGTCACGATGGCCCGCCGATCTGGCACCCAGACGACCACAGCGCCCGCCTGTTTATTTTTTAATGAGACAGGAAGGGAATGGATCTTGATGAGAGGAGAGGCATGGAGGACCTGAGGGCAGCGGGGGGAAGGGGAAACCATAATCAGGTTGTATCGTATGAGAAAAGAATCTATTTTTATTTAAAGAAAAACAAAAGCAAAAACTAAAACATTTCAAAAAGGAGTCCTTAAGGTCAACATGTTTTCTTGTATCCAGATTCTAGTGGGTCGCTGCTGTGTTAAAGTAATCTCTGATCATTGCCAGTCCAACTTCCAGCCATTCTCCAAGTACCTCTTTGGTTAAATTACATTTAATTGTCAATAATATCAGTTTCATCCATGGATTCGTGAAAACATTTTAAAGCCCCATCTCATTTACTGTTCTCTTGTGTGCACAGGTTGGCTTTAATGGTAACGTGTTATTAGGTTATTTGAGCTGAGCATCCTCATGACAAGAATGTAAAGGTGTCACATGATAAGATGTGTTTTGCATTCAAGTTGCCTTTACTTATCATATATTAAGAGCATAATTAGCAGCTTGGGGAATAATAACAACCATAGATACCCTTAGGTTCTAACACAACAACTTCAAGCCTTAATTTCTCTGGTGTGAAAAATCTAAATTAACATGTGGCCATTAGGGATTGTCCAAATATTATTATTTGGCACTTTTGATGAGTTACGATATTAATTAAATGCTACAACTAAAGGACACTATATGCAAATTAGGCAAATTAAGAGAAATTTCTATTTTTTGACTTAATCTAGATCATATTGAAGAAGTAAATGTGTTGGTTTACATGTAGGTCAATGGAGTCAGTTTCCATCAAGTAAAAAATGTGAGTATGTCTCTGAAGCTTGCATGTGCCAGCTATTACTAGTTTGACATTTATGTCAGGGTGCTAAATTTTTTTGCATTGCAAAGTCCAGAGTACTGAAATCCCTCTGATCTAGGCCACGAATAATGGCAAGAAGCCCTACTCTTGCATGTACCTAAAGAAGAATCTTCTCACGGAACTGCACTTGTTTCTAAAAAGTGCTTGCATACTTACAAACTATAGAAATGGTGCTAAACATTACATTTTATTTTGGAAGATGTATTGTTATTTCTAATCTATAGACAGGGTTTAGGTTTGGAAAAATTTTATTCATTTTAATGGTCAGCAAATAGTAAATTATTCTCATTTGTGTGTGTGTGTGTGTGTGTGTGTATACTTGAATGCATGGACATAAGGAAGCCAGAAGAGGGTTTGAGATTTTTCTGGAGCTCAAGTTACAGGTTGTTGTGAGCTACCCAACAAGTGTGTCACAGACAGAACTCAAGTCTTGTGAAAGATGAGCCAGTGCTCTGAGCTGCTGAGCCTTCTCTCTAGCCACACGATCTCATTAAAAACAAAACGGAATGAACCTGTACAGTCTTTAGACTGCTGGAAAAAGAACAAACTTTATTTCCAAGTACTGTGATGTGGGAAGTTGGCCCAGGGCTTCATGTCACTGCAGAGGAAGGAGATTTGCTTAAATGTTGATTCCTAGAAAGCATTGCAGACCAGATGGATACGATGTCTTAAATATTTCAAAAATAGCTTCGGTCTGAACATAGCACTAAGCATAAAGACAGTCTCTGCGAATCTGCATGAATAACTGGACTGTACAACGAAGCCCAGGCTGTGAATAAAAAGAGTGCTGTAAATCATTTAGCCTGGCTGTTGAAATCAAGGACTAGGAATCCAGGGAGGTCAACTCACTAACTGAGGCCAGAGTGGCACTACTTGGCAGACACAGTACGATGCTAATATCTCAGGACTTCTTTCTACAATGTCATTATTTACAGTGCAAATTATAAATTCTGTAGACACAAGGACTTGGTTAAAAAGTATTAGGATGAGAGAAACACTGCTGGAATTTTTATTCTAAAAAAACACCCAACAAAACCTTTATCACTGGCAATGTGACTGGCAATGTGACACTCAGAAATGAGGATGCCAATTAGTATAGTGTACTTTTTCTTGGGGAAGCAGTTTTGATAGTAAATACCATATTTGATAACATTAGAGGCATTTTTGATTGACAAGACTAGGGAGGAGTTAAGGGAATCCAGCAGACAGAGGCAAAGCTAAGGATGCTGTTAAATATCCTGTAATGGATGGTATGACCCTGTTCCCACAGCACTTCTGCTCACCTGACCCTTTTCCAGTAACCGTCCGGTCCAGTTGTCCATGTCCAACACACTTCTGTATTCCAGTGCAATGCCATCTGTGTCTGAGTGAATGCAGTTATAGTGTCTGGAGTCCAAGTTCCCCCCAGCCATTAATATTCACTGTGGGTCTATTCGAGTACCAATCCATACGACATATCTGGATTGGTGAAAGGGTGAGGATACACATCACACAGCTCTATGGCACAGGCCTCACAGCATAAGGATTTCATCTTTGAGTTCTAAGCTAATTAAATGCCTGTGTTCCCAGCACTGAAGAGGCTGAAACTGGCAGGTTGCTGTGTGTCCCAGACCTGCCTGGGCTTTAATGGAAAACCCTGTCTCAAAAGAAAAAAGAAGATATTAATGATAGTAACACAAGTGATAAGGGGCTGACACAGAGGGAGGGAGGGCTTCCTACCAGGAACTTCCATTCTATCTGTTGAGGCAGACAGAGAAGTCTTTACATTAATGACAGTTCATCTACATGGAAGAGGGATGCTGTCCCAGGATGTGGACCTGTAGGTAACCTCTAGGCTTATGTAAAGCTTCATGGAGAAAGTGACACTTCAGGTACAATTTTAAGAAAAATAAATAAAAGGAATAAAATCTAGTTTCATGGATCCCCTTTGTAGGCTTAAATTTTCTCATATCCTACTTTTAATAAGGGTTCTAAATGCTTTAACTTCTCTTCTAGCTCACCACCCACCAGAGGAAGTGGAGAAGAAAGATTATTGGGATCTGGGAGAAATGGGCCTGTATAGAAATTGTTCTTCGGAGCAAATCCAATCTGTGTTGTCAGGGAATCAGCAGTTTAGTTCACAGGATTCAATAGGGGCAGCTTGACCCATTCCCAAATACTTCCTGACTATACCAGCAGTCCAGTTCAGTAGTGTTGGGCTAGCAAACACAAATCAGCAGTGGTGGCACAACCCAGCAGATACATCCAGGACACAGCTAAATTGGCACAAGTCAACGGGAGCAACTAAGATTACCAGGGATACCAGGAAAAGTTCTCAGCGAACTTTGTTCTCTCTGCGAAGACATGAGACCAATGGAGTGTTGCAAAGCTAGCTATGCAAGCAAGCCTCTGTCACTGTCTATTGAGTCCTATACTTCCTTAACATCACATGTGCTCCCACAGGTCTTGCCTCACCAAGTGAATCTGTCTTACCAAAACTCCGTGTGAGTTTTTATCAGCTGACATCACTCTGACAATCCACCCAAGTCCAAGAAAGTGGCAAGAAGCTACTGGAACACCACTAGAAGTTTTCTGGTGCATTTTTTTTTCCTATGGAGTCATGACAAGGGGAGATCCACAGCGCAGTGTAAGGCGAACCAATACATGTGTGTCATCAACAAAGAATCCTTCATCACGCGACCTTTCACATCTTCGCTTTAACAAAACGTCCTTTCACCTGTGTCTGCTTCAGGGATCTGTCCTTTGACATAACTGACTTTCCAAAGAAACCAGAAGTTTCCATTTCACCCCTTGTACAAATGGCTAATCTAGATCATAGAGAAAGTTGTTGGGAGAGGAACACAAGTTTGTGCCAAGACTTCAGGCCTATCACTGACATACTGTTTTGGTCTTTTCACTTTTTTTTTTAATTTTGATTTAATCTCTTTTTACAGTCCTGATTTTATCCCCTCCCAGTCTACCCTCTGACTGTTCCACATCCCATACCTCTTCGAGGATGTCTCCACTCCTCCCAACCCCTACCACAACAGACCTCCCCAATCCCTGGGGCCTCCAGTCTCTTGAGGGTTAGGTGCATCTTCTCTGACTGAGTTCAGACCTGGCGGTCCTCTGCTGTATATGTGTTGAGGGCCTCATATCAGCTGGTGTATGTTACTTGGTTGGTGGACCAGTGCCTGAGAGATCTTGGGGGTCCAGGTTAGTTGAGACTGCTGGTCCTACTACTGGGTCACCCTCCTCCTCACCTTCTTCCAGCTTTACCCTAATTCAACCACAGGGGTCAGCAGCTTCTGTTCATTGGTTGGGTGCAAATATCTGCATCTGACTCTTTCAGCTGCTTGTTGGGTCTTTCAGAGGGCAGTCATGATACCACCACCACCCCCTTTTTAAAGAGTTCCTGCTCTTATTATTTTTACTTTTTTAATTGGATATTTTATTTTTTTACATTTCAAATGTTATTCCCTTTCTCAGTTTCCCCTCTGCAACCCCCCTATCCAATCCCCCCTTACACTGCTTCTATGAGGGTGCTCCCCCACCCACCCACTCCTACCTCACTGCCCTACCATTCTTCTACACTGGGGCATCAAGCCTTCACAAGACCAAGGGACTCCCCTCTCATTGATGCCAGATAAGGCCCTTTCAGTTCCTTCAGGCCTTTCCCTAACTCGTCCATTGGGATCCCTCTGCACAGTCTAATGGTTGGCTGTGAGCTGCATCTGTATTGGTCTGGATCTGGCTGAATCTCTCAGGAGACAGCTGTATCAGGCTCCTGTCAGCAAGCACTTCTTGGCATCCACAATAGTGTCTGGGTTTGGTGTCTGCATGTGGGATGGATTCCTAGGTGGAGCAGTCTCTGAATGGCCTTTCCTTCAGTCTCTACTCTACTCTTTGTCCCTGTATTTCCTTTAGACAGGAGCAATTCTGGGTTAAAATTTTGGAGATGGGTGGGTAGCACCATCTCTCAATCAGGGGGCCATGCCTAACCTCTGTATATGGTCGGGACAGGTTTTCCCTCCCCTTTGTGGGGTATTTTAGCTAATATCATCCCCATGGGGTCCTGGGAGGCTCTTGCTTTCCTGGCATCTGGGACTTTCTGGTGCTCCCCTTAGGTCCCCATCCTCCATTGCTACACACCTCTCTTCAATTTCCTGACCCTCTGTACATCTTCTCCATCTCCTCCCATACCTGATTCTTCCCCTCTTTTCCTCTCCCCCTCTTCTCTTCTCCCAAGGCCCTCCTACCCTCTCCTTCCCTTGATTATTTTGTTCCTCCTTCTAAGAAGGACTTGCTCTTGAGCTTCATGTGGTCCATGAGTTGTATCATGGGTATTCCACGCTCTTTGCTTAATATCTACTTATCAATGAGTACATACCATGTGTGTTCTTTTGTGACTGAGTTATCTCATTCAGGATATTTTCTAGATCCATCCATTTGCCTGCAAATTCCAGGACGTTGTTGTTTTTAATGGCTGAATAGTATTCTATTATGTAAATGTACCACATTTTTTGTCTGTTGAGGAACATCTGGGTTGTTTCCAGTTTCTGGCTGTTATAAATATGGCTATGAACATAGTGGAGCATATGTCCTTGTTATATGTTGGAGCATCTTTTGGGTATATGCCCGGGAGTGGTATAGCTGGGTCCTCAGTTAGTATTAAGTCCAATTTTCTGAGGAACCACCAGACTGATTTCCAGAGTGGTTGTACCAGCTTGCAATCTCACCAGCAATGGAGAAGTGTTCCTCTTTCTCCACAGCCTTTCCAGCATCTGCTGTCACCTGAGTTTATGATCTTAGCCATTCTGACTGGTGTGAGGTGGGATTTCAGGGTTGTTTTGATTTGTATTTCCTTGATTTCCAAGGATGTTGAACATTTCTTTAGTGCTTCTTGGCCATTTGAGTTTCCTCAGTTGAAAATTCTCTGTTTAGCTCTGTTCCCCAATGTTTAATAGGGTTATTTGGTTCTCTGGAATCTAACTTCTTGAGTTCTTTGTATATATTAGATATCAGTCCTCTATCAAATGTAGGATTGGTAAAGATCTTTTCCCAATCTGTTGGTTGCCATTTTGTCCCATTGACAGTGTCCTTTGCCTTATAGAAGCTTTGAAATTTCATGATGTCCCATTTGTCAATTCTTGATCTTAGAGCATAAGCCATTGGCGTTCTGTTCAGGAAATTTCCCCCTGTGTCCATGTGTTTGAGGCTTTTCCCAATTCCTCTTCTATTAGATTCAGTGTATTTGGTTTTATGTGGAGGTCCTTGATCCACTTGAACTTGAGCTTTGTACAGAGAAATGGGTCAATTTGCATTCTTCTACATGTTGACCAACAGTTGAACCAGCACCATTTGTTGAAAATGCTGTCTTTTTTCTACTGGATGGTTTTAGCTCCTTTGTCAAAGATCAAGTGACCATAGGTATGTGGGTTCACTTCTGGGTCTTCAATTCGATTCCATTGATCTACCTGTCACTGTACCAATACCATGCAGTTTTTAACACAATTGCTTTGTAGTACACTTGAGGTCAGGGATGGTGATTCTCCCAGATGTTCTTTTATTGTTGTGAATATTTTTCACTATCCTGGGGTTTTTGTTATTCCAAATGAATTTGAGAATTGCTCTTTCTAAATCTGTGGAGAATTGAGTTGGAATTTTGATGGGAATTGCATTGAATCTGTAGATTGCTTTCAGCAAGATGGGATAGGCTCCTCTTTGTGAGCACACCATAGCCTCAGTAATAGTGTCGGGCCTTGGGGTCTCCCATTGAGCTGGATCTCAATTCCGACCTGTCACTGGACCTCCTTTCCTCAGTCTCTTCTCTATTTTTGTCCGTGCAGTTCGTTCAGACAGGAACAATTATAGGTCAGATTTTTTGACTCTGGATAGCAACCCCATCCCTCAATTGATGCTCTGTCTTTCTGCTGGAGGTGGGCTCTACAAAAATTATTTTTATTGTTTGAGACTTTTATACATGTATATAATGTGTTGTGATAAAACCCACACTCAAATTCCTCCCGCCCAACTTTCCCATTATCTCTCCACCACTGCTCCTTCCCAGAGTCCTCTGTTTTGTTTCTCAACCCACTTTGTCCCCTTGATGCTGCCTTAATGTGCAGAAGTATAGAACCATCCACTGAAGCATGTGTTACATCTCTGGGACCACATCCCAAAAGGAAACTGACTCCCAGCCTACCAGATTCATTTATTCAGTATCCTCAGAACACACAAAATAAAAGCAACTCTCAGTATGGCATTTCAAGGAACTTGGGCTTTTAGGAAGGCATTTAAATGTTCCAAGGAGACTGTACAACACTAAAAATAATTAAGAGAGATTATAACTCAGAGCAGGAAATGGCGCCTTTTTTTTTTGACAGTTTTATTTTTTTTCTGCTTTGTAAAACTTTCCTCAGAAGAGCAGTGGCACACCCCTGAACTTCATAGATTTTCACAGACTATGCATGACACCTTTCCTAGGGGTAAACACTAAATGAATCAGAAATTGAGATGCTAATGTTTTTGTGGTTTCATTCTGTTGCTGTGATAAAAGACTGACCAAAAGCAACCATGAGAGGAGAGGGTTCAATTTTTTTTTCTTACACCTCTAGATCTCAGCCCATCCCTGAGAAAAGTCAGAGACCTTGAATGAATGGTATCTGCTGGCTGGCTCGGCTTACTTTACAGCCCAGGCCCACCTGCCCAGGAAATGGCTTGGCCCACAGTGAGCTGGGCCTTTCGAAAACTGTCCACTGGCCAACCTGATTAAAGACAAATACTCCACTGAGGGCCTCTTCAGGTGATTTCAGGCTATGTCAAGTTGACAGTTAATGCTAACTAGGACAATTGGGAATGGTCACTGGACAAGGAATGCAGTCATCTTGTGGAATTTAATGCAGCCACTAAGTGGCAAAATACACCAGTCTGTGCTGTTTGTCTAATGCACAATTTGTCAGCAACATGACTAAACCAAACAGAGTTAGCAGTGTGGGTGTTGAGGTCAAGGGGGCAAAGAGAAAAAGGCACAGAATCCAGATTCCCAACAGCCTGCTTCGAATCTGAGTTCAGCCTCTTGCTTGCCCTTTGGCCAGGTAAGGATGTGCAGAAGCTGGATTTAATTGTTATCATGTCGAGTCCCAGGTTGTTACCTCAGAAACTGAATACTGTTGGAGAAATGAGGCTCGGAACCTAGAAAATACAGAGCTGAATGGTAAGTGTGTCAAATAGATGCTGCCATTAGATGTTGTTTTCTCTTACAGTGATATCTTATTTTACATGGCTCTGATACCAATCGTAAGGTCCAGAAAGCTCATGTATGCTGCTATTCTATTTAGTTTTATTACCTAGTTGGTGTTTTGGTGTGGATATACATGCATATGTGTGTGTGTATGTATATGTATATACATAAACATGTGCACACACACACACACACACACACACACACATATGCATATGGAGGCCAGAGGGCAGCATTAAGTTGTCTGATTGAGTCTCTTTCCATCATTTTTCTTAAGAAAAGTTCTCTTGCTGAACCTTGAGCTCACCAATTAAGCTATGCTGTCAGGCTTGCAAGCTCCAGGGATTCTCCTGCCTCTGCCTCCCCAGCACGGCACTTCACCTATCTTTATATGTAGGTGTTAGGAATTGAACTCAGGAACTCATGCAAAAAGCCCTTTATGTATGGAGACATGGCTCCAACCCTATATGTGCTCATACATTCTCCTTTCTTTGATGATATTCAAAGACAGTGCCATGAAAAGGAAGATATATTTTGGATTGTAGAAAAGTTGAACATGACTTGGAACTGCTTTTTGTTGTTAATATCTTGATAATTTGAAGTTATTTAAAAACTGGGTGTAGGTATTATTTACTATAATATTAACATGGTCGGGAACATTGTTCTCTCTCTCTCTCTCTCTCTCTCTCTCTCTCTCTCTCTCTCTCTGTCTCTCTCTCTCTTTCTCTCTCTCCCCAAAATGTTTTGGTAGTGCTAAGCACAAAGCCAGAGCCTGGCATGTACTAGGAAATAATTTTACCAGTGAGCTACATTCTCACCTCTTGTTTATTCTATTTGTTTTAAAACAGGGTCACTTTATATAATCCAAGCCTGCTTCAACTTGACATCTTTCTACCCTGTCCTACTTCCAGCATTTCAAGCATGCACTACCAAGCCCATATTTTCCCCACCATTAAAAGGGAGCACCAGGCTCATAAACTTCTATTGTCAATGATAAGTAGGCATGCTAAAAAATAATGAATGAAATAGTTGCATTTTTAGTTTTAAAATTGCTGTACTCTGTGAGAGAAGTTTAGTGAACTTCTACAGATTTCCCAGAGGGCCTAAAGAAGCTTGTCAGAATGTCACTGGTACTGATAATGATCATAAAATAAAGGCAAAGACATTGCCTTTGTCTTTAGGGAACTGTATCAGAAAATATGGAATACTTGGATATTTTCTAGGTTGCACATTTGCTCCAAATTTGTATATGGGAGATTTTTTTCATCCCTACCTTGGTTACAATGTTTCTACTACCAAATTGAATGATTACACTGAAAGGTGATTTGACCTGCTATTTAAAATGTAAAACAAACTGTCCAAGCATTTTTAACAGACTGAATAAGGGGGAGAGTAATTGAAAGTGGGCAGAGCAAGCAATTAATTCCATGGCTCATCAAATCACTAAGTCCCTCTGGTCTACTGCTATAATTTTATGATTTAGAAACAAAATCCACAATATATTCAAAAAGTTTCCTTTTTCTAAAGTAAGCACATTAAGACCCCTATCTGGTCTTTCACCATAATTAATATATTGACAATTAAATCAATTGCTAGGCTTATAAGGTAGTCTCACAAGTTACTTAATAATTTAAAAAAAAAATCACTTACAGAATGTAGTGGTGTGTGCCTGTAATCTCAGAGCTTTGGAGGCTGAGACAAGAGAATTGTGAATTCCTGGCCTGCCTGGGCTATATAGTAAGTTCAAGGCCAATGTGGAGTACATAGTGAGACACTGTCTCAATAAACAAACATACAAACAAATAAAACAACAAAAACATATTATAAGCTTTATCTTAAGTAGTGTGCAACATGCTAAGAATACATAAGGGAACAAGACAAGGCATCTCTTCTTGTAGCCTACTAGTGTATGTGAGGTTACTCTAAATTTAACATTATAAGGAAATGATTGTAGGTCAGAGTTGGACAGAAAAGTTCTGACAGGCAACATCTTTTTTTTTTTTTTTTTTTTTTTTACAAAAAAGAAAACAAACTATAAAGACATAAGACCAGCCAACACAGCACACCAGTGGAACAGAAAGTGGACATTTCTTATCTGTGGCACCTGTTTCTCTGAGAGGTCCCCAGGGGTTTGTACAAATGGAGCAAATCAAGAGGGATGAGATTAGAGTTCACTTCTCAAGTTTCTGCTGTCATGGCCCTACAGAGTCAAAAGTTCATTAGTTCAGTGCTATCCCTTTTGCTCTGATGTTGATACACAAGCTACAGGCAGGCTTCAAGAGTCAGAGGACTGCCCACAGGAAGAGGTGAGTCACACTGAATACTGATAATAGTTGAGATTTAACAGAACTCTATTTGGAGAGATGAATGGACCTGTTTTTCCATCTTCTCCAGTGACCCACCCTTTCCATTTCTTGGTTGAAAATGAGCAGTTTTTCCATGGCTTATTATCCAGGATATTTTTTTTTAAAAAGAAGAGGCTTTTTTATTGATTCAAAAGAATAAAAGTCAAATGAGGAGAATAATAATCAAATTAAGGACTCAATCATTTAGCATTCAACAAGTTATACATATATATATATATATATATATATACACTTGGAAGTTAAAAGTGGGGTCCTTTGGCCATTGGATGCCTGATATCATTTGCCTGTTTCCCAAGAAAAACTAGTTTTCTACTAGATTGATGTGTACTGATGGCCAAACTATTTAGCTTATGCAAATGGGGACTGTTACCATTAGGTCTCTTAGGATTCCTGGGAGAATCAACTGAACCAATATATGACATGCTTAGAAGCTAGGCTTGCAGGTACCAAGTACCCAACAGTGTTGTATTGTCCTGACAACCAAATGCATCTGTAGCATGAAGGGATTGTGACTATCTCCTGGAGCTTTCTCGTGTCTCTACAGGAGAAAAGCCAATGGTAATATTCTACACTGAACTTGAAGCTAGGTTTTTGGAGGGCACTGGGAGGAGATAGAACTATGTATGGACTTTCTTCATTAAATCCTAGATATTGCTTCTATGTTTTCAGAACTTAACCAATATGACTTGTTTTCATGGAGGAGTCATGGGGAATGAGGCATGGGGTAGAATATCTCATGGAAAATGAGTATATGGGAAGTCTCCATTATCTAGGCACAAAAAGCAAAGAGCTGTCCTTGAATGACAAGAGAGAAGCAGTATTCCAGTCTGGACCTTAAGACAGGCTCCAGCATAATCCATATCCTTCAGACTTGACCAACAAGAAAATTTCCCAGAACCCTTTGATGAGAGTACTGCTCATTATTACCTAGAAGCCACACAAGCCACAGAGTGACGATGGTCTCTGAGTAAAGGCCTGAGTCTAATGCCCCACCAGCAGGAATGCTGCTCTCTTTCACAGATCTAGGGGTCCTCTATGCTCAAAGGCAGAAGACATCCATGGACAGATTCTTCCAGTGACAGTGTAGACCCCAGTCAAACGAGGAGGTCACAGCATTGAAACTTTCCATTGCACACATGCAGCTGGAAACATCGGTGGGCACCCAGATACCACAACGTCCATCCTTATCAACAGCTGGCATGATTAGCTCTGTAAGAAAGACCCCATGTAGGGAGCTTAAGACTTCTCCAGAACACTAACTTAAGAGAGGCAGCTATGGGGACTGTGAATGACTTCACACACATCATTAAGATTTTCCAGTCTTCACACAACAGCCTACTTGGGAATAAGGAGGAAAACAAAAAGGCATAGACTAGAGAGAGAAAGCCATGAAACGGGCCTTAAACTTTGCAGGCACTTTCTCCCAGTGAACCCTGGCTTAATAGAGCTTTGTGTTAGGAAACTGTGGACTCAAATTGGTTGGTTTTTAAATGGGGTTGTGGGTTCCCCATGTCCTTGCCATGGGTTGTTATTGGCAAGAGTTGTCTCAAAACCATTGGGACAACTGCATTGTTCTTGCTTTAGTAAGATTAAACTTGATCAGGAAACTAGAAAGGGGTCATCTATGAGGAGGGAGAAGAAAAATATCTGAAGAAAGGAGGAATGTATACCATTGGTAATATGAATCAGGGAATTGGAATAATGAATGGAGTCTTAACTAGGTAGAGGGATAGAATGGGAGGGAAGTAGAAGGATAGGGAAGAGATAACTAACACTAAAAATATCTAGAAAAGACAAATAGAAACCTAATTTATAAGTTTCATATATATATATGAATATTTATATTTGTATTGAAGAGTTTATTGGAGTTACCATACATAGGGAGGGGAAGATTCTCCTCCCGGAGGCCATAAGTTGTAAGCTTAATAGCCCAGTGGCAGGTATGGGATACTTTTCTCCAGGTTGTTGATCCTGGAGAACTCCAAACAACATGAGATATTGCTATTGTCCTTTGGTGCTAGGACTTGCTGGAAAGATCCTATTCCCAATGACACCACACACTTTGGTCATGGGACATGGAAAAATCAAGTTGGTACTGACCAGGAAACTCCTTCCCTGTTGTCCAACTTGGATAGTATTGGAACATGCTATGCAGGTATCTTGGGGAGGTATCTTGGGTTCAGCGACAGTCTTACCCAGCTATGAATCTTGTGTAGTTACAAGCACAATTGGATTGAAAAGATGTGTCCATGGGTGCAATAGTGACTCAAATATTATGCAATACCAACTTCTTCCTGATTGGTCCATTTTATAGGAGGAAACATGCATGGTGCTATAAATCTAGTTAAGAAACAATGGTTGGGCACTCATCAGCCCCAGGGATGGACATACTACTATTATTTTTCTGAATGTACATAGTATCAAACTGCCATGTAAATTCATCTCACTCTACATATAGGTTAATGAGGCTCTCAAAACTCAGCAAAGACTTTCTCTGTGCAGTGGATAGCAGTTAATGCAGAAATTCACAGCTGGTCAGAACTGCAGAGAAAAGTTATCTGGGGACTGCACGGCCATACATGGGACATCTACATCACACCCTTTCTCTCAAGATTTAGCAACCAATGTAAGAAGTCAGAGAGGACTGGGGTGCTATCGTCTATTCCCGACACGATAGAACCACTAGTTTCATGAGCTCACATAAACCTGATTGCCTGTACAAGACCTGCACAAGATCAAACCAGTCAGCATTTCAGCTTGGAAAAGAACAGGCTCAGGACTTCCCATCTCTAGTTCAGGAACTGTGAACAATAGGTGACTTCTGGAGAAAGGAAAATCTTTCCTTAAAGGTAGGTTGATTATACTCCATTGGATGGTCCCAAATTCATGAGTATGTGAGCAGCACATGTTGGATTGGGGTTACAAAAAAAAAATCTCAAAGCATTAATACAAATATTGCATTAATTTACTAACACCTGACACTTTTATTTCCTCTTCCCCAGCAGTTTTTTGACAGTTCTATAGAGTCTTACTGTTTATATGTAGAGCCTATAATGGTCACTTTGAAGCATCTAAAGATGGTTTTCTAAATGTAGACCCAGTGCCTAAAGTTCAACACAAAACCAAATGATCCTCCAACAGAGATCTGAGTTGGAATCATTTTGCTTCCTACAGTATGACCACTGCTTGGAGAACAATGATTGTGAATCAAGGATCATTTATTTTTATTTTATCCCCAAATTACTAGTCATTGATTTTTGTATAGAATGCTTCCCTTTCATCACTTCCCCCAAGGAAATAAGTAGAAGACCATAGGATCTTGGAACTTCCAAAGAACTTTAAAAAGATTCTGATTTAATTGTATGTATGTGTGTTTATATGCAAGTGTTCATATGCATGTATATACGTATTCCTTGGAAGTCAGAAGACAAGCTTGGGTGTCTTTCCATAGGTGGTGTTCACCTTTAGGTTTTTGATAGTGTATCCCACTGACCTGGAACTGGCTGTGAAGTTAAAACTGCCTGATCAGCCACCCCTAGAGATCTCTCTATGCCTGTCTCCCTAGCACTGGGGTTTTCTAATACATGCAACAAATCTGCCTTTTTAATATGGGGCTGGGAATTGAATCCAGATCTTTCTGCTTGGGCAAACACTTTACTGACTGAGCTCTCTCTCTAGCCCTATCTTATGGTTTAGTTTTATACATAGACTGTGACTTGGATAGTTAGTAATTGCTTTTTTTTTCTTTTACTATATGCTGTCACAATTTCCTGTTGAGTGGTTCACCCTTCTGATTCCAGTCCAGAACACAAATTGGGGGGCATGTTTGGAGGAAGCCTAAAAAATATATCTGGCACATTTCCAGCTTCACGTTGTGGCATGGCCTTCTGTATATAGATACCCATTCCAGAAGGTAAACACCTGCAGATGTTGATCCTACATCTGATCCCACTGAAAGTATTTCGAACAAGGTTGTTGTCTTTGCTGTGCATTTGAATTTGTTATGGTTGATCTTGGTTGGAAATTGGTCACACCTGGGAAGAAGGAACCTTAATTAAAGAATTGCCTCCATCATGATTGGACTGTAGACATGTCCATCAGGGTGTTTTCTTGATAGTTAACTGATGAAGGAAGGCCCAGCACACTTAGGGTAATATCATCTTTACTGCCTGTTTTTGTGTGCCAACTTGACACAAGTGAGAGCCATCAGAGAGGAAGGAGCTGTAGTTGAGTAAATGCCTCCATGAGATCAAGCTGTAAGGCATTTTCTCAATTAGTGATCAGTGGGAGAGCATTCAGCCCATGGTGGGTGGTGCCATCCCTGAGCTGATAGTCCTGAGTTCTGTAAGAAAGCAAGCAGAGAAGCAAGTCAGTAAGCAGCACCTCTCCATGGCCTCTGCATCAGCTCCTACCTCCAGGGTCCAGCCCTGCTTGAGTTCTTGTCCTGACTTCCTCCAATGATGAACTGTGATCTGAAAGTGTAAGCCAAATTAACCCTTTCTTCCCCAGCTTGTGTTTTGGTTATGGTGTTTCATTGTCACAACACTAGAAACCCTAAGTCACCATTCCTGAGCAGACATAAGAAACGTACCTGGATATAGATGAGGAACAAGCCAGTGAGGAATGGTTTTCCTTCTTCTCTGCTTTAGTTCCTGCCTTGAGTTCCTGCCTTATAAGCCAAACAAAAGATTTCCTCCCCAAGTTGCTTGGAGTCATGGTGTTTATCACAGCAACAGGAAGCAAACTTAACAGTATTCCCCAATAAATGAATTACCAATGATAGAGTGTTTACCCACATTTTAGAGCCTGATGAACTGGGAGGAAAGATGAACTGGCTTTTCCTTTTGAAAAGGGAAATTGACTTGATTGATATATTTCCAGACAGTCAACTTGTCTGCAGAAAGGGAAGTGCTTCCAGTTGAGAATTCCTGGGTTTTATTGGACTTGTGTAGAAGATGTTAGTGATGCAGGAGGTTAATGTCTGCTACAGTCTGGGTATTCTTCAATGACTTCCTTCACAGCATGTTCATTTGAAGAATAAAGAGGTCTTTATGGTTACTGGGAGTTTAATGAGGATTACAATGCCCCGCAGACACTTACAGCAGCATTTAAATAACCCATAACCTCTGTGTTTATCACGAGGGGGAACCTGCCAATTTTTAGGAAGTACAAACATCTCTTCTATGAAACATTGCCATTTCCACAGCCTTTTCCAATGATTCCTTTCTTGCTATATTGCAAGGTATAAATGGCAGGATGTGTGTTACTATGGAAACAACCTCCTGTCTATCTGTTACTCAAACACATGAAAGATAAGGTGTGAGATTATACTTTCCCAAAAAACCTTGGTGAAGGTTTTTTTCCCCCCAAATATCTTCCCTTTCAAACTATTTGAACAAAGTGAAATTTTGAGGTGATGTTGGAAGGGAAATGATGAGCTAATTCAAACACCAGTGTTTTCTAGAAGCTTAAAGAATGGGGTGGAAATGAAAGGTCAGAGACATGACTGAAGCTACTGTTCATAAGCTTCTTAAACCATTGGCTTCTCCTATGCCATCTAACTTTAGCTTGCATGCACATCAGAGTCACCTGCAGGACCTGATTGGCTGCTCTACCACGTGTTACCCTTCTAGCCTATAGGTCTGAGGATTCCTGTTTTTCCTAAATCCCATGGGATGCTAAGATTCTTGGTCTAAATATAAAACTTGAGAACTACTCTTTCCAGTTTACTGAAAGCATTTTACTGTTAAAAAAAAAATACACATATAGCCAGTGACATGGCACATCCAGAAAGGGCCAACATGCTTGAGGACATAAATTTGATCCTTGGGACTTTCTGATGGAAAGCAGAACTGACTCCTTGAAGCTGTCATCTGACCTCTATACATGCTCACACTCACATGCATACAAACACACACGATGAGTAAATAAATAAATGTGAAAAGCATCTATCCTATACTTTTTACCACTTTAACCTTTTCCAGCTCCAGGTTAGTAGTGTGAGCTGTCTTTTTCACTATGCCACCTTCACTACTATGTGTCAGGAGAACTTACCATTCCAGCTTAAAAACACTGTACATGCAAATCAACAACTGTCTAGTCTCTGCTTCCTTGGCAACCACCACTCAGCTTTCTATCCATTGCTAATATGTAGACTATAAAGTCCTCATAAAGTAGATTCATATGAAAAAACTGGCTTATTTCACTTGACACACTATCTTCAAGTCATGTAAACAATGAAAGAGATAGATAGATGATAGATTAGATAGATAGATAGATAGATAGATAGATAGATAGATAGATAGATAGATGACAGATAGATGATAAGTAATAGACAGATAGCTGATAGATAGCTGATAGATAGCTGATAGATGGTTGATAGATAAGCATATAGGTAGATAGATGATGGATGATTGATAGATATGACAGATATGTTTGTTTCTGCCTTTTAACTATTCTAAGCAAAGCTGCCATGAACATGATTGTATAAATAAATATCTGTCTGAGAATTTTTTAGGGAAAATAATCAGCATTGGAGTTTTCATCCTAAACATTTCACCTGCATGATTATACTCTGCTGTAGAAAATGGTATGCTATTAATATTATATGCATTTTAAAAAGAAGCAAACTGAGACAGAATTCACCTTGCTTTCCTGAGGTCGCACAGTTGGTGAGCAGTCTAATTTCCAGTGGAGGGAAGCTGGCTCCAGGCTCAGGCACCCAGCACACTCCACTGCTTTCTGTACCCCAATAAAGTATTTCCTTAGTCACAGAACACACTTCTTGCTCATGCAAATACTAATTTTCTACAATAAGGGTAAAGGTAAGTACCTTTAAATGTATATGACTCATAAAATTAAAGAACCAAATGTATATGAGGATTTTAAAAGTCATGCAAACAAGTCTACCTAGGTTAATTATATTTCTGTTTTATTTCCTTTCTGGAACAAAGTAAGCTAAGTCATTTCTGAAGTATGTCATTTGGAGGTCAAACATATTTACAATTGCCCAAAGACCTCTTCTCTGAGCAGTAGAAATGACAGTCTTACAGTTGAATGGGTTGTCCTTTGAATGGCTAGGATAGCTGGGCTGGCCCCTTGTCATATATTCAGTTCTCTGGCTAATTAAAGCAAACCATCCATTGAGAAATTCCAGAGGAGGAATCTCCATCCAGCTAAATTAAATTAGCATGCTGTATGGAAGACAGGTCAGGGGCAGCCAGAATGCAAGGGTACAACCGGCACGGTATAGGAAAGATCCAACAGAGAACATAGAATGCAGACAAACAGTGCAAATGGCTAAGGAGCCTTGGAGATCTGCTTATAGGACTGGATCTCATCTATTTCAGAAAGGCCCTATGCTCTGCTGCGGATTGCCTACTTCCTGTCTAAGGAACACATGGCTTAGCACACAGGGCACTGTGTGTCAAATTCCAGAATCGATGGAGAAGGTGGATTACAGGGGCCTAAGGAGATTTCTTATATTGGTAGCCAAGAGCCACTGTGAATTGCTGAGTGCACCAGCCAAGTCGTGTCCAAAAAATCAGCATCCCATAGCTCTTCTCCCCAGGCGTCATCTTGCATTCTGGCTGCCCCTGACCCGTCTTCCATGAAGTTCCCTGAGCATTCCTGGGTGGATGGGGGAGGAGCCCCAAAATTCCCTCCTTCATTGGGAGCACTATTGTTTGATAGTTGCTGACGGGGCAGAGTCACCCTCCTACAGGGAAAGGATTGCTGGTAGGTTGTCCGTGCTCCAGTGGAGAGCCGCACATCCGTGAGCAGTTAGGCAGCACTACTGAGCACAACTCAGGGGGTTATTAATAACAATTAAAAAAGGATATGAAATTGGAAAGGAAATGGGGTGAAGACGCTAGAGGGAACTGGAAGGAGGTGGTATTGAACGGATATGATCAATATACGTAGTATAGATATATGAAACTCTTGAAGAATGAAAATATTAAAAGGGTAGGAACATCGCCAATTAGGGATATTTTTGATGTATTTTAAAAGGTACACATTTTTTTTTTTACTCTGGAAATTGTCCTCTGGTTATCATGGGGTTTGATATTAGTCTATGAAAGGAAACAGGATTGTCCATTCCCCAGGCAGTATCTTAGGTCACACATGTGTGTCCTTCTGTTTGTCAGCCTTGCGGTATGAGAAAACTAGAAGATCATTACTGTATCGATCTGCTTGCTGAGGAAGTCCAACCTCTAAGTAGAAGAGACTAAACTGAAGAGAAGATAGAATATATATATATATATATATATATATATATATATATATATATATGCCCTTTTCAGGTAGCTATGCACACACACACACACACACACACACACAAATAAAAACAAGATCTTTAGAAAAGCTATTACGCTTTGATGTAGCTTGGATGGCAAGAAGATACACAGAGTCTTAGAAATTCAGTCAGAAGGATTTATCTTACATGTTCAATGACATCGTGGAATATGGCAACCTTGCAGATATTTGAAGAGCTCTTTTACATGTGTTCTTGACTCTAGGCTATGCATACAAGGTCTGTAGTCTTACGTTCTGTAACCTAAATGCTGTCAGCTCCTCAAGTGACCTAACTTTGCTTATTTGTGGCCTTGAATGAGCTGTGCTTTTTGAGTGTCTTCCAAGGGAGACCTAAACAAGCATCTGTCCATTCCAGTTAAAGCATCAAATAATTGGTCCTACCCAGGGGTAGCTGCCAGTGAGTTGATTGGCATCACTTACAGTAGTATGGAGGGACTTTAGTGGCTTGAAGGCAGTTGTGTCCACAATCGTCCCAGTCCAGCATGGGTGAGGACAGAAACTGCACTTCTGGTTTCCCCTGCACAGACTGCAAACAGCGTGACTGATCAGAGAAGCTCCTATTTTCATCAAACATTCCTGCATATACAACCTTGAGGCAGGGTCTTGTGTACTTTGTAAGCTTCGAGATAGTACTGCCTTAATAGATTTTGCTCACAATAGATGTGCATGCAGGTTCTCATGACTGGACAAGTGCTTTTAACGTCTGATCCATCTCTCAAGCGCCTCTGAATTCTTTTAGACTAATACCTAGGATTGCTGTCTTACAAATTTATTAAAAATAAGTGACCTTACAAGTTTTTATCCTTCAGGAATGAATGTTTTCATTCAGAGGAAACAACTACACAACAGGAAGATTCTACCTAGCATCTGTCTAGCAGAAGTTATTTCCCCATCAACTAATATCAATATCACCTGACTAGGTCTTTTTGTTAAAAAAAAAGTGTGTGTGTGTGTGTATGTATGTGTTTTCACATGTGCTTGTGTGTATGAGTGAGTGCACATATACATGTGTTTACAGGTGCATATGCATGTGCCTCTGTGTGCATGTATGTATATATATATATATATATATATATGATTATATATATATATAATGTGTGTATGCATATGTGCATGTGTGTGTGTATGTATGGCATGTGTGTGTGTGTGTGTGTGTGTGTGTGTTACATCAAAAGATAGTGGTATATCTCTCAGAGCTGGAGCTACCAGCATCTTCAGGATGCTTAGCTTGGGTCCTGAGACCTGAACTCAGGTCCTCATGACTGCACAAGTGCTTTTAACATCTGATCCGTCTCTCAAGGTCCTCTGAATTCTTTTAGACTAATACTCTAGGATTGCTGTTTTACAAATTTATTAAAAAATAAGTTATTGTTAAGTACCAAAGGACTTATATCCCAGTGTTTCCTTGTACACTAAATCTCATATTTCTATATTACAGGTTAATGATGATTATTGAAATTGAAAAGGACAAATTAAGGGTGAGTGTGTACCTTGATTTTGTTAAACCACTATTATTAGTTATTTCTGCCTTGAGTCAAGCACTTATTTTTTATAGTAATTATTTTGTATAGAACAACTTTTAAGAGTTTCTCTTGCATTTGGGTACAACACTGAATCTGGGATATATCCTGGTGGAGATTCTGTAATCCTGTTCCTACAGCTTTAAACATCCTCCTTCTTTAGCTTCTGCCTGTTTCTTCAAACTTTCATATGTGTACCAGTCTTGTATTGTCTCCAGTTGCATGACTCCCTTCAAAGGCTTTGCCTTTCTTGGTATCTTTTTCTCTTTACTAGAGTTCTCATGTTATCTCTGATAATCCAGATATTGCAATGGTTTTTCAACCTCCCTAATTCTGCAACCCCTTAATACAGTTCCTCATGTTGTGGTGACCCCCAACCATACAATTATTTGCGTTGCTACTTCATAGCTGTAATTTTGCTACCGTTATGATGTAAATATCTGATATGGAAGATACCTGATATGTGACCCCTGTGAAGGGGCCATTTGACCTCCAAAGAGGTCTCAACCCACAGGTTTAGAACCACTGTGATATTGCACATGAAGCCCAGGCCTCATTTACAAAGCTACATTCTGCTATGTTGTCTTTTCTCAGAGATATTAATGATTTCTTGAAGATGTGACTGAAAACATTCGGTTCTTTGAAGTCAAAGATTGTGCCCAGATACTCAGTGTTCTCCTTTCTATCAGCCAGTATTCTCAGCTGCTTACAGGACTTAGATATACTAGGTCACTTATGTAAACTCAGAATTTATTATGAGAAAATTGGGAGACTCAAAGAATCTGTCTGAAGAACTGGGCTACATCATCCGCAGGACCAATAAACCAGATCTTTCTAGGTCTCTTACACACTAACTGGAAAACATGAGCAGTCCTACTTATTCCTCTAAACATGATTTTGGGCAACGGTTTTGTGCTGAGTTGGCCCCTTTTTTGGCAAGTGCCAGCGGAGACTGGCTGCCTTGACTGTGTCTGTACATCATCGCATTACCTAATCAGGAGTCACTTAATGCTTTAGACTGTAACATTCTTTGTTTTTTTGTTTGTTTTGGTTTTGGTTTTTTCATTTTTATTTTTTTATTAGATATTTTCTTTATTTGGATTTCAAATGTTATCCCCTTTCCTCATTTCCCCTCCAAAAACCCCCTATCCCATTCCCCTTCCCCTGCTCACTAACCCACTCACTCCTGCTTCCCTGACCTGACATTCCCCTACACTAGAGCAATGAGTCTTCACAGGTCCAAGGGCCTCTCCTCTCCTTGATGTCCGACAAGGCCATCCTCTGCTACACATGTGGCTGGAGCCATTGGGTCCCTCCATGTGCACTCTTTGGTTGGTGATTCTCTAGGAACTTTGGGGGGCACTGGTTGGTTCGTATTGTTGTTCCTCCTATGTGGCTGTGAATCCCTTCAGCTCCTTGGGTCCTTTCTCTATCTCCTCCATTGGGGACCCCGTACTCAGTTCAATGGTTGGCTGACAGTTACCAAACCTAGACACTATTGTGGATGCCAACAAGTACTTGCTGCCAGGAGCCTGATATAGTTGTCTCCTGAGAGGTCCTGCCAATGCCTGACAAATTCAGAGGGGGATGCTCTCAAACTGTGACACTCTTAAAGGCCCATGTATGTCAGGCAGGTAATGCCCATGGGGCCACATTTGAGCAATGGGCAATAGATAGACCAATATTCCCCTATCCAGTTCTCAGGCGTTCATCTCTGCCATCTACTTCATCAAACATCCCCAGGCAGTACTAGATGGTCTGTCCTGGCAGCCCATAATGGTGGCTATGTAGCACACACAGTGCTCCATTAATATTCTTCCCTTCCTACTTAAAACTTTAATGCCCCCCCGTACCAGGATCACATCTTTCCAAAACTATGAACTCAAAAAGCTTTTCTTTTCAGAAGGGTTAAGGAAGCCTTGTTTGATAATTATTCTCCTTGCATATTTATTAGCTTACAAACTAAAGAATACCCTGTTTGTTTTAAAATGTTTCTCTGGTGTCTGGACAGAGTTGGGTGAGAACTTAAGAGAGCTTCCTCTTGTTGCATAGTACTTGGATTTGGGCCACAGCACCCACATGATAGCTCAGAACATCTGTAACTCAGTAACAGGAAAAATGTTGCCCTCTTCTGGCCTCTATGGGTTCCTGGAGTGCACACGCACAGGCACACGAACACGCACACGCACACATGCGCGCATGTGCGTGTGCATACAAAGTTACTCTATCGAATGTAGTGCATGCACGCTCTGAATTAATTTGAAGTCTAATTTAATCTTGCTTTCGATACACATAGGTTTATGCTGAGTCCTTAGAGTGCTATTCCCTCTCTGGCCCATGGACAACTGATGCTGATTAGATTGTGACTTTCAAATTTTGTAAGGTTTTGGGATATTTTGACATGGATAAATAATAATCACTGTCTTTGTTCCATGTTTATTCGTGGAGTTTTACTCACACCATTGCTTGCTATTAAGAACAATCTGCATGAAGAGTCAGGGTGAGAGATGCTCTCAAATTGTGTTTATTTTGATGCTTTGCCTCCATTTTAATGATAAATACTTTATTATGTATTGAACTCTATATTGATTATAATTTCTTTCATTTTTTAAAATGATGAGAGATAGCTACAGTCTGGCCTTTAGTATTTATTTTTATATTTTAAAGATTTATCCTCTCTCCCCCTTATGTGTGTGTGTGTCTGTGTGTGTGTGTGTGTGTGTGTATGTCTGTATTTACCTGCTTTATAGTATATGTATTACATTTATGTCTGTTGTCCAAAGAAGTCAGAAAAGGGCATGAGCTGCTATGTGGGTTCTGGGAACTAAACTTGTTTCCTCTTCAAAAACAGTAAGTGGTCTTGGTCATTGATCCAAGTCTCTACCCCTAGGTGCTTCATTTTATAGACTAGTTACCAGTCCTATCATTTTCATGGTAATATTAATATCTATTTTTTTCTGATTGATTTTTGAGATTACTTTATCTACTTGATTTTTATTAATCTTTATCCATGGACTTCTAGTAATTATATTTCTGTGTGGCATTTGTTGGCACTTCATAAGCTTGTGGCTCTGCATATTTTATTAACTTTGGAAATGTAGCTGACTTTACTTAGCCACACATTGCTTCTGTCCCTTTGTGTTTCTCTTCTCTTCTGGGACTACAGGTGCCCTTACATCAGCCTCGTGTCCATGACTCTTCTGTTCAAATTACTTTCGGTATTTTAAATGTTGGGTTTGTTCTGTGCTTCGTGCTTGGTCTTCTATTCTCATTTGTTCTGTTAAGTTATTTCTCTCACTGTGTCAAAACTGCCCTCATCCCTCCAAGTAACAGCTGGTCTCAGTTTTGCGACTGTATTTCTAGAAGTTTCATCTGACTCCTTACTGAAGGCTTTTGCTTCCTGCCAAATTCTGTCCTGCCATTTAATGCTTCCAACAGTATCATTGTTTCAAGGTACATATTACATATGTGTACTGATTCTCTTTTGCATCTGTTTTATATATAGTTTTTCTTATTCTTTTATGTCAGGTTATGATTCATTTGAATTTTAAATGCTATACCAGAGGTATGACATAAGGATTTCTATTTTAAGCAGATAACTAGCTACAAGTAGAACTCCTGACTCTAATGAGGAATTGTGTTCATTTCAAAGTAGGCACTTCAGTGTTGGTTATAGGAACCTTCTGGTGTGACCTTGTGTAGAAACATCAGGACACACACACACACACACACACACACACCCAAAAAAAATCAGGAGTAACTTATTGGGACACTTCTCAGTGAATATAAATCTCAGTGTTGGTTTTTTTCTCTCCTAATCTTATGTAATTGTGGAAATAGCTGCTCTTCCTGGTCTCTTTGCAACTTTTAATGTTGCCATGACCTCATCTGAAGAATAGAATCAAATGCCAGGACCAAGTATCGTGGCTTTTCTCTTTTCCTAGATGTTAGTTAGCTCCACTAATATCCACTGCTTTAAAAGCAACTCTCCAGTGTCTTCAAGTGTGTGTGTGTGTGTGTGTGTGTGTGTGTATGAGAGAGAGAGAGAGAGAGAGAGAGAGAGAGAGAGAGAGAATATGTATGAGATTGTGTAGGTATGTGTATGTATGAGTATGTGAGTGTGTGTATGCATGTGTGCATGCATATGTTCATGAATGTGCATGTATGTATTTTTTAGTGTGTGTATAAGTGGGGGGGGTGTCATTCACTCAAATGTCACCCAGTTTATATTAGTAATCCTCAGGATGGAATTTGGTCTGATGTACTAGCTTGTTATTAACATCAGCTGAACTTCTGCTTTTGGATTTTAAATGCTAAAATTTTCCCTAAATCTCACCCTTTTCCTCGGGCAGAATCCAACTGAGCTGTGTGTTCAGGCTCAGATGCCTACTGGATATTGACTCTCAGATCAGCAAGGTGATAATATCTTCCATTTTGTTTGCTGGCAATTAAAGTATTATTTGTTTAGAGGAAAAACATTTTTTTTCCAAATGTGGATGGCGAAGATAAAAACCATTTATAGTAAGAGTCATGAAAGCTGCAAAGTTACAGAACAGATACAGCATTATGAGATCGTCAGAAGATCTAAACAGATGAGTAATTATAAAAACCAGTAATGTTTTCCATTCATAGACGATATTAACTTCTGTATAGAGAGAGTGATTTCACAGAACCAAGGGCATGCTGGCAATAAATAATAAATGGATAAAGAAACATAAAAACAAAGCACCACCACCCACCCTGCTTGGATATGGATGGAAAGTCATTGAGGGTGAAAAACGGTGGCAGATCTTGAATCCTGAAAATAAATTGAAATTGAAGAAAATCATTGTCCTTGTTAAAGTTGTGGTGATGGGGAGGTTCAGCTACCTGGACATGGTTCCTTTAGATTTTTTTTTCATGCACATGTAATGAAATGTTGTGAGCAAAATGGCTCAATTCAAACGAGCAGAGGAATGGAAATCAAAGACCATCTGTCCAGAAGCCGAGTCATGTACAGATTCTTTCACACTACAGTAAGAAGCTAATGCTAGTGCTTGAGAAATGTCGACATGGCAACTTCCAACTGTCCCGAAAGTGAAACAGGAAGTGGTCTTCACTTTGTGGATACTGAGAAAGATTAAAGTCAGAGAGAATCAAGGCACATACTCACAGAGGCAAAGATAAGCTTCAAAATTTGGTGGATTAGTTAGGTTGGTACCATTAATAACAGCGAGGGAAACAAGTCTGAATGCCTACCAGGGACTGAGTCCTGTCTTCAGAGCAAGGTGCTCTCTTCTGCTTCTACTTCTCATATTACTCAATTGTTGGGGCTTAGTATCTGTCAATTTGGGGATTGGCAGGGGATTCAGGAGACACTGAAACAGATGAATGGAGAGTAAGGAGTTTTATTTGTTTGTTTGTCTGTCTTAAGAAGATTTAGGAATACCACAGACATCGAGAAAGGTGACAGCATTCTAGGGCTCTGAAGAGAACTCAGGGCCCATCCCAGAAACAGGCAGCATGCTAGGGTCTCTGGAGAGAGAAATCAGAGCTCATGTGGAGTCTCTTCTTACAGCTCTCTGAGGATGGGAGGGGCCCTCAGCAAAAGCCAAATATAATTCTTGCCATCTTTAAAAATATATATTTTATTAATTCTTTGAGAATTTCATACAATATATTTTTGTCATATTTACCCACCACTCCTCCTCCTAATTCCTACCAGAAACATCCCACTTACCTATCCCTAGCTTCATGTTCTCTTTTTAAAACTTACTTCTTTCTTTGATCTTATATTATAATTACACCCATTTCCCTTTTCCTTTCCTCCCTCCAAGTCCTCCCATATACCCCTCCCTGCTCTCCTTAAAATCGATAGCCTTTCCACCTATTAATTATTGCTACATGCATGCATATATATATATATATATATATATATATATATATTCCTGCATATAAGCTGCTCAGTCTGTATAATGTTACTCATATACGTGTGTTCAGGGTTGATCAAATGGCACTGGATAATCAATTAGTATGTTCTTCTCTGGAAAAAAAAAAACCCTTTTCTCCCACTTTTAGCATCCCTTACCTTTTGCAGGACTGAGGACCAGTGAGCTTTCTGTGTCAGCATGTCGATTGATGTTGTCCTTGCTCAGTTTATATTTAGACAGCCATGTTGGCAAGACTTTACTGGTATAGCTTTTCTGGTGGGTGACAGAGAAGAGATTGGATTGTTTTGAGAATATGGCTTTGATGTAAACGCACTTTCCAAGTGCAGTATCCTGGCACAGGGAAGTCTATTAGGCAGGAGTTCACAGACAATGTGTCAGTATGGTGCCTGTCAGTTTCTGTTGAAGAAGAGAGAAAGCAGCTGCAGATATTGTGTCCTGAGACTCTAGTGTCTACTACAGCCTAATCTTACAATCTTACAGGATCTTTTCTACTTAAATATTGATCATTTTTTGCCTAAAAAAGTCATAGGTTATAACAGATGGTTCTATGTATACAGCCTCATGCAAAATAACAAACATACTTTACACATTTTACTTTAAGTTCTTTAATTATTCCTTGCAATTTGATTGCCAAATTTTCAGCAGTGAACTTTGTAGATGACAGATCTGTTGCAATATCAAAATGTTGACCATGCCTTCTAGATAAGGCCTGTATTTTTTTTGAGAAAGTTAGTTTTAAATTGATGCATGGAACTTGTTTGTAAATGGGGTCTTATGTATTCCAGGCCAGCCTTGATTTCACTGTGTAGCCAAGGATGACCTCTCTACATCCTGAGTGCCAAGATTAGAGTTGTGCATTGCGCCATGTCATTCAATTTGGATTGTTCTAGGGCTCAAACTCAGGGCTTTGTGAACTCTAGCTAAGATGCTAACCTGGCCTACACTTTAGCCTGTGTAGAAGCCAATCTTGTTCTTTGCTAATCACTCCATGACCCCATTCAATGACCTAGTCACTTTGAGATGAAGCATGAAGTCTCAAGAAATACATACGGGCATATGGCTCATTTCCATTCCTTTCAGATTTGGTGCCCACTTCTTGGCTCCTTTAAAATACCTTATCTCCAGTCTCTGGCTGGCAAGTCCATGGGAGAGCCTGTGAAAAGCTCAACTTTAGATGCTTTCTGCCGGTTTTTCTACAGCTGGCCCCATGCTGTTCAACAATCTGCAAATGCATCCATAGAAAATGCAGGATGTTGGGCTCACGTCCAGTGCTTTTCCCTTCTCTCCGGGTTCTTGGCTCCACATCTAATAACTAACTGTCTTGATTGCTTTCTCATAACTTCCCAGTTTTTTTTCAGTTGTTTTGATTTTGTTTTTGTATTTACCTTTTCTAGTGTTCTTGGTGGAGATTTGGGTGAGCTGTATACTAAGCTACTATACCCAGAAATAGAAATCTTCAGTTACTATATTTCTAGTCTGCGTATTAAAACCCTAAAAAAAAAATGGGCATGGGCAATATAATAAAGTTACTTCTAATCTAGAATGATTAAGTAAATGTATGCCCATAGTCCAAATAAGATTTATTGATTTAGAAATTCAAAATGAGTCTTTTGTTCCTTGAGATTCCAACTCTCAGGATGCAGTTTGAAAGTATTTATATTTATTGAATACAATTCAGTGTGTAACATATTTAGTTCAACTGAAATCTAAGATATAAGGACTGGAGAAATAGCTCTGTGGGAAAGAGCACTTGCTATTCTTTCAGAGTCTAGCACTGAATGGAGCAGCTCACAACCACGTGTAACTCCAGCTCTGGGAGATATGATGCTCTCTTCTGGCCTCCAGGTACACCCCCAACGTGCAAGCAATACACACACACACACACACACACACACACACACACATGCACACATCTCTTTTTAAATCCATGAAATAGCATGTTCTTATTACAGCAAGTGTTTTACATAATCAGCTCTTGTTGTAGCTGGCATTTATTGTACATAAGTACTTTTAATCCACATTCTCATTAAATACAACTCATTAAGTATGCAAAAGATTGCTGCTATTTATATATCTGAGATGAAGAAACAAGAAAAAGGACAAAAGGATCCTGATGACAGGTACTGGGGAAGCCAAAATTCCAACTGGAGTGTATGTTGTTGCAAAGCCTGCTGGTATATGTGTTGCATACATTCTTGGAGAAGTTTGCATCTTGTTAGATTTAGAGAGGAGATGTTGAGTATGAGCTATAAATAAATATAAATAGGGATGCATATAGGCTGGTATCTATCAACTAAAAATATTATCATTTTCTGATATTGTTTGTGCTAACAACACCCAAGGACAAATGAAGCCAGTGTTATCACCTCTGCTCATCAAGTTTGCCCAATCTGCCACAACCTTTTATTAGTTTGCGATCCCCACTGGGAAAGCCAGCACAGAAGCATCACCAGGAGCTGCGGCTGTTCCCACATCCCTGCTTGTTAGTTCAGTAATGCGGAAGGGGATATGAAGGCTGTGGGGTCCCCGTGATGATGATTTTATTGGACTTTAGTATACTATTAACAATTTGCAATACAAATGACTTGTCTGCAGGAAGGGAATCACACTGTAGTCATGCCCAATCAATGTAAGAATTCAAAACAAATTAACACGTGGGGAAGCACAGGCGGGGGTACCAAGAACTAAGCTTTCAGCTCGCCACCAGCCTGCCAGTCAGAGAGTTCAAAGTCTGAACACAAGTGGCTAGCTGTATTGTAGAATTCTCCATCCCTACCCCTGAAAATAGACAAAGATAAAAGAAAAACCCCATCTTCCTTGAACACAGAAAATGTCTTTTGCTTCCATGCTTAGACTCCTACCTAGTACCACCCTCTGAAGACCATGCAGGGATGTACCTTTTGACATCGTGCCTTGATGTTGTCTATAACTTTCTGGAGCTCTATTCATAGTTATCCTGGGATCCACAAGGTGGGAGAGTTGAGGGCTAGACATAGCTGATTGTAGTCCAGACAGATGTAAATTGAAATTGCTCTTCACAAAGTGAATGAAGGTTTGGGGTATATCTTCACAATATATTGTAATTTTAGTGTTTGATGTGTTAATTTTCAAGAGTGCTGAGTTCACCCTCCTAGTGATGGGTATGTAACAGAAATCCTGTCTGAAATGAGAGTCAAGCATTTCTGACCAAAGGGGAGGCTTGAGAGTATATACAGATTTAAGGAAGCATGCAACACAGGCTCTGGTCTAAATGGAACTACACTTGGCCAATTGGTTTTTCCTTTCCTCTTTTGGAGCAATGGGTTTCCTTCTTTCGTTTATTTTAGGGACAAAAGACTTAGGAGCTTTTAAATTTATACTTTCACTTCACGTCCTACACCTATTAAGATTCAATTTTCTTTATGTTGGCCACAAAATTTAAAGGGTATTGAGAAAATGATTTACTGAAAGCAATTAAAATCAATCATTAAAACTAACCAATGATCCCTCTCTGAATCATATTAGTCTGCCATCTGAAGATACTTACTCTTAATTTCTAGAATTAAGACAAAGTTTTGAACCCTAAATGGAAAGAACACATAGTTATTTACTTGAATACTGACTATTTGTTTTGTTTTAATGTGTGGCTGTAAAAAAAAAAAGTAGTCATTTTGATAGTTGGGTATTTGGTTATTTTGAAATTCCCCAGTATAGTCTTTCTTAGGAGTTAGTTAACTCAAGCTGAAAGGTGGCCCACAGGAACCCCAGGCTCATCTTATCTGTGACGTGGCTCCTGTGAACTTAACTGTAGATCTCCACCCGTTCTCACTATTCTCAGATGGATTTGCCTTCCAGTGGGGAACACTACACATTCCAATTGCTCCTCAGACTCCATTGATTACCAGGACACAAGACTAAGCTTAGGTTTGCAGAGTGAATGATGAAAATGGTTGAGAACTTCTACTCTGCACAATTAAATCAAAACCAGTGACCAGATACATGTTAGGTTGGTTGATGGACTTTAAAACAGAATAGAATTTAATACAAAAGTGGTGTGGAGTTGACAAACTCAGCAGAGGACTTGTAGTGCCTACCTTTAGTCTGGTCCCCTTTAGCAAACTCTAGAGCACTATCTAATAACTCAATACCTCAAGCCTGCCTTCCTATCAGGATCACCTGGGGGACTTGTTACTGCAGAGGTTGCCGCCAGTTTCTTATTCTTGGTAAGTCTGAGGTGAGACTGAGAATTCGTGTTCTTAACAAGCTCTCCAGTGGTGCTGATGGGTCTAGTGCAGTTAAAACATTTGAAGATTGATTACTCTAGGAACTTGGGGAGATATGTAGCCCAGGCTGGCCTTGTAGCCCTGAACCATTACCAGTACCTTAGTGGCTCCACTAGGCCTGGGCTGGAAGCAAAAATATTCCTGCCATTAATGCTGCCCTGATTCTCCCAGGCAAGGGCATGGAGCGTAGATAAGAGCACAGCATCCCATGCATGGAGAAGGAACTGTTGCAGTGTGAATTCCAGGAGGTTGACTGATGGACCCTGTGAAGCTGCTGCCTAGAGAAGCCCTGGGTTCCCCTAGATCTGCCAGTGTTTCCTGTCAATTTGTGAGAGAGTCTGAGAAGTGGCCTCTTGTTGTGCTGTGGTTTTCAGTTTGTTTTCTGCCTCATTAACTAGAAGGAGGGTAAAAGTGAGGTTGGGGTTCAGTGACCTGCTTCAGAATAACCAGGAAAAGGTTATTAGTGGTTTTTAAAGCAGAATGAATTTCATCCCTCCTGGGTCTTCCCTCTGGTGGATTATACAATGAGATGTTTACTTCTCTGAAACGGTGACCTGATATGATATTTTGTCTTTCATTGCTTTTTATTATTCTAATGAATGTTTTATTTTGAAAAAAAAAAAGATGAGCCTTGCAAACATTAATGAATATTGCTTTGCATTCCCAGCTTCCCCTTCTTCTAGATCATGAACTGTTGAAACTGGGGCATGCTCGCTTTCTCTCCTCTACCAACTCTTATGTTTTGATGAACATTCCCGGTCAAGTTACAAAGATCATGACCCTTCACCACTAAATAATTCAGTATGTTTTGCCCAACAACAAGGCCTGCTTCATGCATAATCACAGCGAAATTATCCTTTCCAAAATTTAATATTGATTCAACCATGTATCAATATGCTTCCATATTCTAATCTTGCCCATTGTCCCATTATCTATTTATCTGCATTTACAGTTGCATCCCAAGGGCTCGATCTTGGTCACAGGGTTCCTTCAGTTGCTCTGTCTTTCTCCTGCACTTTAACTTGGAACTTATTCAGATATTGTCTTACAGATGGTAGACTGCTGTGAAGGATGTGTGCTGGTTCTGCTGTAGTCTGTCAAGACTGGTTATATCTTTTCTTATATTTTGATCCAATCCATGCACTTTGGGAAGGATGCTCCTAAAGTGACATTTTACCTTTTTTAGTGGCTCCTATCAGCCAGTGCTGCTGTCATTTTATCCCACTAATAAAGAACAGTGATTTGTTTATTTGCTGACAGTATGGTCTACCACATTCTTTCATTGAAAAGATACTTTGTTCTTTTGGTTATTAATATGTGTTATTTTGAGAAATACAGAAAGTATATAAATGTCTTTCCTGGGAGCAAACGTTCACCTGATGCCTTTAATGTCCATTACCAAGTCCTCACTGCACTAGTTATTTATTTCCATGAGACTCTCCTACATTGCTAGATCTTGCGTTTTACAGAAAGAAACAAAACTTTATTCTGCCTCCTATTATAACCATCATGAAAGAAGAGGAATTTTTATTGTTGGAGAATTTCACACATGCAGATAAAATAGTTTAATCAAACCCATCTTCCTGTTCCCCCACCTTCAATTTTTCCCCTACCCCCTCCCACACTTTTCTCTCTCAATTTTATGTTCTTTCTTTCTCTCTGTCTCTTTCCATGAATCTCTCTGTCTCTCTGTCTTTCTTTCTCTCTTTTTCTCTCCCCTCTCCCCTCTTTATGTAAACCCACTGGCTCCTTTTAGTATTGCCTGTACACACATGGGTATAATACTGCCTAATGGCACATGGAACAACGGGTCATCAATTGCCAATAGCACCTCAGCTAGGGGTGGGACTTTATAAACCCTGCCCCCACTCATGCCGGGATTTTGGTTGGCTTTATTGTATGCAGGTCTTGTGCATATAGTCTCAGATACTGTGAGCTCCTGTAGTCAATGACCCTGTCATGTTAAGCAAATGTTTTGCTGCTGAGATTAAGTGAGTGTGGGATACTCAGCTCTAAATAGGGCGTCTAGATCAACATCACTCCCTACTTGAGGTGCCATCATAGAAGAGAGGGCAGAAAGATTATAAGAACCAGAAGAGTAATTTTAAAGGAATACTTGAGCCTCTCCCATAGGCTACTGTTTCAGACTACTGAAACAATGGGTCTGAAATAGTTAAATGTTTTCCAGGAATCCATGCAAGGAAAAGGGAAAGACTGAATCTATGCTACCATTCAAAGGAGGAACTTGTCTCCCAGGGAAAGAAGTCTCAGAATTTTAATGACATATTGTATTACCTTGCAGGGCAGAATTGAGCCCCAGCAATGATGAACCAGCAATGAACAGGATCAGACTCTGACTGGGGTAGTTTAGTTATATGAACTTTTAAGCTTCTACATAACACTATCCTGTTGAAGGGCTTCTGTAGGTATCGTCACTGGTGGGAAAGCAGACCAAGGAGAGATAAGAATGAGAATTTGAAACAGTGCCATTTTTGTGAGCACTGGGTCAAGAGCTGTAGAAACTTACCTCATGGTTTGTTTTCTTTACATATTTAAACACAGTAGAACTTTTGACCTGTGGCCTTTATAAAATGCATCATATTGACTGATAAACAGAGCTCAGGATCTGTGATAAGCACAAGAATTGGTTCTACTGGTAGAGAATGAAAACTATATGGGGCCTCTTTTATAGGGGTGGGTTCTCTTTGCTTGAGACCCAAGGCTCAGGATTAGGGCCTAAATGATGCTCTGAATACTGGAGGATTCAGGATGACTGGCTCAAAGAACAGCAAAAAAGATTACCATGTTGATTGATCATTTTCCACCCTGGCAATCCAGGTGAGTGGGCATCATTCATTTCCTTCCATTGAAGAAAAAGGCCCATGTGATTGGCAGTCCTGGTCTCTCCAATGCTCATTTTAAGCTGTACTTCCTATACACACTAAGCCTCAGGGCTGGAGAGTTGATTCTGAGGCTAAGAATTCCTACTCACAGAGGACCCACGGTTCATTTACAACCACTTTTAAACTAATACACACAGTTAAAGATGAAAATAAAAAAAATTTAAAACCAAACCAAACAAACACAAAACAACTTGGGGTCTAGAAATGTGTTTTAACATTTAAAGGCAAGCTCTGCTCCTATAGACAACATGAGTTCATTTCCCAGCACAGACAGCTTATAACCACCTATACCTCCAAATCCAGGAGATCCAACTCATCTGGGCTATGTGGGCACCTGTACATATACCTGCACAGACACACACACACATTTTAAAAATTAGTTAAAATAAAAAGCCAGCCCTCATGTCTATACCCAAAGACACATTAGAATCACTTACACCCTTCTTTTTTAAAATTTATTTATTCACTTTACATCCCAATATCATTACCCCCATCCAAGTATCCCTCATGGAAGTCCTCCCTCAATCCACCTTCCCATTCTCAAAGAAGGAGAAGACCCTCTCTGGGTGTTGCATACCCCCACTAACCCTCCCCCATCCTTGCACATCCAGTCAGTGTGGAACTAGGCACATCCTCTCCCTCTAAGACCAGCCAAGGCAATCCACTTAAGGGCCCGAGATCCACAGGCAGGCAGGCAACAGGCTCAGGATTAGCACTTGCTGTAGTTGGATGAAGACCAAGCCGTTCATCTGCCACATATGTGCAAGGGGTCCCTATTTGCTCTTTGGTTGGTGATTCAGTCTCTGGGAGCCCCAAGAGTCTAGGTTAGTTGACTCTGTTGGTCTTCCTGTGGAGTCCCTGTCCTCATTGGGTCCCTCAATCCTTCCCCCAAATCTTCCATAATCCTCTCTGAGTTCCATCTAATGTTTGGGTGTGAATCTCTGCATCTCTTCCATTGGATGCTGGGTAAAGCCTCTCAGAGGACAGTTATTCACTCCTGTCTGCAAGTATAACAGAGTATCAAATGGTGTCAGGGATTGGTTCTTCCCCATGGGATGGGTCTCACTTTGGGGCAGTCATTAGTTGGCCATTCCTTCCATCTATACTCTGCCTTTGTTCTTGTATATCTTCTAGGAGGATACATTTTCGGTCAAAGGTTTTGTGGGTGGGTTACTCTTCTTATTCTTCCTATAGGAGTCATGCCTGGCTACAGGAAGTAGACTCTTCAGGAACCATATCCCTCACTAGTAGGAGTCTTAGCTAGAGTCACTGACCCTAGGGGCCTTCACCTATCCCAGGTCTATAGCACATCTTAGAGATTGCCCCACCACCAATTTTCTTTCTCTCTCCTCTGCTCTCCTTGATCCCCGCCGCCACACACACACACACACACACTACTCACCTCCCATTCCATCTTCCACCCAGTTCTCTCCTCCCATCGACCTCCAATATCTATTTCTTCCACTTCTGAGAAAGATTTAACCATCCTATCTTGAATCTTCCTTGTTATTTGGCATCTTTGGGTCTATTGATTATAGCAAGGTTATCCTATACTTTATGGCTAATATCCATTTACAAGTGAGTACATACCATGCATGTTCTTTGGGTCTGAGTTACTTCACTCAGAATATTTCCTAATTCCATCCATCTGCCTGCGAAATTCATGATGTCCTTGTTTTTAATGGCTGCATAATATTCCACTGTGTAAATGAACCACATTTCCTTTGTGCATTCTTCGGTTAAGAAACATCTAGGTTGTTTCTAATTTCTAGCTATTGCAAGTAAAGCTGCTATGAACATAGCTGAACAAGTGTCCTCATGGGATGGTAGAGCATCTTTTGTGTATATGCCCAGGAGTAATATAACTGAGCCTTGATGTAGAACTTTTCCCAATTTTCTGAGAAACTGCCAAATTAATTTCTAGAGTAGTTGAACAAGTTTGCACACCCACTAGCAGTAGAGGAGTGGTTCCCCTTGCTACACAACCTTGCCAGCATGTGCTGTCCTTTGAGGTTTTATCTTAGCCATTCTGATGGGTGTAAGGTAGAATCTCAGAATCGTTTTGATTTGCATTTCCCTCATGACTAAAGATGGTGAACATTTCTACGTACTTCTTGGCCATTTGAGAGTCCTCTGTTGAGAATTCTCTGTTTAGCTCTGTACTCCACTTTTTAATTGGGTTATTTGGATTGTTGACGTCTAACTTCTGGAGTTCTTCATGTATTTTGGGTATTAGCCCTCTATCAGATGAAGGGTTAGTGGAGAATTTTTCCTAATCTGTAGGCTGTTGTTTTGTCCTAATTACAGTGTCCTTTGACTTACAAAAGTTCCTTAGTTTCATGAGGTCCCATTTAGTGATTCTTGACCTTAGTGCTTGAGCCATTGATTTTCTGTTCAGGAAGTCATCTCCTGTACAGAGGAGTTCAAGACTATTCTCCACTTTCTGGAGAATCTAATCTATTAGATATAGTGTATTTGGTTACACTGAGGTCTTTGACCTGTTGAACTTGAGTTTTGTGCAAGGTGATAAATATGGATCTATTTGCATTCTTCTACATGAAGACATCCAGTTAGATCAGCATCACTTGTTGAAGATGCTTTCTTTCTTCCATTGTATGGTTTTGACTTCTTGTAAAAAATCAAGTGTCTGTAGGTGTGTGGGATTATTTCTGGGTCTTCACTTTGATTCCATTGATCAGCCTATCTGTTTCTATATCAATACCATGAGGTTTTTTATTACTATTGCTCTGTAGTATAGCTTGAAGTCAGAGATGGTGCTACTTCCTGAAGTACTTTTATTGTTCAAGATCGTTTTAGCTATCCTTGGTTTGTTTGTTTGTTTGTTCTTCCATATGAAGTTGAGAATTGTTCTTTCACAATCTGAGAAGAATTGGTTTTGAATTATGATGGGAATTGAATTGAATCTGTAGATTGCTTTTGGTAAGATGGCCATTTTTACTATGTTAATTCTACTTATCAATTAATGTGGGAAATCTTTTCATCTTCTGATACCTTTCTCAATTTTTTCTTCAGAGACTTGAAGTTCTTGTCATACAGGTCTTCACTGGCTTAGAGTTACATCAAGGTATTTTATACTATGTGAGTCTATTGTAAAATGTATTATCTCCAAGACTCTTCTTTCAGCCTGTTTATCACTTGTGTAGAGGAAGGCTACTGATTTCTTTGAGTTAATTTTGTATCCAGCCACTTTGCTAATGATGTTTAACAACTGTAGGAGTTCTCTGGTAGAATTTTGGGAGTCACTTACATAAACTATCATATTATCTGTGAATAGTGATACCTTGACTTCTTCCTTTCCAATATGTATCTCTTTGATCTCCTTTGGTTGTCATATTACTCTAGCTAGAACTTCAGCTACTATATTGAAGAGTTAGGGAGAGAGTGAACAGCCTTGTCTTGTCCACAATTTTAGAGAAATTGCTTTAAGTTTCTTTCCATTTAATTTGATGTTGGCCATTGGCTTTCTGTATATTGTCTTTATTATCTTTAGGTGTGCACCTTCTATCACTGATCTCTCCAAGAATTTAACATGAAGGGGTGTTAGATTTTGTCAAATGCTTTTTTAGCATCTAATGAGATGATCATGTGGTTCTTTTCTTTCAGTTTGTTTATATGGTCGATGACATTGATGGATTTTCATATATTCAGCCACCCCTACATCCATGAGAGGAAGCCTACTTAATCATGGTGGATGATATCTTTGATATGTTTTTGGATTCAGTTTGCAGGTATTTTTGCATCAATGTTCATAAGGGAAATTGGTCTGAAATTCTCTTTCTTTGTTGAGTCTTTGTGTGGTTTAGGTATCAGGGTGACTATGGCTTTATAGAATGAATTTGGCTATGTTTCTTCTGCTTCTATTGTGTGGAATGTTTTGAGGAGTACTAACATTATCTCTTCTTTGATAATCTGGTAGAATTTTATTCTAGAACTATCTTTATCTGGCTCAGGGCTTTTCTTTTTCTTTTTGGTTGAGAGACTTTAATGGCTGCTTCTATTTCCTTATATGTTATAGGACTATCCACATAGTTTACCTGGTCTTGATTTAGCTTTGGTAATTGGTATCTGTCTAGAAAAATCATCTACTTCTTTTAGATTTCCAATTTTGTATAGTCTTTTGAAGTAAGACATAATGATTCTCTGAATTTCCTCACTATCTGTTGTTATGTTTCCCTTTTCTTTCTGATTTTGTTAATCTGGGTATTGTCTCTCTGCCTTTTAGTTAGTTTGACAAAAGGTTTGTCTATATTGTTAATTTTCTCAGGTGCCCCTGAATTTGGGGCATAGATGTTCAGAATTGAGGTGTCCTCTTGGTGAATTTTTCCTTTGAAGATTGTGAAGTGTCTGCCCATGTCATTTTCATTGCTTTCAGTTGAAAGCCCATTTTATTAGAAATTAGAATGTCTAACCCAGCTTGTTTCCTTAGTCTATTTGTATGTAAAACCTTTTTTCAGCCCTTTATAACTGATAAAATGACTATCTTTGTTGCTGAGATGTGTTTCTTATATGCAACAGAAAAAAAAATGGATTCTGTTTAGACATCCATTCTGTTACCCTGTTTCTTTTTACTGGGGAATGAAGTTCATTGATATTGAGAGATATTAATAAGCAATGATTGGTACTTTCTATTATTTTGATGGTAGTCCTGGTGGTGTGTGTGTGCATATGCGCATTTGTCTTCTGATTGTTTTAATGGTGTGAAATTATGTGTTTCTTGTGGGGTTTCATAGTGTAGTTAGCCTCATTGGGTTGGAGATTTTCCCTTCTAGTATCCTGTATATGGCTAGATTAATGGGAAAGTATTGTTTAAATTTGGTTTTGTCATGGAATATCTTGGTTTCTCCAGCCATGGCGATTGAAAGTTTTACTGAGTATAGTAATCTGTGGTCTCTTTGGATTTTCAGGACCTGACCCCAGGTTCTTCAGGTATAATTTATTTTTTAAAAGTTTTATTTATTTATTTTATGTATATGAATACACTATAGCTGTATAGATGACTGTGAGCTACCATGTGATTGCTGGGATTTGAACTCAGGACATTCAGAAGAGCAGTCAGTGCTCTTAATCGCTGAGTCATCTCATCAGCCCTCTTCTAGGTTTTAGAGTCTCAATTGAGAAATCAGTAGTTATTCTGATAGGTCTGCCTTTATATATACTTGGCCTTTTCCCTTGCAGCTTTTAAAATTCTTTATTTGTTATTTAGTGTCTTTATTATTATGTGGTGGGAGGATTTTCTTTTCTGGTCCTATCTGTTCAGTGTTCTGTCAGCTTCTTGTACATTTATAAGCATTCCTTTCTTTAGGTTAGGGATGTTCTCTTCTATGACTTTGTTGAAGATGTTTTCTAGGTCTTTGAATTGAGAATCTTCTTCTGTTCTTAGGTTTGGTCTTTTCATAATATCCCAAATTTCCAGGATGTTTTGTGTCATGAACTATTTAGATTTTTTTTATTTTCTTTGACCAAGATGCTGATTTCTTGAATTGTATCTTCTACATCTGAGATTCTCTCTTTTATTTCCTGTATTCTGCTGGTGATGCTTACATCTGTAGTTCCTGTCCTTTTTCCTAGGTTCTCCATCTCTAGAATTGCCTCAGTTTCTGTTTTCTTTGTTGCTTTTATTTCCCTTTCCAGGTCTTAGACAGTTTTATTTGTTTATATATATTTGCTTCTTTTAATTTCTCTACCTGTTTGAAAGTATTTTCTGTATTTCCTTAAGGGATTTATTCATGTCCTCTTTAAAATGCCTCTATCATCTTTATAAGAGTATATTTAAGATCCTCTTCTGCTTAAGTTATATTAGGATATCTAGGGGTTGTTGTAGCAGGATAGCTGGACGCTGGTGGTACCATATTGCCCTGGTTCTTGTTAATTGTGTTCTTACTATGTCCTTTAGGCATCTAGTTTCCCCTGGTATTGGCTGGATGAACCTGGTTGCAGCAGGACATCTTGGGAAGGTGGGTGGAACCATGGGCCAGACAATGCATTTCAGGGTATCCAATTCTGCTCGCTGTGCCTCAACCAGACCCCACTGGCAACGGATTGGTAGGGCAATATTTCAAGTTAGTAGTTCTTAGGGATTCTGCAGGCCTCCACAGGGTAGTGGTAAGCTTTTGGGACCATACAAGGGTACTCAGGACCAAAGAGTGAGCCCAGAGATAGACAGTGGAGGTCAGGTGACCATGAGCAACTAACTCACCTCTCCAAGTTGTAATTTGGGTGGGCCTGGCTATAAAGGGGTTTGGTGGGGGCAGGGTTCCAAGCTGGGTAGTTTTTGGGACCTCTGAAGGTATTCATAGGTAAGCAGGATGCTTGTAGGGTCCCGAAAGACTCCTCAAGACCCAGGAGCAAACCCAGAGCTAGACAATGGAACTCAAGTGCAACTCATCTCTGCAGGTTGTGTATTAGTCACTTAGACTCTTTTATCTGTTCCTTTTCTCACTATGACCACATGAATTATTCTCCTCTCTCTGTTTTTCACTATTTTTTGCTTTTTAATTAGTGTCTTGGTGATGGGTCTAAATGGCTGACACAGAGTCCAAGGTTTGGGCTTAAAAGCTATGATAATGCCATCACTTGGTTTGTTGATGCTGAAATGAAAGAACTGCTTTGTGAAATGGAGCCAGTGGTCCCTGACAAGTCTTATTATGTTATGCTTTGTCCACTTGTTTTTGTGATGAGAAAGATTTCACACAGTTCTGACAGCATACTGGGCCACATTGCCGGGAAGACTTTAACCCTGCCATAATCCTGGCTAGCCTTAACTTATTCTCTATAGCCAATGACTTCAAACTCCTGATCCTCCCACATCTACCTCCCAAATGCTGAAATTACAGGTTGGGATACCAATGCTTGGTATTATTTTGACAAATCTTTAAAATATGAGTCACAAACAGTTTTGGAAAATTTGACAGAATGATTTGTGCTAAATTCAACTGACTTCATGATTGTTCCTCTAAAATTCCTTTCTAGTTCTTGGTATTGATTTGATTAACACAGGATTTTCTGACTGCTAGTCTTAAAACACTTCTGTGTCCTGGTAAGAATAGGCAAGAAGCACAGTGTGGCAGAGAATTCATAGTCTGAGTCTCTGTACTTAGAAACACATTTTTTTCTGTTTCTTCATCTACAATGTGGCAACTTGTAAAAGATGAGAACTTACTTAACCAGTGAGGCAGTATGTTTCTATTTCCAGTTTTGAGCAGTTGACCTTATATTTAAAACATGTATATGCAAATATAAGGTTGATTGACTATATGTAAAATCTGGGCATATTTTAGATACTTTGAATACTCCAAATATTATAACAATCTGAATAATTCAAATATGTAGATATTTTAGATACTTTATCAGGTCACAATGCTTTATAAAATTGTCTGATGATTACAACTAAATTGTTATATAAGCTACAACTAGTAGCTTATATGTCATATGTTTTACATGAATTTAGTTACCCATATTAAATAAGATCATGATTTGCACTGAGTATATGTAACAGGCTCAAGAGACCAACATATAGCTTAACCTCAGTAACTAATCTCTGCCTGGGCTTAGAAGGCCACATGGCTCATTAACTAATTATCTGTAAGCTAACTAAACTGTAATCGATTGACCAACTCATGGGCTAAGCTGTAGCTCATTAAGTTATTATCTATTGCACTTCTGTTTTTCTCTAAATGCTGGTTGATTGCTTTAGAATCTGGATTCTTAGAACCTGTGTTAGTTTTGAGAGACACCTAATTCACAGTCTATTTTTCTGTTGGGTAAATGTAATTTACCCAATTTAATTGGTTTACAGATTGGAGAGATGGTCCAGTGATTAAGAGTCCTGGATTCTTTTCTAAAGAACCATAATTTGGGTCCCAGAACATGGTTTGGTTTTTTACAACTGCTTATAATTCCAACAAGGAAAGTTTTAAATTTTGTTATGAAGAAGATGTAGGTCATTGGTATAATAAGCACTCAGCACATACCCTGGAGTTAATTCCTTGGACCACAAACATCATCATCATCATCATCAAAACAAAACCCAGGAAGTCCCCAAAGTCTAGATGTCACCTCTAAGGTCACTGGTCTCCAATCTTGCCTAAGCATAATGTGCTATGTCTTTAACTTTGCTTGCAAAGATCTCTTCGCACCCATCTGGAAAGTGGGATGTGCACTGGAAACAGTACATTTTGCTGAAAAGCAAAGCTTGCTTGTTTTCATATCTTTTAAATAAACACATCTAGGCTGCTCTGTTTGGTTTCTATCAATGAAGGTCGATGAAGACATTTTCTGAAATCAGCAGGGTAGATACTTAGCTGGTTATTTTTCTTGGTTTCCCTTTATTTGTTTAGGGTCTTTTTTTTTTTTCTCTCCTCAAAGATGATGGTTTGTAGTCTAAAAATACACTTCTTAAGAGTCATCTTTATTTAGCTTACAAACTTCAATAAAGACATATTGTCTGTACGCAGTTTCAAACTGGTGATTCAGCATGGGGGCAAGCTGAATGAAAGAGCAAGAAATGAACCAAATCCTGTTGAGAGAGAATGGGAACTGTAATGACTCTGGTTATAAGCACAGACTCCCCACTGGCCCTTGATTGGCCATTCTGTGTGAATGAGTATTTGAAAAGAGCTGTTACCCCAGTCAAAGATGGCCTTGAGAAAATAAAAAGGAAGGACCAGATTAGATACTTGCTTGTTTGGGCAGCATTTGGCATCTTAAGTTACTCCCTGCATTGTCCTCCTCACAGAATATGCAACAAGAGAAGAGAGGAAATGGTCGGATTTTAGAGGTGCACATCAAATGTTTAATGTGCTTTGCAAATGAATAGAAACACAGGGAGATTGCCCTGCCAGGTTGGGGGTCTGAAAGGATGTGGTTTAGGGGTTCATCCAGGCAAGTTTATTACAGTGATGACTAGAATGTAAGCGGAGACTTTGCTGTGGTCACAGTAGTCACTGCAGTGTCTCAGTCACATCTTCTGAGTGTTTGTGTTTCTCACCCACTGGGTGAAATCCTCTTTGCAAGCTCAAGGCATAGATTAATTTGTAACATTTAAACTATCCATTGTCAAATGGGGGAAAAAAGGAAAGGAAAATGAGTTTGTTCTTCCAAAGATAATATTCTGAAACACCATTCCCTCAATTTATTAGTAGTTAGAGAACACTTATCCACAGTAACATACTAAACACACCAGTACTCATGACCATAGCAAAAGCAACTGTTGCCATCCACTTTTATCATATTAGGCTCTATTCCATGTTTTCTTTCCCTTTTCTTTCTTACTTTTTTGTTTTTTTCTATGGAGTGTGTGTGTGTGTGTGTGTGTGTGTGTGTATGTGTGTGTGTGGTGGATGTCTGTATGCATGTTTTTGCATGTGTTTCAGTGCAAATGAGGACCAAAGATAATGTGGCCATCATCCTTGATCTCTCTTTAATCTTATTCATGGAGGCAGGCTCCCTCAGTCAACCCTGGAGCTCTCTTTTAGGCTAGTCTTGCCAGCAATCTTCCTCTGAGTATCCCCTGGAGATTTTGAGGATAAAACTACAGACAGGACACTAGACCCACCCTGCATTTACATGGCTTCCTGAAGTCTGAACTCCATCCTTACACTTGCCCAGCCAGCTCTTCTTTAGTGCTGAGCCATCTTCCCTAGTCCTTATACTGTTGGCTTTTTTTTTTTTTAAGGACAGAGACATATGACTTTCTCCCAGTGATCCTTCCTTTGGCTTAGGCTCCTTTTTTTTCAAGCAACTAAACTGAGATTTTAAAAAGGTAACATGTCCAAGGACACAGAGGAAAATGAAATTTCCACCTATGTGAATCGGAGCTGATAAACACGTGAAAAGAAAAAAAAATGGTTTCTTCATTTAACCCGACATATCAACCTCTATGTTTTAAGATGTCCCCATCTAAATATTTTTGTTGTATGCAGTCTATAAAAATGTTTAAAAATGAACTTTTGTTTACAACTTGAGTTCAAGCATGTAGCACTGGTCCACACTAACCACTTCCAGCAAAAACTATTCTGCTTGTGTGAAGACCTACTGAATTTTAATGTTAGCTTTAGAGTGCACTGTTAGCTTCTCCAGTTTTTCAGTCAAATCAGATTCCTGACTGTGCTGCTACTTCCATCTGAGGGACTTGGGGTGGGGTCTTTACTTCTTCATTATCCTGCCCTTTAAAGTTGATTTGTGTGAGGGAGTATGCACATTATTTTAGCAGCTTAGCTCTCTCTGCCTCCTTTCTGTATCTGTGATGAGTTCATCAGTTGTATGTAGAATAAAGCGTGTACCAGGGAAGAAACAGTAACATATACCATGCCATCTATATGTAAATGGATAGTAAATAGATGCTTCTCAAGGAAAGACAGAAAATATTTATTTTCTGCTCCTGTCTTGCACAAATCAAAGCGTTGTGGACAGGGCCCTGCTTTCTTTTCTTCGGGAAAGAATGACTGTGGTGTGAATACATTTGCATAGATGTGTTTCTATATGTAAGTGCTCTTCACAGAGTCCTTTTTCATTTCTGTAAAGGTGATACATTCGCGTTACCTCTGTTGAGCAACTATGTTGTAAGATTTGGGTGGTTATTTTGCTTCTTCTGAGCTTTTTCACTGGTTAGAAGATTAGGATGTTAATTAACGAGAAATGAAAAAGAAGCAGGTGTTAGGGCTTCACTGTGACATGTTGTCACAGGCTTGGTTCCTAGCTGGACTTGCTGCTTTGTGAGGTACTGGAGACTTCAGACGCTCTGGTCTAGAGGCAGGAAGTCACTGGAGGGGTCCCTGAGGAGGCTAGACCTTGCTCTGATCCCTTCTGATCTCCTTCTGCATCCTGGCTGCCTCAAGGTGAACAACTTTGCTGATAAACCTTTTAACTATGCATACTCTGCCACAAAGAAGGAGAAAAGTGATAGAGTCAGCATCATAGACAGAAACATCTAAGTCCATGAGCTAAAATACTAACAGTTCTTTCCTCTCCTATATTATTTTTTTCCTCTGTATTAAACACAGCATCAAAACACATGAATAAATAGAAAAAAAAAACCCTGATATTTTCTAGAGACAGGAATCTTGGGATTATCATACACAAGATTGTTGGCAATATTTGATTGCAAGTCCAATAGTGATTTTTTTTTAAAGTTTATGATTCTTATTATTTCACTTAATAGTGAAGCCCAGGTGTTTCATGAGATGTCCAAATTAATCACATGTAAATCTTGATATTCAAAACTTGTCTGTGTTTGAATTTCTTCTTCTAGAAGATGGAGAAGGTAAAATGTGTCTTTTATTGAGGTCCTTTCGAGCTTTATCAAATAGCTGAGCTCCATAGGTTTGTTTCTCTTCTAATTACTAGACGAGTCGAATTTATAAAATGTGTTGAAATGCCTGTCCACACAGGGATGAGTATCAGGCTACTGTAGCCAATTCTGCTTCTTCCTCCCTTCCTCTCTCCTGCCTTTTCTCCCTTCCATCCATCCTCCCTCTCTCCCTGCCTGCCTGCCTCTCCTCCTTTTCTCCTTCCCTCCATTCCTTCCTTCCTTCCTCCCTCCCTCCCTCCCTTCCTTCCTCCCTTCCTTCCTCCCTCCCTCCCTGCCTGCTGCCTCTCCTCCTTTTCTCCTTCCCTCCATTCCTTCCTTCCTTCCTCCCTCCCTCCCTCCTTCCCTCCCTCCCTGCCTCTCTTCCTTCCTTTCTCCTTCCCTCCATCCCTTCCTTCCTTCCTTCTTTCCTTCCTTCCTTCCTTCCTTCCTTCCTTCCTTCCTTCCTTCCTTCCTCCCTCCCTCCCTCTCTGCCTGCCTGCCTCTCCTCCTTTTCTCCTTCCCTCCATCTCTTCCTTCCTTCCTTCCTTCCTTCCTTCCTTCCATGAATGTGATAGAGGTAGGAGTAACAATAGTAGACTAATGCACTGAAGAGCAAAGGGAAGAACATAAACACAAAGAGAAACGGAGGTAAGAGACTACAGGACTCTAGATGCACCGGACTGTTATCCCACATACAGGAATAGTTCAAGGGCAGGAGATAGTTTCTTCAGTAAAAATGTAATGATATTGTCTCACCTTAAATACATTCCTCCTCCCTCTTGTAATATAAGAGTTCATAGCTTTGAGTTCATTAGCGGGGATCATGGTCAAAGCTATATGGCTCAAAGCCTACTCTGTTACAAAAAGTGCAAATTCAACAGTGATAAGATTCATTTTGAAATAAATATGTAAGTATACAATTGTAGGAAGAGGGCAGGGATTGATGTTTCACTGAACTAAACCTAGAAGAGCAAAGAGTTGGGTTCAATCGACATTGTGACTCCTGCCTTTGTACTCTGCAGCCTGATTCCTACTCTCCTAAGCTCTTCCCTGAGACTACTTCTTGCACAGCATCAAGGAGACCTCTTCCAGGCTGTGGAATGCAAATGTCTCCTCATACTTCTTAGAAAACCATGAGGCAAGGACACATGCTCCATTTTCTGTCCAGTACTAGGAAATGTACATAATTTAAGGTGTAAAATAGCATGGTTGCATTCAGATATCCTGAATATCAGATCTTACACTATGATTCCTAACAGCAGCAAAATTACAGCTATGAAGTAGCAACAAAATCATCTAATGGTTGGGGATTGCCACTACATGAGGAACTGTTCTCAGGCATTAGAAAGGTTGAGAACCACTGATGTAAGGTCTGAATATTCCTCTACATCATCTACAGTTGTTATCTCCCATATTTTTAACAGATTATATTTATTTAGTAGAAGTGATTGTGCATGCATTTTTGTGGGCATCTGTGCAAGTATATGCATGTCTGTTCCTCATCCCAGCACTAAGGAAGTAAAGGCCAGAGTACCACAATTACCAGGACTGACTACTTGAACTATATATGGAGACCATGTCTCAATAAAACCACAAAAACAAATTCCAAAGAAACACTGAGTGTGAAACTCTGTACAAGTAGCTCTTGTTTTGAGAATCTTGAACTTAGAAAAGGAAAATCCTTATGTGGCTGTGTTTGACACTCCTCACAAAACCCTCTGGAAATTGCCAGGACAAGAGGTGGATAGTCTCCTCCCTCTGGCCCTGGACTTGCCCTAAAGAAAGCCCTGTTTCACTGCAGTGTACAGAATCTTGCTGGTCCTTCCTCAATCATCAGAATAGACTGGTTGATGGTCTTTGCCTCTGTAGAAATTTGTGTAAGCGAGAACTATTTTGAAATTCCTTGTTAACAGAAATCTTGCCTTGTGAAGTGGAAGCCACTTGGTGGAGAATGTCAAACTAGTTTCCGGGAAGGAGCTTTGCTGCGTTGTGTTTCATTCTGTTGCCAGAGATGCTTGCATAGGATCTCTTAGGAGCTTGGCATGCCTGTATCTTTTTATCCATCATTTCTCCCCCATGTCTTCCCTATTCCCCTTAAGGATCCTCCTCTATCTCACTAAAGATAGATTGTAGCCATTTCCTAAAGCCTGCTCCTGTCTCATAAGAGAAAATTATTCCAACTAATGATCTACTACCATGGAGATAAAAGACACCATTGAAGTGTTTCGTTTGTTTTATACGGTTCCCATTCAAAATGCCTGGAGCTTTTTTCCCCCCTGAATGTTGCCATACATCGTACAGTTTCATATTAGTGTTTAGGTGTTTTATGGTACTGAAAAGATAGCTATTTGCATGTGTGATGCACACTGTGAGGAAATTCAACATGGATTCAATTGCCTTCCTTACAGATAAACACGCCACTCTTTGAAAGATGCGACTGTGGTACGTGTGTGTGTGTGTGTGTGTGTGTGTGTGTGTGTGTGTGAATAATGTATCAATGTACTAAAGAGAGAGGAAAAAAAGCAGCCAATTTTATATTATTCATTGATTTCTGTTTTACATTTCCTGCTTTAATGCACCTACTCATGATTTAATGTGTTTCTTCTTGAGTTTTCATTGGACTTTGCTCTTCAATATGTTTTCCTATAGACATTCAATTTCCATCTCAATCCTGCCCATTTTCTTTTTCTATTTCCCGCTTATTATTATTATATATTTCCAAAGAGCCCCATTCAAGAGCTAGAAATCAAAGATCAGTTACTGAAGTAACAAATCTCTGAGGCTGGGGTAAACCTGCTCCTTAGTTCCATTTCTACTGCTTTTTAGCTGTATTGCACTGGGAAAGTGAATTAACTTCTCTGTTGCTAGCTTTCTAGTTTGCAAAGGTATGTCAGTAAGGTGGCATCTGAAATGTTAATTTTCTAAGAGTCAAAGGAGTTCTAATACAGGAAGTACTCAGGTCATTTCTTAACACATGGGCTTAGCTATGCTAGTGTCAACACCCAAGGTCTATCATGTTTCCCTTGGCCTAATTGACTAACCCTTCCTTGTATGTACAGAGATCTGTGAACACCCAAACCCCTATGTTCTTGTCTTCTCTCTCTGAGAACACATTAAACATTCTATTAACAAACATAGAGACAATATATTTATCATGCTCCTCCTCAGGTCTAGTCAGAATAAATGGCTTGGGAAATGGATTGGGAAAGCTATTTTCTTCCCACATATTCTATTGTCATTTGTGCTAACAATACTCACAGTAAAGCTGGGGAGACATAGCCCTTAGTTGTAAGTAATCATGAGGACCCAGGTGTTGTGATAAATTATGATCATGTCTTTCTAAAAGGCGTGGATATGTCTGAGACATTCATTGTAAACAGCTTTATCACTTTTTAAGCATTGCACACACTTAAACAAACTAAGGTAGCTATGACATCACCAGGAGATAAGCTCTGATGGGACAATGATTATCTATTATGCTGTCCACTGTGAAGCAAAATACCATTATGCAATGTCTCAGAGTATTTACCTACATTGTTTTAGGGATAGGCAAAGATAAGGATAAACACTTTCTTGCATTATCTCATCTGAGATTTATTTTTTTTTTGTAAGCCAATGTTTTAAAAATGGTAAGAAATAGGAATGATAATGATCACAATGTCAGTGTGGACTTTTAGTACTGAGAATATTAATAACTTTTCTTGGTGCTGTGACAAATTGCATGATCTCTTAAAGAAGGGTTAGCCTTGGCTCCTAGTGTTGTCCATCATGGTGGGGAAGGTATGGCAGCAGAAGGCTGAGGTCACACCACATCAAGACTCCCATGAAGATGAACGTTGTTATTAAGTCTGCTTTCTCCTTTATATTCACCTCGGAAATCGTTCTATGATAAAGTGGTACCCACACTTGCTGTGGGTCTTCCTTCTTCACTCAGAACTCTCTGGAAACACCCTCACAGATACACCCAGAGGTGTGTCTTCTAGGTTATTCTAAATGTAGTCAAGTTGATGATGAAAATTAGCCCTCATACTGAGAAAGTGGAGAGAGAATAGATTGTGTTATCAAATGGTCTTGGGTTTCTTTGCTCAGACCAGTAACTTCCCAGATGGATGAATGTACCATATCCTTTGAGTTTTGAGACTTTATTACAAAGATTAAACTACATGCTTATCTTTAAAACCCACAGCATAACATGCTACATATACATAGTAGAATTCCTGAAACATTAGCCACTTCCAGGCCCCACACAGAAAGGGGGCAGGATAATTATTTGTTAGCATAATATTGATTTTAATGGATGTTTCCCCAATCTGTAAGTGCCTCCCAGGAGAACCTGCAGATGTTGTTTGTTCCAGCTTCCAGTCTAAGTCCTGAGTAGAAAAGAAAGCTGCCTGAGATAGTTGTACATTTTGGGATGTCACAGCAACTTGAACAGAGGAAGGGTTGAAAGTGAGAAGGATAGAGGAACTCAAGAAAGAAGTCAACACGGAGCATCCCTAACGGCAAAAACCAGCTAGCTTGGTTAATGTTTACACAAACATCAGAGGAATGGGAAAGAGATATCAATTTGATGCTTTATGTTGGTCACCTGTGGTTTGCTTGATGAAGGCCAGACTTGGTTGGGCAGCTTTTTTTTTCAGGCGATAGCAGATGGGGTGTCTCTGCTTCATCTCCTTTCCATCCTTCTTGTATGGTGGCCACCATGGCATCTTCCTCTCAGAGCAAAAGCAAGACCTAGACAAAGAAAAAAAACATGTGGAAATACACAAGGCCTCTTAAGGTCTGCACTTGAAGCTGTTCCGTCCCCTTCTGTCTACACAGCATAGATCAAAGCAAGTACTTGGGCCCAGCTGTTACACCAAGCCTTGAGTGTCTGTTGCATTCCCTCATTCAAAGGGTCCCAGCTGTTGCAATCCAGCTTGCCCATATTAGCTAATGAAGTTCAATGAAATGGCCTGGAAACCACTGTGAAACACAACTATAAAACAAGTCAACCTTTATCCTTGCTCTAAAGTGACTTGAACACACACATGCTCAGCCTAGCACCAAGGTACGAATGCTTCGAGGTGCCCTTTGTTGTTTTCTCATCTTCTCTGATGTCTTGAATATTTAGGATGTACAGAAACTTGAGCCCTTTTCATCCATCAGTTGATGGACTCATCAAAACAGTGTAAGATGCAAAGAGCTCTCCCCTAAACTGTAAAATGAAAGGTTACTGGAAACTTTACGAATGTGGCCGAGCCATGGATTTATCTTTGCCAGAGAGATTCCACAATGTTAAATATCTGCAGTCACAAAACAGAACTGTTTTTAAGGATTACATTTCTTTACCCCCATCTCTGGTTTTTCATTCCAGTTATCAGGATTAAAGTGATGGCACATGCTGTCCATGTTCTACTACAGTAAATATAAATGCAACCTAGCCAAATTCATCATGGCTCATTGAACTACAAGTAAATGACCTCTCTCTCTCTCTCTCTCTCTCTCTCTCTCTCTCTCTCTCTCTCTCTCTCTCGTATTAGAACAAATAATTGTCATTTTCCTCAAATAGATCCTATATTTTAATTCAAGAGTGATTTTCCCCCTTTTATGTCTTCTGTTCGTTGTTCACAGTATTCACTGTGAGTGAAATGCGAATCTTCCATGTCCTTGATGCACTGATGGATTTCCCAGATAGGACTGGATTTTAGCCACCCATGTCCTATCTATGGCTGCCTTCTCTCTGTGATTGCCTTGGCTTCCCAGTTGTCTCTTCTGTGACATTAACTACCCTTGCTTTCATCACAATATGGACTTACTGTGTGTTCACAAGAAGACAGTTTGTAGAACATAATTATATTTATGTTTACATTATATTTACAATATATCAATCTGCTGAGCAAATTTTCAGGCTGTATTTCCTATACATGCCTTCAACTCTAAGTAGCATTGTGGCAACTAATAACTGATAACGCATAGTAGTAATCAAGGATTCAGCTTGCTCAAGGCTTAGAACTTAACCAAAGATGTAGAAATGTCTGCTTTATGGAAAGGATGCTAAAGTGTGATGCAGATGAGAAAAGTCAATGAAGGTTCGTTATAGCTTTGGAATCAACTGTAGAAAAAGTTAAGCTGCTCCTCTGAGCTTCTGACTAGCATTGTAGTCATCTAAGATTTTGGAAAAGCTATATCTGCACATGTGTCCAGCTTCATGTGAGGAATAAGACTTCAGTGAAGATTATTAAATGGGCAGGCCTTCCCTAGACTTCATCACCTTGGGTACCTTATACCAAAAGTGTTGACATCTCAAAGCTTGAGAAGTTGTCTATAGAGGACTCTTCTGGTGGGTATCCTTTTACCATGAACATTGTGACTTCATAGATAACCCAACAATGAATGTCTGTCTGCCTTGTGCAGGTTAATATTTATTATCAGCTTGTTAGAATCTGGAATTGCCTGGGAGCCCCGTCTCTAGACATACCTGTTGAAAGATTATCCAGATTAAATTAGCCTCTAGGAGCATTGGAGAGGATTATCTCTGGGTTGAGGTGAGAAGACCCATCCTAGAAGACAGCAGCTGTTCTCTGGGCTCTTCAAGAATCATAGGTTGGAGAAAAAGAAAAAAACAAACTGAGCATCCATATTCATCATTGCCTGCTTTCTGAATATAGATACAGTGCAATGTTCAAAACTTTCCTGTCGTGATGGACTGTATCTGCAAACTGTGGGGGGGGGCAAAATAAACTCTTTGTTTTTCTTGGGATATTTTGTCCTAATAACAGGAAAAGGAGCTAAGAAATCCCTGACATGGGGTATATAAAGGTTTCCTGTCTCTAGAGGAGGCAGCTGTTTGTGGTGTTTCAAGCTCCAAGAACATCAGCCAAATAAAGGAATTCTGAAATTAAGCATTGTGGTAATTTTCTTCACAAACATTTTTATACTATATATATTAGAAAGCTGTTAGTTGGGGGATAATTTTAAGTTTACTTAAAAGGTGCCAATTGAATATAGGAAGTTTCACTTACTTAACTTTAATATTAATATTGAACTTACCACACTTGTCAAATCTAAGCATCAATATTGTGTGATTTAGTTAGCCACTCATATTCTTTGGATTTCACCAGGTTTCTTCCCTGATCCTGTTCGGGCATATTGCGTTAATGCTTCCTTTTACCCCTCTTGGTTCTCTGATTCTTCTTGTTTGTCCTGATGTTAACAGTTTTGAAGAGTGTTGGTCAAATTTTTCTAGAGTGGCTCTTTTGGGAACTTCTCTACTGCCTTCTTGTGATTGTTTTGGGGTTATGGATTTGGAGGTGGTCTCCTTGTGTCACCTCAAAGGGAGCATGCCACAAGGTGATTTTTCAATGCTGAGGTCAATCTTTATCACTCCTAGGTTTTTACCCCACACTTCTTCCTCTTTCATATTCTGTTCTTGGGAAGCTAATGATTGAATTCAGCCACAAGCAGTGGAGAATTAAATTGTACCACAGAGGAAAGGTGCAGGGACACGTTATTTGCAACTCCTCTTTGAAGGGGATTTGTCTCTTCTCATGCATTAATTAGTTCTTATTGATTCCAATGTTTTATTCCTGGAGTTATAATAAAATACTGTCATGAATTACTCTGTTGCTCAAAATTATTTTCTAGCTTTGGTCTCTGGGAGCCCATTGAAGTTGGCTTCTCTGTCCTTTTGACATGGCTTGGTTCATTTTCTTCTGCAATCCCTTCTGATGAGATGCTCTGGGCTTCACTTATATTTCCCATCTTAGCCCCAGAATCACACATCTCTCCAAGGAGCCATAAGACCTAGTTTGAAATGTGTTCAAGAAAATAGAATGTGCCAAACATGAGATTCTATTTCACAGAATTGAGTTTATTTTAGGCTCTATTTCTGGGAAATACTTATGGCACCGGCAAATATCACATTCTGACATATACTTTGCTTTCTTGGTTCTCCTTGGCTTTCCTTATTCTCAATGTAAATTCTTTTAACTCTTTAATACATGCAGTTATCATGAGTGTTTATGCTGCTTAACAATATAATCATATACATTGTGGAAATTTGTAGAAAAATGAATACTTTAAAAAAATTTATATTATTTTTAATTATGGGTATGTGTGTCTCTTTTGGAGTATGTGTGTATGCATGGACTGCCTGTGGAGGTAAGCAGAGGGCATTGGATTTCCTGCAGGTGGAAGTTACAGGTGATTGTAAACTACCTGAAATAGTGCTGGGAACTGAATTTGGAACCGCTACAAGAGCAGTCTATAGTCTGAACTGCTGAACCATCTCTCTGGGCCTTCACAAGGTGAATGCATGGCCTTCCATGCCAAACACTGAGAAGGTAGAACACAAGGAAACACTATACTTCTCCCCTTGCGCCTATTTGTTAACAGCTTCAGATTCATGATAATTTGATTGCACATTTAGAAAGCTTCTTATTGAAAAGCTATGAATCCAGAGGTCATAATTCCAATGACTTTTGTCTTTATACAAAGTTTAATGCAAAAATAAATTAATGAACTTTAAAGATAATACTTTTTTTCCAATGAAAAACCCCACAGTTTAAGAATCTGTCACCTGTTCTTTGTCCTCTTGGCAGGTATTATTTCATTGTCACAGGGACACACTTTTGAATACATTATGTAAATAAGGGAACTGATAATTTGCTGAGAATCTTTTAGAGTAGTGAGCATTTTTTGAATATAGCCATTTGGAATTCTCAAATACTTGACATAATCACCCCCACATATGATGATTTATTTCTGAATCAGGCGCTATTTATCTGGAAATGGACTCATCTCCAGCATGTCTCCCCATTTAATTAATTTCCTGAAGATGAGACTTTATGGCATTATCATTATGATGCGGTGAAAATGCTTTCTGTTAAATTAAAAGAAGTCAAAACGCAAAGCTTAATTAGCAGAATATATTTACCAGTAAGAAATAATTAAATATGCATTAATCAATTAAAATAAATTCAGCAGCATTCTGCTCTTTTCAGAGTTGTCTCCATTCTCTTCGACGCCATTAACACATCCACCCTTTGTTTTATTTACCGTGAACCCCTGCTTTTGGCTCCCTGCCCACTTACTCTCCCTGTCATTTGTTAACTTCTTCCATTCTTGTGACCTCTTTAAACTGGTTCGTTTAAGGTTCTGGGATCAGTCTTCCTCTTATTCCATATATTCCTATGGAGAATTTATTCAGTCATGACTTTCAATGTCTTTATATTTACCATCTCTTTACAATGGGATGCTCTCAACTTCAACTTCACACATGCCTTCTCACCACAGGGTGTCTCAAAGTTTCTACCCTAGCCATATCACAATCCTCTCCATGCTTTGAAGTGGGCTCCTTTCACCAAACTTAGGAAATTATCTACAACCTATTCTAATTATAGCATCTTTATATAATTTCGTATCTGGTTCTTTCAACATTGCACTATACCTTTTAGTTCAGTCCACATTGCAGCATGCACCAGTGGTTGCTTCCTTTTTGTTGCTGATAAGAATTTCATCGAGTAGGTTGGTACTGTTTATTTGTTCATTCAGTTGATAAGTATTTAGATTCTTCTATTTGGAGGGCTATTAGCAATGATGTTACCATATACATTTGCATACAAGTCACTGTGTAGAAATAACTTTTCATTTTACTGGGGTATACTCTTATATGTAGCATTCCTAAATTATATACTAAGTAAACATTCAATTTTGTGTGTATAGAGCTATATGTGCTCATGTAGGTATATGTGCATGTGACTATAGACATACATGTTGATTCCAGAGGTCAGCTATGAGAAGTGTTGTTCTCAGACATAGTATCTTTTTAAGATATAGTATCTTGCTAGCCTCAATTTCATTTAGCATGCTGCAATGACTGGCCAGGGAACCTTAGGAATCTAAGTGTTTCCATTTTCTCAACATTGAACTTATAAGCATATGCCACCACATCCAGCTTTTTAAAAAATGTTGGTTCTGGGATTAAATATGGGTCTTCATCCTTGCAAGGCAAGCACTTTAGCCACAGGTATTTCCTGGTCTGATATTAAACATGTTATAGGGGACTACAATTTTTTTTCCAAAGGAATGAAACTCTTTCATATCTGCACCAGTAGTGTAGGAGATTTTAAATTTCTCTATATCTTTGCCAACACTTATATATGTCTGATCCCAGGCAGTTTGTATCATAAGCTCCAGATCAGCATCATTGTAATGGAAGCCATGACTAGATAAGACTTTACATACCAAGTGATGTGAGTGCCTGTGATGATGTGTTTCTGTAAGTCAAGGAGGAAAAAGAGGAGGAGGAAGAGGAGGAAGAAGAGGAGGAGGAGGAGGAGGAGGAGGAGGAGGAGGAAGAAGAAGAAGAAGAAGAAGAAGAAGAAGAAGAAGAAGAAGAAGAAGAAGAAGAAGACATAAAGAGATAAAGGGAAAATGAAACTTATTAGGCTGTAAAGGAAAACAACGACTTTCCAGAATTGTAGGCTAATTAAGTCTCTCTCATCCTGAGAGCTTTGCTGAGGAAATAAAGTGAACTTAACCTGTTTCACCAGTGCACAGTCATGGGAGCTGTAGTTACCCATAGTCACACTGTACTGTATCACACATAGGTATGCAATGACCATCATTCAGAAAAGGTAGGTATAAGACTAAATATATGGGGGCTGGAGAGATGACTCAGAAGTTAACAGTGCTAGTTTTACTTCCAGAGGATCCAAGTTCAATTCTCTTCACCTACATGATAGCTCACAACCATCTAAAACTCCAGTTCCAGGGAATCCAACACCCTCCAACACCCTCTTCGGCACTGCACACATGTAGTGCACACATATGCATGCAGAAAAAGACACCCATTTATATAAAATAAAAAGAAATAAATCTTTTTATACAGATTAAATATGTGAACTCAACAACACAAAATAACACTAAAATTAACACCAAAGACCATGGAAAAATACAGTCTATGAAGGAAGAGAACTCATCATATTTAGGAAAAGAGGAAAATATTACAATGAAATCATAGGTAATTAACATCGAGTTAGGATAAAATTTCCAGGTTGTTATTAAAACATTATAAGAAATCAACATAATAGAGTTAATTGCAATTCTTATGCATGGCACATTGGTGACATCACTGACCCCCTGTCATTGTGAGTGCAAATTACCTACTTAAATTGTCTAAGCAGCCAGTCACTAGTTACCACTTAATGAACTAATTGATGCATGTTATATTTCGAGATAATCATTAGCTTGGATTTGAATCGAGGTCAGTTTGCATCCTGTAAGAATTAATCAGGCCCTAATTAATTTCTTTTCTAACATTTGAAACTCAAATATATATCTGACGAAACATTAAGATGCTTAGCAGGTGCTGAGCCAGGCTAGGGGACCCAGGGGTCTTTATTTTCTTAGACTGACAATAAGAAACAGAGATTTTCCAGAGTTGTCAGTAGATACCATGTGCACACTGCACACTAACGGACAGTTTTGGTTTCACACTGCAGGCGGACGGGGTGAGAGAAGGCAGAAATCCATCCGGTTGCACCTAGCTCCTGGGCAGAATGCGGTTTCCATGCCCAGTTGAGGAGTGGGATGTGTGAATATAGTTTAATACATCACATTTGGCAGATTGTAATTAAAGAGATTAATATTATCTCCTTTTACCTTCATGTTGAGAAGACAACAAAATGTGATCCATGGCTTCTTTACCTCATTTCCTCTGTGATTCTCTCCCTGTCACAGTTTCCCACCTTCCCTCCCTGTAAAGCACTCGTATTGTAAGATATCACTGTAACATTTTTTTGAAGGCCACCACATTATAAAAGGCAAATGCCAATAATATATTCATAGATTTTTGTTATTAAAATCAACTGACACATTCATTAATCATGACTCTAATGTCCCATAGAAAATAATTAAAATTATAATTATTCAAGGAATTGTTACAGTATGCAGATAGTTCCATGTCCACTGAATGCCAATGTGATATTTCCAACAACCCAAATGGCATCTTTTGTAATTGTGACTTCTAATCCTCTTTAATGAGTATGTACTATGTTCTGGGGTACTGGGTTATATACATACATTGCCTGATTTAATCCCTCCCACCACATTCTGAATGGTTGCATTCATAAATAATTGAAGCAATAAGAACTTACTAAATGACTGGTATTAGGAAATACAAAAGATGGCCAAGGTCTAGGAATCCACACCTAAATGAGGACTGGGATCTATTCCTATCTCCTGGTTATATTTCAGTCATTCAGGGACTAGAATCTGTAAACTCACAACATTGACTGAGGCAGACTTATGTAGGAATCCTCAATACTGTCCAATGTATTTGTGATAGAGGACAAACTGAGACTGACTGATGTATGCATAGCCAAGTAGAACCCCACTTCCCAATTCATTTCCAGTAGTAAGAAAGAGATATCAGTGCCCTATGGCTCCATCATGTACTCTTCCTTCAAATGATGCTATACATGTATAGATGGGGTGGGAATGTCTGGTCAAGCTTTATGCATGAACATGCTGATGAGTAGTTAAAAGGGGCTTGTGTAGAGAATCAACTCTGACTTCATCTTTCTGTTTTGCTAGCACCTTCCTGGGGCATGCAGGGAGCAAAGACAGTGACGGGGAACATATCCTGTGAATTCCTCACTAAAATAAAGAATTTTAGCTGTATAGCTTCTGGTATAGTACTAGGCAGTCTCACTATTTGGGGTTAATTAGTTTGATTTTTCAGGGATTTTCTGATACAAAGAATTGCCACATTGAAAGTAGACACCAACCTTTCATCCTTTGCTTTCAACATCTGTAAGTTTGAGGCACATCCAAGATGTCCAGGACAACGTGCAAGATGTCAGGACCCTTTTCAGATTCAGGGAGCTGAAATGCTAGTTTTGGATAAAACCATGCTTACCATAAAGAAACATTAACAACAAAACCAAAAACATGGATTATTTTGACTCAGAAGTTTCACTTCTACATTTAGAGATTGATCTTTATGTCCTCCAATAATCTAGGTTGCCAAAATTCTCTTATTAGGATGTCAGCAGCACAGGATGAGTCTACCTCTTTGAGCCCCAGATTCACACATTAACTCCCATTATTGAGGACAAAGAAGTAAGCGGCTTGACAACAAATATATGACAGGCATAGAATTATATTGATTTTTTTCCTACAATCAACAAGGAAGGCTCTTATTGGGTTATCCTGTATCACCCCCATGTTGTTTGGTCTTAGCAAAGCAAACCCTCCTTTCTCTGAAACAATGGAGAGTGGGCTGTCATTGGGCTTCCTGTCCTTCAAGCCATGCTCAATTGCAGGACAGAGTGATTTGTAGTTTATAAAGTGAAAAGGTATAGACTAGCAAGGAAAAATCTGAAACAAATCTAAATGCAACATATTAATAATGTCAGAACTCTGCAAGGGTAAGAGTAACTTTGTTCACATTTTTGAAGTCACCATATGTGATATTTTCCTATTTCCAATTAAAACTGATTTTTTTTATATATATAATGAAAAGTAAAAAGAAGACTGAGAAGTTAGGCCTGGATGCTCAGAAACCCATGTGAGTGCCAAGTATGTGTGGCAGCTGCCTCTGACTCCAGCCTTGAAAGTTAAAGAAGTGGGCTTGCCAGAGCACACTGGCTAGTAAGAGTAGGAGAGCTCTGGGCTTGATTGAGAGAGTCTGCTTCAATGAATTAAAAAGTAACAATATCAAGGATGGTTCCTGACATTGACTACAGACGTTCCTATATTCATACCTACACACATGTGTTAGAACTCATACATGTGTGCCCACATACATGCAAAACATGAATATATATATATATATACATATATATATATATTACACACACACACACACACACACACACACACACACAAAACAGAAAAAGAACTAGAGCTAGACACAGGTCTATCACATGGATTTTCTCCAGAAAGCATCTAGAAATTGTTGAGACCCAAGTTTGCCTAAGATAATTCTTATGGATATATAGCTCTGGCAGCCAGAACCATAGACCCTCTTTAAAATTACTAAGGGTGGCTGTGATGGTTTGTATATGCTCGTCCCAGGGAATGGCACTATTAAAAGGTGTGGCCTTGTTGAAGGAAGTGTGTCACTGTGGGGGGGGGGGGTTCTTAGAGATCTTCCTCCTGGATGCCTGAGGATGCCCAGTCTGTTCCTGGCTTCCTTTGGATAAAGATGTAGAACCCTCAGCTCCTCATGCACCATGCCTGCCTGGATTCTGCCATGCTTCTGCCTTAATGATAATGGACTGAACCTCTGAACCTATAAGCCAGCCCCAATTAAATGTTGTCTTCTATAAAAGTTGCATTGGTCATGGTATCTGTTCACAGCAGTAAAACCTTAAATAAGACAGCGGTACATCTTGTCATTGGCTCCAGAGTATTATTTTCTTGCAAAAACTTTACTCCTGAGGCTAATTTGTTAAGTGCTAAGAAAAACGCATGGGTTTCCAGGAAAAGCAATGGAAAGTGAGCCTTGGATGCATTCATTCTAAGCTCTCTGATTATTGTTATCATACGCCTCAAACCAATTAGGTCAAAAAATATTTGAGCTGCTTTCAAAGCATGACAAAATTAGGGCCTCTAATTTGCATGGAGATATTTTTTTTTCACAGAACTGTGATGTTTCCAAGAAATTATGGCTTAATGAGAGGGTGAATAGACAGAGAAAATCATTGATATTGTGAGATTAGCATCTGGTTACATGGGTATGTTGAGGTGTCTGCAAATAATGTCCATCAGTTGTAAAATACAATGAAGAATATAAATCAAAGCTGTCTTCTTGTCTTACATAAATATCTTGTAAAAGATTGGTGTTCACTGTAGCATGCTTTCTTTAGAGCAAACTCTTTAAACATGGCACCAACAGTCACAAAGTCTTCCTTTGAGATTGTATGATTTAAAATCAATGCTTAAGGATCCACTCTTGGGCCCAAGAGGTGACTCAGCAGAGAGGCAGAGTGGGAGGGCTACTTGTCATTGCAACCTGGCAATGTGAATTTGAACCTAGGACTCACGAGGTGGAAGGAGAAAACTGACTCCCAAAAGTTGTCCACTGACCTCCATGAGTGTGCCATGTCATGGGTGTGACCATAAGCACATACTCATCATATGCACACAAAACACATACATGAGCACACAACAGTGGTGAACAGAACATAATTATAATCAACAGCTTAAGGGGCTAGAGAGATGGCTCCATAAAGGGTTTGGGGATAGGAGGAGTGATTGCCACACAAGCTTATCAACCTCTGTTTGGTACCTGGAACTCACATGGCAGAAGAAGAGTACTGACTCCTCTCTCTCTCTCTCTCTCTCTCTCTCTCTCTCTCTCTCTCTCTCTCTCTCACACACACACACACACACACACACACACACACACACACACACACACCAAACATATACACAGTAATAATAAACAAAAATGTAAATGGAAGCTTTTTAGGGGACAGAGAGATGGCTCAGTTGATAAAATATGATAACCTGAATTTGGGTCTCAGCACCATATAAAAGGCTAGGACTGTCATTAGGGCAGGTCTGACATTCCAGCACTGTAGGAGGCAGAGTCAGGAGAGGCCTGGGACTTTCCCACTGTCAATGGGGCTCCAGGTTCAGTGAAAGACACTGGTTCAAGGCAAGTGTGGCATAATGTGATACTCCTCTTGTGAAAATGAGTCAGGGAAGGAATCAGCCCTGTCCATCTTTCTTCAGAGCCCTTAAGCATCTTGGTATTTCTCCCCACCCCACCCCCGCCCCAGACAGCTAATGTTCTCCTAGAAAAACTGAGTACTCTTCACTAAAAGTGAAGGTGCATACATGACTGCTTGATTAGGAACCAAAGAATAGGGGAGCAGATGTTTAGTGGAGAGTTATGCTATGCTATAAGCTCATTATAATAAAAGAAGGGCACCTCTATTTTGGCTGATATGATTGTCAAAGATCAGCTTTAATACTCTTCTACTATTTTCTTGATATTAGTCAGATAGGAATTTTGAGGTCAGTGAGTGTTACAAGAACCACACTCCATTCTTACTCTTGACTTGTTTCTAAGCCAAACTATGTCGGGTTAAATATGCTAACTCCCTTGTCCCAATCCCTTTAAAGTATCTATTATAAAATGCAAAAGGAAAATTTCACACAGAGGTCTAAACCTTCCTCTTCTCCAGTCCCTATGGTTTATCATCTCATGTGAGTTTTGTTAGTGTTTGTGTGAAAAACCAGATATTGAGTTTCTATGAGGTTTGAAGATGTTTATTCAGTTATTTCTGTACCACTCCAGTGTCTGTGAAAGCCCAAAAGGCAAACAAACATGCCTTTCACATACAGTGGACCAAGTTTTGCTCCGGATGTGAAGTGAGATGGAATGAGTCAAATGGTTCCTTTTATTTGAAAGCTTTTATCTGCTTAATTCCCAGCACCTAAGCATCACAACTCAAGCACAGACGTACATCTCTTTTTATGCCTCTCTGATATTTCTCCTCATCATAATTTTACCCCTTGTTTTTATATTGGGATTATAGAGGCTAAAAGCAGAGTAAAGAGAAAGAGACAGTATCTCCCAATACCAGCTCGGGGACCTTTCTGCGTGTGTGTGTACTTGCGCACACACACACACACACACACACACAGAGAGAGAGAGAGAGAGAGAGAGAGAGAGAGAGAGAGAGAGAGCACTATATTTCTAAAGTAATTTTACTTTTTAAAATTATCCTTATGATACAAATGAATGAAAGATATCACAATTATTTAAGACTTGGGTATCCATTTACAGCCTCTGTCCTCGTCTACATCACAAATCCTTAAAAGGAAGGTGTTTCCTTTTCTGGAAAGGGTATGATAAACTTGTCCAGGCTAGAGAGATGGTACAGCAGTTAAGAGCAGGTGATTCTATTGCAAAGGACCCAGGCTCAGTTCCCAGCATCCACATGACAACTCACAACCATTCCAGTTCCAGGGGATCAGATCTTCTGATCTTTCCAGGTACCTACACTCATAAACACATACCCCTGCCATATACACATGCAAACACATAATTAAAAACTAAATCCTAAACAAAACAAAATAAAAACACTGTTGTTCTCAATACAACCTTTGAATACATATAAGATAATGAACATCTGAGAAAATAGAGAAAAAAGGCAAAAACCCCTTGTACTTATTGATAAGCCATAGATATTTTTTGAGATAATGTCTATCTATATAGTTTTAGCTGTCCAGAATTCTCTGCGTAGAACAGACGGTCCTGAAAGCCACAGAGATCTTCCTAGGTCCTATGCCCAGGTATTGGGATTAAAAGCATGAGCCGCCATGCTGCACGCCCCCCCATATATAGATATTTGTAATGAGATTAGCTTTCACTTTTTAACTAAGAGATTCCAATCTCTTAGGAAACATTTAAAAAGAAAAAGGCCCTTTTTTATTTTAAGAACAGAACAAGCCATTTCATCCCCCCTCTTTCAAAAGCCCCCTGTCTAATTAGTTCTGTTTGGGGCATTCTATTTTTGGAGCTATGATGAGAGCTATTTCACATCTCCAAGAAGTGATAGTGCAGAAATAACGGGATCTCTGCACCCCAGATAATTTAAAATGGAAATCCAAGTGCTGGTTCAGGGAGTGATAAAGAGAAGCCATATGCAGAGACACAGTCCCCCAGAGCCCTGGCAGACTTTTCAGAGTCTTGCAAAGCAGTGAAAGTAGAGTCTTTTCATAAAGCTGTGATCTGGACCTATTCTACCTAATTTCATTAATGGACCATGTAGAGGAAACCATGAACTCGTATGGATCAACTAGATTTTGACAGTTCCTGCTAATCCTGATGGGATGGCTTTTGATGAACTACTTCATCTGCTGGAAAGCTAATGTTTCACTTATTGTAAGTACATCCCCACAGTGAGGAGACATAAGGGCGAGCCTCTAATGGCTTCAGACGGCTTCATTACCCTGATGACTGTTCCAGAATCCTTGTCAGCAGCAATTATCAATGTCACAGTTGGCATCACCGCAGAAGATACAAGGAGACCTGAGAGGCTCCAAAATGCCACTGCTGGGGGCTGGGGGTGCTCAAGTCAGCATCGTTTAGTATCCTCCTGGATTTTCTGGGTAAAGAAATTGGAGATGTCAGGTGGGAACAGACATAAGCAGAGGGCCTTGTGAAAAGTTACAATCATATATGTTGATGGGTGTGCTCTTCTGCAGTATGCCCATGTCAGAGCTCGAAGGCCATTTTCAGTCACTGTTGTCCTGAGTTACACTCCAATGTCTTGGCAGTGTGGTACCTTATGTCTGAGCCTCTACTCAGTCTCATTACCCCTTACCAACACTTGAAGCCTAATTTCACATGCATACATACATACATACATATGTATCTGCAGATCATATAAACTTCTTATTAAATGTGTTCCAAACCTGTATTTCCTAAGTCTATTGTAAGCCATCAACTTCCTAGAGACAGGGTTCTCGTATCATTTAGTATGTAGTGAAACATTTAACAGTTGATGCTCAATAATTTTAATGCTGAATATGTAAATCAATTGTAAATATTGAAACATCAATTAAAATCTCTGAAGGTCTTGTGTCTTAGGAAGCTGAGAGCATCCTTATAACAATCCCACCATGATCTGATCTTCTGAACCAACATAGCAGGATTAAGAACAAAAAGAGACAAGATAGAGTTTTGAATAGTAACTTCTGGCTCACTATGTACAAAAAGAAGTGGTTACAAAGTATATACGAATATTAAAACCTAAGCTATCCAGAGTGTTCATAATGAATTAGACCTGACACTATTCAAAACCACATCATGTTAGCCACACATGTCTTCAGTTACACAGTGGTCTACTAGGTATGTGTTCTCTCCACTGCATACAAATTCCCCTTTCATTCTTGACCTCTGGTTCAGGAACTCAGCCCATGAAACTACTCAACTCTATATGCTGAGCTACTAAGTGAGTGGCACAGCTCTGAGCAGCACAATAAAAGGAAGGTGTTATAAGCAGAAGGATTAGTAATTGTGCTGGCTAGTTTTGTGTGTCAACTTGACACAGGCTGAAGTTATCACAGAGAAAGGAGCTTCAGTTGGGGGAATGCCTCCATGAGATCCAGCTGTGGGGCATTTTCTCAGTTAGTGATCAAGGGGGGTGGGCCCCTTGTGGGTGGTGCCACCCCTGAGCTGCTACTCTTGGGTTCTATAAGAGAGCAGGCTGAGCAAGTCAGGAGAAACAAACCAGTAAGGAACATCCCTCCATGGCCTCTGCATCAGCTCCTGCTTCCTGACCTGTTTTGAGTTCCAGTCCTGACTTCCTTTAGTGATGAACAGCAGTGTGAAAGTGTAAGCTGAATAAACCCTTTCCTCCCCAACTTGTTTCTTGGTCATGATGTTTGTGCAGGAATAGAAACCCTGACTAAGACAATAATGGATAACCAAAGAGATCTTTCTCCCATACACTGAACATAGGAGACATGGAACTGAAAATCATTGAGAGAACTGAAGGTTACATGAGGACCATGTCCTCACCCCTGCTGTGATCTAAGCAATGCTCACTAATGAACACCAAAAATTATCTCCACTGGCTCTCAGAGACAAAAGGCTAGTCCCCATACATCCCACCTCTATCCATATACTACTCTATGCATTTGTTAATAAATAGCAAGTTTATCATTTAATTGAAAAAAAAAACAAATAGGGCATGAAGACTCCAGATTTTAGAATGACTATAAATTATTTTGTGGAAGATTTTTCTCTGTCTCTCTGTGTGTATCTCTCTCGTGTGTCTCTGTCTTTCTGTCTGTCTCTCTGTGGATCTATCTCTGTGTGTCTCTGTCTCTCTGTCTCTTTCTCTTTCTTTCTGTGTCTGTCTGTGTCTGTGTCTGTGTGTGTTCTGTCTCCTTTCCTTTCTCTCTCTCTCTCTGACTTTCTCTCTCTCTCTCTCTCTCTCTCTCTCTCTCTCTCTCTCTCTCTCTGACTTTCTCTCTGTCTCTCTGTCTCTCTCTCTCTGTCTCTCTGTCTCTGTCTCTGTCTCTGTCTCTCTCTCTCTCTGTGTGTGTGTGTGTATGTGTGTGTGTGTCTTTCTGTCTCTGTGTGTATGGTGTCTGTGTGTGTGTGTTTGTGTGTGTGTGCATCTCTTTGCTTCTCTTTTAATTAGTTCCTCCTTTAGAGGACAGAGCACCATCCATCTCAGAGCTTTTTAGTCAATCTACTTCCAGAGAAATAAGAAAGCCTAGGTAGTGTTAAATCGGCTCAAGTTTAATCCCAGGCTAATATAACTGCACCAGTCGTCCTCTAAAGTTTTAATTCCCAAAGCAGCAGGGATTGGGGCTAGGTTTCTATTTCTCCAACCTGTATTTCTCCATGTGATGCTTGTGTTTGGCTCTTGATTATTTGCTTAGGAACCCTGGATTTGTGAAGCATCATTATTGATGTCTAATAGCTCACAGCCTTGAGGTTATCTTCAAAGGAATTACAATAAATTGGTGTTTATATATTTATTTATTTTCAATAAGGGCACATATAAAAATACATTCCTAGCCACACTAGAGAGGTACAAAACTGGACATAGATAAAAATATTCTATGTTTAGATAGGAATAAGTCTGAAATTCCTTGTAAAATATGAGTCCAGCAACGCAAAGCAGTTGCTTGCAAATACAGTCTTTGTTATTTGACATTTGTTTAAAGAAAGTATGCCTGCTTTTCAAAGGAGACATTTTCTGATACTAAATTTTAGTATAATCACTGGTGAGATAGATCTTATTGTGCTGGTACATTAGGAGCATCCCATTAGAGCAGCAGTTCTTAACCTGTGTGTCAGATATTTACATTACAATTCATAACACCAGCAAAATGACAGTTATGAAGTAGCAATGAGACAATATTATAATTGGGGGTCACCCCAACATGGGTAACTATTTTAAAGGGTTGCAACAGTAAGAAAGTTGAGAACTACTGCCTTTGAGAATGGGGAAGTGGATGGTGAATGATGGGAGCCAGAACAGGGGAGAGACCTGAGTTGCTTAGAAAACCTTCACATTATATATTAGTACATGTAAGTGTGTGATTGTGTGCCCATGCATGCACGTTTATACACCCATGTAGCACAGCACATGGATAGAAGTCAGAGGACAACTTGCAAGTCTATTCTCATTTTTGGTTGTGTGGATCCTGAAACTTGAACTCAGGTTATCAGGCTTGGAAGACTGAGCCACTGAGCTAGCTTGGAAATGCTGAATTCTTAAGCTTGAGATTGATGTAGGAGTGGTTGCTTAATTACAGTATAATCCCTTCTTTGCTGGCCTCACTTCTCAACCCATGGGCAATGTTGAATGTAAAGCAGTATGCCAATGTGTCAACAGGTTTAATCTAAGTAACTAAAAATAACTAATAAAGGAAAACGTGTACCCAGAAGGCTTTGCTATATAGCCTTTCTTCCATTCCCACCAAGGCTTGCACAGTGACCATCCTCTTATCTCTTTTTTTTATTTTATTTTATTTTATTTTTTTAATTTACATTCCAAATCACTTCCCCTTTCCCGTTTCCTCCCTCCCCGAAAGTCCCATAAGCCCCCTTCCCTCCCTCTTTTCTCCATTCAACCCCCTCTCATTACTCTGTCCTGGCGTTCCCCTACATCCAGTTTTTCCAGGACCAGGGGTCTCTCCTTCCATCTTCTTAGAAATCTATTGATATGCGGATTGTGTCTAGGGTATTCCGAGATTCTGGGTCAATATCCCCTTATCAGTGACTGCATACCATGTGTGTTCTTTTGTGATTGGGTTACCTCACTAAGGATGACAATTTCAAGATCTGACCATTTGCCTAGGAATTTCGTGAATTCATTGTTTTTAATTGCAGAGTAGTATTCCATTGTGTAGATATACCACATCTTCTGAATCCATTCCTCCGTTGAGGGACATCTGGGTTCTTTCCAGCTTCTGGCTATTATAAATAAGGCTGCTATGAACATAGTGGAGCATGTGTCCTTATTGCATGCAGGTAAAGTCTCTGGGTATATGCCCAGGAGTGGTATAGCCGGATCCTCCGGGAGTGTCATGCCCAGTTTTCTGAGGAACCGCCAGACTGCTTTCCAGAGTGGTTGTACACCATCCAGTGGAAAAAAGATAGCCTTTTCAACAAATGGTGCTGGCTCAGCTGGAGGTCAACATGCAGAAGAATGCAAATTGACCCATCCTTATCTCCTTGCACTAAGCTCAATTCCAAGTGGATCAAAGATCTCCACATAAAACCAGACACTCTGAAACTAATAGAAGGGAAACTAGGGAAGAACCTTGAACATATGGGCACAGGGGAGAATTTCCTGAACAGAACTCCAATAGCTTATGCTCTAAGATCAAGAATAGACAAATGGGACCTCATTAAATTACAAAGTTTTTGCAAGGCAAAAGACACTGTCAAAAAGACAAAGCGGCAACCAACTAACTGGGAAAGGATCTTTACCAACCTTACATCCGACAGAGGGCTAATATCCAATATATACAAAGAACTCAAGAAGTTAAACTCCAGAGAGGCAAGTAACCCTATTAAAAAATGGGGTACAGAGCTACACAAAGAGTTCTCACCTGAAGAATATCTAATGGCTGAGAAGCACCTAAAGAGATGTTCATCATCCTTAGTCATTAGGGAAATGCAAATCAAAACAACCCTGAGATTCCATCTCACACCAGTCAGGATGGCTAAGATCAAAAACACAGGAGACAGCAGTTGTTGGCGAGGATGTGGAGAAAGAGGAACACTCCTCCACTGCTGGTGGAATTGCAGGCTGGTACATCCTCTTATCTCTTAAGGGCTCTTGAATGATTAAGATTACAGTAACACACACATACACACACAGACATACCACAGACACACTGAGAAGGCAAATATTAGCTAATCATAGATTTGAAATCAGTGGCTTACAATGCAGGTCTTTCATTCACACACATGGGTTTCATATTCAGAGACTGGGCTTGGTACCAGTCACAAGAGGAGAGACAACACATTTGAAAAACACAAGTTCTCCCCAGCTAGGCTCCATTGTCTACTAATAAATAGAAGCCTTCTGCACAGTTAGCATTTCTTTTTTTTTATTTTCTAAGTTTTTTTATTTACATTCCAAATCATTTCCCGTTTCCTGTTTCCTCCCTCCCCGGAAGTCCCATAAGCCCCCTTCCCTCCCTCTTTTCTCCATTCAACCCCCTCTCGTTTCTCTGTCCTGGCGTTCCCCTACATCCAGTCTTTCCAGGACCAGGGGTCTCTCCTTCCATCTTCTTGGAAATCTATTGATATGCAAATTGTGTCTAGGGTATTCCTAGATTCTGGGTTAATATCCCCTTATCAGTGACTGCATACCATGTGTGTTCTTTTGTGATTGGGTTACCTCACTAAGGATGATATTTTCCAGTTCTGACCATTTGCCTAGGAATTTCGTGAATTCATTGTTTTTAATTGCAGAGTAGTATTCCATTGTGTAAATATACCACATCTTCTGAATCCATTCCTCCGTTGAGGGACATCTGGGTATTTCTATTGAAAATAAGAGCATCACTAAACAGGGCACAGTGATACAGGTTCTGTCTTAATTTAAGGAGTATCAAAACCTGCTAATGTGCTTGCTTGTGTTTTCAATTGTGTTCAGTTTCCAAAAGACCTTAGGAATGCCAGTGCACTATGGGTATTATCTTACAGGCATCAAATGTTTTCTGGTAAATAAAATACAATTTTAGAGGCTGGAAAGATGGTTCCCCAGATACAAGAGCTTGCTGCTTCCCACCCTGAGAGGATCAGAGTTCAGTTCCTGCCACTCACATGGGGTAACTCCAGAACCAAGGGATATGATGCCCTATCCTGGCCTCAATGGTCTCTTACAAGCCACACACACACACACACACACACACACACACACACACACGCACACATGCACACACACACACACACACCTTCAAATACTCCCTCTACACACAGAAATAGACATAAAAGAAAATCAAAGAATTCTTTAAAAATATCTAATTGTAAATAGCATCCTCCTCGCTCTCAGGTATATCTGATCATACTACTATTAAAAAGGAAATGAAAAAGAGGTTTCTCAGTGTCATTTGCTATGTATCTTGAACCACAGAATCTATTGTTTGGAAATAAGCCCGACCGCAACGATACAATCTGAAATGTGTGAAACCAGAGAGTGAGTTTTTGTTTCAGAACTAGTTGTTTTTTATTAAACTCCTTTCTCATATGTGGAAGGCAAAGACAAACAACTGAATCCTTAAGTAAACTACAGTTCAGCATTCTGACGTTGTATTTAATTTTGCTTTAAGGCTAGTTTTGTGTTTTTGTTTTTACTCCTGGGATAAAATTAGTCAAGAACTTGGTACTGTTTCTGTGGTTTGATGTTTGTCCTTGTTTGATTCTTTCTGCTTCCTGCTGAGGTGATATAGCTTCATTGGAGATGTTTCCCATGAGGACGAGTAAGAACCAAACGAGCTGGCAAATACATCAGAGACGTGAGGAAGGATAAAGAGTGTATTCTTTAGTGTTAGGAAAAGTTTCTTGCCAAGTATGAAGCCACAGGGATACCTCAGATAAAAACCTTAACATTTTCTTTAGCATGTTCCCGAAGTGAGAGGAGGGTCAGCCGCATGCACAGCAGGAACAAACCCTCAGATATACCATGAAACAGGCGGCTTGGCTTTGTGGCAGGTTATGTAATGGCTGTGAAAACATTCAGCACCATTCAGGGGTAGAAAGAAAATATGTTTTTGATGATACTATAAAAAAAAAGCATTGCTGGGCTATGGTTTTGATTGTTTTATTATTTATTTATGTTGAGGGTGAGATGGGGAGCAAAGACAATCTTAAGTTTTGTGGGGACATAGCAGGAAGTCTCATAATCTTACACGGGGCTTTTCTGGTGCCTCACCCATCTGGATAATCAACCTAGATCACCATGCTCGCTAGGACATTTCTTCTCAGTTTGATGGAACTTCTGACATTCTTTGAATGGTTTTTAATGTGTCTCAGTGGTACTTTGAGTTCAGTATTGTTACACTTACAGAAGAGGTACTAGAACTTTTAGCCCACTCTACTTTTGAGCATGAAACATCAAAAAAAAATGTTTAGAGTTGAACCAAAATGCTACTCAACTGTCACCCACAGAAAGGGGTGGGATTTTGTGTCTGTATTGTTCTGGTTACTGATGGCATACAATAAAGACTTCTTCAAGTGATCACAAATAGAGGACAAACATTTGTGGAGACAAATTGGAATGGGTACAAGTGCATCTACTACTATTTTCTGCTTCAGAGAGCATCTGGTATGAATCTATTCCAGGAATATCTGTCAGACAGGAGTCACGGAGGTGGTTCTTAATGTATCATACCCTAGGATCCATTATGAAAACAGCTCGAAATCGATGTGTTCCACTTCAGTGTAAGTTTTGACATCTCAATGGCTGTCTCCTGGCCACACACCATGAATAAAGTATACATTTATGTAAATTCTGGACACTTGTTCTGAGGATATAGAGTAAAAAATAAGGACATTTTAACTCACTATCTCCTGCTCCATGCACATAGCACAGAATATTTTATTTTCTGCAATTCCAAAATATGTGAAATTTCACTTTGAGAAAGTAAGCATCCCTTTCTGCAGCAACCACAGGGTGGGTCCCCTCTAATTCAATTTAATTCTGACAGGACCTTACCAAGAGGTGAAATCTGTCTCCTCAACTGGAGAACTCCTTCCCAAGACCTGGCCCCCTTCCACATTCTAGTGGCGGGTTTGCTGGAGATTCTGACCAACTATCTAGGCATTAGATCCCCTTCTAGAGGTAAAAATCATTTTCTAGAGTGGCTCATGTGACTCGGGGATAATGCTCTGCTTCCAATTACTGGATGGCTGTAAAGGATAGTTTTAATCATACAGAAGAACAAGCAAGTGAAGGAAGCACAACAGTGAAGTTTGGTAGGATCTTGGGCGCCAAGCCCCATCTCTGCAGACGTAGATTATGTCTTCCCTGGAGCTGAATGACTTCTTGCCAGTCTTTATAAGCTTACGTCCCCACTTGTTCTCTACCCTCTTTGGTTTCTCTGGAGACTTAATTGCACAGTCAGGACAGACAGATCTGATTTGGAGCTAATGGTTTCAGTGGGGGACCCAGCAAGGCCTGTCCAGATTCCTCAGAGCCTCTCTGTGCAGTATTCCTTCCTTTTTTTGGCAGGGTCCCTTCTGAAATCAGGGTCATGTGCTCTCCCATGAGATAAGACAGGTCAAGACCTGTTTTCCTGCCTGTCTCTGAGATAGGAAGGGAAGAAAAGCAGCATGTAATTTTAGTTCCTGTGAGCCAGCTTGATAAAGAGAAATTATAGAGCCTATAACCTGCCTTGGGGAGAGAAAGAAGAAGATAAAGATAAAGGAGGGCAGGAGGAGAGAGATGGAGGGAGGAAAGGAGAGAGAGAGAGAGAGAGAGAGAGAGAGAGAGAGCTTGCTTTCCAAGTTCTAAAAGCACTCTGACATTATTCTAGCCACTAAATTAATAAGAGCTATGAGAGTCAGAAACCATGAACAAAATAACTCAAGTAGTATATGTCAAAATACCATACTTCTATTCTTAGGGTCTTTTGTAAGAAAGCCTGTGGCTACAGGTTTTTCTCTTTCTGCAAGTTGAATTAGTGTCTTGTCAATTAGTAAGGTGTTATAGGACAATGTTGGCTACACTTTGCCTATATCAAAATAATATGTTGGACAAGATCAGGTGCATTCAGAGTAGGATGGCCATGGAGAAAAATATCATCTTAAAATAAGTTCTTTCTGTGTGTGTGTGTGTGTGTGTGTGTGTGTGTGTGTGAGGGGGAGAGGGTATATGTGTCAGTTCCATTTAGTTTCATACATTGTAGGGGTGAGCTCCGTACTAAAATGGGCAAAGAATATCCCATGCTTGATTCAGGCTTTTCTGTTTCATCTCTTAGATTTCAGCTGTAGAGAGTTTTATGTTTATTAATGGCTCAGATGATCAGATGTCACTTACCCATATAATCCCATATTAGTGGCTATAATCTTAATTATATGCACAGAGGTCCTTTTTTTTCCGATGTATCATAATATTCACAGGATGATCCAGGTTAGGCATGTTGACAGTTTTGGGTCATACTACAACGCAGTATTGCTAGAGCCGAAAGGTTCACCACATCTGTAGCTCCCCAATAGCAGCTTCCTAAAGCTTTGAGTCATAAGGATATTATAGTTTGAATATGAAAGAATCATATATGCCCGTGTGTTAAATACTTGGTTCTTGGATGATAGCACTATTTTGGGAATTTCTAGAAACTTTAGGATGGGAAGACTAGTTGGATAAGAGGAAGGTCACTGGGGATGAGTCTCTGAAGGTTTCACCTGGCCCCTAATCCCTTCCTAGGGACTTCTTGCCTACAGTGAGGAAAACACACCCCTCTTATTCATGCTCTGACAACTATGATGTTGTGCCTTACCATGGGACCACAATCAACATAAACAAGGGCCATGGACTGAAATCTCAGAAACCAGGAGCCAAAAGATGTCCTGGATCTTTTAAAAATTTTTTTTTCCTATCACCATTGTGCAAAAGTCATCAATATAAAGAGAAAACTAGGGGCTGGGAAGATGCTCACCTAGTGAAGTACTCTCCAGGCAAAAGTAAGGACATGAGTTCAATCCTCAGAGCAGGACACCTGATACTCTCTATGGTCTCCATGTGCATGCTCTCTCTCTCTCTCTCTCTCTCTCTGTGTGTGTGTGTGTGTGTGTGTCTCTTTCATACACACACACACACACACACACACACACACACACACACACACAGAGAGAGAGAGAGAGAGAGAGAGAGAGAGAGGATTGACTCCCAAAGCTAACCTCTGGTCACCTCCCCCCCCCCCCCCCGCACACACATACAAGCCACAAGTTAATACTTAGCTTGTCATCACTTTGGGGAGCTGGTGGACTGTAAGTAAAAGGGAACCTATTCCTATAATACATGGGACCAAATAGGCCAATCCTCTACCGAGATGGGTTATCCCTGGGACTGTAGGAATGAACACAAGTAACAGACACTCAGACTATCCTAGTAACTTTGCACTTCTGACTTACATAATGGCAGCATAGTAAGTGGAGGTTATTTCAAGCCACTAAACGCGCAGTTATTTGTCCTAGAGGGTGAATGCAGATCAGCCTCCCATGCTCACATTTCTTTCTTCCTTGTCTCTAGGGGAAGCTCTGCCACAACCAGCTGGAAGTTAAATTGTCATGGAGTTGGTATTAATCAGAGATTCTATGACGCAGATGTTCAGCCCAGCTTCCTCACATGCTCCATTAGGGAAGTCAAGAGTCCTTGGTCCTCATTGCAGTTTCCCAAGAGAGCTTCCTTTTCTTTCTGCATCTTCCATTCTGAGCTCTTCTCCAGACAAGCAGCAGCTTGCACTTAACTCTGATGTTAAGGGTCTGCTTCAAAAGAGATATAAACTAATACAGCAATATCCTCCCCTTGGCATCTATTTTTTAGAAAAAAAATTACTAAATTGCAGATAATTATTAAAGTACTAACAGTAAAAATATTTTTAATAATATGTCATGCATCTTCATATTCATAGGTACTGTATAGCTTTCATTTTCATCTTCTCAATGAAAAGTCAAGTCTGCAGGGCTAAAGTGGTGACTCAGTGACTAAGAGTGTTTGCTGCTCTTCCAGAGGACCTGAGTTCAATTCCCAGGACCCCACCTTACAGGTACAAGACTGTAATGGCAGGAATCCGATGCCATCTTCTAATCTCCCCACTTCCTTCCTCTCTCTCTCTCTCTCTCTCTCTCTCTCTCTCTCTCTCTCTCTCTCTCTCTTCCTCCCTCCCTCCCTCCCTCCATCTCTTTTTCTCTCTTGCTCTTAGTCTCTCCATCTCTCTGTCTCTCTCTGTGTCTCTCTCTCACCAACACATACACACACACACACACACACACACACACACACACACACTCATTAAATAAAAATTTACAGTTGGAAATGGCTAATGTCCACTATGTGTTCATAAAGACTGGAGACTTAAGGTTATTATGTAAGTTGATCAGAAGCTCATGTGCATTGCAAAAAATGATATTTACATCATGTCCACTTGAGTATGAAAGCCACTCCCCTAAGCAGTCCTTAGCATCCACAGTAGCCACATCTATCAAAGCCCATGGCACTATGAAAGGTGTCCCACAGGCTCATGTTTTGAAGGTGAGGATCCCAGCTCTGGTTCTATTTCAGAGAACATGGAATCTTCAGGAAATGGATACAGATGGCAAAAGTAGGTCATTAAGAGTTACACCTGTCCCTTGTTTCCACCAATCTGGACTCTTTCTGTCTGCTACCATGTCAGCAAACCTCCATTTCATACTGCCACCACTATGAATAGGGCATATGCTTTCCCCTCCATGATGTACTAAGACTCTTTGAAAATAAATTCTAAGTCACTTAGAACTGCATTTATTTATTGTGTGTGTAGGGGGGCATATATATATATATATATATATATATATATATATACATATATATATATGCATATACATGTGTGTGTGTGTGTGTGTGTGTGTGAGATTGCACGGTGTGAAGGTCAAATTACAGCTTTTGGGGAATTGGATCGCTCCTGTTGCCACGTGGGTTCCTGAAACTGAACTAGTGTCATTAGTCTTTCCTTAAAAGTGCCTTTACTTGAGCTAGCTTGCCAGCCTCTTGCTCCTTTAAATTACTCCTGACAGGTATTTTGGTCCTAGCAATATGGACACTAACGAACATGGTGTATAGGATATAGTACTGTTGAGTCAAGGAAATCATTTTCTGAAATTCTATCCCTATAGTTAATAATATATATACATATATAACATTATTATTTCATCATATGATTTTATCAGTTTCAATGAGATAGATCCCAAGGTTTAAAGACTCAGCCTTTCTCACTGCTCAATCACTCCTGACAGAGTGACAATATGTCTTAGCTGAGTATACAGACCCATCTTTCATCTCTTCCATGGATTAGTTCCTTTGCTTTGAGACCCCAGTTAGATCCCTTCTGTCTCCTCATTTTTATTTTAATCAATCGTATATCATCATAGACTATCATTAGGAATGTGTACAGTGGCTGCCTTGCCTGGCTAGTTACTGATAATTCCTGGGCTGTCTAGTCTTGCCCTGGGATATCTTCTGCTAAGCTTGAGCACAGCCTGAAGCAACATAAAAGGAGCAGCCAGGCATAGGTTCCCTGGTCCTTTGTGTGAAAACACTGTCTGCTCCTGTTGTCCCCCAAAGGCTATTCAGCAACACTAGCTTGAAGATATGGGTTAAATATTTGTATACATTATTTTGTACTTTTCTGTCCTCTCTCCCAAGAACCAGTCATGAACAGATGGCCAGATTAGTGAAGGGATCAAGAAATGAAATTATTTACTGAAGATTGTCCATTGAAAGACTGATAAGGCTGGAATAGCGATAACCTGTCCAATTTCTCCTAGCTTCAGGTTCATGGCAAGTATTAAATAGTGCTGAATAGTGGAGTTTCCTCTTTAGCCACAGGTGTGAGAAATATCACTATTTACACAGAGCATTTTAAACACTGTAGTGTATTTATTTATACACATTCTCTCCTGTGTGTGGTGTGTGTGTGGGGGGGGGGTTCATGTGTGCACACGCATCTGTGGGCATGGCATGCCATCTTTGTGGTAGACAATGGACATCTTTTGGGAACTGGTTTTCTCCTTCTACCCTGAGGGCCCGAGGGGTCAATCTCAGATTATCAAGCTTGGCAACCATGGCCTTAACTCAGTGAACTCTACACAAAGCATTTTTGTATGGAATCATCAAGACCTTTGTCAGCGTGTAGCCATTAACTAAATTGGGTTTCTTCTAGAGGGACCTATTTCCTCACACCCAGCTCCAATCCCACAAGAGAAGTTATCTAAAATGGTGGGAATAGGGTGTGATCTTCCAAAATAAAGAAAACAGAGACTATTAACAAGAAATCTACCTAAATAAGGCAATTTTCATAAAATACTAAGCATGGCACCAAACAACTATCAATGCTCCATAAATGCTAGCTCATGCTATTATTGTTTTACAGTGTCTGTCAATAGTTTAAGAAGTGATGGACCTACACATAAAACCAGACACACTGAAGCTTATAGAGGAGAAAGTAGGGAAGAGCCTTGAACACATGGGCACAGGGGAAAATTTCCTGAATGGAACACCAATAGCTTATGCTCTAAGAACAAGAATTGACAAATGGGACCTCATAAAACTTCAAAGCTTCTGTAAGGCAAAGGATACTATCAATAGGACAAAATGACAATCATTAGATTGGGAAAAGATCTTTACCAATCCTATATCCAATAGAGGGTTAATATCCAATATATATAAAGAACTCAAGAAGTTAGACTCCAGAGAGTTAAATAACCCTATTAAAAATGGGGTAGAGAGCTAAACAGGGAATTCTCAACTGAGGAAACTTGAATGGCTCTGAAGCACCTAAAGAAATGTTCAGCATCCTTAGTTATCAGGGAAATGCAAATCAAAATAACACTGAAATTCCACCTCACACCAGGCAGAATAGCTAAGATGAAAAACTCAGGGGACGGCAGATGCTGGAGGGAATGTAGGGAAAGAGGAACACTTCTCCATTGTTGGTGGGACTGCAAGCTGGTAAAACCACTCTGGAAATCAGTTTGGCGGTTCCTCAGAAAATTAGACATAGTACTACTACCTGAGGACCCAACTATACCACTCCTGGGCATATACCCAGAAGATGCTCCAACATGTAATAAGGACACATGTTCATAGCAGCCTTATTTATAATAGCCAGAAGCTGATAAGAACCCAGATGTCCTTCAACAGAGGAATGGATACAGAAATTGTGGTATATATACACAATGTAGTACTATTCAGTTATTAAAAACAATGAATTCATGAAATTCTTCGGCAAATGGATTGAACTAGAAAGTGTCATCCTGAGCAACGTAACCCAATAATAAAAGAACACACATGGTTTGCACTCACTGATAAGTGGATATTAGCCCAAAAACTCAAAATAAACAAGTTACAATTCACAGACCACAGTAAGCTCAAGAAGAAGGAAGACTGAAGTAGGAGTGCTTTGGTTCCTCTGAGAAAGGGAACAAAATACTCACAGGAGCAATTATGGAGACAAAATGTGGAGCAGAGACTGCAGGAAAGGCCACCCAGAGACTGCCTTACCTGAGGATTCACCCTATAAACAGTCACCAAACCCCGACACTGTCATGGATGACAAGAAGTGCATACTGAAAGGAGCCTGTTATGGTTGTCTCCAGAGGGGCTCTGCCAGAGCCTTATACATACAGAGGCAGAAGCTAGCAGTCAACCATTGGACTGGGCGTGGGGTTCCCAATTAGAGGAATTGGAGGGCGGACTGGAGGAGCTGAAGGAGATGGCAGCCCCATGGGAAGAACAACGATGTCGGCCACCCAGATGCCCCAGGACTCCCAGGGACTAAACCATCAACCAAGGGGTACATGTGGTTCCAGCCAAAAATGTGGCAGAGGAATGCCTTGTTGGGCCTTAGTGGGAGGAATGGTTCTTGGTCCTGTGAAGGCTCAATAGATGCCCCAACAAAAGGAAATCGGGGGGGGGGGGAGGTGGGAGTGGGTTGGGTGGAGGGACATATACTTGGAGGCAGGGGTTGAGAGGAGGGGTTTGGGGTTTTTGGGGAGGGGGGAAACTGGAAAAGGTTTTAGTGTTTGAAATGTAAATGAATATATTCAATAAAAAAATTATTAAAAAAATAGAAGTGATGGGCCATCAACACAAATGTTAAACAACATCACCGGCACATGACTTCCAAGCCCCAGGGAACAGGTTGGTCTGCCATACACAGAATACTGCTTTGGAGGCTCACCTCAGTATTTGTTGTCTTGGCAGCAAGCGGGAAATATGTTTGTCTAGTGTCATAATCATCTCTGGCTGCAACAACAAAATATGAAAGCCTATGGAGCTAATACAACAGAACTTCATATCCTCACAGTTCCAGAGGTCATTGATAATGTCATTAGTGTCTTAGGTAGGAAGCTAGCATAGTTGTAGTTTGGTGAGGGTTCCCTTCGTGCCCCAGAAGTGTTGCATTTAGCCTGCGCCACATACATATATGAGAAAGAATGCAAGTGAGCCTCTAGTCTCTCTTCCTTTGTATGTAAAGACTTTAATTTCACCGCAAAAACCCTGATATCATAATCTAATCTTTCATATATATCCATGGCCCAATCCCTAAATATACTTGTCATTAAGACTTAGAGTTTCAACATATGAATTTTAGGAGATACACACATCCAGTCCATAACAAGAGAATTTTAGTTGTCATCCTATTAGAAGCATGTGGAATAGAGATAAAAGTCCCTTCCCCAGGATCTTTGTGACAACTCTGTAAGGTGACTCATGATGTGGTCTGGAGGTTACTCACCCACAGTGAGAGTTGGAGAGGTATTAGGCTCCCTTCCTTCTTTTGCCTATTGAACATTATATCCTTGGACCGATTCACCCTGGGATGAGTCAACTGGGCCATCCATTCCCCTGCCCTTGTCCTCAGATTCCATCTCGGTAAGGAGTTTTCAGGGCAGTGAGTCTAAACTTCACTTCTACTGCATGTTGTGTTACTATTAAATTGTAGGCTTTTCCATTACTTGATGTTTTACTTAGTATTTCAGTAAGAAGAAAATTATTAAATCTAATTAAAGCTCTGAAAAAATGTACATAGGACTAGATTTGAGCATCCTATGATTTATCATAAATTATCAAATAGACATTCTAATACTTCCTACAGCTCTTCTGATAATTTTCACTAGAAAGGTCACATACAGTTTAGTGCTGTCTAATTTCAGAAAATAACTAGCTACAAATTAAATTGAAAGTATTGCTAAAAATTGGATAATTTCAGCAAATGATTACATTATGTTCTGTAATAGTGCTAGCTTTGCCTTATTTTGAAAATAATTTAATTGTTTAAAATATTTTCAGTTACCAATTACCTAAGGATGAAATAAAGGCAGAAAGAGCAAAGGATAAGGTGCTCAGAACACTGAACTGGAAAAAGAGCTCTTACTAATGCTCTTAAGTTTGGGTAAACAATGTAAAATGGAGTTTCTGACAGACAACTCCACTCTTGTGAGTATCAGCCATATGTCTTTATCGATGATAACCTTGGAAGCATGCACTCAAGACTAAAAATTAGCAAGTATCAGGTTAAGATCTCAAAGCGAACCTTGAATTGGGGAAAAGAAACAGCCAAGAAACAAAAGAATCAGTTGTCTGATTAACATCTTCGGAGGTTTCTATTTTCTGTAGCAATACTCCTTGGATACCCAGGCATTAAGCTGGCAAATTAATGGAGGAGGGTGGTGAATGTATCTTTTTAGTTTTGCTCCATATAATTTTCAACTACTAAAATCTTCTAAAAGTATCTACCCAAGCATGGCTGGTGGGGGAAAAAAAAGTGAAAAGCTAAATAAAAAACACATTATGCAGCAGGACTCATTTGAATGATTTATTTTAAAACGTTACTGAAGAGAAGAAAGAAAAAAATCTTTAGTACGCAGAATCTATCTCTGAAATCCTTTGGGGAGATACAAATTTATTTTGCTCACATAATCCAGGCAATAAAATTATGGCATAATCATGGAAACGTTTTGTAAAATAATGCCTATGACTTGAGCAATGCAAATCACAAGGCAATTTCCAGATATCCATATTATTTGCATATTTAGAACAGGGCCACCTCTAGAAATCATTTATGGAAGGACTAAGATATGTGTGCCAAGAAAGTAATGACACTAAGAGTTATTAAGAGATTGTTCTGCCTTTCTTACCATATATAATCCTGACAACTATGCTGCTCCACACGGAGCTCTTCTCATTTCCAGCACCCAACATGATGATTGTCCCTGGAAACAGACATGAGAAACACCTGCCTTTTCTTGCTCTCTGTCCAGGTAACAATGACTAGGAAGTAGTGGTTCCATCAGTAGGAAAAGAAGTATTACAGTAATGAAAACATGCTCAGATTTACATATTAAAAGAGATGGTAAACATGCAAAATTAGTAAAACCAACAAACCATCTAGAAAAGCTCAATTGTCATGAATTGTAGGCTTTCAAGAATTGTAGGGTTATGTGTTTAGTTTACAATTACTGTTATCATCTTATTATAAATACAACCACTTAAGCAATAAAAAATGAATTATTTTAGAGGTCTAAACAGCTGATATAGTCTTACCGCGCTAGCATCAATGAGCTGTAGTACTGGCAACCAAGAAGAATTTCCCAGCATAGATTGCCTTGCCTTTTCGTGTTCAGGAATCTCCTAGCATAGCTTGCAAGGCTTCTTGCCCATCTTTTGTTCTCAGACCAGCAAATGCTTGGCTTGGATCTCTCACTTTTGACCCATAGTTGGCTATAGCTCCTGTTCTGTAGTCCACCCCTTTCTCCTTTTCCTTCTGAGAACCATTCTGTTTACTGTGTGTCTTTCTGGGTAGTCCAAGGTACTCCCCCCATTTTGTGAGCCTTACCCACATTTTCTGTCTCTTCTGCCATGTAGATAACATTTAACAACTGTGAAGATTAGAAAGCAGAACTATTTGGAGGCCCATTATACTACCAATCATGGGCAGTTATGCTATTTATCAACCTAAGTGGAAAAAAGAAGGCTACTGAATATAACGTAGCCACTGATTTTTTTTTTAAACAAGAAAGTTTCTATTAAACCCAGGTATCCATCATTGGGCGAGTTTTACCAGACTTTTGTAAGGTAAAATTTTCATTTGCAAATGGCATCAATTTTACAAAGTAGATGTGTTTTGATCGGTACGCACTCATGACTGACCACAGCAGTCAAGACAAAGAATTTTTCAATCACCCTAAAATCAAGTGCCCATGAAATTTATGCTTTTTGTAATTCCTTTTCATTTTAGAAACTTCTTAAATGGTATTTAACTGATCTACCATTATAGATTTTAAGAAATGTGTGTTTAGAGGTCAGGTGGGGTGGAGGTGGGGACATCCACATAGAGACACGGGGGAGGGGAGGAGGTATGGAATGTGGAACAGTTGGAGGGTGGACAGGGGTGGTGAGGTAGGGAATAAAATATGGAGTATATAAAAATAATTCACTAATAAAAAAAAGAAAAAGAAAGAAATGTGTGTCTACCTCTTTCCTTGAACACCCTTTGTAGATCTTGTCTGCATTATTTGTATCCATTCCACACAAATAATTTAGCTAACAAATACATCATTTTATCTCTCTGGATTCCATGGATATGCCATCCCCTCTTACTTTAATTTTCTAATACATGCACATGTTCATAAGATTTCTGCATACAGTTTTCTATAAATGTATTTAAATTTCCTCAAGGGATAAAAATATTAAATTCCAAAATACCAGTGACCTACAATTATTTGGTAAATTCCCTTGGTTAGTCTTTTCCTAAAATGAGCCATTGTTATCTAGATTTTTTTATAGTACTGGGTTGAGCCTGGGGCTTTATGCATGGTATAGAAGTTATCTACCAATGAGATACATCCCCAATCCAGTATCTATTTCTCAGGAAGATATTTCAGCGTATATCTGAAAACTCTGAAATAGAATTGTTGCTAATACAATATCTTTTTCATGGGATTCCTGCATGCTTACTTTTATTTATAAGGCATGTTGATAAAATTAGCCACAAGTTCCTACTTTTAAGAATATATTTCCAGACAGATCTTAACTAATATCTTAAAGAGACAACTAGTTTTGTGGGTGTTATTTTTTCTAAATCTAACATATTATCCATAAAACTGTCTCAGACATATAATGGTGAACAAAGCCCTAGAAACTAAGCATTAGATCAAGTTAAAATGGCACTTTGAGCATCAGCAGCCAACATAACTCTAAACAAGTTGACAAACACAAATAGAAACATTTTGTTTGGAATGTTAGTGAAGGGCTGGAGGAGAAAAGAGGTAGATCAGAAGTCCTATGTTCCAGTGGATGGCCTGGAGGCTTTACCAATGGCTTGAGACTGCACAATCTACATGGGTCCTTTCCTGTCACTTTCCTGGCACAGGAGAATGATCCTAGATTAACCAGGAGAATGAACAGGTAGAAGTCTGTTGTCTGCCTGGATACCACAGCTCAATAGAAACTAATAAAAGAGACAAAACTAATGTAAATGAGACCGACAGAAGTTCTGATGGAGAGAAACAGTTGATCACCACAGACACACAGGATGATGGTGATGGTCTCAAATGGAAATGAGTAGTGTATGTTAAACAGCTCACTGTCAACAGAAGGAGCCATCTGCTATGCACATCAATTATTAGCAGGGGTAACGACTTCACACTTGGGGAAAGCAGAGTCAAATTTTGATCATATTTATGCAGCAAACTTAGGGAGAATATGCCAAACGCTGTTTCTTCCCAAATCTTCATTCACATAAAAATCACTTACAAAAGTAAGCAGAGTGGCTTAACTATATATACACAAACCAGTAATAAGTTTTGAGTAATTATTTTATAACCTTATATGCATAATGTTGTCATTTGAAGGAATGGCCACCATAGTCCCATGTGTTTGAATGCTTGGTCCGCAAGGAGTGTCACTATTAGAAGCTATAGCCTTGCTGGAATGGGTGTGGCCTTGTTGGAGTAAGTGTGGCCTTGCTGGAGGAAGTATGCCACTGTAAGGGCCGGCTTTGAGGTCTCAGAAGTCCAAATCAGTTGCATTCTGCTGCCTGCAGATCAAGATGTAGAATTCTCAGCTCCTTGACAGCCTCATGTTTGTCATGGTTCTCACCCTGATAATAGACTAAACCTCTGAAATTTTAAGCTAGACCCAATTAAATGTTTCCCTTTATAAGAGTTGGTGTGGTCATGGTGTCTCTTCCCAGCAATAGAAACCCAAACTAAGGCACCTGATAAAGATGATTTTATGGTTAAAACTACCTAGAATGTGTCTTTAAAAGAATGCAACTTAAAGAAACTGGTTTTCGATACCGAATAGCCAAGGGGTTGAATTTTGCTGGCCTCAGCATTAGCTATGTAAACAGAACATGCTGCCTAATTGCTGTAGTTAAAACCTTTGTCATGTGTGAAATGGAAATGACATTGGTCTCACTAGATCCTTATGAAGATTAAATGCGTTCTTAGTTTTAAAACCTGTTTAAATGCCTTGCACCAGCTTTCCCATCAGGGACTCCTTTTCCTCTTCATCACCTTAAGACATTCTTTGGGAGAAGATAACAAGTATTAGGTGTATATTTTCAACTCTAGTAAAGAAACAAATGAAACAAAAGAGTCAATGAGTTCCACCAAAGCCAGAGGAGTCAGGGATATTGTGTTGATGTAACTGTGGATAAGAGAACACACGTTTGTTCTGTGGGGAAGAGAACTATGGTCTTACTAGGAAAAAGCTGCTTAAGCAGAACTTTGACTAACATGGAAGATCCTCCTTCCATAGCAGGGGTAAAGGCACAGATCTAGATAATTCTGTCCTAGCACAGCAGTGGACGTCGAGGCACTGTGAAGATTTAAAGCTGTCATCCCAAGGAGACTGGAAGAGAATATAGTCCTACCAAGATTCAAAGGACATATCCCCTGGTAAGATTCAGTCTTCTGGCTGCTTGAATTTCTTTTGATGTCCAGTATTGTTTTTGCTGTAAAAGAGAAGAGTCTAGAAATAGCTTTTGTCCTGTATTTTTGTTTTCGTGTGCTATGCAGGTCTTGAATGTGGGGTCTTGAACTTACTTAACAATGATACTCCCACCAAGCCTCGCCCCGAGTTCTCCCTTCTGATCATGGTAGTAAGCTGAACAGACAGCACATGGCTTATTTATTATAGATCTACAGCCACAATTTAAACATCATAAAACAATGTCTCCGAAAATCCTTTGCTAAGCATAAAATTATTACAAATAAATACAGTTTAAGCACTTTAATGTTTTTTTAATCACCACCATTATAAATGACACTTTTTAAATCACAAGGGCAGGCTTAACAACAGGCAATCTGAGATCAGGAAGGAGTTTATGGACACCTATCCCACCTTACTGAACTATTGATAGTTGATATGTGAGTTCTAAGGAAGGGATAGTCATTGTTTTAATTTGTATACCCACCAGGCTCCAATGGATAATGTCAAACTTATACCCACACAGATGGTTAAAATCAGAGGGTCACAAACAGAGCAACAGCAAGGATGAACAAGGGAAGGTGGTCTGCTGGGAAGAGTTGAGAATTACAATGTTGAAAGGAGATAAGAACAAATGGTTGTTAATGTAAACAGAATTCATTATGCACATGCGTGAGATTGTCAAGGAACAAGTTTAATCAATAAAAAAATAAAAATGACAATGTCTGAATGCAAATTTCAGTTATTGATTCATCTTATTTTTTATGGAATAAAGAAAGTCCTTTGTCATCATTTGATGAGCATGTTTACCATTGGTGGTTTATCATGTTGGCATCATGATTTAGGAGGATTTTAGTCTTTCATTCTTAAATGTGCTCAGCAATGTTCCTCAGAGTCCTCTGGGCAATCACAAAGTATGCTGCAGTTGCATGAAGGAAAAACAAGCAAAGCTATTAGTGTTCAGAGCTGTTGGCCACGTACATCTTTCACACACCAGTGAAAGAATAGATTTCTTAGCACTGGAAAGGACAAGATTACTTGAAAGTTATAGATTTATGATTAAATTAAAACTTCAAATTTCTCTGAAAACTTGTGTAATGAAAGGATTTTGCAAATGCAGGATCTTCATGCATTAAGAATAACTTTTATTTTCTTTTCCCCGTTGCTCTTTATACTGACCCTATTCTAGAACATTCTGTGGTATTGAGTTTTGAAATGGCAGTAAATGAACGAGCACCTCAAAAATCAATTCAATCAATTTCCATTCATGCAAATGCATTAACTTTTACACGGGTGGGTGTTCTTCCTTCCAAGTGGATTAGAGTCAGACTGAAGACCAATTTGGTAGAGTCTGCCCAGTATTACTTTCCACCCTTCACACATCCTCACCTCAAAAATATCCCAGAACCACCTGAGCCCATAATCTCTCTTGTAATTTGCTTACTTAAAATTTGTAATCATAACATTGCTAACATGAATTATAATAATGATAAACTCTAAATACTAATAATGAAAATATATGTTATTCAACAAGAGAAGATAAAATGTAGCATGTTTGGGACTGGGGAGATAATTCAATCTGTAAAGGGTATGAAACTATGAGGACCTGAGTTCAGCTCACCTATGTTAATGTAAAAGTCCATAACTCTAGGTCTGGGAGAGACGGAGATGGATAGAGTCCTAGAGTTCCAGACCAGTCTGTCTGGCCACTCATTGGGCTCAGGGTTTAGTGATAGACCTTGTCTCAAGATGTAACATGAAAGGCCGTATTAAAAGACATCCAGTGTAACCTCTGACTTACACACACACACACACACACACACACACACACACACGAGAGAGAGAGAGAGAGAGAGAGAGAGAGAGAGAGTCAGAGACAATGACAGAGAGACAGAGACAGAGAGATTTCTTTTAGAGGTACACTTCTTATATATAACTATATTTCCATCAGGAGACTCTCAGTTTATTTTTTATAATGGGTTAAGACTCTGAAAAGTTACTGAATATCTTTTATATTCATTCATTATTATATTCTAATCACCTCAAATTTTTCTATCCAAGCTATTTCTGCTAAGCAGCAAACCTGCTTATTGAATCAGTTTCCTCATTAACTCAGCCAAGGGTTTCCATAGTCACCTCCATGTCAACATCTTGTTCCATTTGTTTTCTCCTTTAGGGGAATGACCCTGATTTAATCATTTAATTAGTGACATTAACACTTACCTTGTCAGGTAATTTCAACCTCTTGGAGGTACCTGAACATTTCTTACCTCATTGTATCCAGACCTATTCTACACCCTTACATTTGATGGATCGCAAGACTAGTGCATTCTAACTCTCTATAGACTTCTTATGTCTCTTCTTTTCCATTCACACTGCAGCTGCCTAAGTCTGTATCTCCACCGCTTCTTGCCTGGACCACTCAGTGAAGTTCTAACAGATCCCTGTGTCATTAGCTCTGTCCCCTTGTCACTTTTCTTCATATAGTTTCACTGTAATCCTGGAAAATGAGTATCTAGTCATGTCACATCATCTTCATTCACTCTTGGCTTAAAAGTCTTTGACTGAGGTTAAAGAGATAGCTCAGTAATTAAAATCACTTGCTGCACTTGCATAAGAGCAAGGCTCAGTTCCCAGCACCCCTATCAGGCTGTTTATTACCATCTGTAACTCCAGTTCCAGAAGATCAGATGCCTTCTTCTAACCTCTAAGCGTACTGCACTGGCATCTCATACAGATATACACATTAACTAAACATAATTAAAGTCTTTGAAAGCCCTTGATAGCTTTCTTTCAGATTTCATGGAAAGTTCTTCAGGACAAAATAAAGACTGTACTAATAAATTTTGACAGAAAGGAAGAGGCCAATGAATCAGATTTTTCTATATACAAAATGCTAAAATTTCATGGAGTTAGGTTGATTCTTGAAATTGTACCATCATGGATGGAATTCCCCTTCTTCCTATTCATAACATCAAGGCTTACCTGTCTTTCTACTACTATAGAGTGTTTAGTGTTTTCATCTCTTTGGTTCCCAGATTGTTATATACCACAGAGAATGAAGTGGGTCACTGAATCTAAATATAATTTACTTTTGAAACTGCCAATTCCCAGGGATATTGTGGAGTCAGTATTTTGGGTCTCAAGGCTAATGGTTTGGAGAGCATATATGTAGGTTTTAAAGAGGACCTCAGACCCACATTGAGATGTACATCACATCTTTTCTATCCAGGCATCATACATTATAACAACCAAGATTAGCATCATAAAGAAGACAGAATAATATGAAGACATTTATTGCTTGTCTTTTGAGAATGCTTATCTCCTGACATTTCAAACTGTGTGCATGACACTACCAAGTCAGCCTGGACCCTCAGACTATTCCAACATATATACTCATGAAACTCAAATGTATCTGACTCTCTACTCACACTGCATCAGTAAGCAAGAGCCTGGAGTCCACAGTGTCAATGTGCATTTCAGAAAGAAGAGAAGATCCAGTAAAAGTCTATGTTGTTTCTAACTGTCAGAATTTGTAGCTTTCCTCCTAATTCATGAGCTAGGTGCTATTAATAGTTCTATGGTAAAGTTGTGAAAACAGAGGCTTATAACATATAACTAACTTGGAACAAAATCTTAGAAGTAGTCATTGGCAAATCTTAGATATAGATCTGGCCAGCCTGTGTATAGGAACTCTGTTCTTACTTCCTATGCTTTGATAGTGTTCACTAAATCAAGCTGTCCTGTATTTAAATCTACTATAACTAGGCAAGGATCAATGCTAGCATCAGATCAAACTCATTACCATCCTGGTGATCAAAATAATCCTAAACACACTTATTTTTATTGTATTTTTAATGTGGCTTGATTTTTAAGAGACAGTGATCAAAACTCAGCCAATAAATTCAGCATCTATAGAGAATAAGTGTATGTTATATGCACATATAGGTCAAAGTTTCTCAGTATTAGCCCTACTGATGTGATTCTGTTATAGAAAGAGAAGCTTATAAGTGTAAATAATCAGAAGAAAATAGCAGACATAATATTTGACAGGGCCTGAATGTGGCTCAAGACTGTTTGTTTGTATATAGGACCTCAGGTCTTATCAACTGCTTTAGTGATATGTGCTGGATCAAATTGTCATATGTCTACCTACAGCTTCCATGTTTAAATTCCCTACTCTGATTGATGTATATCTAGCCTGACCTAGGATATTCCCTGAAATGCATATTCTGAGGTGGGGCTGGGTATGTAATCTACTGGAGTGAGTTTCTTATATACATACTCATGGTACAGGAAAAGCAGATGAACAGGGGAATTGTGAGAGATTGTAAAGCTATTTCATGGCTTTTCCTACAAAAATATGAATATCCATTTACTCCAGAGAGGACAAAGAAATAATCCAAGTAAATTATTCTATCTAAGTTGAGCTTAGTAAGCTAGTGAGTTTACTGCAGTTACTTGAAGGATTATGAATGAGGGGTTCCCTAAAGAAGCATCTGTGGTTCAAAGACATGTGTTGAATACCAAGAGCCACCCCATCATGGATGATGACTTATGAAGGCTGTATCCCTACAGTTTTCAGAATGAGTGAAAGGCAACTTGGCTGGTCCTAGAATCTCCTCTCCTAGTAATTATTATTGATTATATAACTTCTGAGGGGACTCTATGCATCTTCTTAGTTCCAGGGGCTTCCTGAAATTTTTGAGTTTTATTTATTTTTTTCGCCCTTTTGGGAATGTTTTCTTTCTGAGGAAATTTTCAAGAAAAATCTCAGCTAGTCCTACTAGACTGGAAGACAGATGGCCCTTCAGAGTGAGCCTTCCTTGAATCTGTGGTGGAGTTTTTCTAGAAAATCTTGTACAAATGCCTAGATAGGAACTATTCACAGAAAAAAAAATATCATGTGGGTAAGGCAGCTCTTTCCAGACTGTAGCAATGTTTAGAGAGAGCCTTGGCTGAAAGCCATCAACTCAAAGGTCAAGTTCAATAAAATTGTTCTCTCAGAGTTTTCTGTGGTCACCAGAAAAAGAGAAAAACATGCTATTTGTACAAAACACTAGGCCAAGGGAAATGGCCGATTGGAGTGACAGGAGATGAAACAGTCCTATTTGACTTCTCTGCTACTGATCTGACCTTAAAAACATCACAGCAAACCTTAGCCAGGTCACATCACTGCCCATTCATGCTTATGAGCCTGACGTGGAGTTTGGGGGAGCTATGGAATCTACCATTATGAAGGATTATATATCTAGGACTCTGACTGAGGAAGCATCTTCCAATGTAAAGTTTCCTTCTAAAGCTGAGAAGGCTGATCTTAGCTATACAGGCTGAAGGTCTACCTGCCATCTGTAGATTCTGACATGAAGAACTTTAACTGAACATCAGTTCAAAGACATGGATATTAATGAGCTGGAGGTAAATCTATCAAAATTGATATTTTTAAAAAAGAACATTGCAGATTTTCCCTCTATCATTGACTTGGTAAATGGCACATGATGTTTCCATCATGTAGCCCCATTATCTTTAACAGAACTCTCAGTTGTCCTCAGGATGGCCTTCCTTCTGTAATTCTTCAGAAGTATAATTGTCTTCCTGGAGAACACAGGGCTCTCTTGTCAGTTAATTTGATTTCATTTTGTTATTTGAACACTATTGTCCTCACTTTTAGCAGACCTAACTATAGAACCTCCTTGTCGATCAATAGGAACTCTTTAATGATGACTTGGTCTCCAATATTTTCCTACTATAATAACAAGAGACCCCCTCATTGGAGACTGTTTAGGATACTGATAGGAATCACGGATTAGTTCTAAGCCTTCCTTTAAAAAATATACAGAATCAGGGCCAGGATTATGAATGCACAAGGCTCATGGAGACAGCCAAATTTCTCAGTCATTTACTTGCCTAAAAGAGAATTTGCTATTTAGAAATGTACAACCTGTTTTCAATATATTCCACTGGCATCTTAGTGGAGATGTCAAAGTTGAGACAATAATTCCATCTGGAAATAGTGACACTGTGCTTTTTAGTTCTAGCTGGCAATTTCACACAACCTAAAATCACCTGGGAAGAGAGCTTCACTTGAAGAATTGAAACAAGACCAAGTTGGTGTACAGGTGTGTCTCTCCAATTACATTGTTAATTGATGTAGGAAGACCCAGATAAATGTGGGTGATATCATTCTCTAGGCTGAGCTTTAGACTATATAAGAGTGAACAAAGAAATCTGAGCATAATCATTAGCAAGCAAACCAGTATCATGGGTACATTCTTTTCTCCCTCCTCTTAAATATGGATATAAAGTGACCTATTTCAAGTTCTTGCCTAATGTCCTTGCTATCATGGGCTATAACCTGGAATTGTAGCCAAAATAAACCCTTAAATTGCTTTTTGGGTGTTTTATCATGGCAGAAATGAAACCCGAAAAAAAAAATCACCTACTTGCTGTTGGATCACCGCAAGGATGGTATCTGTTATATAGCTTTCCAGAACCCAGTGATCTGCAGAAGACTCCTTACTCCTTAATCTCCAACTCCAGCAGAACCTACAGATGTTGGACATGCATAGCTTGATGCCATGTGGAAAGAAAAGTAGAGAAAGCAACTGAGACAAACACATTTTCCTGAGATCTCAGATGACAGCGCTCATGAGCCTCTGTCTTTATTTGGACACTAGGAAACCTCATCAACTTTGTGCTAAAGGTTTAGGGCATCCATAACAGCCCTCTACCATGCACCAATATATCCAGAATCTTTCTGGCCTCTAGAGAAGCAAACCACAAAGAAAGATATAATTCTAGTTAAATGCTTAATTTGCTTGTTCAGAATTTTTGCCACCCAAAAGTCAATTTTTAGCAAGTCAACATACTGTATATTGCCACCTAAATGTAGTTATTACTATTGTAATTATTAATAATTCTTATCTCAATTTTCACTTTTTCCAAATGGAAAACCTGCTCATTTTGTTACCTGATTCTTGCCTTGCTTATGTAAAAAAAAAAATTAGCTTAAGTTCTATTATTTTTCAAAATTTCTAGACAAATTATTAATTTATAATATAGGTTGACTTGGAATAATGTAGCCAGGGATAATTCCAACTCCCAATCCTCTTGTCAACCCTCTAAATGCTGGGATAGCAGGCGTGCACAACTGCCCCCAGCGAAAGTTATGTTGTTTGTTTGTTTGCTTGCTTGTTGCTTGTTAGTGGTTTCTGACCTCCAAGTTTTGTGTACTATTTACTGATTTATCTACCTCCTTAGCCCCAAATTAACATTCTCAAATAAAAGAGTTTAGAGATAAGGATCCCAAACTTTTTAAAGGAAATAACATTTTTTTTTCTAAAAGGAAGAGACCTGAACTGAGCTGCTCTATCCCTGCACATATTTAGCAGAAGTGCAGCTTGGTCTTCATGTGAGCCTCCCAACAACTGGAGCAGGGGATATCCATGAGTCTGTTGCCTGTCTATGTATCCCATCCCTTAACTGTGTTGCTTTGTCTAGTCTCAGTGGAAGAGGATGTGCCTAGTCCTGCAGTGACTTGATATGCCATGGTGGGTTAGTATCCAGTGGGAACCTACTCAGAGGAGAAGAATGAGGGGAGGGGTTATGCAATGGAAGGCCTGGGCAGAGAGAGGGGCTGCAATCAGGTTGTGAAGTGAATGGATAAATGAATTAATACATAGTTTGTAAGCTGCATGGACACCCGGATTCGTTGGTCTGGGTATTTCTGAGAGCATTTGATTTCACTAAGTTTACCTTTAGAAGTTGAACACTTGAAAACTATAGTGGATAAGAAGGACAGCGATTCAGTCACTGTTTTTTTACTAACTCCTGATATTTTCATTGTGTTTCATTAATAGCTGTTTCATTGATAGAAACAGTTCTATTTTGTGTAAAAACGACTATTCTGTGCCTTAAAGGGAAGATATTTAAGAATGCTATTTGTTCTCGGTCACAATACACCCTTTTTTGGTTATTTTATTCATTTACATTTCAAGTGTTGTCCCCCTTCCTGGTCTCCCCTCAGCAAACCCCCATTCCATCCCCAGCCCCTTTGCCTCTAAGAGGATGCTCCACACAGTGGGGAAGCACAATATGCTTTTTCTAGGATGGTATAAACTGCCCTTTCTGTGTATGGAGTAGAACAAGACAAATGGCTTTAGTGTGTAATTTATCTCTTCAGCCCATGTCCTCAGCAGAGACTGTGTTGGTGATCATCCAGTGAGCACATGACTGGTTTCTTTTGATTCTTGTCACACTTTGTGTGGGACCTTAATGAGACGTGTGGCCACGCCCCAGGTTCTAGCCAGACTCCGCCTAGGCAGTCACCTGCCTGCAGTCACACTGTCCCCGCCTCCTGGTTACCTGACCGCCCAACTCACTATAAATAACACCCCTCAGCGCGTGTCGCTCTCTCTCCCCTGCTTGCCCTCCCCAGCCATCTTCTTTGTCTATCTCTCTGTCTTCTCCCCTTTCCACGTGGTCATGGCTTTTCTTATCTATTTTCTCTTCTTTCTTTATCTTTCTATCTCTTTTCTCTTTCTATTTTCTTAATAATAAAACGTCAAAGCTATGGGCTGCCTCTTATTAAACTCGCCACATGGAGCTAGCTGGGACACGCCCTCTGAGACTCTGAGATTCAGCTAAGCAGACAGTCTGAGCACAGGTAACACGCAGAGAGATCCTGGATCTGTCTGCGCCCCCGAGTGCCATGCGCGGGACCGGCCGGCGGTGTGACCGCCCGCTCCCCATTAGGCTGAGGCAAGCGTGCATCTTGCCTGCTTCCCCAAAACCCCTCTGCGGAACTTCCTGCATATGTACGCCACCTGCATATGTACGCTACCTTGGCCCTAGAGAGAGGCCTGCGCGCCGCTGGCCCGGCCTGGCCTGTGCCCCTGTGCCCGCCCGCGCCAGGCCCCACGCCCTCTCTTTTTTTTCCCCACAACTTTGGATCATTAAGCAATTCACTAGGAGTTTTCTATGGGTGATAGAATATCAGGAGACCATCCTAGTTCCATTATGTCAACATGCGAACACACAGCCACCTCACTGCAAAAGGACAATTCAGAAGGCAGATACAAACACCACTAGATGTTCTGCTATTGGCTAATGATAGGCAAGCATTTCATTGAAATGTTAGATACATATATGCCTGCAGAGTATTGTATGGTATGTGGTTAGTGAGAGTGGTGTTAACTGTGTGGTCATGTGGAAAACAACATATTTAATTAGAACATCCTTAGTTATCCAAAACTTCATAATCATTTAAAATTCATCACTTTAAATCTCCTGGGGTTTTTTTCCCCATTCTGTCTTTAAAAACATACAAAACCTACTTTATGTATCTCACTTGTATCTTCCCCAAGCCTTAGAAGGTTAAATCATTATTAAACACATATAAGCTTAAACTTAGGTTGCCTTAGGTGCAAGCCATACTAGTCAGAAGCACATGTAAGAGACCCATTGGCACAGGAACTAAGATTAATAATTAATAAATGGGACCACATGAAACTAAAAAGCTTCTGTAAGGCAAAGGACACAGTCAATAGGACAAAATGGCATCCTACAGAATGGAAAAAGATTTTCACCAACTTCACAACTGACAGAGGGCTAATATCCAATATATATAAATGAGTAAAGAAACCAGATATCAACAAAATAATTACAAATTTCCAATTACAAAATGGAGAACAGTTCTATTCAGAGAACTATGAATAGAGGAATCTCAAATGACTGAGAAACAAAGAAATGTTTGCTATTCTTATCCATCAGGGAAATGCAAATCAAAACAACTCTGAGGTTCTATCCTATACCTGTCAGAATGGCTAAGTTCAAAAATACAAGTGACAGCACATGGTAGCAAGGATGTGGAGCAAGGGGAACACCCCTCCATTTCTGATGGGAGTGCAAACTTGTACAATCACTTTGAAAATCGATATTGTAGTTCCTCAGGAAATTGGAAATAGATCTAGTTTAAGACCCAGCTATACCACTCCTGGGCATAGGCTGAAAGGATGCTCTGTCCTACCATAAGGACAGTTGCTCAAGTATGTTCATAGCAGCTTAATTCATAATAACCAGAAATTGAGAACAACCTACATGTCCTTCAACTGAAGAATGGATAAAGAAATTTTGGTACATTTACACAATGGAGTATTACTCCGTTATTTAAAAAAAAAATAACATCATGAAATTTGAGGTAAATGGATGGAACTAGAAAAAAATTATTCTGAGTGAGGTAACCTGTAAATGTAACTTTTATTTGCCTGGAGTAATTGACATCTCTCAGGCTTTACTGCCTCAGTCTGCTAACCTAGGCCTAGACCTGGAAGCGTCTACACTCTCTACAGTCTTATCTAGGCCTAGGATGTTTTCGGCCTCTGAGACTTGCTGCTGAACAATTTCACCCTTTCTTGTTCTTTCTGGCTGACTGGTTCAACTCAGCTGATCTGGCTCAAACTCATCTCCCGGCTGACTGGTTCAATCTGGTTTTGTTTTGTTTCTCCTGAATCGCTCTACTTAGCCTCAAACTAACTCTAGCAGTCTGTTTTGATCTTCTTTTTCCCTCTCTCTAACCTGTCTCTGTACAACTGTCCTAGTAATATTGCCTTCTCCTCCTCTATCTGTGCAGCCCCTCGAGTAGCTCCCCTGTGAGAACCCTGTCAGAAACAGCAGGCCAACTCCCCACGACCAAGTGGGGGGGATACAGTCGGACAGGAACTTTCCATTCTACCCATGACTGCCTGGGGTAAGGACAGATGTGGAAATGGCCTAAACTGAGAACTACCCTACCTAAGGTGAGGACAGAGAGGGAAGTGACTCAGCAAAAAGACAATGCCAGGAAATACCACGAATACCACAAGGTGGGCAGGACAGGACCAAATGACAGAGACAACCTCCCCATTGTGAGCTCTGAGTCTCCTCTTGCCTGCATGCTGGGGGACCCCAGTGTACATCAGAACATTAAACCTCTTGCAGATTGCAGCGATTCTGGTCTCTGTGGCTTTATTGAGTGTGGGGGGGGGTCTTCCGACGGACCCCTTTCCTCTCTCTTCTTGTGACAGTTGGGAAGATCCTATTCTGTCAAATCTTGATGATATCTGATGATATTCTACAATGCTCATACACTGGAGCCTAGCATGATCATCATTAGAGAGGCTCCATCCAGCAACTGATGTGGGGATCCACAGTCAAACATTAGGCAGAGCTTGGAGAATCTTATGGAAGGGTGGGACAGTGGTAGGAGTCAGAGAGTTGAAGGACGCCCCAAGAATACAACCCATAGAATCAAACCACGGTTCATAGGGGCTAAAAAAAACTGAATCGATAATCAGGGAGCCTTTAGGGACATGACCTAGGTCCTTATAGGACTCCTAAAAATGGGAGCTGGATCTGTCTCTGACTATTTTGCCTGCTTTGGTGGCTATTTTCTTCCTACTAGATTGAGTCATGAGCCTTGATAGGAGGGTACGTGCCTAGACTTATTGTAACTTGTTATGCCATGTTTGGTTGATATCCATGGGAGACTTGCCCTTTTCTGAAGGGAAATAGAAGAAACATGAATCTGAGGGAGAAGGGAGGTGGGGCATGGACTGGGAGAAGAGGAGGGGAGGGTAACTGCAGATGGGATGTAATACTGGAGAGAAGAATAAAAGATAAATAAATGTAGGTTAGATGAGATGGCTCAGAAAGCAAAGGCACTTGCTATCAAGCCTGATGCTCTAATCAATCCCAGTAATTCACAGGGGGTGGAAGGAAAGAACTATCCCTCAATTTTCCCTCTGACCTCTATACATAGTGTGCCAAACACATGAATGCCTACACACACACACACACACACACACACATGCACACGCACACGCACACAAACAGGCAAACTCATTCATGCACACATGCATAACCATGCACATGCATGCTTCCACAAAATAAATAAGTAATACTTAATAGTTTTTAAAGAATATAAACTTAAACTTATGTATCTTCTTTTGCTTTAGGGTCATTCATAGAATGGCCATAATAATGATGATGATCTGTTAACAAAAGAAAAAGACATTTTAGTCTACAATAAATGAGTCTCCCAAATTTTGGGTTGGTAGTAGAGTCACTAAATATAATCTTAAATTGGAACCATAAAAGAACAGTTGAGTGCTTTGAATTTGTACAAACTGATATGATCTGTGTGAGAAAATTATATGCATGTAAAAGCTAGAAAGTTACTTATGACTTATATTAGATGAATGGTTAGTATTTTAAATAATAGATGGTTGTTCTGAAATCATATGAAACAGGAAAAAAGAGAGACTAGACATATAGTTAATAGAGTGCTTACCTAGCATATATGGAACCTCTAATCCCAACACTCAGTAGATGGAGGCAGAAAGTTTAGAGGTCAAGGGCATCTTCAATAAATAGCAAATGTGAAGCTAGCCTTAACTACATGATACTTGACGTAAACAAACAAGTAAACAAACAAAATGGGTATAGGATATAAGAAAAAGTCATTTTCAAATACCAAAAAAAAAAAAAAACACAAAAATGAGTGTTGCATTGCTTGATCATTCAGTAAGGGTGTGGGAATGGGTTGGTAAGATATAGGATCAAGCCCATTGATGTAAGGAGTCTTATTGGGGTGCCATGCCACCTGGCAGGAACTTGACATCGATCAATATAAAGTTCCTCTCCCAGTCTTCGAACAGGAATTCCTGTGTTAGCCATAATCCCCTCCACCTGGGGTGGCATGCTCAGACCAAGGTGAAACCCATTGTTCTTCAAGGACCTGCAGTTTCCTGAGAAACACTAGCCACCTGAGGAGCAATTGAACTGGTTCTTTGGAGAAGCTTCCAGCCTTTGCGGGAAGGGTTCCCCCCCCCCCACACACACACACCTATGTATTTGGAGTCCTCCATTAAACTTTGAGACCTAGAGCAGCAGGTGTTGTCTTGGTCTCCATCTCTTTTTGCTGCCTTCCCATACATCCCCAGCTTCCCTTCCAGGTAACCCATTCGATGTAACTGTGGGAAGTTACATATTACATTGATACATATTGACAACTAACAGAGGACATCATAGGTATTACTGATCTCACATCTGTCTAGCTATGGTCAGTGAGTAATCTGGTGTTACTTTTGTAATCATTTTGGACAGGCTATTCCACTGACAAGGTGCTGATTGCAGTTCCTGGAAACCTTGACCATGTTCTGACTCAGCAGAGTCAGAGAAAGGGGTGCGGAAGAGAGGGAAGAGGAGGAGGAACGGGGTGGGGCAGAGAGAGAGGGAGGAAGAGAGGGAGAGAAGGAGGAGGAGGAGGAGGGAGGAGAGAGGAGGGAGAAGGAAGAGGAGAAGGAGGAGGAGGAGGAGAAGAAGGAGAAGGAGAAGGAGAAGGAGAAGGAGAAGAAGAAGAAGAAGAAGAAGAAGAAGAAGAAGAAGAAGAAGAAGAAGAAGAAGAAGAAATGAAGTGCCAAGGAACATTATTTGCTCTGATCATGACCTCCAAATGTACATGTTCATGAACTCCTTTTAGAAACACACATATTGTTAGGGATGTCAAAAATAAGAGACATACAGGAATATACATAATTAATTGTTCTAATGGTTCACTGAGTACAAACTGTCAGAAAAATTTCTCCCATACCTTAATTTTCTGGTCAGAAGGACTTAACTACAGATGACACTGCACAATTATGACAACCTTTGACCACAAATTTTTATTTACTTTTCTTTGATTTGTTTTTTTCTGCTGGTACTGGGGATTGAACACATGCAGGTTAAGTGCTCTACCACTGAGCTATACCCCAGGCCCTATTTAAGTTTTTAAATATCTTTTTATATATCTTCTATTGCCACTAGCTGTCTCCATTGACTTCATGCAACTGCCATAGTTTCAAACACTGTCAAGGCATTTTGAAGCACTTACATTTTCCTGCAATGAAAAGCACAATTCTACTTATCACGGTCTGGGGTCACACAATTGGAAGAACTACTCACTATATTATGATCATTTCAGCCAGAGGGGGCAAAGCCTTCTGTCAGTGTATCTGCTACCCAAATGTTCTGTTATTATTAACAAGGAAGAAAGAATGTAGCGGAAATGCATTTCAAAGATAAATCTAGTCATTGAGCAGTTCTCCGTGCCTTATAATTTCCTCATTTCTATAGCAACTGCCAAGCTCATTTCTCCCTGCAAATTTGGGACACAAAAATTTCTAAAGGTTTTTTTTAAAGGACCCCCCAAACCTGGCAGTGTACACACACACACACACACACACACACACACACACACACACACACACACAGATTTGTCAGAAAACTCATATAATGCTCTTAGAATTTGGGTTTTGAATAACATTGGATGTTTGAATGTTGCATTTCATGTCTCTGAAGGATCCATGAGGGCAGAGATCCTGCCCTTAGGGCCTGACACTAAGATCAAAATCAGTCACAGAGTCACAGAGCATTGTACGTAGATGGACAAGTTCTAAGTGGTCAGGGTCTAACTCACTCTCTTAACTTCACTGGAGCATCGAAGCAAGGTTGTACAAATACAAAATCCAGAGAGCAGCCCCAAGTACTTCATTCTGGACTTCTCCTGTTTCCAGAGTGCCACTTCTATGGCCCCAACACATTTCATTTCATTAGTGTAGTCTGTTCACTAGACTCGATATTTCCATTTCATCTCCTCAGACATGCTGCCTCAAAAGAGATTTTAAACCAGGCATGGTTTTATAAGCCTATAATCTCACACTTGGCATGGTAAGACAGGAGGGTTGCAATTTTGAGGGCAATATAAATGAGAACTCATATCAAGAAAGAAAGAGAGAGAGAGAGAGAGAGAGAGAGAGAAAGGTTACATTTAAATTTTTGTAAGATGTATTTATTCTTTCAAATTAATGTGTACAAAATGTAAATGTGTGTGTGTGTGTGTGTGTGTGTGTGTGTGTGTGTGTGTCCGTGTCCAGAGAGGCCAGAGGAAGGCAACGGGTCCTCTAGAGTGGGATTTACAGGTGGCTATAAGCCACCCTACTTGGGTGCTGAAAACTGAACTCTGATGTTCTAGAAGACCCCTGAGGAATCTCCTAAGTCCCCACAAAAAAAAATTAATAGTCTTAAAAGCCTAAATGGCATCATACCATCTTATGTCTAAACACAGCCAATGACTTCTCTCAGATCAGAGTAGTCCCTTTCAGATTTTCTAAATTGGTTCTGCCTCTGCCCTCTCTTCATAATGTCCAGGACACAACAACTTTCTTATTCCCTATGTAAATCCAGCTTCCTCCTACCTTAGTGGTTTTATGCTTTTGTTTCTCTCTGCCCAAATTGCCATCTTCCTAGAAATTCTTGTTTTATCATAGAAATCTCAGCTCAGATTTATGTCCTAATAAAGAGCGCTCTTTACTACTTTATTACTGTTCCAACTCCATGATGCTCTAAATGCAGTCCCTCCAAAATACCTCTCCCTTACATCACTCTGCCTCTTTTCTTAAATGCAGTCCCTCCAAAATACCTCTCCCTTACATCACTCTGCCTCTTTTCTTCTTATACTTGTCACTTCTGAAAGGATGTTGCTTGCTTGTTTACCCAGGTCTTCATGTATGCTCTCTGAATACACCCTTCTATGTTCCATCTCTATCATATGCCTAGGGTATCCTTCTTGCTCAAGAGATATTTATAGGCTGAATTACACTCAGATTCACTGATGTGAAGCTAAAGATTTATAAGGTTCACATATATTGAGTAAAGTCTTATTGCCAATAGATAGATATAAAAAGGAAACATATTCTTAATTTTATCTAGGGCTGTGAAAAACTTTCTATCCATTCTTACCTATCTTTTCTTTCCCCTGCTAGGTCCTCCCCTTCTATTCCCTTTGTTTCTTTTCTCTTCCATTCACTTTTTCTTTTCTAAATAATATTTTATATTTTGGAAAAGTTTATACATTTGTACAATGTATTTTATACAATATATCTATCATCATTATCTCCCTCCAACTACCCCTGGAAGCCCCACCTGTTCTCCATCCCAACTATATACCTTATTTTTTGTTGATGTTGTTGTTGATAAAACCTTGAGTTGAATTAGTGTTGCCCATATGCACATGGGTATGGGGCCATCCACAAGATCACGGGCAACTGGCAGACAATCATGACCCCGTGGAAGAGTGGCTTTCCCACCCTCCCTCTCTCCTTCCTTTCTTTCCTCCCTCCCTCAGCAACTATCCACTGTCAATAGCTCCTCAACCAATGGTGAGATTGTTGAAATTTTGACTGGCTTGATCCTGTGCAGGAACCACAGTTGCAGTGAGAAGTTGTGTGTTGTAGCCATGTCTTACCCAGAAGCCAGTGCTTCGCATCCTCTTCTACCAGCTGTTACATCCTCTGAGCTTTGGTTCTGGATTTAGGAAAAATGCTCTTAGTCATGATATGGCTCTAACTGGGGGTGGGGCTTCTATGTTCTGTGAAGTAAGTCGAGCAGGCAAACTTCATTTCAGCCTTGCCTGTTTGATGGACTCAGTCACCAATACTGGGGAACTAGAGAGCTATGGAGAAGAATGAAAAAAAAAATGTATCTGGGCAACCATTCCTGGATTTTTGACAAGCAAGTTTTTATTAACTCTCAGGAAGGATGATTTAAAATAATCCATGGTGGGGGTTGTCCATGATAATGAGGAAAACCTGTTTTTCATGTTCATGAATTCCCAAAACTTGGACTTACAAGAAAGAAGGAGATATTTGACAGAAGAGCTGCACTGCTATGGGGACAACTGAGCCCCTGCTGCTGAGTGGCCAATGGAATTCCCAGGAAGAGGTACCACTGCACTGGTTCAGAATAATCTGCCACAATCTTTCCTGGCTTCTTCCAAGAGCACCCCTGCTCTGATCCAAACTCAATACCTGTACTTTCTCACTGTTCTGGTTTTCTTTATGTAACTATGATAACGAGGCTCTGACCAAAGGAACAGTGGAGAGGATTTTATTTATTTATTTATTTAGGTTTATACTTCGAGGTGAAAGATTATCACTGAAGAAAGTCAAGTGGAAACTTGAACAAAAACCACAAAGGTATTCCTCATGTTGTCTTGCTTTCAGGCTGACATTTAGGTAGCTTTCTTAGCTAGGCAAGTGCATCTGCTTAGGGGTGGTACCACCCACAATGGACTAGGTCTCCTGCATCAATTAACAATCAAGACAATTCCCTCTATGACATCCCATATACCAACATTATCTGAGTAATCCCTTAGATATTTCTGAGATGACTCTGGGCTGTATCAAGCTGATGGTGAACGCTAACTAGGATACTTGCCATGCAGTCTACATTTAATAGTTTACTCAGTAGACATGTGACCAAACAGGGTCAAACAGAATACCCATGAGATTGTCATGGATGACTTGTTCCAGACTTTCCTGGAGATACCATGAAGAAAACCCAAAGAACATGAAGGCAAAAACACAGAAGCAGAGCCCAGTGATGAAGAGGAAAATGAAGGATAATATACTTCAAATTACTGGGTTCCAGAATCCCAGCATCTTTATGCATAACTTCCCAACTTCAGCCAACAATTCAAGTAAGAAATGACTATCCACACCTCAAGCCTATGGCTTGTTTGGTGATCACAGTTTTTTTTTTTTTATTTTATTTATTTTTTTTTACCACAGTTTTCTATCTAATAAATTATTACTCATGTGATATTGGTAAACATGTTTGAGTTGTATATTTTTTAAAAATGTATATTATAATGTTTACATTTCAGTGAAATCCTACCTGACTGGTTTATAGTAACATGGCATGTTTTTAGGTTGCTTTTTTTTAAAAAGAAAAAATAATTAATTCAGTTTTTGGTCATTGAATTTGGCATGGGTGTATGCTCTGCCCCCCCCCAAAAGGTATAAAACGGAGTCATGTTAAGTATATTTTGTTCATGCTCTGAGCACTATTTAAAAGGCAGTGTGTGTATGTGTGCATGTATGTGTGTTTGTGTACATGTGCCTGCACACGCGTGTTTGTGCATGTGAAAGTTTGGGTATATAGAGACTGGAACAAAACCTCAGGTGTCCTTCATCGACTTCCACCTTGTTTGAGACCATTTGTTTCGTCATTTACAGCTGTATCCAGGCCAGCTGAGCCTGCTGCCTTCCAGCTTCTCTTGTCTCTCTTTTCCACCTGCCAGCAGGAACATTGAGACTGTAGATTTTCACTTCTGTGCCCATCTTTAAGTACCTTAATAGTGAATTTTCATGGTTATAGGACTGGAGAAGGTTGATCTTCCCTTCGATTCTAATGGACAGAGCTCAATTTCATCAGGAAAAATAATTGTAAATCCCAATGATGAATCTCTCAGAGGAGTTTGATGGTTCAATACTTTGAAGCAACTGGTGTTCTACCCTCAATTTTATTTTTATTGTTTTTGAATGATAAATGTACAGGCATTGACTAATAATTTCTTTTGCAGAATAGGATCACACTGTTATTGATGGATTTAGAAATGGTACTTGAAGATCTATCATAATAACTACAGAGCTTAAAACATCAGGGCAATGATGCTAAAAGGAAAATAAAAACACGTAAGTAAATCTGAAGATCAGCTTCAAAATAAAAATTATGTATGACTGTTTTGACACTAGATGATAAATGGTTATTGGTATAGTGCTCAGTCATTTAAAAACATCTCATCGAGTTTGAAAAGCAGGACACATATAAGCTCCAACAAGACCCTCTCTGCTGGTCTTTCAATCTTCCCAACAAATTGGGTGTGAGGCAGATGACGGCAGTCACGTTGCTTCTAATAAAAGATTGGTTTTAAATGGACCTTCTGGTTCAGTTCCAGAGAGAAAGTGTGGACTGTGGGGAGTTGGGGAGGCTCCAGAATGTGGTGTTCTGAGAGGATTCTTGCGCATAAGACCATGGATCATTTTAAAAATAATCAAGACTACATTAGAGGCTTTCCTGGAGTGAAGATAACATTAGAAAGGGTGGCGGCCTCTGTCTATCTCAGGACACTTATTAAGATTGTATTTGATGGGTGCAGGAGATACAGGCTTCCACTGAGAGTCAGGAGTCTATTTCCACCAGCATCAGACAATACACTCTGGAGAGCAAAAACAATATAATTAATAATGGCATTAAAGATCTGTCACAAATATCTCACCTGTGCCCCTTTCTCCCACAGAGAGGCAAGGACACAAGGCATTTAAAAATATGAACTTGAAAGAATACTTTACTGCCACCATAAATTCAGCCCAATGCATTTTTCTTAATCTCACCTTGTAATAAGGCAGGATGACTTTAGGAAACAAGGTCACCACACACCAGAAATGCCAGTTAGGAAAGGAAGAATAGAATTTAATATCTTATTGTCTTTTATCACAAGGAATGTATTCAGATTTTCTTCTGAAATTCAGTGTTTTTTTTTTCCACCTACACAGTTAAAAGTGAACGGAATTGATCTTTTCATTCTCCCTCTATGCTCTTTTGGCTGGAAACTGCCTCCATCTAGATGCTGGAGGTATTTCTTTTTTTTTTTTTAATTTAATTTAATTTTATTTTTTTAATTTACATTCCAAATCACTTCCCCTTTCCCGTTTCCTCCCTCCCCGAAAGTCCCATAAGCCCCCTTCCCTCCCTCTTTTCTCCGTTCAACCCCCTCTCATTACTCTGTCCTGGCGTTCCCCTACATCCAGTCTTTCCAGGACCAGGGGTCTCTCCTTCCATCTTTTTAGAAATCTATTGATATGCTGATTGTGTCTAGGGTATTCTGAGATTCTGGGTCAATATCCCCTTATCAGTGACTTCATACCATGTGTGATCTTTTGTGATTGGGTTACCTCACTAAGGATGATATTTTCAAGTTCTGACCATTTGCCTAGGAATTTCGTGAATTCATTGTTTTTAATTGCAGAGTAGTATTCCATTGTGTAAATATACCACATCTTCTGAATCCATTCCTCCGTTGAGGGACATCTGGGTTCTTTCCAGCTTCTGGCTATTATAAATAAGGCTGCTATGAATATAGTGGAGCATGTGTCCTTATTGCATGCAGGTAAAGTCTCTGGGTATATGCCCAGGAGTGGTATAGCCGGATCCTCCGGAAGTGTCATGCCCAGTTTTCTGAGGAGCCGCCAGACTGCTTTCCAGAGTGGTTGTACCAGCCTGCAATTCCACCAGCAGTGGAGGAGTGTTCCTCTTTCTCCACATCCTCGCCAACAACTGCTGTCTCCTGTGTTTTTGATCTTAGCCATCCTGACTGGTGTGAGATGGAATCTCAGGGTTGTTTTGATTTGCATTTCCCTAATGACTAAGGATGATGAACATCTCTTTAGGTGCTTCTCAGCCATTAGATATTCTTCAGGTGAGAACTCTTTGTGGAGCTCTGTACCCCATTTTTTAATAGGGTTACTTGCCTCTCTGGAGTTTAACTTCTTGAGTTCTTTGTATATCTTGGATATTAGCCCTCTGTCGGATGTAAGGTTGGTAAAGATCATTTCCCAGTTAGTTGGTTGCCGCTTTGTCTTTTTGACGGTGTCTTTTGCCTTGCAAAAACTTTGTAATTTAATGAGGTCCCATTTGTCTATTCTTGATCTTAGAGTATAAGCTATTGGAGTTCTGTTCAGGAAATTCTCCCCTGTGCCCATATGTTCAAGGTTCTTCCCTAGTTTCCCTTCTATTAGTTTCAGTGTGTCTGGTTTTATGTGGAGATCTTTGATCCACTTAGAATTGAGCTTAGTGCAAGGAGATAAGGATGGGTCAATTTGCATTCTTCTGCATGTTGACCTCCAGCTGAGCCAGCACCATTTGTTGAAAAGGCTATCTTTTTTCCACTGGATGGTTTTAGCTCCTTTGTCAAAGATCAAGTGACCATAGGAGTGTGGATTCATTTCTGGGTCTTCAATTCTGTTCCATTGATCTACATGTCTGTTACTGTACCAATACCATGCAGTTTTTAACACTATTGCTCTGTAGTACAGCTTGAGGTCCGGGATACTGATTCCCCCAGAGGTTCTTTTACTCTTGAGAATAGTTTTAGCTATTCTGGGTTTTCTGTTATTCCAGATGAATTTTTGAATTGCTCTTTCTAACTCTATGAAGAATTGAGTTGGGATTTTGATGGGGATTGCATTGAATCTGTGTATTACTTTTGGTAAGATGCTCATTTTTACTATATTAATCCTGCCAATCCATGAGCATGGCAGATTTTTCCATCTTCTGAGGTCTTCTTCAATTTCTTTCTTCAGAGACTTGAAGTTCTTGTCATACAGATCTTTCACTTGTTTGGTTAGCGTCACGCCAAGATACTTAATATGGTTTGTGGCTATCGTAAAGGGTATTATTTCTCTTACTTCTTTCTCAGCCTGCTTATCCTTTGAGTATAGGAAGGCTTCTGACTTGCTTGAGTTGATTTTATATCCGGCCACTTTGCTGAAGTCGTTTATCAGCTGTAGGAGTTCTCTGGTGGAGTTCTTTGGGTCGCTTATGTATACTATCATATTGTCTGCAAATAGTGATAGTTTGACTTCTTCCTTTCCAATTTGTATCCCTTTGACCTCTTTTTCTTGTCTAATTGCTCTAGCTAGAACTTCATTCACCACGATCAAGTAGGCTTCATCCCAGGGATGCAGGGATGGTTCAATATAAGGAAATCCATCAATGTAATCCACTACATAAATAATCTCAAAGAAAAAAACCACATGGTCATCTCATTAGATGCTGAGAAAGCATTTGACAAAATTCAGCATCCTTTCATGCTAAAGGTCTTGGAAAGATCAGGAATTCAAGGCCCATATCTAAACATAGTAAAAGCAATTTACAGCAAACCAGTAGCCAGCATCAATCTAAACGGAGAGAAACTTGAAGCAATCCCACTAAAATCAGGGACTAGACAAGGCTGCCCTCTCTCTCCATATCTTTTCAATGGAGGTATTTCATAAACAGAATATACATAGATGAAATAGATTATAAAACTCCATTTAAGCATGTAAAGAAAAGCAAAGTATGTAGCAGAAAGCAATCTAATGTTTATTAAAATTGTATAATTTTATTTTAACCCCCATGTTTTGACCAGTGACTATCATATGCATGTATTGAAACACAAGGCTCGATACTAAAGGACTTTGCATGGTTTTTCTCTCGAACTGCTCAGCTTCAGATATTGGGATGTGTGTTTGGGGGTGGTTACTATTCTTTGTCCATATTTCTCTATTGTACAAGATTTCTTTCCCCATAGGAACACTAAAAATGTAATAATATTCCAAAGTCTGATTTATCTAAATTCCTGAGTCAGAAGAGAGCTTACATTTGCAGGCAACACCATTGTGGACAAATGTATTTGGCATGCATGTTTGAATATGGTGACCTTGAGTATTGTGTAATCCAATAAGATATAACTCCATAATTGGCCCAGTAGGCCAATGAACAAGATCTGTTTTTATTATCTACATATTTATAAATGATCTTTTTAGTTCTCTCTTATTTTCTAAATTATTATTTTTTGAAATTAAAATATAATTTCATCAATTTCCCTTATCTTTCCTCCCTTCAAACCCTTCCCCTGCACTTTCCTTGCTCTCTATCAAATTCATGGTTTCTATTTCTTTAATTGTTTATGTGTACACTCATATACTACATATATTCATATATGTAATATGTGTGTACATACATATATATATGAGTAAATATTCACATGCATATAAAACCTTTCAGTTTATGTAAATTACTTATATGTATATGATTTTAGGGATGACCATTTGGTTTTGTGTAGGCAATAATAGGGCTCCTCTCTGGGGAAGACTATTACTCCTGCTCAGTATTCCTTAATTGCCTATAATTCTTTGTGTGGGAAGAGTCCTTGTGAGATTTGCCCTTTCCATGGTAGCATGTCTAGTGGTGTCATCCTTGTTCAGGTCTTGTTTAGGCATATGTGCTAATGAGATTTTGTGGGAGTAGCTTCTCTGATGTTTTTAGGAGACAAAATCTCATAACAAATTTCCTGTTCCCGTGCTCATACAAGCTTTCTCCCATGCCTTCCACTAAGATCCCTGAGCCTTAAGTACAAGAGCTGCACTGCAGATGGATCAGTTGGGGCAGGGCACTAGGTGGTTCCTCCTCTGCATTTTGATCAGTTGTGATTTCCTGTAATGATCTCACAAATAAATATACATTCCCCCTCCTCATCAAAGAGCAGGGTCTTTGCAACTAATGGATTTGATTATAAATAAACTCTGCAATTTTGTTGAAGAGACTTAATGGTGGATTGGTCATTGCCTTGGCCACAGCCTCAACAGAGGATTCTCATGAAGGGCAGAAAGGAACACAGGCATGTCAAGGAGATGCTAGACACATGCCACCTTAACCAGTGGCCAGAGTAAACATCACCATTAATAGAATGAGATGACATTATTCCCTTCTCATAGACCTCGATGGCAGAAGCATCATCTGTTCTGTGATGCTTTTGCCCAGAGTACAGAACTCAATGTAAGCATGAAGAACCAACATGGTCAACTAAGTGGCCTGTGTGATTCCAGGGATCAAAGTCCTGCAAAACAAAGGGCAGTTTAGCAATTGTTGCAGGCTAAGGCATGACAAATAGACATGATAGCAAACTGGGCTGTGTGGTCCAAATTAGATTCTAGGCTGAGAACAAAAGTAGTCATAGATGACATTTTTCGTGCATTTGTTGAGATTTGATATAGTCTGAAGGTTGAATACCAATACACATAAGTAGTAAATCTCTGCTTATTTCAAATACTACATTTTTCTTAGGAAATATAAATGAAGTTTTGGGAAGCGAATGGTACCATGTCTGCAGCTTAGTCTCTGAATGGCCAAATGATGTAGAGAAAACATAACGTGTATAAAGTGATATGGGGAAGGAGGGGCAGTGTGAGGTGAGAGAAGCAGAGAGAGAGGAGACAGAGTAAAAAAGAAGACGAGTAAAAATTTATCTACACATTCTCAGGTCACTACGAATGTATCAACAAGATTTGGAACAGAGCTCAGAACAATCTCAGATGCTTAAGAGGTGCCTGTTGTTATCTATAAAATCCTTGCCACGTGGTAGCAACTAATAAGAAATATTATAATTTTATCATAAAAATATGATTGAAAGCTACTGAAAGGGGTCAATAGGCAAAACCAAATACTAATAAGCATGGCAGCCCAGAGTCTACCCTAGGACCCACCGAGCAGATGGAAAGAGCTGACTCTTAAAAGTTATACATATGAGTCGACACATGTTCCACAGGACATGCATGAACACATCCCTCATCACATAGTAAACACATACAGACACATCACACACTAAATAAATAAATAAATAAATAAATAAAATTTTAATTAAATTGATAAAAGTCACATTATTTCACTGTAATTTTCAAAAGCTGAGAAAAACCAGGGGCTGAGCTGACACTGTGCCTTTGCTGACATTATTTTAGTGCATGTATTTAACATGTGAAATGAAATGCAAGGTCTCCAGCATACAAGACCAAGTCTGTGATTAACTAAAGGGTACAATAGACAGTAATTGTTTTGAATGCTTTGTAATGCTTTTAAAGCTCTTAAAAGCACTCTCATTTTAAATGATCAACTCATACAGAGTAATTGGAGTGTCGCCTTAACTCATTGAATATTACTTACATCCTTAAAGCATCTATGTCAAAGTAAGCACATGATTTTTATGAAGCTATTTTGTAGACACTTGGGAGTTTCCTTTTTAATACCTTAATATAATTATAATTAGTTCAGAAGGCCCAGTAACACTTTGAGATAATTGCGCATAAATTAATTGCTAAAGGGCACAATTAACTTTTTATTAACGTTTGTGATAATAAACATTCAACTCGGTTTCTAATATTTCATAAATTATATTCCATATTTTAATTGTTCCTATATTAAGTTTTATTACTTAATGTCCTTGAATATTTGCCTTCGGGACCAAAGCAAATACTGTAATATGCTTAATCCCAGAGAAAACTTGCATTTAATTAGACAATGTGAGACAAGGCATTGGCTTAAGTCTTAGCTACTGCCATAGGGCAATGAGAAGCATTCTAAAACCAGCAGATGACAAGCCAATCACACTGCAAGTCTTTCATGAGACAGTATCTCTTTAAGGAAGCCCTGATGCTTGGACGATTAAAGCATCACCTTGAAATTGACAATGACTCAATTGTGTTCAAGTCAGAATTGAACATCAAGGGCATCTCTGATGATTAATCTTTGAGAAAAGTCACTAGTACAGCATCATAAGGTTGTTCACTAGCAAGGTTCACAGTGATATCATTTATTATGGTGAATACCTTGGGCCATTTGTTAAAACTGTACTTGATTCCTCAAAGGGGTATCTTGCAAGTTCCTCCTGTTGGGGATACAACTGACTGTCGCATCAGTATGTAGAATAGAAAGGAACGGTATTGCCAAACTTCAAAAGACTTCAAGGAATTCTTTTACTTGTAAGATTCATTGTGCCTCACCCTCATTTCCACATGAGCCCAAGGCATCTCTTTAAAGCTGCTGTTAAGGAACAACTTACAAAAGCCCTCTACCAATAGGCATCTTTATGATTAGCTGATGTAATAATTGGATATACATTGATGTTTGAACACACAGTAGCTTCTATCATGAGATCCCATGAGCACTGTTACCAGAAGGGCACTGGGAAACAGAGATTTAGATACAGAGGTTTTGGGGGGCTTTTCCTCAGATACACCCGAAACCTGAGTCCTTCGTGATATAGACATTTGTGTTGTAAGGGGTGGAAAATCCAGACAAGGATATTCTGAAAGATGTAATAGAGGAAATGGGGCTTTTGGAGACTTCAGTGAAAGAAGATGGCACAGGCCAGACAACAGTCTTGCCAAAGCTAGAGACAGAGTATTTTTTTTTTAATGAAAATGGATTTTTTTTCCTCATAAAATGAACATGTTCTGATCAGTTTCCCCTCCTTCTTCTCATCCCAGGTCCTCCCTACCTCCCCTCTCCTCTAGATTCACTCCTTTTCTGTCTCATTAGAAAACAATAAGCTTCTAAGAGACAAAAAACATACATAAAAAATAAAATATAATGAGATGAAGCAAATACTTTCATACTGAATTTAGACACAGCAATACAACAGGAGGAAAGCAATCCCAAAAGCAGGCAAAAAAGTCAGAGACCCACTCATTCTCATACTCATAACCTTTGGTCTTAGCATCAGACAATGTTGTTTGAGGATTTCCACAGGACTCCCTTGGCCAACAACTCATACTGAATGTAACCCAGCCATGCCGCTGGAAGCCTTGCCTGGCTACATGACCAATTGAGACTCCGTATCCTCCATTAATAGTGGTCTCATTCCTTTTGATTAATTTTGGTTTGAACTCTATTTTTTAGATATTAAAATGGCTACACTAGCTTGCTTCTTAGGTCCATTTGCTTGGAATAACTTTTTCTAATCCTTTACCCTGAGGTAGGTGATATCTATCCTTGATGTTGAAGACTATTTCTTGAGTGCAACAGAGGATGGATCTTATTTTGACATCAATTCTGTTAGTCTGTATCTTTTTTTTATTTTATAGTCACTTTATTATTAATATTTTTCATCCTCTTTCCATTTTTTTAATTTTATTTTATTTTCTAAGTTTTTTTTTATTTACATTCAAAATCATTTCCCCTTTCCCGTTTCCTCCCTCCCCAAAAGTCCCATAAGTCCCCTTCCCTCCCTCTTTTCCCCATTCAACCCCCTCTTGCTTCTCTGTCTTGGCATTCCCCTACATCCAGTCTTTCCAGGACCAGAGGTCTCTCCTTCCATCTTCTTGGAAATCTATTGATATGCAAATTGTGTCTACAGAATGGAATACTACTCTGAAATTAAAAACAATGAATTCACGAAATTCCTAGGCAAATAGTCTGTGTCTTTTTATTGAGGAAATTGAGAGCATTGATATTGAGAGATATCAAAGACCAATAAATGTTGATTCCTATTATTTTGTTGTTGGTGGTGGTGGTAATGGTGGTGAGGGTGGCAGTGTGTGTATTCACTTCCCTTCTTTTGGTTTTGTTAATGTGAAATTGTTTCCTGTGTTTTTGTGAGTATAATTAACCTCCTTAGGTTGAAGTTTTGCTTCTAGTGCCATCTGTAGACTGGGTTTATAGATGGATATTGTTAAATTTTGACTTTGTCATGAAATTTCATCTTTCTTTCATCCATGATGACTGAAAGTTTTGCTTCTCTGTCCTGGCATTCCCCTACATCCAGTCTTTCCAGGACCAGGAGTCTCTCCTTCCATCTTCTTGGAAATCTATTGATATGCGAATTGTGTCTAGGGTATTCCGAGATTCTGGGTTAATATCCCCTTATCAGTGACTGCATACCATGTGTGTTCTTTTTTTTTTTTTTTTTTAATTTACATTCCAAATCACTTCCCCTTTCCCGTTTCCTCCCTCCCCGAAAGTCCCATAAGCCCCCTTCCCTCCCTCTTTTCTCTATTCAACCCCTTCTCCTTACTCTGTCCTGGCATTCCCCTACATCCAGTCTTTCCAGGACCAGGGGTCTCTCCTTCCATCTTTTTAGAAATCTATTGATATGCGGATTGTGTCTAGGGTATTCCGAGATTCTGGGTCAATATCCCCTTATCAGTGACTGAATACCATGTGTGTTCTTTTGTGATTGGGTTACCTCACTAAGGATGATATTTTCAAGATCTGACCATTTGCCTAGGAATTTCGTGAATTCATTGTTTTTAATTGCAGAGTAGTATTCCATTGTGTAGATATACCACATCTTCTGAATCCATTCCTCCGTTGAGGGACATCTGGGTTCTTTCCAGCTTCTGGCTATTATAAATAAGGCTGCTATGAACATAGTGGAGCATGTGTCCTTATTGCATGCAGGTAAAGTCTCTGGGTATATGCCCAGGAGTGGTATAGCCGGATCCTCCGGGAGTGTCATGCCCAGTTTTCTGAGGAACCGCCAGACTGCTTTCCAGAGTGGTTGTACCAGCCTGCAATTCCACCAGCAGTGGAGGAGTGTTCCTCTTTCTCCACATCCTCGCCAACAACTGCTGTCTCCTGTGTTTTTGATCTTAGCCATCCTGACTGGTGTGAGATGGAATCTCAGGGTTGTTTTGATTTGCATTTCCCTAATGACTAAGGATGATGAACATCTCTTTAGGTGCTTCTCAGCCATTAGATATTCTTCAGGTGAGAACTCTTTGTGTAGCTCTGTACCCCATTTTTTAATAGGGTTACTTGCCTCTCTGGAATTTAACTTCTTGAGTTCGTTGTATATATTGGATATTAGCCCTCTGTCGGATGTAAGGTTGGTAAAGATCATTTCCCAGTTAGTTGGTTGCCGCTTTGTCTTTTTGACAGTGTCTTTTGCCTTGCAAAAACTTTGTAATTTAATGAGGTCCCATTTGTCTATTCTTGATCTTAGAGCATAAGCTATTGGAGTTCTGTTCAGGAAATTCTCCCCTGTGCCCATATGTTCAAGGTTCTTCCCTAGTTTCCCTTCTATTAGTTTCAGTGTGTCTGGTTTTATGTGGAGATCTTTGATCCACTTAGAATTGAGCTTAGTGCAAGGAGATAAGGATGGGTCAATTTGCATTCTTCTGCATGTTGACCTCCAGCTGAGCCAGCACCATTTGTTGAAAAGGCTATCTTTTTTCCACTGGATGGTTTTAGCTCCTTTGTCAAAGATCAAGTGACCATAGGAGTGTGGATTCATTTCTGGGTCTTCAATTCTGTTCCATTGATCTACATGTCTGTTACTGTACCAATACCATGCAGTTTTTAACACTATTGCTCTGTAGTACAGCTTGAGGTCCGGGATACTGATTCCCCCAGAGGTTCTTTTACTCTTGAGAATAGTTTTAGCTATTCTGGGTTTTCTGTTATTCCAGATGAATTTTTGAATTGCTCTTTCTAACTCTATGAAGAATTGAGTTGGGATTTTGATGGGGATTGCATTGAATCTGTGTATTACTTTTGGTAAGATGCTCATTTTTACTATATTAATCCTGCCAATCCATGAGCATCTCTCTCTTTAAGTTAGGGACGTTTTCCTCCATAATTTTGTTGAAGATGTTTACTGGCCCTTTAAGTTGCAAATCTTCACTCTCATCTATACCTATAATCCTTAGGTTTGGTCTTCTCATTGTGTCCTGGATTTCCTGGATGTTTTGGGTTACACGTTTTTTGCATTTTGCATTTTCTTTGACTGTTGAGTCGATGCTTTCTATGGAATCTTCAGCACCTGAGATTCTTTCTTCCATCTCTTGTATTCTATTGTTTATGTTTGCATCTATGACTCCTGATTTCTTCCCAAGGTTTTCTATCTCCAAAGTTGTCTCCCTTTGTGATTTCTTAGTTGTTTCTACTTCCTTTTTTAGTTCCTGGATGGATTTGCTGAGATCCTTCACTTGTTTGTTTGTATTTTCCTGTATTTCTTTAAGGTATTTTTGCATTGCCTCTTTCAGGATTTCTTCCTGATGACCCACGTTCTCCTGCATTTCTCTGAGTGATTTTTGTGTTTCCTCCTCATGGGAATCCATCTGTTGATCCATTGTCTCCTGCATTTCTTTAAGCAGTTCTCGTGTTTCCTTTGCAAGGGCATCTAACCGTTGATTCATTTCTTTAAGCAATTTTTGTGTTGCCTCCTTATGGGCATCCGTCTGTTGACCCATATTCTTCTGCATTTCTTTATGCCAATTTTGTGATTCCTTTGTGAGTGCATCTACCCGTTGATTCATCTCGTTAAGCGATTTTTGTGTTGTCTCCTTGTGCGCCTCCATCTTTTGATCCATGTTCTCCCGGATTTCTCTAAGCGATTTTTGTGTTTCCTTTGTAAGGGCTTCTAACCGTTGATTCATGGTCTCCTGTAACTCTTTATGAGATTTATTTGTGTCCTTCTTGTGATCCTCTAATAGCATCATGAGAAGTGATTTTAAATCCAGATCTTGTCTTTCGGGTGTGGTGGGGTATCCAGGATTTGCTGCTGTTGGAGAGTTGGGTTCGGATGGTCCCACATTACTTTGATTTCTGTTAGTAACATTCCTACGTTTGCCTTTTGCCATCTGGATACCTCTGATGTTAGTTGGTCCTGCTGCCACTGGCTGTTGGTTGGACCTCCTGTGAGCCTGCAAAGCTATTTCTGCCCCCCCCCCCTGGATTGCCAGGATTCCCCTGGCACCGATTTCTGGGGCCTGCCTGCTCCTGAGTGACTTTGGAGCCCTAATGTGCCTTGCCCCAAGTGATCTTATATTGGGGAGGCCTTGCACATCCAAAGGCTCAGCCTAGTGGATTCCTGGAGCAGAGGTCGCCAAAGGGAGGCTGGTAGGCTCCTGCCCTGTGCAGGGGTAAGTGATCTCTCCTGGGGGGGGGGAGGGGGCGTCCCTCTGCCAGGCAGAAGTCCCACAGCAGAGCTAGCACGCTGGTTACTGCAGATCTGCCCAGCACTTGGGAGCTGCACACACACAAGCCGCCCGAGACCCAAGCGATATTAAGCCTGTCTGTCTCAGAACCTGGCTGTCCCAACTTCCCAGTCACTGGAGCAAAGATGGCGGAGTGCAATCTGCACACTCTCCGTGGTGCCGCTCACCCTGCAGACGAGATGGCCTGCAGATCTGGCACCCAGACGACCACAGCGCTGACCCATTCTCGGGCACAGATGGAAGCCCCAACAGGCCGTGTCCCAAGTGATGTTATATTGGGGATAGGGAGCTTGGGGTACCTGTCTCTTCAGCGCAGTCTGCGGGAACAGAGGTCGCGGAAGGAAAGCTGGTAGGCTCCCGCCCAGTGCGGAGTCTCTCTGCCAGGCAGAAGTCCCACAGCAGAGCTGGCACGCTGATTACTGCAGATCAGCCCCGCACTTGGGAGCCGCATACACACAAGCCGCCTCAGACCCAAGCGATATTATGCCTGTCTGTCTCAGAACCTGGCTGTCCCAACTTCCCAGTCACTGGAGCAAAGATCCCATGTGTGTTCTTTATGTTTAGTGTTTTGATTATTATGTAGCAAAGGGACTTCTTTTCTGGTCCAATATATTGATGTTCTATAAGCTTTGTGTATCTCTATAGGCATCTCATACTTTAGCTTATGAAATTTTTCTTCTATGGTTTTGTGGAAGACCTGTGCCTTTGAGCTAGGTTTCTTATCCTTACTCCATGCCAATTATTCTTAGGTTTGATCTTTTCATAGTGTCTCAAGTCTTCTGGATGATTTAACATTCCTTTGATGTATCCATTTCTTCTATCATGTCCTCAATGCCTGGGATTCTTTCTTCCATCTCTTGTATTTTGTTGGTGAACCTTTCTTCTGTAGTTCCTGTTTAAATTCCTAAATTTTTCATTTCTAGAATTCCCTCAGCCAGTGTTTTCTTTATTGATTCTATTTCCAGTTTCAGATATTGAACACTTTTATTTGTTTTCTTCAACTGTTTGTTGGTATTTACTTTTGGATTTCTTTTAAGACATTTATTCATTTCCTCCAATTTTTGTTTGTGTTTTCCTGGATTTTAAAAATGGAATTATTTATTGTTTTTCTTTAAGGACCTTTACCATCTTCATATAGTTTGTTTTAAGGTCTTTTTATTGTGCTTCAGCTATGTTGGAATATGCAGTGCCTGCTGTCGTAAGACAGCTGGTCTGTGATAGAAACATAATGCTTTGACTTTTACTGATTGTGTTTTTACACTGGAGTCTAGGCATCTGGGTTTGGGATGATCATATAGGTCTAGGTGCTGATATCTAATTCCGGATTTGTCTTTGTTAGGTAGGTGTTTTGTTCCTGGGTTTCTGTTTCCTCTTTTGATTTTCAGCACGTGTGATGGCTGTGCATTGCCTGTTTTTGTAACCTTCTCAGCTGATGTGTTCACAGGGAATGCCTGCTGTGCTGGAGCCTAGAACACTGGAAAGAGTTGACAGAAGGAACTTTGGAGGAGAAGATCTTTTTGATTCATTGGGGATGGGGTCAAAGACGAAAGGGAGACCACAGCAGGTTTCCAGCTATGTAGCTGAGAATGAAACTTGGTGATTGGATCTCAAGAGAAGCCTAGGTCTGCCTTTTGACTAAGTGCTGCCCTTAGATGGGTGGTCTTTGGGTTAGCAGGGGTGGTAGGCTGATAGAGTTAGGGTCTGGGACAAAACAAGTCAAGGATGGAAGGTTGGAAGGAGAGTATTTGTGAGATCCATAGGAGATGAGAGCATGAGGGCAGGGAAGGCTGCTACAGATGCTCTGCTACAGAGCTGGAGGTGAGGCTTGGGGATTGGGTCTGATGGGATAGAAAGAGACAGAGACAGATACACGAGAGAGACAAAGACAGATGGAGAGACAGAGAGAGAGAGAGAGAGACAGACAGACAGACAGACATTGAGGGAGCCTACTTGGTTTCATGGCAGGCATGAACTGTGGTTTAGCAGGGGCTGCCTGCTGGAGCTCAGATACAATAGCAAAAGGAATAGGAAGTTTAGGAGTAGATGGTCTGTGAGATCCACAGGAGATGTGGACTGGGGGTTGGGGGAGGGCAGTGCAGCTGGTATCCTGTTGCCTCACTAGGATGAGACTGAGGAATTGGGTCCAGGGAAACAAAGAGAGAGCAAGACCACTGAAAGTTCTAGGGAGACTCTATGAAGATGCTCCCCAGAAGAAATGCTACTGACGCCATATATTTATTAAGGTGAAAAGGAAAGCTTTCAGGGGAACATGCTTATGAAAATGTTTCCATTCAGTCGCCTTACACATGCCTGTCAAGTTGTAAATCTCCATTCATGTTTTATTATTTCATGTGTATACCATTTATGGTTATAGATATTCATGTGTATTTTCAAGTATGCAGCAATTTTCAATTCTCAGAAGAATGATTGGGGCTGAGGTGGGGAAAATACAGAAATGGAGACTTTTCTTAAATTGTTTCAATTCATGTTTATATTATTCATTTTATGAAATTAATTATTTCATAATTTCTGAAATTAAATTTTGAAATTAAGGCATAAAATTAAAAAATTATGAAATAATTATATGAAATATAATTGTATTTCATGCCTCTAAATCATTTTGGCTCAAGATAAGTATAATATGAACCACTTAGAAGATTTTTAACATTTTGGTGGCCATGGTAGAAAAAAAGGAGTATTTACCATTTAGCTTTATACATGCATTTTGTACATATTAAACTAGCATTAGTGCCTGAATGTGTAATCAGTATAAAACTATTGACACTACACACACACACACACACACACACACACACATACACACACACACACACACACACACACAGAGCAAACATGATGTTTTGAGTTTGATATGTATTTATTACTTATAATAATTTAGATGAAGCCACATTCAAGTGTCAGGGAGTGCAATGTAGCCTCAGGCTATTAGACTAGAAGGTGTGGTTTCCTCCAACTCCAATTATTATCATAGACTAGACATGTCTATACCTCAATCGGTAGAATGTTTGCCTACCATGAACAAAGTCTGTGTAAAGAGAAGCTCTCATGTACTCTATGGAAGTATCATCTGTCGATGAAAGCAGATGGCCTATTAGGTGACATAAGAAATAGAAGGTGGGACATGCTGCAGAGAGAAATAGGACCATGGGAAAGAGTCAAGAGTGAGATATTTGCCCCAAACTCTAAGGAAATAGGACACATGAAACTGAGGAGAGGTAACCAATCATGTGGCAGACATAGACTAGAATAAATGGTTTGCCTAAGTTAGGAGCTAGTCCAGGAATGAGTAAAAACTTATGACCTAGGCATTTATTCACAAATAATTAAGTCTCAGTCACTATTGTGGGAACAAAGGGGCTGGGTAGAAAAGCTTGATGTTATAGCCCTGACTTCAGACACCAGCCCTTCACAATAAACCAGGCATGACAGTACACATCTCTAATTCTAGCTTTAGAGAAAAGATTGGAATTTCAAAGCTAATATTGGCCATGTTGTGAATCTGAGGCTGGATAGTTTTGTCTACTTGGTACAATCTATTTGTGAATCTGATGGTTAGTTTTGTCTACTTGGTACAATCTGAAATCACCTGAGAGCAGAGGGATTATCTAGAGCAGGTTGGCCAGTAGGCATGTCTTGACCACCTTCTTTGGGATGACATAGCCTGAAAGTAGGTGATACCCTTCCTATTTGGGAGTTCTGGGCTGAATAAAAGTAGAGAAAGGTAGCTGAATACCAACCATGTCACATCAGTCATTTTTGTTCTGGTCCTCACTATAGCTGATTCCCTGTTGTCTCAAACTCTTGCTTATAACTTCCCTGCAGGGGTGGTCTATAACCTGACTTTGTGGCCGAAAATAAATTTTGTGGCCCCTTAAAGAATATTGTTTTTTGAGAGATGTTCTATAATGGGTAATTGCAATTAAAATGAATGTTCTAACTACATTAGTTCCTAGACTTTCTGTTTTTAAATTTTCATCTGTCTGTCTGTGTCTCTCTCTCTCTCTCTTTGTGTGTGTGTGTGTGTGTGTGAGAGAGAGAGAGAGAGAGAGAGAGAGAGAGAGAGAGAGAGAGAGAGAGAAAGAGCACAGAAGCATGTGAGGGGTGAGGGTCTATGGAAGTCAGAAGAGGATATCAGGTCCTCTGAAACTGAAGTCACAGGCAGTTGTGAGCTGCCCCTTGTGAGTACTGAGAACTGCCCTCTGCAGGAGAAATGTTCACTCTGAACCACCAAGTCATCTCCCTAGTACCTTCACATCTTTCCATTTCCTATAGCAGCACGTGGTCTTAACCACTGAGCCACCTTTCCATGGCATCTCCCGCTTTGGTATGTTGATGAGAATAAGCTGAAACAGGCCTCTTTCTCATTAAGGGATCTCATTCATAGAAGTAGATCTCTTTACTTATCAAGGTCCACATCACCTTGAAAACAAATAAGGGCGTGATCATCCAACTTGAGTCATTGCCAGATCTAGTAAAGTGGTGCATCTCTTGTTAATATTGATAAACACCAAAGGCAACAAATCACTCTAGTTATCCTCTGGGAACAGCACGGAACATTTGAAAAAAACAAAAGTGCCACCAACCATCTGGAGGAGGAGAATTATGGGATGGTTAGCAAGTTCTATCTTGGGGCCCAGGGAAGAAAACTTGACAGCTCAGTGACAGAAAAGTTTGAAATGGGAGGACTGGGCCGAAGAATGGTGTATAGCTCTGTCAATAAGGAGGGATGCCTGGCTGTCCTACAGGGAATGTCAACTGAGAGCCAATGTTTTTTCCATTTGTTTTCACTCTCTGTGAACTTAGTCACTGGTGGGAAATGTCACTAAAACTAGGACACATGCTTCCTTGGAAACATATGCCCACTGAAACTCTCTTCCCTAACAACCAGAGCAGTCCACCAACAGCCACCTTTTTCTAAGAGATACCTTCTTATGGTTTGACTTTGAAATGTCCTCCAGAGGCTCACATTTAGATACTGAGTCTATAACTGGTAGTACTATTTTGGGAGACTGCAAAGCCTTGGGGTTGTAGGGTTTTTCTAGTAGAGAGAAGACAACTGTGGGGAAAACTTTGGAGGATGTGCTAACTTCTCCACTTGTATTGAGATCCCTCTTCTCTGGTCCAGCTCTTGTGCAAATAGCCCCATCACAAGCTTCCACTACCATGGATGGAACGGTCCCACCACATGCCTCTCCTGCTATGGCTGAAATTGCTCAGAAACCATGAGCCAAAGTCATTTCTTCCTCTCTTATGCTGTTCTGGCAAAGTAGTCAATAGAGCTAACTACATAGCCAATGGGATGAGACAAAGCAGACGCATGTTTCTTAAATCAACTTGAAGTCTTTCACTTTGCATCAAACCTATAGTTTTTCTGAAGACCTTATAGGAAAGGGGAATCTGAGTCCTGCCTGGGTTACAGCACAGTAAGAATCGTGGCAGTATACATTTGCCAACTCTGCTTTTTTGTTTTAAATATCAACTTGCTACCTAGTAGGATCACCTGGAAAAAGGGTCTCAATTAAAGAATTATAGATCCATTTGGCCTATGGGTATGTCTCTGGGGGATTCTCTTGACTGTTCACTGAGGTGCAAAGACCCACCATGAATGTGGAAGGCACCATTTCATGAGCTCAGCTCTAAACTCTGTGAGGGTAGAGAAAATTAGCTAGGTAGTAAATGGTAAGCACTCAAGGATGGATGTCCATGTTCTCTGCGGCCAACTGTGGGTGGATGTAGTCTTTGAGTGCCTGCCTTGACTTCCTCCACCGTGTAGTGTAGAAGCCTGCATTATTAGCTAAATAGATCCCTTTTTCCCTTGAATTGCTTCTGGTCAGGATATTTTAACATGCAAGGGAAATGAAACTGAACACTGAGGAATCTCATCTGGCTCCGAATGCTGATGGGTGGGTGATGCTTTCCACCCTTCCACATTCATGTCACACAGCACACCCCGTGAACATCTGCACATATGTACTTATACCACATAAAGCATGCAGACATACGTCACAGAGGCATAAACACCAAGTGTGCTCACACATAAGCATCCTAAAGTGTTAAGCTCTGTCTCTGTCCTCTAATTCATTTCCTTTTAATTCATAAATTTCAGAGAAAGCCCTATCTGATGTATGAAACAAGATTTAAAGACCCACATCCCTGCATCTATTTTATTTCTTTGGAATTAATGTTTTCCATAGACTTTTAAGACTAAAAATTTAGTTAGGTGTATGTGTGTGTCTAGGGCATGGATATATACAAGTACAGGTACCTAGTCAAAAGAGGGCATCAGATCTCCCGAGCTGGAGCAATAGACAGTTGTGAGTCTCCCAATGTGGATGTTAGGAACTGATCATAGGATCCCTACAAAAGCAGTATGCAGCTGAGCAATCTCTCCAACCCCATAGATATTTGACTTCTTATTCTGCTATCCTATTTATTCCATTTAAAAAAAAATCTAATCATTAGAATAATAGAATAAAAGAAAAATGTCCTTAAGTAATTTCTTCCTCATCACACATGCTAAATATATGATAGATAAAACATATAATATCATATGTATGAAACAGTATGACTATAAATTCATATATAAATACACTAATATATCTTATGATTATGCACGCACACACACATGCGCACGCACGCACACAAATGAGACAATTCTAGTTCTACTGCCAAGAGCTGAAAGCATTTCTTTTGCTTCTTCCTCTTTGTTTCTCTGAGTACAAAGATGACACGCCTGTCCCACACCTGCACATCAAAACCTTTCCTTTCAAGTGACTTCAGCAACATTAGTTCTTGTTCTTATGTGGTAAGTCCTTGATCCTCCTGAAAGAGACTCCCTTATTCCTGAACGTGACAAGGTAGCAGAAAGTACTGAGCAAACGATGTGAAGGCGATTGTCACACATGACACTTTATACACTGATGTAGAGACACGGACCACATCCACTTAGAAGGACTGTCTGGTCTGTATGTTGTGATCTGGTGTTTTTGTCAGCATTTCTTTTTGGCTCCTCAGGCATCTCTGCCCGTGTGTGCGCTCTGTGCTTGCTGACAGACAAAGCCTGTGCCGGAAGCTTGTTTTCAACTGTGTGCTGCCATCTTGTTCTCACAGCTCCATGTGTGTGTGCCTTTTCCTATTTCTGCATCGCTTCTTGTCTTGGCCCAACATCCAAAATTGGAATGGCTTCATTCAACAACTGACTGACTCAAGAGGCTTGGCCTTCTCTTAGGTGGTTGTATGGACCACCTAAAGGCATTTTCCCTTTCTCCGGAAGCATACACCGGATTGATATATTATAGCTACACATATTCTTTATGGTAAGGTGATGCATTGAATCAAGCTAAAGCAACATTCCATACATCTGGAATGCTATTGGATATATTAGAAAGTTCAAAAGACTGGAGATATCACTATGGAATACTATTTAAAAATGAAGTAACTCTTATACATGAGACATGCTAAGTGAACTTCAATAAGGTTGTTTTATTGACAAGAAAAGATTGATAAATGCGCTAGGGGAGACAAAAGAGAAAGAATTAGTCTAGAGATCAGTATGTTTTAATTTATTCACTGTATGTGTACCTGTCTGTACATAGGGGTATGTATTTATGTGTACAGGCATGTGGGCTTGCAGGTACATGTGTGTATGTGCCTGGAGGCCAAGGGTCAACCTTGAATGTTGTTCCTTAGGAGCTTTTCATCATCATCACCACCATCACCACCACCACCACCATTACCACTGCCATCATCATCATCATCATCATCATCATCATCATCACATTGATATTGAAACAGGGTATCTCACTATGACCTAGGATTCATTAGTTAGGCTAGACAGACAGGCTAACAAACCCCAGAGATTTACCTGTCTTTGTTTTCAGACATTAGGATTATGAGAAGCTGATATCACTTGGCATTTTACACGGTTGCTGGGGGATTGAACTTCAGTCTACGTTCTTGAGTCTCAAGTTCCCCAGTCCCTGGAGACAAACATTTTTTTTTTTGCAGAAAGAGATTTAAGAAGTTGGTTTCATTTCCCTTACTCACCTGAAGATACTTTTACCCGGGGCATTGTCGCTCTCAATCACAGTGTACATTTGTATGTTTTTTGTTGTGTTGTTATAGTTGTATTTGAGAGAGAGAGAGAGAGTGTGTGTGTGTGTGTGTGTGTGTGTGTGTGTGTGTGTGTGTAGTTGGGCTGGGGGCACCCAGTACAGCAAAGTCATCTAAAGCAATATGTCATAGAGGCTCACTTTTCATCAAATAAAGTTGAAATATCAGCAATAAGTAAACGACATGGCATAAAGAAGAAGCTCTAGACAAGCACTTGCTCCACCCCCATCCATCCTCTACCAGCCTGTGAATCTCCTGATCATTCCACTGACTACCAGAATATTCCATTTTTCCAATGACATGCTACAGGAGACAGTTGTATCCTCAGGACACAATCCAGTTCTCATGTTTCTACTAAAATTTCTATCCTAGAAAAATAAATGACCCTTCCCTTTAGAAGTCCTTTGTGTAATCAGTCAACACTTCAAACCCACAGCCAGAGGTCACATGCACATCTGCACTGCAGGATGTTCAATCAAAGAGTAGAGCTTCGTGGGTGCTGGTTGGGAAATTCCTTCTGAAACAGGAGTGTCCTGGCAAGATGATGCTACCTGGGCAGACTGCATTAGGTGAGCTGTTCAATCAGGGCTTTCTCCAGATATTCTATCTTCTGTAACTAAACAACACACACAAAAAAATTGGGGGGTAACAACTGCATTTTTAACCAGAAAAAAATATAAGAAAACATATTTTAATTATATACCAATATTATAGTTACATATTTTATATAACATGTCATTGCACATAATTATGTATAATGACATAATATATATAATTATAGACACATAATTAGATATAAGTGAATGAAGGGAGAAATAGAATTTCTAACAGGCCTTTTAGCTTTGGTTAGCTACACAGGTTTCAATTATCCTGACAGGTGTATGAAAGCCACCTGGATCCTTCTTTGGAGATTTCTATATATCTCTGGCATGCTGGATTGAAATCTTAACATTTCTTCTCTGGGCATGGTGCTTAAGGCCAGTTTCTTTGGTCTATTAACTGACTTGTAAGAAAAGAGAGTAAATTGTCCTTGACTGTACAAACACCCTGAGTTTTTTTTTTTTCCCCATGAATACAAATGGAAGATTTTTAAAGCCTGGCAGTTTGCAAAGACATGACTCCCAGGATAAATTAAAGATCAGGAGACTTTCTCTTGTTTACTATTTAAAGCTAGGTTTTGGGGCGGGGGGGGGGGGCGGGAACCGAGTCCAGGTTGTAATTATGATTCTGACATTGCTTGGCAATCTTCGGCAAGCCACACAATCTCCCTGGGCACAACTTTTTTCACATTAATTAAAAAAAAATGTGTGAATTTATGTAGAGAGAATAAAGCAGGTGACCTCAAACACTTATCCAGTCTGAACAATTGATGGTTTGATGTTCCAATAGGTGTGGACTTAACACTCAACTCCTCTTTGGGCACTTAAAAGCTCATTTATTTTATTTGTATGAGTACTAATGCTTTGCCTGCACGCATGCCTGGTGCTCACAGGGTCAAAAGAAGATATCAGATCTCCTGAAGCTGGAGTTAAAGATGGTTGGAAGCCCCCATTATTGCTGGGAGCTAAACTCAGGTCCCCTGCAAAAGCAGCAAGTACTCTGTTCTGCTGAGTCATCTCTTCAGGGTTCTCTTCCTACAGCTTTTCTTTCTTTCTTTTTTTAATTAATCTATTTATTTACTTTACATCCCTATTGAAGCTTCTCCTCCCTCCTCTCTTCCCAGTCCCTCCCTCTTAGCTCCCCTCTCCCCATCTATGCCTCCTACCTTTCTCCTCAGAAGAGGGAGGCCATAAATATCAACCAGCCTTACCATATTAAGTTATAGTAAGGCTAGGCGCATCTTATTCTATCCAGGCTAGATAAGGCAGCCCAGTTAGGGGATCCAAAGGCAAGAAACAGATGCAGGGACCCACAGCCAAACATTAATCAGAGCCTGAGAAATCCCATGGAAGAGGGAGAGAAAGGACTGAAGAATCCAGAGGAATCACAGACTCCACAAGAAAATCTACAGAATCAACTAACCTGGGCCTATAAGGACTGAACTGCCAATCAGAGAGCATGCTTGGGCCCACTGCACGTAAGTTACAGTTGTGCAGCTAGGTCTTCATGCAGGGTTGCTAAAGTGGGAGCAGTGGCTGCCTCTAATGACAGTGCCTGTGCTCCATGCAGCTGGGCATGGGGGCGAATACCTTTAATCCCAGCACTAGAAAGACAGAGGCAAGGGAATCTCTGAGCATTCCAGGACATCCAAGGCTACTCAGAGAATCCCTACCTCAAAAAATAAAACAAAAATGTGCTCCATATAGCAGTCCACAGTAATAATGGCTTGGATGTGTTGGCATTCTTCTTTGGATGTTTTTCTTCTCAGTACTTTGTTCATGTAGAGCCAAGGCCCAAATATGTGGTGCCTTTGACATCTTTACATTCCAAATTCCAAGCTTAGCTTATACCCCAAAGTGTTCCTAAATATGCAGTTATTCAATGAATGGAAGCAATTGCTTGATAGTATTAAATAATTAAAATGGATTTATTTGTGGTTCTTAATTTGTGTTTGAGTTTAAAAAAAAATCATAACATCTTCGGCCTTTCCCATAGAGAGCTCACAGAGAACACAGTCCAAAAAGGCTCTTCAGTGCTTTGTGCCTCAGTATACAAACACTGGAGCTGTAGAATTCCCCAACACATTATCCCAGGTTTAATTAACAGCTTTTAGTCCTCAAGTACCACTTGCAAGAATGCAAATATCCTTGTATGATAAAATAGAAAGCACTTATCAGAAAGTGTTAAAATAGTCTAGAACGTGATAATGATTCAGAGAAAGGAAATCTACAGAGCTCCTTTTTTCCCCTTCCTTCTTTGTCTCCTGTGTTCCAAACGAGCATTAGAACCTGACCTGCAGGAAGCTTTAAGGGCTGATGAGGAATAGACATGTTTAAGTTTCAATATAATCAATAGATTTTACTCCAAAGAGAATAAGAGAGAGACAATACTGGGCAAAACAGGGTTGACTGAGGTCGGTGAACATGATATCAGTTTGGCAGGCTTCAACGTGGAAGAGGTTGAATGGACTTTTACAGTCACTGAACAAAAGAAAGTCATTAATCAAGCATTCTTTTAATACAGTAGCGAGGACATCAGAGTAGATAAATCCCTGGTTTAAGGGTCAGGTGACATCTGATGACACACTTAGCTTTGGGTTAATGGACTCTGACCCTGCAAAGTTAATACATTCCAAACTTCCTGCTAATCTCAGGGATAGGCCAGACACAGAGGTGTGTAATTAATGGTCATTAAGAAGACGAAAGACAGTTTGAGGTGATTTGGACTCCGAAGCAGTCGCATTTCATCTCTCTACCTTCACGAAGTTCAAGTCCACCAATCTACAGCAGGAGCAGAGCAGATATGACTTTCTGGGGAACCTTGATTCACAGAAGAGATCTGTTCATTCAGTGATCTGTGCTGGGCTAGGGAAACACAGGGTAAGTCCTTATAGTGGCCAGGGAAAGCTTCCTGGGGCAATGGAGTACCACAGAGAACCAGTGAGAGTTAACAGCATGAGGAGAGAAGGTGTTCCATTTAAGGATGAACCACCTATGTATAGAATGAGGTACAGGTGAAAAATGCAAGGTGCATGTCATGAAGTATAAACAGTTATAGAAATGACGGGAGAACAGAGACAGTTGAGTGTGTCTTTTTTTTTTTTTATTTTCTAAGTTTTTTTTTTTTTTACATTCAAGATCATTTCCCCTTTCCTGTTTCCTCCCTCCCCGAAAGTCCCAAAAGCCCCCTTCCCTCCCTCTTTTCTCCATTCAACCCCCTCGTTTCTCTGTCCTGGCATTCCCCTACATCCAGTCTTTCCAGGACCAGGGGTCTCTCCTTCCATCTTCTTAGAAATCTATTGCTATGCGAATTGTGTCTAGGGTATTCCGAGATTCTGGGTTAATATCCCCTTATCAGTGACTGCATACCATGTGTGTTCTTTTGTGATTGGGTTACCTCACTAAGGATGATATTTTCAAGTTCTGACCATTTGCCTAGGAATTTCGTGAATTCATTGTTTTTAATTGCAGAGTAGTATTCCATTGTGTAAATATACCACATCTTCTGAATCCATTCCTCCGTTGAGGGACATCTGGGTTCTTTCCAGCTTCTGGCTATTATAAATAAGGCTGCTATGAACATAGTGGAGCATGTGTCCTTATTGCATGCAGGTAAAGCCTCTGGGTATACGCCCAGGAGTGGTATAACCGGATCCTCCGGGAGTGTCATGCCCAGTTTTCTGAGGAACCGGCAGACTGCTTTCCAGAGTGGTTGTACCAGCCTGCAATTCCACCAGCAGTGGAGGAGTGTTCCTCTTTCTCCACATCCTCGCCAACAACTGCTGTCTCCTGTGTTTTTGATCTTAGCCATTCTGACTGGTGTGAGATGGAATCTCAGGGTTGTTTTGATTTGCATTTCCCTAATGACTAAGGATGATGAACATCTCTTTAGGTGCTTCTCAGCCATTAGATAATCTTCAGGTGAGAACTCTTTGTTTAGCTCTGTACCCCATTTTTTAATAGGGATACTTGCCTCTCTGGAGTTTAACTTCTTGAGTTCTTTGTATATATTGGATATTAGCCCTCTCTCAAATGTAGGGTTGGTAAAGATCATTTCCCAGTTAGTTGGTTGCGCTTTGCCTTTTTGACAGTGTCTTTTGCCTTGCAAAAACTTTGTAATTTAATGAGGTCCCATTTGTCTATTCTTGATCTTAGAGCATAAGCTATTGGAGTTCTGTTCAGGAAATTCTCCCCTGTGCCCATATGTTCAAGGTTCTTCCCTAGTTTCCTTTCTATTAGTTTCAGTGTGTCTGGTTTTATGTGGAGGTCCTTGATCCACTTGGAATTGAGCTTAGTACAAGGAGATAAGAATGGGTCAATTTGCATTCTTCTGCATGTTGACCTCCAGTTGAGCCAGCACCATTTGTTGTAAAGGCTATCTTTTTTCCACTGGATGGTTCAGGTACTTTGTCAAAGGTCAAGTGACCATAGGAGTGTGGATTCATTTCTGGGTCTTCAATTCTGTTCCATTGATCTACATGCCTGTCACTGTACCAATACCATGCGGTTTTTAACACTATTGCTCTGTAGTACAGCTTGAGGTCCAGGATACTGATTCCCCCAGAGGTTCTTTTACTCTTGAGAATAGTTTTGGCTATTCTGGGTTTTCTGTTATTCCAGATGAATATTTGAATTGCTCTTTCTAACTCTATGAAGAATTGAGTTGGGATTTTGATGGGGATTGCATTGAATCTGTATATTACTTTTGGTAAGATGCTCATTTTTACTATATTAATCCTGCCAATCCATGAGCATGGCAGATTTTTCCATCTTCTGAGGTCTTCTTCAATTTCTTTCTTCAGAGACTTGAAGTTCTTGTCATACAGATCTTTCACTTGTTTGGTTAGAGTCACACCAAGATACTTTATATGGTTTGTGGCTATCGTGAAGGGTATTATTTCTCTTACTTCTTTCTCAGCCTGCTTATCCTTTGAGTATAGGAAGGCTACTGACTTGCTTGAGTTGATTTTATATCCGGCCACTTTGCTGAAGTTGTTTATCAGCTGTAGGAGTTCTCTGGTGGAGTTCTTTGGGTTGCTTAAGTATACTAACATATCGTCTGCAAATAGTGATAATTTGACTTCTTCCTTTCCAATTTGTATCCCTTTGACCTCTTTTTGTTGTCTAATTGCTCTAGCTAGAACTTCAAGTACTATATTGAAAAGATATGGAGAGAGAGGGCAGCCTTGTCTAGTCCCTGATTTTAGTGGGATTGCTTCAAGTTTCTCTCCATTTAGATTGATGCTGGCTACCGGTTTGCTGTAAATTGCTTTTTAGTATGTTTAGATACGGGCCTCGAATTCCTGATCTTTCCAAGACCTTTAGCATGAAAGGATGCTGAATTTTGTCAAATGCTTTCTCAGCATCTAATGAGATGACCATGTGGTGTTTTTCTTTGAGATTGTTTATATAGTGGATTACATTGATGGATTTCCTTATATTGAACCATCCCTGCATCCCTGGGATGAAGCCTACTTGATCGTGGTGAATGATCATTTTGATGTGTTCTTGGATTCAATTGGCAAGAATTTTATTGAGTATTTTTGCATCGATATTCATAAGAGAGATTGGCCTGAGATTCTCTTTATTTGTCGGATCTTTGTGTGCTTTTGGTATTAGTGTAATTGTGGCTTCATAGAACGAGTTGGGTAGTGTTCCTTCTGTTTCTATTTTGTGGAACAGTTTGAAGAGTATTGGTGTTAGGTCTTCTTTGAAGGTCTGATAGAATTCTGCACTAAAACCATCTGGACCTGTGCTTTTTTTGGTTGGAAGACTTCCAATGACAACTTCTATTTCTTCAGGGGTTATAGGATGGTTTAGATGGTCTATTTGATCCTGATTTAATTTTGGTATTTGATATCTGTCAAGGAAATTGTCCATTTCCTCGAGATTTTCTAGTTGTGTTGAATACAGGTTTTTGTAGTAGGATCTGATGATTTTTTGAATTTCCTCAGTTTCTGTTGTTATCTCTCCCTTTTTGTTTCTGATTTTATTAATTTGGATACTGTCTCTGTGCCCTCTGGTTAGTCTGGCTAAGGGCTTATCTATCTTGTTGATTTTCTCAAAGAACCAACTCCTCGTTTTGTTGATTCTTTGTATGGTTTTATTTGTTTCTACTTGATTGATTTCAGCCCTGAGTTTGATGATTTCCTGCCTTCTACTCCTCTTTGGTGTATTTGCTTCTTTTTGTTCCAGGGCTTTCAGGTGTGCCATTAAGCTGTTAGTGTATGCTGTCTCCCGTTTCTTTTTGGCGGCACTCAGGGCTATGAATTTTCCTCTTAGCACTGCTTTCATTGTGTCCCATAAGGTAGGATATGTTGTGCCAGTTGAGTGCGTCTTAAGCAGGGGCCAGTTTGTGTAGGTTCTCGTAATCTATGGAAAACATGACCAGATAAAGAATCCCATCTCAAATCAAAGAGAGATCCTCACAAGGGTATTAGATGGAAGTGGGAGATGATGACAGACATAACACAGCTATTTGAAGATTCTCTATGGATTCCATGCCAAACAGTAATGTTTTGGGAAATGCATAGATCAGAAACCACTGTCAACCACTGTCATTTTGGAGGGTTGAAGGGAGACACATGGAAGAGTTGAAAATAACAAGACTATGTTAGTTGGCAGGATAATAGACTGCATCTGGCAGTCAGGAGGGTCAGGGCTTAGTGATATAGATAATTTGGATTGGATGAAAAGCTTGAAACAGGGTGTGGTCTTAAGTCCATTTGTTGATGCAGAAAACACCAAATGGAAAGCAAGTGTCTGGAAGTGGTTTTGCTACTGTTGGCTTTAAATGCAGAATGAGTTTTTAAATGTTCTATTACATGTGTTTATTTAGTGTGTCTCTATGTGTGTTTGTGGGTGAGAATGTGCCAAGATGTACTCTTGGAGATCAGAATCCTGCTTTAGGAGTCAACTCTTTCCCTCTCCATGTGGGTTCAGAGGACTAAACTTGGGTCATTAGGCATGGAATCAAGTACCTTTACCTGCTGGGCCATCTCATAAGCACCCAAACTTTTATATTTGAGTGGTGGGCAGGGGAGACAAATTAGAGGTTTTGAATAGATGTAGGTAAAGTGATAGTATCCTTGAAGACACAGGTGTACCTTGTGCCCAAAGTTTTATATTTGAGTGATGGGTAGGAAATTCATATTAGAAGTTTTTGTATAGTAGTTTCCTTATAGACACATGTGTACCTTCTTTATTGGATGCTTTGATTAAGCTGTAGTTTATCCTCTTTCTCCAGTGATCACAGTTTTGATAGCTATTTATGCAGCAGCATCAGGAGTCAAGAGAGGGATGCTGAGAGAGAGCCTAGAAGAGCACTGGCCTATAAGCTGTATGTGAAGGAAAGACATCTGGCCACAGAGACCATGAAGAATAGCTAGCAGGCTAAGAGGAGACCCAGGAGCAAAGCAAATGCTCACCTTGTAAGGACAGCAGAGAGGCCATTGATTTAAGGAGCATGCTTTGGGGCTGACCACAGGGATTCACACTTTCTGGCCTCTTTTCCTCTCATTTCATAGCTCCAAGGTAATGCCCAAGCATTAACACTTGATGAAATACACACACTGCCACAGGTCCTCTGCGGAGGACCAGGTAGTAAATATGCCAGGCTCTGCTGGTCATATGAACAGTTCCTGTTGCAACAATATATCTTTGCCTTTCTGTCTCAGAAGCAGCTGTAGATAACATAAGAAAGAGTGTATGGATATACTTGGGTTTCAGTAAAATGTTATTTACTAAAAAAAGCTGGGATTGGATTTGACCAATAGGCTTATAAAACCTTGGTAACACTATATTCTCCAAAATCACAAATAATAATTGCTATCAGTAATTGCTGCAGATTCTATGTCCAGCCCTTTTTTCCCCCTTTTGCATTTTTACTGAAATAGAAACGCAATGATAAAGAACTGATTATTGTACAGAAGTATTATCTCAACCTCAAAGCTTGCCCGGTGTCTACAGCGTGACTAACTGAGAAACCTGGGTTCCTACAAATGTACTGGTCTTTAGTTTTTGGCTGCTTTTTCTAAGATCCCAACCATGGTCTTTTATTCAACTTGATTTCCATGTCTTGTCTCATTTGTGGTGACATCTGGGTCATTGTTTTCATGACGTGGACATATTTAAAGAGGACTGGTCATTTATTTTGTATGACAAATCTCAAATGGGTATATGTGTGTGATGAATTCAAGTGATTGCACAGAACGCAGCATGGTATCTGCAGAAATATAAATGGAGTGTCTGTGATGTCAGTGGGTACATGGTTTGACCACATCACCCTGGTGGTGGGAACATTCTGCTTATGATGAGTTTCTTTACTTTAAGATTGATGTGTGGTGTGGCAGGATCTTTGATCATACTGAGAACCCTAAGATTGTGTTATTTACTGGGAAAAAAAAATATGACTTATTTCTAGTTATTGTGTGGCCCAGACCTAGCACACACTTTTAATCCAAGGGCCTCCTGCTTATTGTAAACAGGATTAAATAAAGTCAACCATAGGCACAAGCAAACATTTGACAAGGAGTGAACATAGGAAACAAAATCAATAGAGAGTAAGAGGAAGTCAGGAGGACTGGTAAACACACAGGAAGTAGAAGGGAAGGATATTCTGTTTGGAGGGTTTTTGAGAAGGTGTGGAGAAGGGAAACTTTCTTTTTGGGAATGTTAGCTGAGAAGAAAGGTCAGCTGGGAGCTTTCTCTGCCTCTCTGACCTAGCAGGCTTTCACCTCAGCATCTGTCTCCAGAGTCTTCATTAGTAAAATCAAATGATTGAAATTTTGTTAAAAACAACAACAACAGTGTGATTAATGTTTTATCACAAGCTAGAGTTCCCTAGAAAAAGGCAACTTCAGTTGAGGAATTACTTCCAACAGATTGACCTCTGAGTATGTCTGTGGTTCATAATGATTGATGTGACAGGGTCCACCCCACTTTGAGCAGTTCCATCCCTAGGCAGGTGATCCTGGGCTATATAACTAAGCAGACTGAGCAAGAAAGACAAAGCAAGCCAGTAAACAACATTCCTGCTTCTGTTCCTGCATCCAGATTCTTGCCTTGAATCCCTGCTTTGGCTTCCCTTGATGACACTGAGCTACAAGCCATAAGATGGACAAACCCTTTCCTCCACTCATTGTTTTGCATCTCCATTTTATCACAGGAACAGAGAAGCAAACTAGGACAATTACTAATTTTACTTTTGCCATTAATAACTATTTCAAAGAAGATACTTTGAGATCTACCCAAGTAACTTATCCTACCTTAAACTTTGGTCCACTAAGTCTGGCATTAGTCCTGCAGTTAAAAAGAATGGTGCTTAGTGCAAGGAGATAAGGATGGGTCAATTTGCATTCTTCTGCATGTTGACCTCCAGCTGAGCCAGCACCATTTGTTGAAAAGGCTATCTTTTTTCCACTGGATGGTTTTAGCTCCTTTGTCAAAGATCAAGTGACCATAGGAGTGTGGATTCATTTCTGGGTCTTCAATTCTGTTCCATTGATCTACATGTCTGTTACTGTACCAATACCATGCAGTTTTTAACACTATTGCTCTGTAGTACAGCTTGAGGTCCGGGATACTGATTCCCCCAGAGGTTCTTTTACTCTTGAGAATAGTTTTAGCTATTCTGGGTTTTCTGTTATTCCAGATGAATTTTTGAATTGCTCTTTCTAACTCTATCAAAGATCTCCACATAAAACCAGACACACTGAAACTAATAGAAGGGAAACTAGGGAAGAACCTTGAACATATGGGCACAGGGGAGAATTTCCTGAACAGAACTCCAATAGCTTATACTCTAAGATCAAGAATAGACAAATGGGACCTCATTAAATTACAAAGTTTTTGCAAGGCAAAAGACACCGTCAAAAAGACAAAGCGGCAACCAACTAACTGGGAAATGATCTTTACCAACCTTACATCCGACAGAGGGCTAATATCCAAGATATACAAAGAACTCAAGAAGTTAAACTCCAGAGAGGCAAGTAACCCTATTAAAAAATGGGGTACAGAGCTCCACAAAGAGTTCTCACCTGAAGAATATCTAATGGCTGAGAAGCACCTAAAGAGATGTTCATCATCCTTAGTCATTAGGGAAATGCAAATCAAAACAACCCTGAGATTCCATCTCACACCAGTCAGGATGGCTAAGATCAAAAACACAGGAGACAGCAGTTGTTGGCGAGGATGTGGAGAAAGAGGAACACTCCTCCACTGCTGGTGGAATTGCAGGCTGGTACAACCACTCTGGAAAGCAGTCTGGCGGCTCCTCAGAAAACTGGGCATGACACTTCCGGAGGATCCGGCTATACCACTCCTGGGCATATACCCAGAGACTTTACCTGCATGCAATAAGGACACATGCTCCACTATATTCATAGCAGCCTTATTTATAATAGCCAGAAGCTGGAAAGAACCCAGATGTCCCTCAACGGAGGAATGGATTCAGAAGATGTGGTATATTTACACAATGGAATACTACTCTGCAATTAAAAACAATGAATTCACGAAATTCCTAGGCAAATGGTCAGAACTTGAAAATATCATCCTTAGTGAGGTAACCCAATCACAAAAGATCACACATGGTATGAAGTCACTGATAAGGGGATATTGACCCAGAATCTCAGAATACCCTAGACACAATCAGCATATCAATAGATTTCTAAAAAGATGGAAGGAGAGACCCCTGGTCCTGGAAAGACTGGATGTAGGGGAACGCCAGGACAGAGTAATGAGAGGGGGTTGAACGGAGAAAAGAGGGAGGGAAGGGGGCTTATGGGACTTTCGGGGAGGGAGGAAACGGGAAAGGGGAAGTGATTTGGAATGTAAATTAAAAAAATAAAATAAAATTAAATTAAAAAAAAAAAAAAAGAATGGTGCTTATAGTAATTATTACCACAGAGTTGGAACTTTTTCTCTAAATGTTAAAAAAGACAGTAGGGCTTATGAGAAAAATAAGGTCCCCAAATCTATACAACATTGTTGCCAGAATGCAAACAAAAAGTGTAATTGCTTCCTGTGGAGATAAGGCTCAAAACCCAAGGAGTCAGGCAGTGGGAGGCCGCCCACAGTCATGGATGTTAATTGTTTAGAAGTGCTGGAAATCTGGTGCTCAGAGCAAAGATGGCAGATGGAGACAATGCAGGTGAAATGCTGTCCCCAAGGTGTCCTGGAAGGCTATGCAAGCTGCCAAGGCTGAGCAGAGCACAGATTGCCTTTGGAAAAGGTCATTTAAATGTAAACTTGAGAGTTTCAATGGAGACTAAGGCTTTCCCCCTTGCTCACAGTTACCTTGCTGAGTAATACCAGAACTCTCTTACTATCAGTGTGCAGTGTGTCAGGGGAGGCTATGATGAAAAGCAGAAGACAGAAGAGAGCAAACAAAGGGGGTGAGGTGTGTGGAGATGTCTGCGAGAGGCTGAACCACCCAGACCTGAAGCTAACCAAGGTTTTACCAAAAAACCACCCTCCATCTGTGTGAAACATTGTAGAAAGGACATGGCCTACATGTGCAACCCCAATCACCAGAATATTTACTGGTACCTACTGAATGCAGTTTGGGAGCTGTTTCACAAGTCAAGTGTGCAAGTTGTTTATAACTCATTCTGTAGACTCTATGCTGGTCCTGAACTCAGAGATCCGCCTACTTATGCTTCCAAGGCACTGGAATTAAAGGTGTGCAGAAATGATCTGTTTCAAAGTGGCATATGTGCTTTTTAGTATGAAAGCTAGAAAGAGAATCAAAGAAAAACAGATTGGTTTGGTGGAAAGGAATGTGTTGTATTTCAGAAATAATAAATGCATTATCTTTAGATGAACCCCTGCTAATACAACTGAGTTCCCTTTACCTCAATTTGTCTTTAATTTTGCAAATTGTTTACAATGAGCGCTGGAGTGATGGCTCATGGTGAAAAGTGCTAGTTGCATAAGCATCAGCTCCTGAGTTCAGAGACTAAGCATCCTTATTGAAAGCCAGATGTGGCCATACATCTACCTGTAATCAGTGTAGGGACATTGGCAGGAGAGTTTCTGGAGTCCTCCAGTTGACCAAAATTATTGGAAATCTGTGGGTACAGTGGGAGTCTCTGTCTCAAAGTAGTAAGTCAGAGAGGGATAGAACAGGACACACAAAGACCACCTCTAGCCTCCACCATATGTGTACACTGATATACACATAACCAAACACGCCTACACATGAGCCACATATACACCATACACAGAGACAAAGATAAAAGCTAGGTGTTGACATATAAATATGTGTGAATCTATGTCCAATTATTTTGTAAAAGGTATCCCCCTCCTATATCCTTTGTGGTTTGGCCTGAGGTTTTTTAGATCTGTGACTGAAGAGACTACAGGCCACGGATTGCTCCGAAGTTGCTTAGAACATGTGTACAAGTCCATTTGTCCTGAGTCCGATGGTGTATTCTTCTTTTTACTCTTTGAAAGAATCATGTCGTGACTTTCATGCTGCTGTAACTGCATTCCTTTTCTGTGGGACTCAGAGTTGAAGGAAAAGTCATCTCAGGTTGATCCTTGTGAATGAGAAAGTGAAAGAGGTCCTGTGGTTTCAGGGAAGATAAAATGTATTCTATGTCAGCCATAATGTTTTCCTTCTACACCTCTGGTTCGTTCGTGTGTGTGTGTGTGTGTGTGTGTGTGTGCGTATGTATGTGTGTGTGTATGTATGTATGTATGCATTCATAACTGTGTGTGCGTGTGTTTATGAGCATGTGTTGTACGGGTATGTTTGTGTGCATGCGTGCATATGTGTGTGCATTCATAATCTGTATATATATATATATGTGTGTGTGCGTGTGTGTGTGAATGTGCACATTGTAATCTAAGGAGATGGGGCAATTTTAGGTATTACATGGGGAACACTGCATAAGCTTAAACCTGCAATCCTTGATAGGTGTCACTATTTGGGTTTTAATGGAGGCAATAAAAATAGGAAAATACACACTAGGTACTGAGACTCTATAGAAAGAAGGTTGTATCTCACTGCAGACAGTGAGTTTGGAGACAGAGTAGTGTGATAATACAAGGCAAAGAGAAGAAAATGGAAAGAATCAGTTCTACTCAATTAACCACTGGGAGTCACCACAATGCTCAGCTTTGGATTATTCACTGTATCATTCTTTTCGTAAGGTTATAATGGCCATCTTGTGATTTTTTTTTTCAGAATGCCTTATAGTGTAGCCTTGAAGCCATCCCACAGTAAACAGTGAAAGGAATTCCCGAGTGAGAAGAACACTAGCCATTTTGAAGCCCAGCGATTATAAAGAATACAATGGAACAGTGATGACGTGTGAGTCGATACCTACATTCACCTGCTGATTGACATAAGCATGAACTTTCACATCTGCACTGAAAACATTATTAACAGCTTTTGTTTGGGAAAGAGGCTCTTATATAGCTCAGGCTGGATTCTAACTTGTTATGAAGGTAAGGCTATCCTTGAACTTCTGAGCCTCGCACCTGCACCTGGTGCATCATCAAGTCTTACTTCTTAATAATTTTCAAGTCATGAATGCAGGTGGAGCATGTTTTCTTTAAGCTTACATGACTATTCTTGAAAAATTTGAAATTAGAGGAGTTAATCTTAATATGACATCGTTAAGATTATAAATTATAAAATATTTCCTCAGGCAGTTTATTCAACAGAGAACCTCTATTAAAAAGACAGTGTGTCCAAGTGACAGAGGTTTCTAAATGACTAAATTGAAATCCAAATACTCTATTCAATACCCAAGTCCTGGCCAATTCCCAGGGCAAATTCTCCACAACCCAGCCATTTCACTGCTTCCTCCTACGGAAAACCAGCCCTTCCCTACTGGTTAACACCCCAGGGACAAACCAGTCAAGTAATTTCTTGTTTGTTCACCTTCTCTGGACTCTGGTTGGAAATCTGAATTCTGGTTCTATGTATAGGGGGGAGGATTGTGGGGACTGAAGGACTAGAAGAAAGGGGACAGGTAGTGTTAAGATGATCTGATCCTAATTCCCTGTGTCAGACTCAGAGGGCATAGAGTCCAGTTTGTTAAGCAACTGTCCCTCTCATGCCCTGCATGGTTACTGCATTCTAATATTTACTATGCTCCTCCTCCTTCTGAGTCTTCTCAACATGCGGCCATTGAAGAGGGTGCTTCGATCACATGGTTGCATGTGACTGTCAGTTATAGACAAAACCTTCCTACACAAACAACTGAAATAAACTATAAAGAATAATAGGCTATGGCCCAAGAGAGTTGCTATCTTGAAATTTATTTATTTATTTATTTACTTACTTATGTTTTGAGCCAGGATCTGTCTATGCTACTAATACTCGTTTGAAACTCACTACATAGCCCAGGTTGGTCTCATACTTATTCCTGCTTCTTCCCTCCCTTCGCCTCCTGGATGCTAGGTGTAGAGTGTGAGCCACCATGCTTGGCCTTGTCTTGAGATTTTCAATGAAACTAATGGCCACGGGTCACCAGATCCATTTGCCATATCCACTTCAGATGGGTGTGGCTTTTTGTGATGTTATTTGTGCTCATTTCTGGCAGGACCAGGTCAATGTGAATCATCCTTATGGTATCAATATATTAAGATTAGCATAATATTAAGCATACCTGTAAGTATTTTAAATTGCTTGATTAAATCTGAAATCTATTTTTGATAACAGCCAGTGAAGTAGCAGTAGATAACAATTACATACTATGTATCTTAAAAGCTAACTGAAGGATAATGAATATTTTTATTATGCAGAAATGATAGGTTATAGGGGATATATATGACTAGTATGATTACATAACACACACACACACATATATATGTTGTCAAGCATATATAGTGTCAAACATCAAGTATCATGTGTTACTACGCTCTTACATAAAATTTTATGTTTTGTGCATCCACTAAACAGATTTTAATACAAAGGATTTAGTTTAACATGTAATGATTTATATTTTCCACAAATTCCTGCCAGTTATGTAGGATATAAAGTCCATGTTTCTGGATGGATGGATAGATAGGTGATACTGCGGTTTGAATTTAACATGGCCCCCATAGGCTCATATGTTTAAAGCTTTAGTTTCCATCTGTGGTGGTATTTAGGAAAGTTATGGAACCTAAGGCATTTCTGGAAGAAGAACCTCACTGACTGTAGATTTTGGGTTTCAGAGCCTGGCCCCATTTCTTGCTTTTGTCTGATCAGTCAAAATTTTATTTTATTTTATTTCTGCCTCCATGGTTTCTTTGCCTATTGCCATATATTCTCCACTAAGATGGACTTTGTACCACTGAGAGTATAAAGCAAAACACCCTTTCTCTCTTCTAAGTTGCTTTTTGTTTTTGTTTTTTTTTTTTTTTTTTTTTTGGTTTTTGGTTTTTGAAGACAGGGTTTCTCTGTGTACCTCTCTTGTCTTGGAACCTACTCTGTAGATCAAGATGCCCTCACACTCAAAGATTTGCCTGCCTTTGCCTCCTGAGTGATGGGATTAAAAGTATGTGTCACCATCACTGGACCCTAAGTTGTTTTTTGGACAGGATATTTTATCAGAGCAACAAAAAAGAAATCTAGACAGCAGACAGACAGATGATAGATAGATAGATAGATAGATAGATAGATAGATAGATAGATAGATAGATAGATAGATAGATAATAAGAAATAGATAAATTATTGATAGATGATAGTCAAATTATTGATAGATAGTAATTAGGATAATTACAGTACATGTATATATATACACACATATACAGAATAAATAGATATGTGGTTTTTTTGTATAAATAGTTTGTAAATCACCCTAAACGTTTTTAAGATTTCTTCTTCATTCTATACTTAGGAAGCAGTAATTTCACTATTTATATTTTATCCTAGAATCCTACACCAAGGAAGTATTGTAGCTTGCTCTAGGGCACATATATCAGTAAGCCAAAGGTTTCATTGGCACATCCAGCTATATCAACATAAAATGCAGAGCGAATTTTTGCTCTCTAGCTATGTCTCTGTTGAGTATTCTTAAATATTTTAAAATTCACGGGAATAATCAACGCCCAGAAGAATTACATATTTGGAAATAAAAACCGCATTGAGGGATTTGAGAGCCTTTGCAAAGTGCCACACAAACTTAGTATTTATGAACTCGTGGCTCTTTCAGATCAAGAACAAAGCTATTAAATACAATCTCACACCTTTAGAAAGACTAGGAACACAGCCTGCTGTCTATTATAAATTCCAGAGTATATCCTTTCACTTAAGTTTATAGTTCCATCATGTGGATTTTTTTTTCTTATTCAAGAGAAGCTTCAAAATGAAACTTTGGCTTTGTTCACAGGAAATAGGAAGTGTGTGCCAGTTTTGTTCTTAAAACAATAAGCTTAATAGGTCCCATTGTGAGGATAATTATGAGTCTGATTCTTAAGAATGTGATACAAACAAGAAGACCATGTGTGGTGTGATGATATGGTCCATTGCAGGCTTTTTTTAGTGTGGGATTCAGAATTTAAGAGAGATGAACCTTTGGCAGCAACTTAAGTAGTAGTTACCGAATGTTCCCTATGTTTTCAAGGCACCAAGCACATCCTCCCATCTTCCACAGTATTCAGACTATATTCAAATCATTTTCAGTCTTCTAACATGGAGGACAATAAGTAGCCAACTCCAGCTTACCCAGGTGGGAAGGTATGGGTTTGAATATTAGTTATCTGACTGTAACTAGAGCATGTCAGTTCCTTGCTACCATTTTCCTTGAATAGGAATAGATGATGGAGAAAAGCCAACCAAAATTCATGACATCCCATAAATTTGCAGTAACTTAATACTATCTTGCCCCAAATGGAAAGGCATTGTTGTTATTTTTGGTTTTTTGTTTTTGTTTGTTTTTACATTGATAACAATAACAAGGCTATCTGTGTTGACATGTGAGAGCTGCAGAAAAAAAGGAGTGGGAATTTGGTATCTTTTTCTTATGTTCTTTGGATGTCAATATTGTTAGTTGTCTTTACTTCTTATTCTTTTTTATATTTTTATTCGTATTTATTTTTATTTATTTACTTTACATTATGCTTACTGTCCCTCCTCTACTGTCACCCCCTCCACAGTCCTTCCCTCCCCCATTCCCTGTCCTCTGGGAGGGTGGAGGCCTCCTCTGGGTATGCCCCCCCAACCTCCGCACACTCTGGCACATCAAGTCTCTGTGGGCAATGCAATTCCCATAAAAACTCCAACACAATTCTATCAGATTTTGACAGAGCAGTTCTCAACTTCATATGGAAAAGCAACATCAAGAAGAAGCCAGGAAAGCAGAAACAATCCTGAACAATAAAAGAACTTCTGGAGGTATCACCATCTCTGACCTCAAGCTATACTACAGAGCTATAGTAATAAAAACTATATGATATTGATATAGGAACAGACAATGGAATCGAGTTGAAGACCCTGAAATGAATCCATACATCTATGGTGCCTTGATTACTTCCAATTCTTAGCCCCTGGCATTGGCCCTTGATTTTACCCTCAAAGCTACCACACATCATGGCAGACCATCCTCCTTCAGTGCCTGCTCAAAGCTGACAAAAAGACCAGCTCTGTACATTACCACTCTAGTGCTCAAAACAACAGGTGTGTTTGCTCATGACTGCACAGTACAGCCTGCAAAGTTCCGGCTTCCTGTGGCTGGTCTCCAACCGTGTTTTCTACATGTCCCTTTACTTTTACATCACGTGGTAAATTTATTTTTCTTGTTTGCTTGCTTGCTTTTTTGTTTTGTTTTGTTTTGTTTTATTTTTTATCAATTTGTTGTAAGTTTCATGCACCGCAGCCCCGCTCATCTCCCCGTCCCCTCATATCCACCCTTCATGCTTGCAGCCTATCCCCCTAATAAAATGCACACAAACCAATAAACAACAATAAAAATCAAGCATAGACAATATCTCATTGTGGAAGCTGTAGTGTGTCACAGTGTGTCCCACAGTGTACCCCTCTGTCCACACATCTTCACTTGTAAATGTTCATCACAGTGAGTCAGTAGTCTGGTTTGAAGTCTCTGGCTTCTATGAGACCAACAATACTGGGTCCTCATAATGATTTCTCCCAGTTATCCTGTTGTTGCCTAGGAGATTCTGCAGCTTTGGACTAGCAGGACTGACCCTTTCACAAATCTCAACCATTTGTAAATGATACAGATTTTGGAGTGAGCCAATTTAGAGCCCTGGATCTTGGCCTGAATGGTAGCTGAGTTAGTCAGCATGCAGTCAGCATGCCAGCTATCCCTTATCACCAGGGCAATTCCTCCAGCACTGCTCAGGGCAGGCCACTCAGTGCTGCCATTGGCGGAAGACAGGGTCAACTCTACTGCTCTCATGCCTTCATGGATGGCTCACAGCACCCTCTAGAGCCAACTCCACCGTTCTGCCAAATCAAGGTGCAGGGGTTTGCTCTCTCAAGTGCTCCAGCCAGTGAGAGGCCAGGGCTAGCTTTCCCACTCCCATGACCCCAGGGCCAGCTCTCCTGGCTAGTGTAGGTGGTATTGGGGGGGAGGGGTGAGAAACAGGGAATCACCACAATACCCACACCACCTCATGCCAGACAACTGACAGGACCAGCTCTCCTATCCTCTGCCCTCCGAGCTGGCTTACCTATGTCACCTCCACCAGGGCCACCTCTACTGTGGTGCCTAGATGAAGTTTCATGGATCCTTTCCCTGAGTGCTGCAGCCAGCAAAGACAGGGCCAGTTCACATACTCTCATGACCTCAGTGTCAGTTCTCCTGACTGCCACAGTGGTGGGGGTGGGGGAAGGCATCACCCCACACACACTCAGGCCACCTCATGGCAGTCAAGTAGTAGGGTCAGCTCCGCTCATACTGCCTGGATGAGGTGCAGGATTGGCTCTCCCAAGTGCTGGAACTGCTGAGAGACGGAGCCAACTCTCCAGAGTACTGCATCCAGTGAACAGTGGGGCCAGTTATGCCTAACCCCAGTATCCATATGGTCCCCAGTGGCTACCCCAACAAGGAGCATCCCCGTGTTCTCTGGTGGCAATATGAGCCATAGACATACCCCTGCCCCTACATAGCTATGGACTCAGACATTGCCTTTTGCAGCAGCTTAGGTTGGAAGTTTACCATGGCCCCAGATGGCAGGGCTGGCCACTCACAGCAGGCTACTCCTCTCTGCATAGGAGTCTCCAGCTCCATCTCTGTTCATAATGCCCAAGCTGCACGACTCCTTTATCTCCCATCTGACTACCACATACTTGCACATTGTGATGGCTCCCGCAGTAACTTGGCCACTTGAGTGGCATGCCCCTGGGTGACATCCTACATCTGTGCTGGTGTCTATGGCCTGGCAGTGTCTGTACCATGTGCTGGAAGGCAGGTCTGTGGGTAACATGTCTGTCTACTGGTCTTCGTCCGTCTTCCTCCTCCCTCACTGGTCTGCCTGAATTTGATTTGACTTGATCTTTGTGAGTCCTAGATGTGGTTTTGCATTCTGCCCTGCAGCTGGGGTGTGGGAATGACTGCTTGGGCAGGTGGAACTCGGAGACGCTAGTCTATGTAGCAAAACGCATTCTAGGATGTAGGAGACTGTGGAGTTCCCAAGCTGGTATTCAGTTGCAGCTGGAAACAACTTGAATTCAGGGATGAAGGGTTGGGTGTCCACAGGCCCATGATGAGGAACTCAGTCTGGGGGCTCCCAAACTCTTGGACATCCAGATGCCACTGGGTGGTGCGGAGTTGGGAAAGGAGTTTGTGGTCCACAGACCTATGACAAGGTTGGACTTGAGGGTTCTCAGACTCTTGGACATCCAGACACTGCTAGAAGTCAAAGAAGAACCCAGAATGGAAGAGGCCCACAGGCTGATGAACCACCTGGGCTGTGGGGAGAGGAACTCTTACTTAGCATATCAGTGCAAGTCCTTAGCTTAGCAGTGGTTGTCTGGGAACACAGAGGGGTCTTCTGTGGAAGAATTAAGACAGCATCGCTCTGTAGGCGAAGGCTTTCTCCATGTTTCCCATAGTGGTTCTTGATGAAAGAGACAGTCCTTCGTTGCAAACTGTTTATTGATTGTTCATTGTGGAAAATGGGTGTGTACCACCTCCTCAGGGTGGACCAGAGATTAAATACCTTTTGAGAAGGAAATGTCTGGGTAGGGATGCTTATTGGCTAAAGCCTTAGGACCTCTAGATACCTCATTAACATGGAGAACTCTGTTTTGGGCTATGTAACCATAGGTCACATTTCCTATGTGGGAAATTTGGCACATGCTCCAGGCCAGGAATCTGGTAGGGAGCAGGGAGCTGCTTTCTATCTCAGGTGGGTGCCTGGGTGCTGGGGACTCTGAGTACATGCAACCTAACCAAGTTTCCTGGCGTGGTCCACTGTCCCACATCTAGGCATAAAACAGCTTTGGCCACCAAGTCAGGCATCAAGCCAGGATGAACAAAGAACTGCTCTGCCCCTGATGGATATAAGAACACCACCACCACCAAAAGTGTTTCTTCGCTCTTAGCCAGGGGAGAAGTGGTAAATTCTAATTAAAGTTTTTCTGTTCCCAGCACTCCAACCCAACCCTAAGACTTTATAAAAAGAAAAATAAAACCCTTAGTAAGAATTATCCTGTTGAACCATCATGAATGGTGAGTGCCATGCACTGTTTTGATTTCGATTTCTTTGTTTGTTTATAGTACTAGGGATTCAACTCAGGGCTTCTCCCATGCAAGGCAAGTACTTAATCACTAAACTGCATTTCTGGCCATATTTATACTTGTTATTTTGAGAGCGGTATTTTTTATTAATTACCCACATTGGTCTTGAACTCACTATATAACCCAGGCTGCACTTCAACTCGTGATCCTCCTGTCTCCACTCCTGAGCAGCTAGGTCTCTTCCACTGGGCCCAGTTGTGCCTGGAAGTTTGGCATGTGCAAATGTAAGCACTTGGTGAGCTCTATTCTCAAGTAGCAGAGCTTTTCCAGCCAGATAATCCCTGTACATCACTCTCTAAAATAAAATAACCCACAGGAACTAATAGTACCCTTTGAAGAGTTTTTCAAATTCAATCAGGAAGTATATGATCAGCTCAGCTATTGGGCTATCTCACCAAATTAAATAAATTACTATGTTTGATTTAAAAATGGTATCCAAGAGAAAATCCTCTATCTTGGCCTTTTTTACATTTACTTCATTTGACATCCTTAAACTTCAAACTTTCGGACATAAGCTTTCTTACATTTCCACTGTTGGCTATCCAATTTTCCCGAACTAGAATTATTTTTATTTTTAAGTGATTTCCTTAGATTTATTTTATGCACATGAGCATTTTACCTGCATGTATGTGTGTGCATGTGTATATGCCTGGTACCAGCAGAGACCAGAATCAGGCATCAGATCTCTTAGAACTGGAGTTTTAAATGATAATGAGCCATCACGTAGGTGCTGAGAACTCAACGCAAGTTCTCTGGAAAACCAGTAAATGCTCTTGACTACTGAGGCATCCGTCCAGACCCTAGAAGAATTGGTTTCCTTATTCTATATCTCTTCTAGTCATAATGGATTATTATTATATAAAGGCATCAATATTCCACACAAAAGTACTGTCATGATGGTTCAGTGGGTAAAAGGTGAGTGCTGTCAAACCAGATGACCTGTGTTTGGTACTCTGGAACTCTATGGAATAAGGACATAAGGAACTTTCTCACATTGTCCTCTAACCTCCAAGTCCACGCCATTCCATGTACATACCCCAATTCGAATACATAAACAATTGTATTGCAACCAACTATTGAACTGAGCTCAGGGGTCCCCGATGGAGGACTTGGAGAAGGGACTGAAGGCACTAAGAGGGTTTGCAGCCCCATGGAGGGAGCAACAGTGTCAACAAGCCAGACCCCCCGGAGCTCCCAGGGACTGAACCACCAACCAAAGAATACACAGGGAAGGATCCATGGTGCTGGCCACATATGTGGCAGATGATGGCCTTGTTGGACATCAGTGGGAGGAGAAGCCCTTGGGCCTGAGGGTGTTCGATGCCCCAGTGTAGGGGAATGCCAGGGCAGGAGGATGGGAGTGGGTAGGTGGCTTAGGGAGCACCCTCATAGAGACAGGGGGAGACCTGGAAAGGGGAAAACATTTGAAATGTAAATAAAGAAAATATTCACTAAAAAAGAAATAATTGTAACTTAAAATTTTGTGATATATCTTCATCTGACAGGAAAATGATCCTCCTCTGCTGTGAGCTCCAGTAGCTCTCATATTGATAGGTCTTACACCTGTTATCTTGCCAGACCCTAAGTTGAAGACATAAGGTGAATCAATGTTCTTTCTTCAGATACCCTCTTCCATGTCACTGTTATCTCTATATTTTTATTTCTTAAAATCCCTTTCATTTCTGATCTCTTTTTATCATTTGTTCCACTGAACTTTCCAGTGCCACTTGCCTCAAATGCTGATTGTGTTAAGCCTCAGTTCCGTCACCTCTAGATGGAACACAGTGTTACCTCCAACATAGTTATTGGGGAATCAAAACTAATATAGAAAATTTACACTTGAGTATGAATAATTGATGAGGAAAGAGAAAGAGAAGTCCACTGAGTCCATTTGTGCTGCCCATATGTGCATGGGTCTGGGGCATCCACTGGAGATGGTCGAGGACCACAGCTATAAGGGGAACTGACCCACCCCCAGCATCTATCTGCATAGCTCCTCCACTCCCATCCCTCTCCCATGCCAGCATATTAACTGGCTTGACCTTGGGCCAATCATAGGCTGGCAAGCACAGCTACTACAAGTTAAGAGTGATGTTCCTATCATGCATGTCCCAAGGATATTGGTTCACCCTAGACCTCCCCGGTCACTTTAGCTATGACAAATCAGCAGATGAAATGGCATGACCTCAAATAAAAGCTTGAGGCTTTCATAAAAGCATAAGCCAGACTGAATCAGGCAAATCATACTTGCTTGTTTAAACACAGGCATCATCATGCACCCCACAGATTGATAATGAAAGTAGTTTATGAATAGATGGTTGTCAATCCTTTCTGATAAATGGAAGTTGATTATTCTGCCCCATGGTAAGTAACCCAATTCATCGTAACAGGACCCCTCCCCTAGCAGGACTACCTTTTCAGTGATGGTGTTGGTGGTGTGCTGTGGCTAGAGCTTGAACCCAAGACCTCATGCTGATGAACTCTACCAGTAATCTGTATCCATGGTCCCATGATCACATTCTTTATAATAAAATTCATGAGCTCAAATGCAAGCCACAGCAAATGATCTTTGCTTCCTGTTCCTCTTTGGTTTATCTGCATATAAAACCATAGTAAAAAGTGTTAATATAGTGTAGCATTTGTTGTCATTTAATATCCGGGGAGAAAATGCATGTGGACACCTTCTCCCGAAGTATTATAAAAATAGTCAAAGGAGAGTTTGCTCTTGTAAAGAAACTGTTTCACTTACCATTATTGCTGCTTCTGAAAAAATTGAAATTTATTTTGAATAGCAACAACAAAGACATAATATTTTATTATCAAAAAAATAGAAACAAATGCATAAGGTTAAGAGCATGGATAACCATAAATGTAAATCTCAATATGTATTATGTTCTCTCATAGCCGAGTACCAAGCTATCAAAAATCTAGAAGCCCAGGCTGGCAACTCTAGTTACTTGGAAAGGAAGACCAGTTTCACAGTTCAAGGCCAACCTGCACTACAAAAGGTGTCCTGGCCAGCCTGGGTACCTTAGTGAGACTGTCTGAAATGTAAAAAGAGTTAGGGATGTAGCTCAGCAGAGGTGCATTTGTTTAGCATACCTGAAGCCTTACCTTTAATCCTCAATCCTGGGGTTTGGGGAGGAGAAAAAAATAGAAGATGAAAGAAATGTGTTCTCCCTATTTTTTCATGGGTCAGGAATGGCCTGGCTCTTTCTCTGTTCAGGATCTCATAAAGCAGCAGTCAAGTGTCATCTGGGCTAATTCTCATCTAGAGGCTGCACTGGGGAATAATTCATTCCTGTGCTCTTGCTTGGCTGTGCGAGCTCCTGGCTATTTCTGACTGTTGACTTGAAGCTGTCCTCAACCCCTAGAAGTCAACTGCAGTTCCTAACTACGGCGAGGACACCTTAGACATGGTCACTGACCTCATTAGATTCACAAGGGGAGTCCCCAGCACTAGCCAGCTGAGAAAGTCTTTCTTTTATAATGCAGTATCATCACAAGTGGCACTGGGGATGTTTGCTATCCTCCATTGGTTAAAAGCACTTTACAGGGCCTTCCTGGCCTCAAGGAAAGGAGGCTACACACAAGCATGAACATCTGGAGTGTGACACATTGGACATCACCTCCAGGTTTATAAACCATACTCAGTTGTGTGGGAAACTTAGAAAAATACACTGGCATTACCATTTTAGTATTTTTAATTAAGGGTGGATGAAGACAGATGCCAAATAATATTCAAAGACTCCATCTCATTTTAATTGTGTGTTTATCTCATCTACTTTGTATTTGCCCAAGTATGTGCTATACCACTGAACTTCATCTCTGTCCTGATATTTAGGTGTTTAAAATGCGTAGCCTCTTAGAGAAGAAAGAGGTGGACACCAAAAACAAAAACTGTCTGTGTTCGCATTTCCATATGTATGCTTAGGAATTTTGCACATGAGGAAACATTTTTATGAGCACTAGTTTCTAGGTTCCATATTAAATATTGTATATGTGATAGAAACAGCACGATTTCGCTCTACATGAGATGGAGCTATCTTACTCTGCAGCCAACACCCATATCTGAAGCTTGGGACTTAACTGGAAAGTAAATGCCCTGAGTATTTAGTAATTAAAGGAAGTTAAGACTTTATTAACTTTTAAAGGTATTTGAATTTCACATGGTTTCTGTATAAAGAAGAGCTAGGTTTTTATAGAAAAGTAATTCCTGGTGAATAACATAAACACTGATTATGCTGTTTCAAGCCTTTCAAGACATATGCCCTTTATTAGTTATTATTATAGGTGTTGGCGAATACAATACTGATTGAAACTTTAAAAAATATGACTCTGGTGTCAGGGATATAGCTCAAGTTGGAGAGCACATAGCTAGTTGGCAGTGAGCACTGGATTTGATCCACAGAACACCATAAGATGGTATGGTTGTACACACTAAGAGTTGCAGAAGTTGGGAACTAGAGACAAGAGGAGATATTAAGGTATAGAGTGAGTAACTGGCTATCTGGAATATATAAGACCCCATCTAAAAATTAAAAAAAAAATCAATGTGAACGTTAGCATGGTTTGTGAAGATCAAGGATGCAGAAAGGGTTTAGCTCAGTGTTTAGGGCTCTGAATCTCCCACGAGATTGTTATGAGGCTAAGAACTTCTGAAGGTTTGCTGCAGTTTTAGGATTTGCTTATTAGGAACAAGAAACATGCTAGTGGGAGGGAAGAGTGATAGGTGTGGTTAACGAGGGGATACGTGTGATGAACATAATTTACATACATGCATGAAGATGTCTTAGTAAAACCCAAGATTTTGTCAGTTTAATATATTCTAGCAGTAAAAAGAAACATACATCACCCCAGACAATCCAAGTCACTCATGACTAATATGGAGCTCATGGTTCTTTACTGTGTCTGCCCTCCATAGGACTGTGATGTCACAGGTGGCTTTCCCTTAGAACGTGACCCAGGAAGGGACAAGCAAATAAGCAAATGAGCAAATGAGCCAACAGCTCCTTCTCTTCATTTTGGAAGTGACTACCGCCACCTACCATCACTTCTAGATTAGGCTGATCTCAGAGAGTAGACAGAAAAGGATTGTAAGTCCCTGGGAGGACAGGCATGGATGAGACAGACCATCCTCATCTTGTTAGGTGGATTGTTCAGTCAGTAGTCCTGTGAGGCCAAAAGGATGAGTAAACGGAGTCAGCTGGTCGAATGATTCCGGCTTGAATCAAAACAGTCTATCTAAAGCCTCAACAGTCAGTTGCTGTATGTTTCTTCTTATCACTAGAATGTATTTATTTATTTATTTATTTAATGTGAGTACACTGCAGCTGTTTTCGGACACCCCAGAAGAGGGCATCAGAACCCATTACAGATGATTGTGAGCCACCACATGGTTGCTGGGAATTGAATTCAGGACCTCTGGAAGACCAGTCAGTGCTCTTAACCCTGAGCCATCTCTCCAACCCATCACTAGAATGTTTTAAATTGAACAAAATTATGGGTTTTATTAAAGCATCTTCACGTATGTATGTAAAGTGCTTTCATCACACTTATCTCCCTCGTTACCCAGTTTTGTCACCCTTCCACCCACTAGCACATGTCTTATCCCCAGTAGTTCCCCACTGTCTTCCTTCTACTTCCATGAATTGTTTTAGTTGATTGCACACGGAAATGTGTGAACTTGGCTTTCTGAGTCTGGTTTGCTTTGTTTCACATAGTTTCTGTTTCTGTTAGGTTTCCTGCAAGCGGCATGATTTAGCTCTCTTTAATATCTGAGTGATACTCAACTGTGTATTCGTACACATATATGTGTGTGCCTGTGTGTGTATGTATGCACATGTGTGTGCATGCATGCATGTGCACATAAGTGTGTGCATACCTGTGTGTGTGCTTGCCTGTCTGTGTTCATGCATGTGCATGTGTGTGCACATGTGCATGTGAGTATGTATGTGTCTGTGTCCTCAAGCATACCTTATTTTCTTTATCCATTCCCTTGCAGGCACTAGCAGGCTTCCTTGTTATTCTGTGCAATTTCTTAGTAAATATGAACAGACAAGTATCTCTTCTTTACTCTGCCTTTGATTCCTTTGGGTAGATAGCCATGAGCACTACAGCAGAAGCCCGTAATAGTTCTATCATTGGCTTTCTGAGAAACTTCTACACTCATTTAATTTCCATAGTGACTGGACCAGTTGATTCTTCTACTGAATAGTGTGCAAAGGAGTCTTTCTCTGACATCCGTGCTGACCTTAGTTGTTTTATATCCCTGATCATGGTCGATTTCACTGTGGTCCGATGAAATCTTGATATAGTTTTGATTTGAATGTCTTTGATGTTGAACAATTTTTTTTTCAGGTTTTTCATTCCCCATGTATCTCTTCATTTAGAAAACATCATCTCAGTTCATTTGTCCGTTTATTATTCAGATTATGTGTGCCTTTTCTGTTTAATCTTTTTTTAAATAGTCTAAATATAAATTTCCTGTCAAAAGAATAACTGAAAAGTCCTTCTTTATTCTCTATAGACCCTCATTCTGTCTCAACACTGCTGATTATTCCCTTTGGTACAATGAAGATGCTTTTAGTTTCATGCAAAGTCAATGTTGATTCCTTTTTTTTTTAATTTTTAAATTTTAACTCTGTATTAGTCAGGGTTCTCTAGAGTCACAGAACGTATGGGTAGTTGAAACTGCCTGTGGTTTCATATGAACGGGTTATTGGGTTCTCTGGATGGAGAGCTGGGAATAGAAAACGATGGGGTGACAAAAGAAATATGGATCCAAGGCTATATTCCCTGCTCAAGGCTCAAAAGTTTAATGGACTTTTCCAAATATATATGCGGGAGAAAAAGTCCTCCCCCCGAAAGGCTGGAAACAGGTCTGCAGAACTGGTCTGGCTGTTCACTGGTGTTGATGCCACTGCTCGGGCAGCTGGGTGGGTCACCTGCTTAATTCAGGAATTCGTAGACCTGGAGGAACAAAGAACTTCACCTTCACTCCACCCTACAGGTAGCAGGATTATGGTTAGCACAGAAATTTCCTCACTCAGAAGCTGGGAAAGGAACTTCACCTTGGTCAATGTCAAGTTCCTGCCAGGTGACAAGACACTCCAATATGGCTCTCTACAGGTAGTCTCCATATAGTTAGGGAATTCGTTGGTGACTTACAGTCTGTAGTCCAACTCCGCAACAATGGTCAGCAGCAGCTGTGGATGGAAGTCGAAGGAACTAGCAGTTGCTCAGTCCCATCAGGCAAGCAGGCAAGGAAGGAAGAGTGAGAGAGTCTTCTTCCAATGTCCTTATGTAGGTCTCCAGCAGAGAGGGTGTGGCCCAGATTAAAGGCGTGTGCCACCGCACCTTTAATCCCAGATGACCTTGAACTCAGAGATCTCCTTGTCTTAATCTTCTGGAATTCATAGCCACTATGCTTCAAGATCTCCATGCCAAGATCCAGGTCAGAAACTTGTACCTCTGAGTCTCCAGATTAGGATCATAGGTGAGCCTTCCAATTCTTGATTGTAGTTCATTCCAGATGTAGTCAAGTTGACAACCAGGAATAGTCACTACAAACTCATTCTTAGGAATTTTTATACATGTCCATAATATATATTGTTTGGAGATGGAGTTATGAAGACTTGTCAACCACTAGACATGGGTGTTGTGAACCACATTAGGATCCTCTGTAAGAACAGGAACCACTCCTCTACTGAGTCAACTCTCTAGCCAATTTCTACTTCTTGTAGGGATTAAACTTTGCCCGTCTCCAGACTTCAGTTCCTGATACTTCTTCTGCTTAGAAGGATAGTGCCAGGTTTTCCAGAGGTAGAATGGTCATATCAACAAGTCTTCATATAAATAAACACTTTAGGGACTGACTATGCCTGTACTGTCTGCACAGGAGCCCAAACAAATAGATTTATGCACCATAATAGCACTCACCCACCATCTATACCTGTAGTATGAAATAAAATTAAATTCCTAATTTTTATTTGTTCATTGAACACTGAATAGACTAAGCTTTTATAAAAGCATGTAACAGGCCCACAAGCATTCTATAGTGCCACAAACATACTATAGTGCCACAACATAGGAAAATTCGAACATTCCTAGTTCCCTCTACAATCTTACTTTTCTGAGGAAACATTTAAATACAATTTCATGAATTTTTGTGTGTTATTGTTTACCTAAATAATCAGCATGTCTGAATCACCATCTAGGGAATAAAATCAAAGCCATCCCCAGGACGATATCCCTCACATTTACTGTCAGTGGACACACACGGGAATATCATGTCATCATCAGGCCTTGCATGGTAAACAGCTACCACAGTGAAATAAGCAATTTCCTGAAACTGAAAGGCAACAGCTACTAAGCGTATGTCTCTTTAAAAGAAATCAGTTTGTGAAGCTGCAAGTTAAACATCTATTTTAAAAGACAGCCACATGCTGGAGGAATTCCTTGTTTTTGCTAAACCATATGGGAACTGCTGTGGAGACTCAAGTAGGCTGAGTTGCATAGCAAGAGAGATTGGACTAGGAAATTGGCTTGTTTTCTTTGTCATCTCCTTTGCAGTCAGTGTTTGTACTTTCCTCTATCGGCAGCACTAAAATTCTTCTTGCTGTGTCTCCAATGGCTTTAACTTGTGATAATCACCTGTCTGTATGTATATACATATATGAATGTATAATATGTAATATAATATGATATACAATATATAATATATATTGTGTTGGTTACTTTTCTATTGCTTGGATAAAACACCATGGTCAAAGCAATTTACAAAATAAAGCATTTAATTGGTCTTGGATCCAGAGGGTTAGAACGCAGGACAGTGGAGGGAAAGCCCATCAACAGACAGCTGAGCGCTCACATCCCAAATCACAAGCAAGAGATAGAGAGGGGACACTGAGGATGGCAGCAGCCTTTGGAACCTCAAAACAAACCCCACACCCCCAGTGACACATCTCCTCCAAAAGAGGCCACGCCTCCTAATCCTTCCCAAAATGTTCTACCAATTGGGGACCAAGTATTCAAATACATGAACCTAATGGGATCATTCTCATTTAAACCTCCATATATTAGTGTGTGTGTGTTTGAGAGAGAGAGAGATAGTGCATGTGTGTGTGCTCATGTGAGTGTGTGTATGTATATATATGTGTGTGCATGTGCGTGTGTGTGTGTGTGTGTGTGTGTGTGTGTGTATGTACACATAGTGGCAATTTGTGAACTGCAGTTATACTTTTGCTTTCTCCCAATCTATTGTTAACTCTTTGACAAAATTGATTGGTTATTGTCAAATACCTAACAACTATAACTGATAATTCTTTGTTTATCATAAAATGCCTTCACAGTTATGCCAGACAATTAATTCTCTTGATTATATAAATACTATCAAAAATCTAACAATTCACTTCTATAATGTTTCTTCGAAATACATGAAATGAACTTAAGCCATCTGGCGCCATTTTCATGCTTTGGGAACAAGTTATAGGAACTGTAAGAAGGCTCGGAGGTTAAGAACACTTGTTCCTCTATTCAGTACCCACATAAGGTTCCTCAAGTCCAGCTCCCAGAAATCTAAAACCTCTGTTCTAAACTCTTGAGGCACCCACACACATACACACATGAATTTGTAAATAAATAATATATAAAATGAAGCAATTAATTCTAGATATGTACACACCCCACGTCAGTCTAAGAATTCCACCTTTAATTCCTTTCAACTGAAAGATTCAGGCAACAAGGAATCTGATCTATCCCCCATAGAATGCATTCAAAGATTGTGTTCTTGTAATGCTAAAATGGCAAGAACTATATCCGCACCTTGAGAACCACGTTTACACAGACATACCCATCATAGCGACAGGCTCAGATCCTCTTTAATTCTAACACACAGACTAAGATGAGTAAATTTCAGACAGCCCTATGAGTCACCGTCTGAACGTGATTTATGGGATGTGAATTGCTCTCCTGGAGTGACTAATGCAAGGAGCCAAAGGAATCCAAATTCTGCTGCAGGGTCTCAGCTGAAATGTCGGCTTGCAGATCCATCTCTGACTGGTAACATGATTGATGCTCATGTGTGATGCCTATCGTAGTGGTCTGGGGAGTAATTGGGGGACTGTTGATTGCATGTTCATACTTAAACAAGGAAAAATATCTCAACTGTGTCCTCATTGGTGATTTTACATAGACAATATAACCTCAGGGACTTTGTATTGTCTATAGATAATGCATTCATGTGTGTTCTCGCATCCCATTTTGTGGAAAACATCAAATCTAGTGAATTCTCCTTAAATCCCCAACCAGGATTTCTGTCCATGAAGAAATCCTGTCCTTTATTTCTCTCAGTATTTTTTATCCCTAAACACAGATGCAATATATCTATATCATAAGGAAAAGGGTAGACAGTATATCACTTAAATAGATTATTATAAATTAAATATGTATGCTATTTACCTACTTTAAGCAAAACCTAATGCAACAAATAATTGTCACCAATAAACCCAAAATTGAGATAATATGAAATAAATAATTTCCTATGAATTCAACAGAAAAATAAGCAATTACCACATGAGGATAAATGTTTGACTCAAAACCAAAACATTCATATCAAATGCCTATGCATACAAGTAAGTGCATGTGTTTCTCTGTGTGTGCATGTGTTTGTATGGATGTGCATGTGTGTGTGTTTGTATATTTGTACATGCATGTGTGTGTTGTCCATGAGACCTGTGTGGGAACCAGAGGGTAGTCTGTGGACTCCGATTTTCAAAAAAAAAATTTTTTTTTTTTTTTGGTTTTTCGAGATAGGGTTTCTCTGTATAGCTCTGGCTGTCCTGGAACTCACTCTGTAGACCAGGCTGGCCTCGAACTCAGAAATCCGCCTGCCTCTGCCTCCCAAGTGCTGGGATTAAAGGCGTGCGCCACCACTGCCTGGCAGATTTTCAAATTTTCAAGTGGCAAGTACCTTCACAAGCTGAGACATCTTGCTGGGCTTATATGTAAATATTTAGACGTTCTCTTCTCAACAATTCATAAGTTACACAGAAATCCAGATGGACATAGAAGACTTCCATGGCAAACTTGGCCCAAATGGCATCTATTGAAAAGTATGCCAACTATGGCATAAAACCTTATTCTCAAGTGTAAATATCTGCATAGAAAATCCTGCAAATCTACAAAAATATCTCCTGAAACTCTAAGTAAATTTAGTTAAGTGAGTACAAGGTCAGTATACAGAAATTAATGGCATTTTCACACATCAGTGTCTAACAAAAATTAAAATTAAAAGCAGTATCAATTATAATGATGTCAATATATATATAATTAGGGATATAAATAACATGTTTCATTAAAAGAAAAGGTAAAATACAACTGGTAGATACTGCTCTGCCTCCATTAGAATATTTATATTTTTAAAATTGTGTGTGTGACACACACACACTCACACACTGTGCCTATGGAGACCAGAAGAGGGCATTGAATACCGTGGATCTATGACTGTGAGCTGTCCAACCTGAGAACCAAACTCAGATGCTCTATAAGAAAAGTTCATGCTATTAATTGTTCTGCCATCTCTCCAACCCTGAAAATATCTATATTTTTAAGACTTGCAATTTTGAGCATCAATGGGGATGAGATACAGCTGGAGCTCTCAGATGCTCTCACTACAAAATCCTGCGGCCAATTTGGAATACTGGGACCTTCCTTAATAGTGACTCAGCCTCCTCCATCTTTCAGTGCTATTTGTGTGTTACAGTTATACTCACTGTCAGTGTTTACTGTTATGGATCCATTCAAGGAACAGAGAAATCTTTGCATTTAGTTTTGTTCGTATCAAGGATTCTACCAAATGTAACTCGGTGCTTCCAACCCAATGTTGGAACACAGATAGCACTAGCTATACTTAATAAGTCAAAAATAAAACTAAAAGTTGTGAACCTTGGAAAGGGTCTCATATAGATATGGGGGCTTGATAGTGATGGGACAGTGATAAGAGAGAGGGGGAAAGAAAACAAGAATACACGATGTCCATATATGAAACTGTCAAGTAACAAAGCTAATTAATGAAAACGATTTTTCAGGAGTGAAATTTGCATCCACCTATAGTGGGGCAAGCCACTCTGATGTGTTTATCAACAAGAAATGAGAGCACATTTGAATAAAATGTTTATGCATGAGGATTGATACAATAGTCACTTTATATAAAACAGACCCAGAATGGAAAACAAGTGAAATATTGGTCAGTTGGTCAGTGTATGAACACATTCCCTGAAGCCAGACAACGACTGTGGTACTGATGTACACGACACAGATGCCTGCACTGGGTCTGCACAAGAATGGGATCCCGGGCATTATGACCTGGATGGAGAGGGCCTAGAGGGCCCCATCCCTCTCTGTTGAACTACTTGGTGCTGATAGACTGAAGGAGATGGCAAGTCCTTGCCTTCAGCTGTGTGCCCACTGGGAATGCCGACAGGCTCCAATGGGAGGGCTCACTGGTCTTGGTTAAACTAGATTGGTCACAAAACAAAATCCAGAGCCATGACTCTTAGAAGGAGATTGGAAGAGACAGCGATGGATGTTGATAGGGATGAAGGGAGAGAAAAGAGAAAGTATGTGTATGTATGTGTGTCGGGGGGAGGGTGGTGGTGATAATCACAATACATTATATACATATTCGAAATTGTTAATAAAATGGGGTGGGCACTGGAGAGATAGCTCAGCAGTTAAGGGAACTGGTTGCCCTTCCCAGGAGATCTAAATTTGGTTCTCACAAGTCACCTGTTGATTACAACCATCAATAACTTCACATGCAGACGATCTAACTCTTTTCTTCTTGCTTCTATTGTCACCTGGCAAAGTCACTCATATGGCACACACACACACACACACACACACACACACACACACACACAGGGAAAGCACTCATGTGCCTAAAAGATATTTAAAAAATAAATGAATCTAATGAAAAATATTACATATTGAAGCTAGACCCTCTTTCCACACATACATAACAACACACAACTACATAATCATGAGACCACTTGTATAAAATTCTGTAATCTGAAATCTATTATCAGAGCAAGTCCATCAGGATTTGGGTATGGATAGAGGGATGAACAGTTGAGGTGGGATCTTGACAGGAATGTTTTTACTGAGCATAAAATTATGGATAAACATGTATAGGTGTGTCTTGGCTATGGTGATAGTTTCATGGGCATTCCTGTAACTCGGGGTTATTGAATTAGAGATTTTCTGTTAACACAGTATAGCATGTCTCAAAATTCACCCATTGAAGTTGTTTCTAGAAGCCTAAGAAGAGCATTGACAGAAAAGCCAGTAGAAATTTATAGCCCTTGCAGTATATGTTAGGGAAAAAGTAGCATGTTTGCCCCAGATGATTAATAAACTCCATTTCTGAAATGTGATTAAAGGCAGGTCCCGCCCATGGGCACTTCACAGCTTCTCCTGTTTTGAAATGAGGTGGGTGGTTTTTCATCCAGCAAATACACAAGCCAGAGTTCAGAAGGGAATAGGGCGTTGGCAAAGTCGGCGGCCCCTCTGTTTTCTAACACTCCCTGTAATCAATCAGAGATGAGACAAGACATTAAGACACCAGTCATTGAGTTCAACCTAAGCTGGCTTATGCATGCCATTCATAGGGGAGGAGTTATTGGAATCATATCCTGTGAATCTATCTTCCCAGATATGACGAACCCAATCATTAGGCTCAACCAACTTTCAGATATATTCCTAAAGTAAATACTGTTCCACAGATCAGCTATGTGTCTCCATTTAAGTTGCTTCACCTCTCTGAACCTTGGCTTGCTCCTCTGTAAACGTGGATAAGATATTCTCCTATCCTTGTCTTTGACCAGCATAATAGATCTACCCATCTTCTGTTTGTGTCTATCAGAGTACATCATGCTGTGAAAAATGCCCATGAGAACCCCTCTCTATCAAAACCACATCACCCAGCAGCTGCCACATGCTTCAGTTTCACAGAACTCCTTCAAGTTGTTGATATTTGTCTCTGTCTTCTCCTCATATCATCTCCGTTGTGTTCCCTCCAACCAAACTGCTAATCTTCATTATCAAACTGCAGCTACCAGCAACCCAGGATCCAGAATACAAATGTTTTAAAGCATTCCAGTTGAGGCATTTGTAGCCTACAAATAGCTTCAGTCTTTGATTTGGTTTTACAAAAATATCCATGACCCAGTTGAACCTCATGTCCCTCATACCAATAGTCCCCAAGAATAATCTGGGTAATTATTAAATGAGGTTTAAATTTTGACCAGATTTTCTATCACAGTACTTCTTGGAACCTTTAACTAAAAGCAAATCACCAAGAATGACATGGGACACATGTAGCTCTTTCCAGAGTTTCCTGGTGAGTAACTTTTACAAGATTTCTGTAGTATACAGATTGGGATTATTTAATGGATTATTAGTGATAACCCTGGAAGGTTGTTATAATTAATTGAGGCAATTGAGCCATTTACTTAAGTTAATTCACTAGAAAATTAAAACCCTGGGACTTTTGTGGACTAGATAATTGCCAGAGAGAAAAAGTTACGAGTTCTTTTTTTTCCTTTTTTTATTATTTTCTTTATTTACATTTCAAATATTATGAGTTCTTACTTTGTCTTATGTCTAAGTTGAATGTGATGACTCATCATTACCCATGCTGTCCCAATCATAGTTTTGTTATTTGCATAACGCTATTCTCTTAATAAAAAGTTCTTTCAATATATTCATTGTGCATTGTGTCTGATTTTATGAAGATGATTTCTTTCAAGAATATCATATACTTTGATATTTTTACCCTCCTACTCTTACTACTTTCTCCATTTCCTTCTTACAGTCTCTATCACTCATGTGTGTGTGCATGTATTTATGTGTTTATATTTGTGTATGTGTTTTTGTGCATGTGTATATGTATATGTACATGTGTATATGTGTGTATGTGAATGTGCATATATGTGTATGTGTGTATCTGTATGTGCATGTGTAAATGGTTTCTCTCTAAAATACATATGGTTTATAATTTAGTGTTAAAATATTTGTCTTCTTGAGCTTGATCATCTTTTTTCATCTGGTGAATCTACTAAACTTTCTTGTGAAAACTTTCTAGAAAACCGTTCTTCATTTAATTCCACTTTACAAAGAACTATGTGTTCTGTATCACTAAGTAAGTGCAATGTAAAGTTTCCTAAAAGCTATGTTTCCTATTTTTCCTTCCTAGCAGATCCTCCTGTCTCCACTACTTCCTTACTCTATACCTAAGCTCTGTAGTTATATGTATTGTAGCATGCCTAATGAAGACTTAAAAGTTAACATCCAATATAAAAGGAAACACACTATATTTGTCTTTCAGAGTCTAGCTTAGGTCATTCAGAGTGACTTTTTTCTAGTCCCATTCATTTACCTGCAAGTTTAATATTTTTAACAAGTGAATAATACTCCACTGTATAAATGTACCACATTTTCATTATCTGCTTATGGATATCTAAGTTGTTTTTAATTTCTAGGTATTATGATTCAAACAGCAGTGGTTATGAATGAGCAAGTGTCTCTGAGTAGTAGGTTCGAGAGTCCTTTTGGTATATGCCCAAGAGCAATATAGTTGGATCTTGAAGTAGACCTATTTCCAAATTCCTGTGGAACTACCACACTGATTTCCATAAAAGTTGTGTACCATCCATGGAAGAGTGTTCTCCTTACTCCACATCTTTGCCAACATGAACTATCATTTGTTTTATTGATCGTAAGCCATTCTGACTGGTGAAAGATGAAATCTCAAAGTTATTTGTTTGCATTTCCCTGTGGGACCTCGGTGTGAGACAAGGCCAACTCCATAATCCTGTGGCCATCAGTCACATGTAGCCATGCTCCAGGCCTCTAGCGTTCTGGATGGACTCCACCTTTGCAGTCACCTGGCTACAGCCAGGCTTCCCCACCCCTCGGTTACCTGGCAACCCAGGCCATTATTTAAGGAGGATTCCTGCCCCTCCACATTCTTTTTTATCCCTCTTATTTCTCCCCCACTCTTCTCTCTCTTCTCTCTTTCTCCTTTCCACGTGGTCTTTCTCTTTATTTCTCTATCTCCTTTTTTCCTTCTATTTCTTAATAATAAAACATTAAAGCTATGAACACTCTCTTATTAAATTCGCCACACGGAGCTAGCCTCAGTGTTCCTAGCTGCTGGGAAAAGATCCAAACCATCGCAGTCAAGCTGACTCAGCCAGTCAACTAAGATTCTCTACAGGTACTCAGGAGGTCCACGCCAGGTCTAGCCAGGCAGCCTTCTGCTCTATACTCCGGTGCCAAAACTCACTATCGCAGTGAGGTGCGCATCCTGCTGGCTTCCCCTATCCCCAATGCAGGCTGTGACTGCCAGAATTCTCCTATGTAGGATCTGCTGCTGCCTCTGCCCGAGTGAGACCCATGTGCCACCTCTGCCCCACCCCTTTCTTTTCTTTTTTTCCCCCCCACATTTCCCTGATGACTAGAGATGTTGATCATTTCTTTAAGTGTTTCTCAGCCACTTGTGTTTCATCTTTCGGTAACTCTCTGTTTAGTTCTGTAGCACATTTTTAAATTAGGTTTTTCTTGTCTTTTCTTGATGTCCAGGTTTGTTTTTGTTTGTTTGTTTGTTTGTTTTAGAGCTTTTTATTGTTGTTCTTTATGTGTTTCAGATATTAACTCTATAGTGGATGTAAACTTAGTAAAGCTCTTTTTTCATTCAGTACACTCTCACTTTGAATGACAATACAATGCCCTTTGCCACACACAAGATTTTCAGTTTCATGAGGTGCCATTTACTATTCATTGCTCTTAGTGCCTGTGCCATTAGTTTCCTGATCAGAAAGTCTTTATCTATACAAGTCAGTTCAAGATCATCCCCAACTTTCTCTTTGACCAGATTCAAGATATCTGTTCTTTTGTTAAGGCCTGTGGTTTATTTGGAATTGGGTTTTGTGCAGATTGATAAATATGGATCTATTTGACTTCAATATATAGCCATCTATTTTGACCAGCAAGATTTGTTGAAAACACTGTCATTATTTTCTCAGTGTAGATTTTTTACTTCCTTATGAAAACTCAGGTGTCCATCGGTATATGGGTTTACGTCTGCCTTGTCAACTCAAGTTCATGATCAATGTTTCTGTTTTATGACAATACTGTGCTGTTTGTAGAACTATAGTTCTGCAGTACAACTTGAAATCAGGAATGGAGATACCTCTGGCAGTTCTTTTATTATTCAAGATTGTTTTAGCTATCCCAGGTTGTTTGTGATTCTGTATGAAGCTGACATTTGTCCTTTCAATTTCTGTAAAGAAATTGTGTTGGTATTTTGATGCGGATTGCATTGAATCTGCAGAATGCTTTTTGAATGATAAACATTTCCATGATATTAATCCTACCAATCCATGAGCAAGGGAGATACATAAATCTTCTGATATCTTTTTTAATTTCTTTCTTCAAAGAAAAATTTGAATTTTTTATCATACAAGTCTTTCACTTGTTTTGAGGCTATTGTGAAAGGTATTATTTCCTTAATTTCTTTCTCAGTCCATTTGTCATTTGTATATAGGAGGGCCACTGAATTTTGTGAATTAGTTTTATATCCTGCTACTTTGCCTAAAGTGTTTGTCAGCTGTAGAAGTTTCCAAGGATTTGGGGGGATCTTTTATGTATAAAACCCTATTATCTTCAAATAAAGATAATTTGACTTCTTGCAAGAAACACCACAATAAAGAAACTGGTTAAGTTTTAAACTATATTTAGTCATGCCCAGAATATTCTTGTTTTCTGGAGAATAATTGAGGGATTTTGGATCCTGAAAGTGGCATAATTTCATTCTTCATGATTCAATGTAACTGCATTGCATTCATGTCATATTTTGTCTTCCATGCACCTATTGGTGGGCATTAAAGATCACTCCATAATGTGGCTCTTGTGAACAATCTCTCAGTGAACATGGATGTGCAGGTGTCTCGGCTATGTGCTGGCTCAGATTTTTTTTTAATATTTATACAGAAATGGTACATAACTGGGTCAAATGTTAGTTTTAGTCTTTTATTTTTTTAAGAGACCTCATACTGATTTTCTATAGCAGCCAGATCAATGTATAGTGTGCATGGGTTAATATTCAAAATGTATAATTTTTAAAATGTAAAAATCTTCCACAAAAAAGTAAAATTATATGGAATCTTTATGCAAAGTGAGTAGATAGTTGTTAAAAGGGGACAGAGAGTAAAGAGACTTCTGTTAGACTATGTTTTTTTCTTTTTTTCCAGACAGGGTTTCTCTGTGTAACCCTGGCTGTCCTGGAACTCACTCTGTAGACCAGGCTGGCCTTGAACTCAGAGATCCGCCTGCCTCTGCCTCCCAAGTGCTGGGATTAAAGGCGTGCGCCACCGCTGCCCGTAAAGAGACTTCTAAAAGCAAATAAAATGAGATAGGACTTCCTTCCCGACTGCATGACTGTCTACAAGAGTGAACCAAGCTCCCGTAGTGTGAATAAATGACCAGGATGATAAACCAAGGCCAAGATAAATGAGGAGAAGACACGACCTCTGATTAGCAAAGTTAAATTGGGAGAATAATAGTGTCCTGTGTGAACACTACTTCCTGGGACATTTGAAAGGATATTGCATATGCAAATCCATAAAAAATGCTTTGAAAATTAAACCACCGCTGTAGAAAAAAGTCTTGCAAATTAAACACTTCATCTGGAAAAGAGCAAACATCAAAACTCTACACAAAGCAAAGATAGCTCTCCACAGCACAAAGAGGAAGAGTTAGCGTGGGGGAAATGACAAGAGAGATAGAAAATTGTTTCAAATGGCTCACCCTTCCACTAATGGGAGTTCTAGAAAGAAGAACAAAGGCAACGAGGAAATGAAGGTTGGGACATTCATAAGACTGAAATGAGACATGAATAGTCAGATTGGAAAAGGCCTATTAAGCAGGAAAAAAACCCCATTCATTGATACAGTCTTGTCACAGTTCAGAGAATGAAAAGACACTAAAAACCGTCGAAATTGAAGGGTGGCCACAGTTACTGAAGATCTCCTGAGTATCAGTGTCACCATCATCATCGCTGGTCGCTAGGACACAAAAATACTTCCTTAATATTTTCAAGGAAAAAAATTATTTGCAGCGTAATATTTTACACCAACAGCATCAAGTATGGTGAAATAAATAAAGATGTTTTCAGCTACATAGGGAGGTAGAAAATTGATCTCTCTGCATATATCCTAAAAAACTATGTGGAACCTACAGGTAGCCATACACACACTCACAAACATACATACACCACATTCACATAAGTGAGGTGTGCACACAGAAATTCACATGCACACACACATGTACACACATATGCACATACAAAAATTCACCCAAACTCCTATACAGGCATGCATATACATGAACACACATATATACATGCACATGCACACACACTCAAAAATACATTTACACATGCATATACATATGGACACACAAACATGCACACACACTCAAAAATACAGTTACACATGCATATATATATGGACACACAAACATGCACATGCATGCATTCATGTACATGCATGTATGCATACATGTATGCATGCACACACAATCATATGCATGTATTCACACATATACACATGCATGCATATGCATACCGACACCACACACATACTTACACAATGCACACAAATGAACACACATGTACACACATAAATATATATATACATGTCTGTACATACACACACATACAAGCACACACATGCATGATATACAAATGCACATATATTTATGCATGCACATACACATGCATTCACATGTACACATTCACGCACATAGAAGTTATTATTATGAGAAACAATGATTCTTGTTTCAGAGTTTACTGATAGGAAACAAGAAGACATTCACCTAGAGAGAATCAAGCCATACCAGAGAGTTATGTTAAGAATGAGCTTGAGGGGTGAAATGGATAATTTCAGTAGAGAGAAGAGATGAAAGATGAAGATTCTTTGTGCTTTGGTAAATAAGCCATGTGTTTTTATTTCTTAAGAAAAGGTCAGTAGGAATTTCTGAAAGAGTATACATTGTTCAGACAAAGAGCCAACAAAACATATGACTTTTTTTTTAAATGATGAGAGGAAGAGACAGATGCTTTTGATCTTGATCTTAGGCAGTCTGTTCTGTGAGTGGCGCCAGGGTCATAAATTGGATTCTTTGAGAAGAAAACTAAATGCAAACATTTTAATTAGCTCACGTTGAGCAACATTTGCATAATCCTAATAGCATAAATGGCATTTATTGATTCATAATGCTTAGAATTTGCCAATAGAAAAACCACAGATGACGAACATAGTCGCAAAATAGGGTTCGTAGTGCCATCAGCAAAGGTGATGTGAGGAATAGAAGACACAGGAAGTAAGGGAGGAGTCGAATACAAATGGTTAGAAGTTGTGTTTCCATTTTCCCCACCCCAAGTCTGCTGAAATGTATATGTAGAGTGAATGGGATAACTAGAAACTGAAAGACAATATTATGTCCCGCTGGGGACTTGGAGGAAGGGAGGAGTTGCTGCTTTTTATGAGTCTTGTATAGTTTCTGTTTTATGGTTGTTTTTTGTTTCTCAGGGATGCCATAATAAACTGCCACAGACTCTGAGATTTTGAACAGCACACAGGCACACAGTTCTGCAGGGAGGACTCCTCCAAAATCCAGACCTTAGGAGGTTGATTTATTTTAGAAGTGCTAATGGGACCTGTGTCATGCCTCTTCTCTGGCTTCTGGTCAACTGATTGTATAAAATCCTTAATAATTTTTGGCTTGTTTCTGTATCATTTCAGTCTTCCATTTCTTTTGTCTGTCCATAATATTGCTTCCATGTGTGTGCATGTATGCACATACACACACTTCAATTTTCCTCTTTATTTAAAATGATCAATTGCATTGGATGTAGGATCTTACCCTCATGTACTATGACTTCATCTTCAGTGATTGTAGTTTCAGGCCACAGGGATGGCTCAGTAGGAAGAGAGCTTGATACAATGCCTGACCACCTGAGTTTGATTCCTGGGACCTACATGGTGGAAGAGGACAACTGATACACCAAACTTGTATTCTGAGCTTCTTCCATATGCCCTGACATGTGGGTCTCCTCCCTCCCACAATAAATAAGTAGATGTGATTTCAAAACTTAACTTTAGTTTTAAAAAAACCTTTTGCCACCAAAAGTTACCTTCTACGGTTCTGGGTCAACAGTTCTCAACCTCTGGATTATAACTCCTTTAGGAGGTTGAAGGACCCTTTCACAGGGGTTGCCTAAGACCATCAGAAAACACAGATATTTACATTATGATTCACAATAGCAGCAAAATTACAGTTATGAAGTAACATTGAGAATAAATTTTATGGTTGGGAGGGTCACCACAAAATGAGGAACTATAATAAAGAGCTTCAGCATTAGGAAGGTTGAGAACCGCTGTTCTATGGAGACACACATCTGTGTATTTGGGGGGATGCTTACTTCATCTGCTGTTCTACCAATCTACCACAGACATTATATGCAAATATGAGTTGACACGAATATTTGTACATGGAGAATGCTTTTTAAAATTTTTTTGCTTATATATGTGTGTGTGTGTGTGTGTGTGTGTGTGTGTGTGTGAAGATATGTGCTTGTGAGCTCACAGTTCGCACACACAGGAAGAAGAAGGGCTAGGGTATCCTGGAACTGGAGCTCCAGGCCATTGTAAACTCCCTAATGTGGGCTCTGGGAACTGAACTCAGATCTTCTAGAAGAGCAGCACTGGATCTCAACCATTGAACCATCCCTCTAACCCAGAGGATGCTCACCGTGTGCTTCTCAGCCGTTTTCCTAATGTATTTTAGAAGCATGTGTGTTCACTGGAATACACTCAGTTATCTTAGGCAAAACCATAGGAGACTAAAGGCTGCTAAAAGAAACAGCCAAATAGACACCCGTATCCTGCACCTTTGTGTTAGCTAGTGTGCAAAGGGTGGTCTACTGTGTAGTTGAAAAAAAATTCTTCAAGTAAAGATTGATGCCAGTCATTAATTTAGCATCAAAAAAGATTCTCTCTATATATAATATGGCATGCTTCCTTTTATTGACTAATTAAGAAATATATGATTCATTTTATCTCCTATTCTGCTCTCCTGGCAGAAAAAAAAAACTGTCCTGCTACACTTCATAGCAAATTATAGAGGCAATAGCTGAGCATTTGTGGGGAAACTATCTACCATCGCCTCTTAAAGTGAATGTTTTTTGATAATGTACCCCTTTTTAACATATTAGGTTTAATGGCACAAACCCAATGCGTTGAGGTAGGTAAAGGTCCATCAAGAGACAGAGTGAGCGGGAGAGCCTCCACAGCGAAAGTGACAGACAGGTTTAAAGAGCATATTGGGAGCTGTGTTGGAAGGACTTTGAACGTAAAAGTGAGTGGAAGCTTATAATAAAAGATGCGCAGAAGGAATTGGTCCACAAAGGGAGTAGATACAGTTCCTTTCCAAGAGTTTTGTAAGAAAGGGAAGATGTGGATGGAAGAAAGAACATTAGATAGGAACAAGACGATGCTTGGAGATGTAAGCATGAAAGAGTCTTAAGTGGAAAAAGAATCCCCTTTAAAACATGGAGACAATAGGGAGAAAGAGGCAGGAGAAGGATAGAGAGGGTGGGGTAAGAGGGTACAGGAACCTTGGACCCATCCCTAGAACAAAGAAAAGATCTGATTGTTTATAACCTCTTAAGGATGGTGGGACGTTTCATATCACATGATTTAGTTCCGCACAGAGCATGGAGGGCCTGGTTAGTAGCATAAATCAATGGCTGCTGTTAGACTGCAGCACAGATACCGCAATTAAACTCTCTGTTCCAGGGAGAGCTGCAGAGAAGTGTGGCTTGATACGGGCCAAGGGCTCTACTTGTCAGAGCTCTGAGACAGGCACATTGGCAGCCACAGTACTTGACAGCTGAGTGGGTAAGAGGGAAGGGTTTGGAGAGGGGACATCAAGAATGCTAAAGGAGCCAGGTGGTGTAGGATTTTATAAGTCTTGGTTTAGTCTGAATTTCAGTCCCAGTATGCACTTGGCCCTCATAGACTTCGTGCTGTGACTTGGTTTGACCCTCCTAAACGTCGGGTGGAAAATTAAAGTCTAAAGCACCAGCCCTGAGACCTTAGATCATGGTGGACCCAAACTCTGAGGGGATGACGTCATCCCCACGGGAAGCAGGGGGTGTCAGTGAGAGAAGGCAGTTTCGATGCGAAGCTCTCTTTGCCCCCTCCCGCTTCCGCCTCTCGTGTGGTCCCTCATTGTAAGCCTGTGTGTTCATTCTGCTTCTACTCAGTCAGAGGATGCAGCATGAGGCCCTTGTCAGAAACTGCAGGAACCAAATAGACACTGTTTCTATGAACCTAAAGTTTCCCACCTCCAAAAATATGAGCTCCACAATAAAAACCATAGCATCAGTGATTTGGAATGTAAATTAAAAAAATAAAATAAAATTAAATTAAAAAAAAAAAAAAAAAAAAAAAAAAACCATAGCATCTCATCAACAATACCCTTCGTATTCTAGACATCAATATCTCCTTGTGGTCCGGGAGTTAATCATAACGAATGCTTAAAAAAAATCATTTGTCTCTTCTTTGCCGTCCTTACTTATACTACCTCCATATCCAATAAACTATAATGTGCACATGAGTGTATGCTTTTATATGTCCAAGCAGCTCTTGACCCCAGAATGCCTTTGGGTGATACATTATACTTTCCTATGAGCGATTTCCTTAAGATCCAAGATAGGTGAGGCCAATAGGTTGCTAACAACTTTAAATTTGAAATCTCAAATCCTAAGAGTGGCAGAAAATGTTTAAAAGAAATGTCTGGAGTTAAGAAAAATATTATAGGGCCTGACTGTAGCCATCTTATTGGACAAAAGATTTTAAACCAGCTATTTAATTGCTACAGATTTCAATTTTACCTTGTGTTAAGACTGGGCTGCCACTGATATTCTGTGTGATTGTCCTAGAGAAAAGAAGAGGGCTAGATCAAGTTTAGAAAAATGGAAACATATTAATGATTGTTGATGGTAGGAATGAACTTAGCATATGAAAATTACCAACACATTTATTGTCCTTAAATTTTAATTCAATATTTTCAAACTATGCTCTAGAGCAGCAAAATTATTACTTTGATTTGTTGTATATGTAAAAAAATAAGATTTTTATTTATGTATGACCCTAAATTAAAGTCATAAACAACATGAGTTCCTCCTTCCTTCTTCCCTCCCTCCCTTCATTCCTGTCTCCCTCCCTTCCTACCTCAGCTCTAACCTAGGGCCTTGTACATATAGACAAGTTACATTCTGAGCCTAAAACATGTATTTATTATATCATGTTAGATGACTATATCATTTCAGAGATTGTTTCTATGGTCCATGAATACCATGTTTAAAGCTCCCAAATGTATCTGTATTTTATCCCATCTTTGGTGGTTTTATAACGACAGCCTCTTCAGGGGTCCCAGTACACCTCTGCATCTACAATACCTTTATCACAAATAATATCAATACATGCTCCTATTTCTGATATTCAGGTAAGTCAAATGGAAATATTTCTAGTTGACTCAAGGAATCTTTTAAAGCTGATTTAACTTGTATTCAGCTATCAAGTAAAAACCTTCAAACATTCAAACAATCAAATTACAGGTATTGAGTCTGAGAATTGGAGATAAATTTTTGTTTAAAACATTTATATTTTGGTGTGTGTGTGTGCGTGTGCATGTGTGTAGTTTCAGGACTGTGACTCTGCACTGGATACCCAGCAAGGGAGCTTATCACTGGGAGAGGCTAACTCACATTCTCCCTGTAGGCAGTCGTTTCCTGTAGCTCCCTGTCTAGATGTGGAATCCTGTGAAATATGCCCCCACCTCAATGTGGTACTCTGGCTCTTACAATTAAAACATAACCCAACAGGTTCTATTTAAATAAATGTGTGCATATTTGTGTGTGTATACACATATATGCATATGCATGTGTAACAGATATAATTTTAAAAGACTCACTTTGATGGGATGACCATTGGGGGATTTGAGAGAGGGGTAGCTGGGAAGAGCAGGAAGGAGGAAAAAGAATGGAAAATGATGTAATTGCATTTCAGTTAAAACATTCTACAAAAGAAAAGGCATAAAATGGGTAAATGGATTTTTTTAATTCATTTTTATTGCATGTGTATTAGTGTTTGCATGCACGTATGTCTGTGTACCATATGCATGCAGGTGCCCGGATAGGGCAGAAGAGGGCTATAGATTCACTGAAGCTGGTGTAACAGCTGGTTGTGAAATGCCACATGGATGCTGGAAATCAAACTCAGATTCCTCTATAAGAGCAGCCAGTGCTCTTAACTACTGAAACATCTCTCGAGGCCCTGCTGTCTTTCATTTCTGATACAATTTTAGTGAAATAAAAGTTCCCCATTTGTATGGATACTGATGATATTTACATTGGGCTTTAAGTGGCTTCCCAGTCATGTTGAAAAGACCACAGTTTCATCCCTCAGCTTCCGCATCTTCAGTGTGGTCCACTTAAGAGCCAATGAAGATGCAGTCCTTGGTACTTTTAGGACTACATCGACTAGGGGCTGCAGTGTGAGCAGTTTAGGCTCATTATATAGACTCAAAGGCTTCGTTAGGAGGGATGGCATTGCTACCTCTGCATAAATGTCAGGAGCCACAAAGCCACAACGGCATCTCCTTTAGGACGACCTAATTGAGGACTGCCGGAGAGACCGAGAATTGCTCATGCAGACGATGCCAGCCAACAGAGAACTATTGTTTAGAAGAGATGCTTTCTTGGGACCAATGGGGCATGGGTAGAGGGTATTAAAGGAGGTTGTAGCAGAGTTCAGAAGAACTCATCTCCAACCCCCAAGGGCAAGTAGAGTCCGGCAGCGGGCACTCCAGAGCATAGGCACCAGGCTTCCCTGGAAAACTACTCCATTCTTTTGTATTTTTATGTTTGTGGCTGTTTTGTTCATCTCAGTTGTGTCTGGCCGTCTATGCTAGCCACCTAAGGTGCTTAAATGTCTTTATAATTTCATAACCAAAAATTGAGGTTCTTTAGTGGGTCCTGCACTGAAATTATATGGTTACCGCACCACCAGAAACTTACATCCAAATTTTTACACTGAACAGGGAGGAATAAGATTCTTATAATCTAAGATGGGTAGATTGTACTTCAGTAGCATCCCAGATGAATTCCCCAGCCACCTTCAGATAACACTTAGCATCCCGCCTGCTTGCCTTTTAGATTGATGTCTATGGACTAGACACTACCTAAACACTAGGAGGTCTGCTTCTGAGCAGGGAGAAGATTTCCAGTGTCTCACCAAAGCCCTGGGAATACTCAAAGCACAGAAGTCCGTAGGAGAGCACTCATCTATCTGTATGTAAGTAATTTTCTGTGAGAGAAAGCCAAACAATATCAATTTACTTTAGGATTATATCAACACACCAATATCCAATTCCTTGAACTAATTGATCCAAAGGGAGCAATGTGTACCATTTGGGAATTGTCTGTCTCTTGCTGAAGTGGTAAGAACAACTGTTGCTAAATTAAGAATGAGAATTTTTGGAAAGGCCACCATGAGTGTTCATCACCCTTAGATGCAGAATGCCTTAGGCTTTCTCTGAAGGGTGTGTTTGGGAAATGATAGCTACGCTGAATGATAGTCCCTCTAAGTACATGCAGAGAAGTTCATCTTTAATAAAAATTCAAAGGCTTATAGACCCAGGACCACTCAGCAGTGAAGTTATAGTTGGTAGAGCTGGGAACACAGACCACTGTTGCTCTCCTTCCATTGAACCGTAGCTGTGTGCTTCCCCCTGAACACATGGGTGAGCTTGCTGGCTTACCTCTCCCACAACTGGACAGTCATTAATTACCATATCATGATACAAGCCTGGAACTGACACCGCTTTTGGAAATGACCCTATTTCAACCCACAGGCAGGCAGCTTTGCACATCACAAGAAGCAACATGGTAGTTAGTTCTTTGTGTACCATCAAAGCACCCCTCCTCCCCCCCCCCAATGCAGTGGGTGGGATAGAAGAGAAAGTGCCTAAAGACAAAAGGCAAAATAACATCAGAAAGGCTTTGATTTGACCATTGCAGATACATTGCTCCACAATACTATGCTAATGCATGTCTTTCTGTTTAAATCAGAACAGTTCTTTTGATGTTGTTTTTGAATTCAGAAACATTTACTATTCATCAACAGACACAGGCATATGAAACACTGCCTATCACATGAATATCTCTTAAGGGCAGCAACGGTGATCGAATAGTCCAAGTTCGAGATGGAGTAGCTAACCGTGACTAGAGAAGCCTAATAAAAAGTAAAGAAGGTGAGTAAGACATTGGAGAAGGAGCTGGGATGCAGCCTGGGGACCAGGGAGGCTTCAGGAAGGCAGACAGATAGGTGGGAGGAATGGGAAGGGTCAAGTTTGATTGTCAGTTGTGGGCTCAAGATACAGCTTTCAGATCACTGGAGTGTGAAGGTGGGTCACTGACTGTTGGATTAAGCAAAGATGGGATAACCAGAGGCTCTGTAGCTAAAGTCCCATTCCTCCTCGGAGGAAAAGTAAACAAAGTTAGCCAAGGAACACAGCAGCCAGAGGGCAAAGGCTAAGTAACTAGGGTCTCCTTATGAAGGTTAAGGGGTTTGGAGGCGATGTACATTTCTAGGACTCTACAGTTATTGCTAAGCCCAGTTATCAAGAAAAGCTGATATGCCCTGAGAAAGAATCCAGTTGCTAATTTTAGAAAAAGAGTGAGAGTGTGTGCAGTTAAGTGTATAAGAGACAGAAACTAAATTTTTGTTACAGTATGTAGGAGGCAGGGTTTATAACATTAATATCGGGATGGCTTATGTATCTCTGTTGATTGATACTTTTAAATCTGGATTCACTGCTTAATAAATCTCCAAAATCAAATCCCTTTCCTAATGTAACTTATCTCATGTTGTACAACAAACAACTCCAGAATTTAACGGGTTACCCTGTAGCCATTTGTTCACAGCAGGGCTGGCTGGTGAGTTGGAACATGTGTCTGGGGCGGCTGTCTTGGCTGGAAGTTAGAAGATCTAGGATGGTCTCAACTTGGATGAGTGAGTTCTCCATGTGCCTATATCATAGAATGTTCTTGTGCGCATCATAAGCAAGGTATCGAAACAATGCACTGTCTGATTTTTCAAAGTCATTTGCATCTGACTTGCTGCTTTTGGATTGGCTAAAGTCACAAGAGGCTAGGATACATGTGGGCATGCCATTGATAGCAGACTTATATTGATATTGTCAGTGCAACGGGAGCTTGCCTTATGCTAAAGGAAAGAAACTCACAGTAAGTCTATGTGAAACAAAATGGGATTTACTAAGCAAGGTGGGCTTGACCCTGAAAGAGATAAAGGCTTAGTTAGAGAGGGACTGAGACTAGTTGCCTATCCCAAGTTTGGTTCCCAACATTCAAGGGCAGCTCACAACTGTCTGTAACTCCAGTTCTAGGATATCTGATGCCCTCTTCTGGCCTCTGTGGGCATCAGCACACAGACACATACGCAGGCAAACACTCATAGAAGAAAGTTAAAAAGAGGAATATATTCTCATGTGAGCTCTAGGAAAGATGCTTGCTTACTGTCTTAACAATAGTTATAGATATGATTTTGTTACTTTTGAAGTTATAGTGTTCAAAGAATATGACCTATGACTCTGAATTTAAAGATTAAGCCAAGTTTTAAAATGAAGTGAAAAGAAGGTAGAGTCATGATTTTTCTTGTCTTTATTAAAGCAGTTTTAAAAGTAAGATTAGAGATGATCTATAAAGTATACTGCATATGAGTAGGATACAAAGAAAGAACTGCTGGAAAGATTTAAAGTCAAAGTTCCCAGGATTTAAGACGTGTAGTTGACCTTACATTTGAGTACTGTTGCAGTACTGTCTCTGCACAGGCTGTGTTTGCAGTGGTTCGGTCACTTGTGTTGAAATTCTTGACACTCAACCTCCAAGGGACAAAAAGCAGAGCAGGGAGTTAAGAACTTTTTCTGTTCCCAAGTCCTGTTCCTTCTCCCTGTCTTCTGCCCTTCCTCAGGAAGCCACTGCAGAAGAGCTCAGATGACTAATTCACCCACAGAGATAATTGCTCCATACCTAATTTTTCATTGTGACTTGTAGAAAATTCTGAAATTCTGAAAGGTATATAATTCACCATATTTCAGTATCTAGAACCAGATATCCAACCATCTTTTTCCCCTATCATTTTCTATAATTATATATTTCTCATTTTCTCAATTATCACACGGCACACATTTTCATAAGTGAGAATGCTCTTAAGAACCCTGATTCTTTTAAGCCTGTACAACTCTCTGACTCGCTGTTTTGCTGTATTAATTTAAAACATTTTCTAATTATGGAACCTTTCCGATATACAAGATTGCATCCCGAGGAGAGCACATTTAACTGGAAATTAACGGGTCAATCATTCTGAAGTTTCGCATTGCCTCTGACCAAAGTTCTTTCTCAGAACATTTGTTCTAGTGCCCACTCTCAATCACAGAAACACAATCCCCTCTCCAGCCATTAGTATTCTCTTGCTTTATTGTATTTGGATGATAAGAAGGAAGGCAATTACTTATGCAGGCCATAGTCAGCACTCAGTTGACCTGCAAGTAGGCTAGACTAAGGACAAGCTCCAAATAAATATTAGTACAGTGCTTAGCATCTTGTGTTCACATGAATTCACGTGATTATTCAGGATTGTATTTAATGTTCATGGTTGTGGGGTTTTTTTCCTGTACCATCTTTTTGCCTCTTCCCTCCCTCCTCCCCTCTCTTCATCTGTGTTATTCTTTTGTTTCTCCTATCAGTGTCTAGTTTCACATTCTATTTTATAATTACTATGTTCTCAGTTCTTTCACAGAATGCTTTGGGGAATTGCCCTAGATTAAGCAAACTAAATTACTAGTTTCCAGGTCTTTAGATCCCCACAATTGTACTCACTAATGCAGTGGGAGAGGAAAACCAGAATCCTAAGACAAAGGCAGATCTGCACCAACCTCTCAACATTTTTAACTATGTTCATTTTCTTATGGCTGCATCTCTCCTAATTACTGAAAATTTCTATTTCTTCTCAAACTTCAAAGATAAAGTTTGCCCAGATTATTATTTTTAAGTCTACTATATCTGGTGGTGATACACTAACCATATCCACTGTCAGTTGTCCTCTGTCCTGTGGCTATGCTGTCTCTGTTGGGGGATGGGATAGTTTCTCCCACATTGATAAGAAGCTGTAATTGTTTGTTTTTTTAGCAAGAGTGGCACCAAACACCATCATGACTGTGTGTGGAAGATAAATGCATTCACCCCTCACTTTGTTTTATTGGCAACAATTAAGTTGATTTAAAAATAAATCTATGCTGCCTCTGTGTGCACACCATACTCCGACATTCATAATTGCTCCCCGTGTGTAATGGCCTAGATGTTAATTTTAGATAGTTGGAATGGCAAGCCATATATTTTTAAACCATGGAGTCATTTTTAATTAATGTCTATTTGTTTTAATTTTGAAGTGCTGTTGAAATAATCAATAAATAGAAGTTAAAAGCACAAGCTATGGCAGCAAAGTTACGTGAATCTTTCTTACTGGCTATAAATTACTTGTGGAATCTTTATGATCTTTTTCACAAAATTATTATTAATAAACAGAATATTATTTAAAGTATTTTATTAAATTTGCCTTGGGCTTCTTCCCACAAGAGGCCAATGTTGCCGTTCTATTTCATTTTCTTTTTTTTTTTTTTAATTTAATTTTATTTTATTTTTTTAATTTACATTCCAAATCACTTCCCCTTTCCCGTTTCCTCCTATTTCATTTTCTATGAAGGTAAGGGACAGGGTAATTTGAGAACTCAACTCAAAGGGAAAGATAGTTGTGTCACTAAAGTTCTACCTGAGATCTGTAGCCATTAATTAAAATGGGACCCATCAGGATGCTTCAGGCACTTTGTTCTGCTATAATGAGCTGCCCCATTCCACACAGTCACACATGGGGCAGGTAGATCAGTTGGCATAACCACACCAGAGCCAAACTAAGAATGGAGTTAGGGGAAAGGATGCTGGGAGCATACAGAAGAACAGGAAACTAAGCCACATAAAGAGCACAGAGAGCAGGAAGGAGTGTAGACTAAAGGAGGCTGAGTATAGACTAAAGGCTGACTAGGATGAGAGAAGGCTGGGTGGGGTGTACCGATGCAGTGGAGGTATCTATGAGCGAGCTGGAACACAGGGTGGGGGAAGATTAAGATAACATAGTTCTGTTTGCTTTTGTTCTGTTGTATCAGGGTACCATGTAACCTGAGCTGATCACTAACTCATTCTAAAACTGAAGATTCCCTTCAACTCCTGATCCTTCTACCTCAACTTCCAAAGGGCTTGGATTGCAGGCATGCATTACCACACTGCTCTCCAGAGAGAGCTTACAGGGATAAAACCTAGGGTCTTCTCTTGGAATGTGGTGATTGAAATAAGATATAAGCAAGATCTTTGTGAGTTAGGAAAACTGAGTCACAGAACAGTATGTACGGAAGTGTTGTCATTACATGTCTTGTTTGGGGCAGGCTTAACCTTTGAGAGCCTTACTCTTCTTGCAGAGAACACGACAGGTGGCTAGCAAGTACTGTAGCTCCATCTCCAGGAAAATCCAACACTTTTGCACCCCCATGCACATACACACAAACCAGCACATGATTAAACATAAAATAAATGTTTTTGAATGTCATGTGCAGTAATAAACAGAAAACCATTAAGTGAACTGAAAAATATCAGTAAATTAAGGAAGACCCCCCCCCCAAAAAAAAACACAGAAAAGTTACAAGATTTTTTTAAGTCCTAAGTGAGGATTTTAAAGGAGGTAGCAGGGCAAAAATTTGAAAAATGCCATCAAAGAAAAGTATGATTTACTATATTCAAATATTTAATGGTTCTTGGGAGTATATATAGCCCAAGTGGAAAATAAAAGAACGGGAAGGGAGAACATCATTGCTTTACCTTTAGAAAAAGATTAATTAAAATATTTAAATGATTATAACCTTTTGATCCTTGAATGCAATGTAGGAAGTGGTGAGGAAAGGAAAGAGGCACAGTACTGTTGCATGTGACAGATTCTGCACAGATTTATAGCTTGTGTGTCCCTTCTAAAATCACGTCTAACTTGACTTTAGTTAACCGTGCTTTTAATCGGGGTTTCTTCTGAAAAGTCAATAAATTTCTAAATTGGTTACACTATGCATATATCTTTCTGAGCCCTTATTCTCATACCTGTCTTTTTGTCCCTTACTGAAAATAGTTTTTTCCTATACAATGTGTCCTGATTATAGTTTCTCTTCCCACTTCTCCTCCCAATTCCTCCTCATTTCCCTCCCATTCAGACCACCCCTTTCTGTCTCTCATTAGAAATAAACAACTAAGACATTATAATATAATATGTACTATAATAATAAGATAAACAGATCATAATAGGACAAAACAAACAAAAAAGGGAAAATGCTCAAGATACAGAGAGACCCACTTTTTTGTACACTCAGGAATCCCATAAAAATGTGAAACCAGAAGCCATAATATATCTGAAAAGGACCTGTAGGGTAAAATAAATACATATAAAAATGAAAAGGTAATTTTTGATAAAAGAAAGAAAAGAAAAAATTAATATAAGAAAGAGACAGAGAGACAGAGAGAATCCTGCCATGACATTATGAGACAAGAACCCTCCAAAAGGGTGTTGAGCTCATTTACTGTCAGTTGGTCATCTACTGCTAAGCATTCTGCCTACCCTTAAGAGTGATTTGTTTCCCAGTGACACTCCTTGGAGAAAACTAAATTTGCATTTGCAAGTGTTCTTATCAGTTGAAGATGTTCAGTCTGGTTTTGGGATTGGGTTGTGTGCCCACTTCTCCTTTCAGTTCTAGGATCGCAGCCTGTGCACACCCTTGTAGGCCCTGAGCATGGTGGCTCAGCATGTGTGAGTTCCTTCTACATCAGTCCTGGCATATTTAGAAAGCCTTATTTCTTTAAGGTCTTCCATCCCATATGGCTCTTATCCTCTTTCTGCTTCCTCTCTGCAGGGTTCCCTGAACCTAGGGGAGGGATTTGATGGAGACATCCCTTTTGGGGCTGAGTGCTTGTAGTTGCTATTTGTCAACTTGACTGTATCTGGAATAAACTACAATCCAGAATTGGAAGGCTCATCTGTGATCCTAATCTGGAGGCTGGGAGATACATGTTTCTGACCTGGATCCTGACTTGGAGACCTTGAGGCCTAGTGGCTATGAATCCCAGAATATTAAGACAGGGAAATCTCTGAGTTCAATGTCATCTGGGACAAAGCAAGTTACAGATCCAGGCATGGTGGCACACACCTTTAATCTGGGCCATACCTTTTGCTGGAGACCTACATAAGGACATTGGAAGAAGTAAGATTCACTCTCTCTTCTTTGCCTGCTTGCCTTGTGGGACTGAACAACTATTAGATCCTTGGACTTCCATTCACAGCTGCTGCTGACCATTGTTGGGAGTTGGACTACAGACTGTAAGTCATCAACAAATTCCCTTACTATATAGAGACTACCCATAAGTTCTGTGACTCCAGAGAACCCTGACTAATACAGTGCTCCAAAGTCTCTTACTTTGTGCATAAGTCCATTTGTAGGTCTATACATCTGTCCCCATCTGCTGCAGAAGGAAGATTTCTGATAATGACTAAGGCACTGATCTATGAATATAGCAGAATGCCATTAAAAGTCATTATATTGCTAAATTTGGTTTCTTCTAGGTCCCTGGGCTATCTAATCTCAGGATCTTGGACACATAAGCATGTTATGAGTTCCATCTCTTGGAGTGTTCCTAAAATCAAATCAGACATTGGTTGGTTACTCCCACCAGCTTTGTGCCACCAGTGCATTAGCATATCTTGTAGGCAGGCCACCATTTTACATGGAAGGGTTTGTAGATGGGTTGGTGTTTATGTTTCTCCTATATCTTTATCTTTATCTATACCTATACTTATATCTATATCATCTATATATCTATCTTTACGTTTATCTCTATCTCTATCTATCTAGATATATTGGGTACTGTAAACCTAGTCAAAAGCCCACTCCCTTAGAAGAGAATTTAATACTTTTGTTTTGTCAAAGAATAGGTGGTCATACTGCCTTCTAAATGTTTACATATATTCCCGTATACCACTACTATTCTCAGCCTTGATCAGAGAATTTATTAATTTTTTTTTGAAATGAAAAACGGTTAAAGCAGAGAATCATAATTGATCAATATGTTGACAATAATTGAGTGTTGTGTGCTCAGCCTTCATGGGGGCTTCTCTAACAAACACTTCAAGGCCTAGGGAGTGGAAAGGATACAAGAGCTTGAGGATGAGGTGAATACTATTTAGCACTGTCCTCTTGATATGACATTAACTACTGGAATCATGAACACAGTAACCACTTTCACAGGATCACACAAATACCTGGGGCGGGGGGAGAGAGAGTAGGGCTAGTTGGGAGGAAGGGTCCAGGCAGGCAGGCATGAGGGAGAGATAAGAGAAGTAAACACAGTCACAACACATTGCACAGATGTATGAAACTGTTAAAAATAAAAACCAATCAATTAAACAAGGAAGGGAAAATAACAGAACGTAAGAGTTATGGACATATAGTCCAGAAATAATGACAAATTGCATTTAGTAATGACATTTTTATCACTTAATGCATCTCAAAAGACACAGTAGACTGAGAAAGAAAAGTAGAATTTGAAGGGGATGGCACATGACTCTGTTTCAGTTTTTTAAGCTTAAGTACACAAACAATATTTCTGATGAATTATTCTCATGGCAAAGTCCTCACGAGATTGTCACTATACACAGATGTGGCTTCTTGATAATTTTAATCCATGTTCATGTGTTTCACACCATGTGTATTATTATATGCTGGCTGTGATTCTCGGGTGCTATAAAGCCTAAAGTCTTAGCCCTTCCATTTTGATAGCGGATAACTTAACACAAAAGAAAATATGGAAATTTGGAAAAAAATCTCAGTCCTTAAAATTGAACTGAGCCTTATTCTAATATTAACATATGTAGAGACTGTCCTGAACTGACATCTCTCACTCCTTGAAGAAGCACCATTGCTCACAAAGAGGCAAAATAGTTGCCATAGCACATACCACTGGAAATCAAGGCCAACAGGACCCTGGAAGAAAGAGGTAGGTCATGAAATGGCAGAAAATGGCAGCCACTAGAACCACAAGATACAGAATCATTAAAGCATAAAGAGAAGATTGTTCCACAAAAATAACCAGTTAAAGAACAGTGTTATTGGTGCTTTCCTTGTTCCTGTCCCCAAATATTATAAAGCAACTTCCTCTGAGGTGAGACATACCATTTGAGGGAAGATCTTTAAGACTAGGGGAGCAAACAAAACACAAATCTTAGTAAGTCTCTAAAATTAGATTCAGGAGGCCTTTCCCCTCCCAAGGTTATATAAGCACAAAGGTTGCCTGAGCAGTGAGACTCTCAGACCTGTTGAGCTGCCCCAAATCATACAGAGAGTCCTAGAGTTTCCATTTCCATGAGTCTTTACCCATACAGAGGTGGGCTATTGATGACTCAGTTGCCTTTGACTCTTCCAAAGTTCTATAAGAAACCCTTCACTATAGTCTTGTATGTAACTCCAATAAAACCCTTGGTTTACAAAGTTATGTTTTGGTGGTATTATTACAAGCCACATCTAGGAACCAAGTGTTCAAACACATGAGCCTTGGAGGGATGGATCACATTTAGACCTTGACAGATGTTATGATTCAAAAACAAACCAATTTTTAAGAAAGAAAGAAAAGAAAAACACAAGAGCTGAGACATGGTGCCACCTGCCTGTAATCCCAGCATTTTATGTGTTAAGGAAGGAAAAATCACTCCAGGTACCCAGGGCTGCCTGCCAAAAAAAAGGAGATCCCATTAAAAGAGAGAAGGAAGGGAGGGAGGGAGAGAGAGAAAGAGAGAGTGGTAGACAGAAAGAGAAAGGATGATCCTTGTGTGTAAAAGGCATATATTTATATTGTTATTATTATGAGACAGACAAAAGTAAAGAAACAAAACTAGTCAAAAAATAGTTGAGATAGGAAATGAAAAACTTAGTATTATATTTATCAATAAACAAAAAAATTCATGGTGTCAACGATGTTTCCTTTTACATTTCAGAAAAAGCAATATTTTCAAATCACATGTTATTTGGTACATATGTTGCTTTTATTTCCTTGGGTGAAGGGATGAACTGAGAGCTGTATCCAAGCTATGTAAATACAAAGCTGAACCCAGAGTGTTTCTTTATTTGTTCTATCCCTAGGCCTGGAAGCTTTTAGCCTTTCTACGATCTAATCTTCCAGGCTGACTGATTCAATACAGCTTTTCTCAGCTTCTGCCTGAATTGCTCTGCTTGGCCCCCTATTAACTTTGGCAATATGTTCTAATCTTCTGGCTCTTTCTCATTCTCTGGCTTATTGTGTCTCCACATGTGTCTAGCTTGTTTTCTTTATAACTTGTCTCTGGAAAATTGTCACAATGAAACTGCCACACTCTTACCACCAGCACCTTTTCTCGCTCTTGTTGTTCTTTAGTACCCTTTCTTTTCTGTGCTGTTCTCATGTGAGTTGAGCACATCTTCTATCTCTGACTCAGTCTGTCAAATCTTTCTCTGATTCATCACCTTGCCTGACCCTCAATTAGACATCACTTCCAACCATGTCTGCTTCCTTCTACCAACTAACCATGCCTTCATTCTTAGGGATTAAAGGTGTGTACTAAGGGCATGTTTGTATTCCAGCCAGATCATACTGTAATCCAGAATGTGTCTGAATTCTGGACAGATCATATGGATTTAGAAGATCTTTGAACATGATCTCTTGCCAAAACAGCCATGTTGTTGTATTAAAATTCCTCTACACTTTGGAAGCCTGTGGAAACTGTGCGAGGTGTCTGATTCAGTGTGATGAGGATCTGAGTTCCTGGAAGACAGAAATCCCCTTATTCTTCTATAGTTGCCCCAGGACAATTTTTCCCTTAAGAGTAAAATAATAAACTACACACATTTACTACAAACAACCCTAATACAATAGCTGAGTCAAGAAACATCTTCGAGCTCCTCTCATGATGCATTTCGTCATTCTTCCCCCCACCCCAATCATTCTTTTCTAGGATGGAATTTACAGACTACCATCTTCAATGACTGCTTGCTCACTGCAAAGAACTCATTATGGAGATTTTTAGCATTTCCTGTCCACTCCTTTAATGAATCGTTTTGGCTTCCTCTTGAAGGTTGCATGTTCACATGCTAGAAAATGTGCATAAACTATAAACCACACTGTTCACTTTATTGATCTTAGAGTGACTCTGCCTTCTATCGCTTCTGGAAGATTATTCTATAATAATAGCAACACTTGCTTGTTAGTACGCTCTCATACAGTGTTGGTGAAAGTGTTAATTGGCACATTCACATTGGGAAGCTGTTGAACAATTTCTAGTAAAGCTGAGTACACCATAGCCTCTGATTCAGATACCACTCCTTGAGGTATATGCATGTGTGTCTTCAAGAGAGCTAATTAGCACAGCCCAAAATAAATAAGCAAGCCAAACATGCACAAGCAGTGGAACGAGCAAATAAACTGCTGCATATTCATTTAAGAGAAATCTGTCCCAAAATGAGAATAAACACAATACAAATGCATACTGTTTGCAGTAACTAGGATTAATTGCACAAACATACTGTTGAATGAGGGAAGCCAGATGGCCCCTTCCCCAAATCTGGCAACAGTCATGTGTGCTACGAGAAGTTGAGGTTCTGATGACTTAGTCTCTACACTGAGAGGAGCCCCTGCATTGGGCATTCTGTGTCTTCATCTGATCAGCCATCAATCACAGTAGATCTATTTGTCAGAATTCACTGAACTGTGTGCTTAATGTTTGCGCACTTTCTATATGCACATTATGCTACATAGCATTTTCCTGAAAAGAAGGGAACAAATCAATTTAATTAATCACATTAACAAAATAATGAAGAAAATAATAAAATCATCACACCACTGAAGCAGAAAAAAGCAATTTATAAAATTGAGCCTAAATGAAAATTCTCTTAGTGAGGCTGCAATAAAATAGAATTTTGTTAGTCCTATTAGAAATCTTTAAGGAAACTCACTTTTCCTTCAGAGATAGTGAAAGCTTTCCTTCCCCTGAGATCAGAAAGCAAAGCTATCTGCTATCACCTAAGGTCTCAACTCTGACATTTCTGAACACATTAACTAGTACTATAAGGCAAGCTTGGAAACTCATTGTCTTAGAAGACTTGGTAGACTATCCTAAAATAATTCATATATAAATTATATAATTAACATGAGCACTTGAAATATATTGGATAATATAAGTAACATTTTATTTTTAGATATGCACATTTGAATATTAAAAATATTACAGAGGCTAGAGAGATGGTCACTGGTTAAAGTGCTTGTCATATAAATGAGAAGACAAGAGTTCAGATCTCTAGCAGCCATGTAAATAATGACCGTTAGAAAACATAGATAGTTGTACTGTAATTCGTAACAGAAGCAAGATTACAGTTATGAAGTAGTAACAAGAATAATTTAATGGTTGGGGTCACCACAACATGAGCAACTTTATTAAAGGGACACAGAATTAGGGGGTTGAAAAACTCTGCCTTAATTTTTCTTTTTAAAAAAACTTACCTGATTATAATATACTCACTACACATGCGCGTGCGCACACACACACACACACACACACACACAAACACACATAAACACACACAAACACACACAGATACAGTAAGAGAGAAGAAGAGAGGGAGGTAGAGAAATTGAAGATATTGAGAATAACTCCATGATCTGGTAGTTCTAGATCTGGCTATTGGTTGACTTCTCAAATGTCTATACAAATTCAAATTCTTGACAATGTATGAGAGGTTCGTGTTCTCTGTATCCTCAACAGTATTGACTATTTTTGTGAATATATATATATACTTATATGTATGTGAATATATATATTCATAATATATATGAATATATTCACTGTATATATATGAAAGTATATATATTTAACTTGAGTTTGATAATATCTGAGTGGGGATTTTTATTTACATTTCTCTAATAATTAGTAGTACAAATATTCTCTTATGTTTATTGATCATGCTAGGATCTACTTTTGAGAAAGGCCCATGAGATTCTTTGCTTGTCTGTATATAGACTCAATTATCATTGGTTTACTTTTGCTTCTGTTGGCATTTTCCAGTTCCTTACAGTTTGACTATGAATCTCTTGAGTTTGTAAGGGTTTTCTTCCCATTCCGGTGGTCATTTCTTCCTTCAGTTCTTATCTCCTCTGCTGTGTGTGCACCAGCATTTTGGTTTACTATAGTCCCACTCATCCACTTGACTTCTGTTGCTTGTCCATCTGGAGTAATATAAAGATTACTATTTATCACATGGCTTAAAATATTTCCACAACTGTGGATATACATCATTAATAGAGCATTGACTTTACATAGTTAAGGCCCCAGGTTAAACCCCTAGTACAAAAAAAAATGTCAAAGCATCTCCCTCATGCTTTTCTCAGCCAATTTACTGGCTTAGGTCTTACATCTAAGATGACATAGATCTACTTTTTAAGTTGACTACTTTTACGTGGTGACAGACAGACAGAAGGGGTTTGAGATGTCTGATGCCCAATACCAGTTATTAAAGAGGCTGTCCTTGCCCTAGTCTATGTTGGTGGTCTCTACCCAGAAGGACAGTTGGAGACAGATAAATGGCTTCCTTCTAGGTCCTCTCACCCTTTCCTTGGTCTCTGGATATGATCTTTTGATTACTATAGCTTTGTGCTATGCTTTGTTATTAGTGATGCTAATTCGTCTTTAGTTTTCTCTTCTTCCTAATTAAAGGTGCCTGGTAGAACTCAGTTGTAACAGTTTGCATTCTTTTTTATCATAATCATCAGTGTTTATCCACCATATGTTAACGAGGCTCATGCATATGATGCCTCTGGCTTTGTTAGTCCCCAGATTTCTCTGACCGTACCCAGGATCCTTTGTGGTTTCATGCCAAAACAGGGTTATTTTTCTCTACCCTTGTGGAAAATTCCACTGATGTTTTGATAGAGTTGGGACTGAATCTGTACACTGTGTGGGATAACATGGACATTGCTGTGAAATTAGTTCTTCTAACCTATATGTAGATGGATGGAGAAATGGCCATATTTAAGAAGCACCTTAAAGAGCTGGGTACAGCTCAGTAGCAGGATGCTTATCAAGTATGTGTGAGACCCTGGATTTGAAGTAAATAGAAAACAAGCAAAAATGTTCTACTTGAAGGCCCCCAGAGCCTGTAACATTGGTAATTAATACATTTTGTGCTTTCCCAACTTAATTTCATTCAGAGTTTAGAAATGGCTCATGGCTCTTATAATTCTATTTCAGTTAATAAGAGACAGCCTTTAATTTTCAGACACAATGTGACTTTAAATTTCACATAAAACATCAAGCTGTCCATTTTAGTAAGAACAGAAAGAGAGAGCATAATCGGCAATATTCAAAAAACAATAGTTCGCTGATCCAAAAATAAATTCAAAGATTCCAAAGACTTCTCTGCTGAAGAATCATCACTGCAGAGAGGCTCATCTGGCCGCCATCTGGCTGATTGAGGCTATCCAGATTCATTTAGAGCTCTCCTGGATCACTGGAAACTTTGTCGCCTGCTAATCATGCACGGACTCAGCATGGCTCTGTGCTTGCTTGGTGATAGGCTGTGGATTGGGAGCCAAAAAGAAAATTATGAGTCTAGGCTATGCTGGAGTCCTACCTCTGTGCCTCTCTTCTAGGTTATTCTTTCCCCTCTTCCGTATATTTCATGTTCTATACACGTGCTCTGTGATCACAACGTGCCATTGTTTAGATACCAACACCCCTACCAAGTGTCTTTGTTCTACTTCCAGATCAAATAAAGTATTTCAATTTTGTTGCCACTGAAGATAAAGAGGAATGATCAAAGACACAAAGAGACTTGTTTACTCCAAATTAAAAGTACAATAGAACAAGTACTGCTTTGTTTTATAGGTAATTTTGTGACTAAAACCACCCCATAATAATATAGTTTAAGACTGCTTCCTACAGACCACACCACTGTGACTCAGAAATAGAATTTTTCTAAAATGTATTTTATTCTTACATGAAGCATTATTTATAATTGCAGTATGTTTTAATCTGTAATTCCTAAGGCTCTATAATGCAATATATAGAGGCCCAACAAGTGCTATATTTTCGAGTTGCTGTACTAATTGCATCTTTAAAGAAATGAACATATACACTTTTGTATATGTATCGATCTGTAAAGAATCTGTGCACAGTATACGTTTCTAAAGGATAGCAGACAATATGTCATTGCACCTAAATATGCTTTTGAAAAGTGCTGTAAAAATATTACCAAGTGTTCCAAGTAGATAAGAACTTTGCTGACATTTATTGCCCTGTTATATGTAATACTGTGCTTAGAGAGAGGAGAGGATCCATTTGCAGATAGTTCCAAATCTTAATAGGTTCCTTTAACTTCTCTTTTAGGGGCTGAAGAGATGGCTCAGTGGTTAGGAATTCTTGTACTTCCAGAGGACCTGAGTTGTTCACCAGCACCCACACTGTTCAGCTCACAATTAACTGTAACTCTATCTTCAGGGAATCCAGTGCTCTCTTCTGAACTGTGTTGGTAGCTGCGCTCATAGGTGCGTGCACGCAAACACACACACACACACACACACACACATTTAACTAAAAAGAAGGTAGAGAGAGACTATATCTAGTGAGAGAATACTGTAGAACCAAACAAATAGACATCCAGATATTGCAGTCTTTTGATATTTGCAAGCTTTTGAATATCACGCTTGTAGACATTTAACTCATTACCCACTTGGAATGAACCATTGAACCACTGTTCACTGACACTACCTGCCATCAAACCTCCACTGTGATTGGCATCGTCCTTAAGTTTTTGACTATTTTGCACCAAAACCAGAAATGATAACTTTTCTGTTATCAAGAAAAAAAAGATAACAATACACGACTGGAAGGTGTTAAATATTATAGGTGTGATACAGTTTGCTGCCAGCATACATCATTCCATAACATAAATGCTTTCTTTTTCAAATTGAGTTGTCCTTTAACTTGTCAACCATATGGTTATTATGATATTAAGGGTGGCATTTACTCCCAGCAAGTTTCTAATCATATTCTACCACCCTCTACAATCTCACTCACATCTTCTGTTTTATTAAAATTATATCGAGTGCTTTCTTTCTGAAATTCATTTTAACTAAAAAAAATAGTAGATATCAGTATCTCCAGAAAAACTATAATTATGAACAGATTGTGAGCTGTAGAGATGGTTCAGCAGTTAAGAGCACTTGCTGCCCTTTCAGAGGTCTGGGTTAGGACCTCAGTACCCACACAATAACTCACAATCATGTGTAGCTCCAGTTCCAATGGATCCAACACCCTTTCTGGTCATTGCAGGTCATTGTATTCATATGATACACAGACATACATGCAGGAAAAATATGCATATAGAAATACATATAGAAAGAGAAAGTGAATAACTGTAAAGGACAGATCATATTCAACATTTGATATCTTTCATCTGCATAGCTGGTCTCTTTCCAGTGATCAGGGTGGAGAAAGCGACTGAATATATAATACCATCAACAACACCCTGATCACACGGAAGGGGAGCGTGGTGAGAGCCTCTTTCTGTAGCATGATCTGCCCTCCCCATTACCAACTCTCAGCCATGACATGCAGTAACAACCATTCCCTCATGCAGCAACTGTCCCTGGCAGTCAAACAGCAGTGTAATTAGCATTGCCCAAAATGGTCAGAGCTCAATTTGCAACTGACCAATTCCCTAGCTCTTGCCCTTGCTTATAACTTAGGACTGATGTGCAAAAGCCTTACCCAATTCAACAATTTAAGATAAAATGCACCACTACGGAATTAATACGAGGTTCCACAATCTTTAGTCTGTTGACACTTTCTCTTTGCCAACAGCCACCAAATAGAACATCATACCCAAAACCTAATCTTTTATCTATGAACCATTCTTTATCTTTTCCTTGCTTTGGAATCTCTGCTAAATGTGAGAGATGGTGGCTTATTCGTAAACTGCTTCACGAACTACAAAGAAGCTGCTTCAGTAAACCATAAAGTATTCATGATGCTCACCGTCACCTGGGTTACCTTCATTTTTCTCAGTGGAGTGGGGAGAATAAATGGTTCTTGTGTGATTATCACGTAGGAGGATTTCCATGTGTGTGTCCCATAAGCAGAGATAGGTTCTGCTGTTGTTTCTGGTGACTGCTTCTTGCCAGTAACATGGTTTGATTTTAGTTTGCTTTTCAACATATAATCTCTTCCCTCACAGTGTAAATTCGTATCTGTTCGGAGGCAACTGGATTCCTTAATTTCTTACTTGGAACCAACTGTTTCATTGTAAAGGCGAATCATCACTTCCTTACAAATACAAACTCTTAACTGCTCTGATGTTTGAAACTCCCTGAGTGCCCGCATAACATGACGAATGGAAGATTCCACACCTGACTTCACATAGCAGGTGGCGCATTGCAGTCAAAACAGGAACACTAAAAATATCACATAAAATTACCTTCAGGCTGTTTTCATAAGCTGTAGGTAAAATGTAAATGAATTTCATGTTTAGACGTGGGTCCCATCCCTAAGACATCTCTTATATATGCAATATTCAAAAATCTAAAAAAGAAAAATCTGAAATCCAAAACACTTCTGGTCCCATTCTGGAGAGACTAGGAAATCATAAAGGGGCCATGGTGTGGGGAAAAAGGCCTGGAGGAGAGTAGAGGATAGTTAGACATGCTTACCAGATATAAAAGTAGGTAAGGTAAATAAATCAAATGGGAAGACTTAAACATGGAAGAGAGAGAAATAGGAGAGTGTGGCTCAGAAAAACTAAGGATGCACGCCTACACCATATGGAAACCTACTACTTTGCGTTACGGAGGAGTTGGAATGGAATTGCCATACATAGGGTAGATGAAGTTGATCCCAGAATCCATGAATGATTAAACAAAAATCCCAGTTGCCAATGATGTACCTCACTATAAGTTATTGGTCCTGAAAGTCTCAGCAGCCCCACCCCCAACCAAGATATCTTGAGCTGTTGATATGGCTCTTGGTTGCTCATTGAATCTAGATGGAAAGACCCTATAGAGGAAGATGACACACCCCTTGGTTTCAAGGCATAGAGAAATCTAAATTGTTACTATCTTTCTCCTTGCTTACGAGCTCTCAGTGCAATGGAGTCACAGTCTTACTGAATGATGGATTTTATTGCTACAATATTAGCCTGCCAGGCAAGATGTGCCCCTGTGTAATAGTGCTGTGATTATTGTGGGGATAGAAAAAAAGTACTCTTTGTAATTGAATTTGAAGCCTGTTCCAAAAAGGGAATTCATGCCTGCTACTGAAAACCTGGTCAAAAGTCCATTGCTGGGAAAGGCATAAGCCCTCAGGGAAACACGCTGGTGTTATTTTGCTGATTGTATATGCTGTCAAATTGATTTCTAAATATTTATGTGTAGAATGGTATACACTCTGCTCTCAGCCTTCATCAGAGAAGTCTCTTTTTGCAGTAAACACCAGTGAAGGAAGATATCTATGGCCACTCAAGGTGTTGAGAAGGAGTGACCATTGAGTGCTCAGCCCCAAATAAGACATTGACTCAGCAAACATGGCAGGAGGAGGGAAGGAAGAAGGTAAGAGCTGGATGATGGAGAGGAGGGCTGTGAAACACTCGCTGGGTCAGGGCAAGGAAGTGGATCATAGAATTCTACCCATTGCTAGGGAACTATAAGACTATTAAGTGATCAATAACAGACACTGAAGGAAGGAGAGTCATGGTCTTCAGTGGATATAGCTGCTGGTGAATTTCCCATACTCTAGCGGATAGCTCCACACTGTGCTCACATTAAACAGTCCTGTTTAAACTCAGAAACAAAACCAAAAACAAAAGAACATGAAAGCAGAATGGGACCTCCAGGGACAAGGGGCAAAAAGGATGAGGAGGAAGAATGTGGTCAAAGTGCATCATATACATACACAAAATAGTCAAGAAATAGGGCATAGGGGAATGCTAGGGTGCTGAGGCAGGAGTGAGTGGGCAGGTGGGGGAGCACCCTCATAGGGGCAGGGGTCGGGGAGCAGATGGGGGTTTGTGAGGGGAACAGTGAAGGGCAATAGCATTTGAAATGTAAATAAACAAAATAACCAATAAGAATATGGAAAAAAATATTGAATCTTAAAGACTTGTCTCTTATATTACTAGCTTATGATTTTATGTCTAATGCTGTGCATGGATCCCAGCTCAGCATGAATGGCAGTAGATTATTAGTTGAAAGGGAATGAATTAATGAGATCTTCAGTTGATACCACATATACAAGGAAAATTTAAGAACTACTCTTTCCAGGAACCTCTTTTGTCTTTGCTCAGGTGATTTATAATACACATACTACGATTTCAGAAGCCTTAAAATGTGGTAATTTTTAGTAGGAAAATGTAATTCCAGGAAGAAAAGAAGGGAAGGAGGAAGAGAAGCAGGGAGTGATGGGAATTCACGATGAGGTTGTACATTACACAAATGGGCACCGCTTTGCTAAAGAAGCATTATGTCTATCAGTCACACAGGACATCTCTGGGCTATTTGTACGGCAAGTTCCTATATCACATTGACAGGTCAGAGGACAGAGAGAGTAATATATTGCCAGTTTCCTCTCACCCTGCCTCTCACTGGTCCTAGTTTGTCCCTCTAGCAGTTAACATCTTCCTAATTCCTTCTCGTGCTGAGCCGAGTATACCCTGGGGAAGCCACATTCAGCATGCTATGTACATACACCACTTCATGCCTGCTCAGAAGCAGAACCAAGAACCAAAGCCTGGGTGGGTCCATCAGTGTGGATCTCTGTTCAAGTGTCAATGTCTCCTCTCTATCACTAGGTTCCAGGTACAGCTCTCTCTGGAGTAATGCAAAGTAGCTCATACTGCCGCTAGATGATGTGGCTGGAGACAGAGCCTCTTGGTGGTTGCAATGGTGGGAGGGCTAGAAAATTACAGTAAAAAGTTAAAGGCAACCCAGCCCTAAGAGAGAGAGAGAGAGAGGAGGGAGGAAGAAAGGGAGGGAGGGAGGGAGGGAGGGAGGGAGGGAGGGAGGGAGGGAGGAAGGAAGGAAGGAAGGAAGGAAGGAAGGAAGGAAGGAAGGGAGGAAGGAAGATTTCTGCAAGAAGTAGAAAGTAAAGGCTATGTGTTGCAAAATTTATGTGGTTGGAATAAATAGCCACCTGCTCTTCTAACACAGAGAGCAAATAAAATCACAATATTTAATAATGTTAGCTCCCAAATCATTTGTCTTCAGCTGGTGTGAGTCTAGAGAAGCAACAGTGAATATTAAATTAATCTACCCCCTGGGATTAAGGATTGAGTTAGGCTGCCCAGGACTAAGACAAATATAAAGGAAAGCATAAAACATAGTTTTATGCCTGAAAGCAGTTATTTTGAGAGAAAAGATCAATATTGCTTTTGATGTGAAAACATATTCCTACTCACACAACAAGCAAAGAGCATTAATTCAAGGAAAACCCACACTTAGTGGAATGCCACAATGTTTTGGAGAGTGACTGTATCTGCTCAGGGGAAAATGCTAACTTCATTGCTCGGGGCTGTACCTGAGCATCAGTGCTTAACCAACATGCACATGGTCCTAGGTTCAATCTGAAGTTTTGACAAATGAAACAAAACAAAACAAAAATATAAAAGGAAACAAAAAACCAGGAAAAACAACAACAAACAGGTCAAACACCCTGCAAATATCAAGTTGAAAGGCATACTGTAGTGTTTTATAGGTCTGGAGAGATGGTTCTGGGGTTAAGAGTTCACACTGCTCTTTTGTAAAGGGTCTGAGTACAGTTCCTAGCACCCACGGCAGTGGATTCATAACTACCTGAAACTCTAGCTCCAGGGGATCCAATGCCCTCTTCTGGTCTCTGAGAGTATCTGTATTCATGTATACATACCCTCACACAGACATATTCATACATAAACATGATAAAAAAATACTTTACAAAAAAATTTTTAGCAATAAATGCTAATTACATGAAATAAAAACATCATTACTTTAATTAACATGTATTCATGTTATATGAACATAGACAATTTTAACTCTGAAGTAATAAGCGAGCACGTCTGTGTGTCAGTGTCTGGGTTATGAATGAAGCGGTTCTTCAGGGCACACATGGTCTTATGACTCTAAATCATTAAAAATGGCCCTGAAGCATATTAATGTGAGAAAATTAAAGCTAATACATGAGGGATATGCAAACATTTGGATATTGAATTACTTTCCCTCTGGGTTCCTGTGAACATCAGGCCCAGCAATGCATGTACTGCATGCATTCAGTACTCCTTCAAATATGAAGCTGTGCTTATTACAACCTCTGTCTTCTTCCATGGCTTGTCTTGGAGTTTCCTCTCCTTCCTTAACCCTCCGGGCTGGTCTTCTTTGTTTATTTCATAGTAAGACATTTCTAGAGACAAGACCACTTGTTAGTCTTGTGTCTCTGCTAATCCCCAAGCTGGATGACTTTTCTGATGAATAAATGAATGTATGCATGCATGAATTAATGATTGGCTGTCTATGCCATTTGATGTAATGAGAACAACAGTAGACTTGAAGTTAGAAGGTAGATTTGAAACGGTAGCGTGAGACTCCCAGTCATTGGATGTTTGAGCCTTATACTGTTATGTGATACAAATATATTCCATAGTAACTAGGATACAAGAACAATTGTTATAACAAGGATCTATAATGTGAAGAGCTTTCGTGGAGGTATTTTTTTCCAGTTTCTCTGTAATAAGAACATGAGAATTCCAGTCTAATGTGGCAGTTACAGACATTAGAACTCAGCTATGCTATTTCATTATAATACTTCTTACAGAGATAGCCATGTCTTCCTGGTGAGGATGCCATTGTCAAATCTGCTGTATGCACTGTCTAGGTAACAGCCAGGGGAAAAATGGAGAGAAATCCATCCTTCCTTGGAACTGTATAACACTCCTTCAGTGATAATTGCCCAACACTGGCTCACAAGAACCATTTTTACAGTTCCAAAAAATTTTAAAAACGCATGAGTGGCTTGTTAATCAGAACCTTCGTTAAAATCTAACTTGCAGGGGCTGAAGGGATTGCTCAGTGGTTAGGCCCACTTGTTGCTAGTGCAAGAGGTCTGGATTCAGTTCCCAGCACCGGAATTGGAATCAGATTGCTCCCAAATGCCTGTATCTCCAGCTCCACGGGATCTGACATCACCCACTGGTCTCTCAGAATGTCTGCACACAGGTAGTATACATATTCATACAGAGAAAGAGATAGAGACAGAGAGACAGGGAGAGACAGAAACAAACAGGGACAGAGACACAGACAGACAGGAGAGAGAGAGACAGACAGAGGCACACTCCCATACATAAATAAAAATAACCCTAAAATGATACAAACCCTAAAATGACACAATTAACAAATATATTAAAATAAGTCAACAGAAACTCAGAATTTGCCGGGCAGTGGTGGCACACACCTTTAATCCCAGCACTTGGGAGGCAGAGTCAGACAGATTTCTGAGTTCGAGGCCAGCCTGGCCTACAGTGTGAGTTTCCAGGACAGCCAGGGCTATACAGAAAAACCCTGTCTCAAAAAACAAACAAAAAAAAAAAGAAAAGAAAAGAAAGAAAGAAAGAAAGAAACTCAGAATTTTCCTTCATTGTTGCGTGATTCCCTTTCATTGTTACCTGTGTACAGTTCCTCATTTCTATTACAAAGATGAGAAAGCATGAGGTAATGCTATGCTACTGCACACTGTTTCTCTAGAGAAGAAATTCATTTTGGTAGCTTGAACTCAGCCATGTTGCCTCTGTTTGCATCATAAAAACCCATAAACAACATTGCAGTTGTAATTTATTTGGTTGTTTGATTGTCTAGAGTCTGCATTGAAAGTCCTTAAACTGAAAATGACTTTTTAAAGATTCTATTTCTTAGTTTTTAATCATGTATATATGTGTATACCTAATTCCCAGAGACCATTTCAGAAGAGGGTCGCAAAATGATCATGAGAGCCAGAGGACAGGGACTCCCGCTCGAAGACAATGACTTCTAGGCATGACTGGAAAATCTCTAGGCACCTAGAAAACCCCACAACATGGCTTTCCAAGCAAAGCTGGTATCATGACCACACACGTTGACATGTCAATAGAGATGGGGAAATGTCACGAGGTCTCACCACTAGAAGAGCTGCAGGCAGCTATTGTATATCTCTGTGTGGATAGGTGCACCTGAATCCAGGTGCTCACAGAGGCCAAAAGAGGGCATCAGACCTCATAGGGTGGGAGTTATATACAGTAGCAAGCCTTTCCCCCCACCCCACCCCACATGGATGTTGGGAACCAAATTCAGGTTCTCTCAGTAGATACATATTAACCACTAAGCAATTTCTCCAGCCCCAAGACTCATTCATTCATTCATGCATGCATGCATGTATGCAGGCATTCATTCATTCATGTGTTTTGCATTTTAAAGTGTTATTGAGGGACACAAAGGAAATATGTAGACGGGGAATGTGGAGTCACATACATAACTGCAAAGCCAACACATCTCCAACCAGAAATATTTACTAACGTTAATTTAAAAAAAGGATTAATAGTGTAAATTAAACTCAAAAGCTTCCTTACTGTCTATCTGAGAATTCCATGCCTCAGCTTCTACCAACTGATTCATTTCATGGCACATCACCCCTCCAGCTTCAAGCCCAGCCAACAAGAATCTCATTCGTGTTGACTCGCTGTCACACTTTGAATATCTTCTGGAGGATGAGCTTGGACTCCTTTCCTCAAAGCCAACTGTGCGTTATCAAAACCTAGTCACCAAGCACAGTGCTTACCCTATCATAGTCTAGATCTTTCCTATGGCAGTTGGATGGATTAAGAAAGGCCTTGAATCACCAGGGTTATTTTCAAATTCTTCCTTCTTTAAGGAGGACATCTCATTTCCTATGTATCTAGCTTTTTTTTTTTAATCTTGAGGATGTGATCATGGATATGAAGCACTTTAATTTGATTAAACTTAAAGATTCTATAAGGTTAAAGTTACAGTAGAATTCTATTATCATATTCAAATATATGAGAGAGAAGGGTATGTTTGACCAATCCCAAGGCTGGAACCCAGAGTAAAGATTTATTTTTTTTTGTTTCTTTTTTTATTAGATATATTCTTTATTTACATTTCAAGTGTTGTTCCCTTTCCTGGTTCCCCCCCTTAACCCCCTAACCCATCCCCCCTCCCCCTGCTCACCAATCCACCCACTCTAGCTTCCCTGTCCTGGCATTCCCCTATACTGGGGCATGAAGCCTTCTCAGAACCAAGGGCCTCTCCTCCCTTTTATGAACAAACAAGGCCATCCTCTGCTACGTATGCAGCTGGAGTTATGGGTCCCTCCATGTGTACCTCTTTGGTTGGTGGTTTTACTCTTGATGTTCCTTTGAATGGATAACTTCCTCTAAATCACTATGAATGCTTAGAGAGAGCTAAGTCATGAGGAAGGCAGGCAATAGAGGACCTACTTTCTGTCTATCTGCAAGGGCACAGCCCAGTGAAGCATGCTTTGCTTGATATCTGGAGTAGATTTTCCTTGTTATCTTTTTTTCCATTTCTCTCTCTTCTCTCCTTCCTTCCCTTCTTTCTTATAGGACTAGCACACTTAGAAATGTACATCAAAATCAAAGCCATTAGGAACTTAGCAAAGCAAACCAGCACATACCTTTGAACAAAATCTAGGCTTTTATTTTAAATCATCTGTCTCTCATTTACAGATTATTCAGTAGCTTTGTAAGAAGAAAAGGATATAACTGTCACAAATTCTGGCTCCTTATGGAGCCTAGCCTTTCAGTAAGCTATTTTTCTGTGATCCCAAATGGTGGATCTTTGATGTGTCTTTCAACAAAGATACATCTTTTGACTTGGGTCTTTTTTTTTTTTTTTAAGAAAGCAGTATTTTGGTATCAGTGGTTAACAATGACTTACATCATGTACAGAAATGAAACAATAACCAACAATCTGGGTTTTTCACAAGCTCTGCAGAAAGTATAGACAACGTACAAAGGCATCTTTCACCTGCCATTTCAAATATCCAAGATGTTACCTCCACCCCATTTTTTAAAGGATAAAGAAAATAGATCTTAAAGATTCTGGGAAGAAAACCCACCAAGACAGAAAATACAGATGCCTTATGATCATAAGAGCTATTTATCCCTATTTCTTTGTCTCATAGGCCATCCCATGAGTCCAAAGACCATTTATACTCCCAGAATTCCCTGCTGCCTGAAAACTAGACAATACCTGCCTTGCCCACCTCCTGTTCCTCACAGCAAACAAGGAAAAGAAAATCAAAGACTCCCAAGAACATCAGGAACAATTGAGCTGATAATAAGAAGCAACAGAAAAACAAAAGAAGCTTGGGGGGCAGACAGCTTCCCATTTCCCAATGGCATTAACCTGGAAAACACTTTTACCAATGGTACATGATCTAAGTGAGAAAATGGGGTCATATAACTGGTTTATTGTTTACAATACAGGAAATGAAAAGAAGAAATTAGAGGGGAGACAAAGAGACACAGAGAGACATAGAGAGAAAATATAGAAGAGGGGTGCTTGTCAACAAAGACTGTGCTCTCTGCTTGCATAATCAGTATCTCCACTGTATTCTTAGCCTTTGACAAAATTATGTATTTTTTCTCTTGTGCTAGGAAGATGAGATTAATAAAATTTGTTCTGAGAAAATCACAAGAGAAACATCATGAACCTACAAATTCCCAAGAAAAGTCAGACAACCAACATTGAATGCAGACATGATTTCTTAGAAGCTTGACCACCATGGACCCATACTCAAGGACAATGATAGGACAATGACTGATGCCAAGCAGGCAAATCCATCTGCAATATTTTCTCTGAGACCAGGGCAGCTGATACAGGCATTTACTGTACAACTGGACACATCAGTAAGTTGGACTTCCTAGAAACTACTCTGTAGCCTGTAGGCCACCATGCAAAGGGAGAGATTTCTTTGATTACTAGAGACAATGGGTAGACTTTACAAATACATTTCCATTCAGATTAGTACCTTTCATAAAGTTAGGTTGAATAACCAGAAAATAGTATTCATGGAGCCAGTACCCACTGATGCCACTGGGCATCAATGAGACTATCCTATCACCTTAAGCACTTCAATGAGCAAATCGTTTGTTCTCAGACAATGAATATTGTTCCAACAACCAACATTTGACTCTGCTTTTTTGCTCTTCCCAGGTCATCTAAGGACTTCAGTTTTCAAAAATTCCCCATAACTTCAGGCTTTTCCACCCATACCCCAGTTCCTGAATAACAACTCAGAGGCTTATTATTTATTAATGATGCTTATGGCCTTTTGCTGGGCTTGTTCCCTGACTAGCTCATAACTTATTTAACTCATTTAAACTATTCTATGTCTACCACATGGCTGATTACCTCTCCTCAGTTTTACACATCTGACTTCCTCAGAGTCCAGGTGGTGAACCTTCCTGAGCCTGACTATCATCCTGAGTTTCAATCTCTCTACAGGAACTCTGACCTTCTACTTCCTGCCCTTTGCTAATAGGGCATCAGCTTTTTAATTGGCAGGCGATGCTTCCACATAGTACACAAGAGATTATCCCTACAATTCCCTTTATCCCAAAGATTACAGATCTGATTTGTTTTATGTCACTTAAGATTCATTCCCATAGAATTTTTTTTTAAAAAAAAAATATTTTATTTTTAATTTAGCTTACAAAGTAATGGGTTTTCATGTGAAATTTCTGTGCATATTCCATTTTGGTCAATTCCTTTTCCCCTGCTTCCCCTCATTCCATGAGATTTTGAAAAAGGCAGGGAGTCCACGCTTCACTTGGCCTATCCTCTCTTTAGATCTGAAGAGCAAAGGCCTATGATGGTAGATGCAAGATAGTACACTCCACAGGGACTGCCCTTGCTCATGCATCTCAATGATCTATTGGGGACTTCCTCCAGCCTTCTTATCTTTTTCCTGATACTTGGGACCAGAACTCCAATGAGAATGCCCCCAAAAAAAACAATCTTTACCTTCTGGTTGCTTCTTCAGCCTTCCCAACAAAATTTACACATCCAATTCTCTATCTCATTCGATTTTTTTTTTTAAACAAATATCTAAAGTGGTATTTCTGTTACTAAATGATATACCCCTGACTCAGAAATTCAGATAATGACACATTGATATTTCAACCCTTAATACATTTTCAATAGGAAAACCTCTAACCTGCAAATAGCTGGGTTATCTGGCAGAAGCAGACTAGCCAATTTTATCAGACTTTAATATTCTCTCTCTCTCTCTCTCTCTCTCTCTCTCTCTCTCTCTCTCTCTCTCTCTCTCTGGGTGTGTGTGTCTGTCTCTGTCTCTGTCTCTCTCTGCCTGTCTGTCTCTGTCTGTCTGTCTCTCTCTGCCTGTCTGTCTCTGTCTGTCTGTCTGTCTCTGCCTGTCTGTCTCTGTCTGTCTGTCTGTCTCTGCCTGTCTGTCTCTGTCTGTCTGTCTGTCTCTCTCTCTCTCTCTCTCTCCACCACCACTACCTGCACTGTCTCCCTCTCCATCTTCCCTTCCCCCTCCCCCTCTCTGTCTGTCTGTAAGTGTGTGTAAGCCAAAACAAATCTACCACACATGTTCATGTTGCTCCTTAGGAGCTATCTGTCTTAGTTTGGGGACTCACTAAAAAAAAAGAAAGCTTAAAAATGTTTAAAATAAAATTATAAGTCAAGTTAGACAGTGGCGGTTTACTCCCTGGCAAATTTCTTCAACTTCTGCACATGGTTGCCAAACCTTTGTCTACACAGTAGGAGAGCCAGTACTGACCTACAGTATCATATGATAAACATTGTAGCAAGAAATCAATATTAATTACCTCGTACTGATCATTCATTGTAAACTATAAACATGATTGATTTCATGTTACCAACTTTCCAAAGCAAAGCAGTTTAGTTAGTAGAGAACGGGGCCTGCTGCCAAAGGTTTGCTTGTAAAGAAAGGAGTCCCAGCTTCTAGTGTAGGACGTATGTGTGAAGAGAGGGAAGATGCAATCTGTTTCTCAAGTAAGGAAATGACATGGTCAGACCACTGAGGCTGGTTCACAAGCCAGTACTCCTATGTACCTCAGCATTTATTATGAAGACAGTTTGGTTTGGATTCAATTCCCCACCTTGTTCTCTCTAACCAACAAATAATCCAATCAAGATGTTCACAAAGATACAGTGAAATCATAATACAGAAAGAATCATTACCTCACTGTCAGCCATCCTGTGAGAGCAAGAAGAGGGTGATCTAAGGATGGGTAATGGCTTCACACTGAGAAGGGGAGTCAGATACTGGGGTGACCCTGCTTTATACTTTAAAAATAAAATGGAAAAGAGTTTCTCCCACCAGAACCACTGCATCGGAGTCTGCCTTTTAACAAGATCCCAGATGATTCATTGGGAAATTAAATTTTGAGAAGCTTGGACTGGTGATTCATTGGCAATTACCAGTCACATTCTCAGAAGAACAAAAGAAAGAGATTAAGACTTGGATTTATCATAGAGAGAAGCACTTGTAGTCACAAAAGACAACATTCTAAAAAAAATAAATAAATAAATACAAATACATGCCAAGTAGTCAACCTCTCCCATCCCAGTTACTTTAATAAGCTCAAAGCCTGTACTAGGGATCTTGCTTTACAGAATACTGTGGTCAAGATGGCATTTTTCACATCTTCTAGTTGACATGTGTCCTGTGAGAAAGGAAGGGCATTATTATGCTATGAGCCAGTTCAGATACATTTTAATTAAGTAATATGCAAAGTCCTGGAGCATGACTGGCACAATGATTTAGAAGGGAATTAGCTGCATCTTTTACTGTGACCATCCCTGGTTGTCATGTGACACCACAGCCTATAAACTCTAGGCAAGCTTCCAGTTGCATATTTATCCCTGAAGCCAGAGAGATTGAATTCTCTCTCCCCAAAGCTGCAGAAACCCACCCTCTCCTTCTATTTTTAATCCTTTGCTGACTCTAGAGGCTTTCTACTAAGTCGTTTGTCGTTGAACAGTTGTTCTCCAAGCAGCTGCCAAGAAGCCCGGCATTTGCAGCCTTGAGTTGTGTCCCATATTGGCCCCTTCCCAAATGTCATTTCCTACAAGGCTTTTCTTTCAACCAATGCATTAGGATCTTTGAATGAGAACACCAAATTAAATAGAAAATGACATTCATGAGAAAAGATGTTCCTTCTCAATACCCGAGACTCTCTTCCCATCTGTCATTGCTCTCTTCTCTGTCTGTCTCTTGGTATTCCAAAAATCCCAGGGAGTCTAATATAAATGTAATCAGTAGAGGATTTTTACACATCAATGTAAATTAAGCATTGGCAACCCATAAAACATTCTGCTCAGACTGGTTGATGTCCTCCAGTAGAAGGCGATACGATATCTGGAAGATGCATAGGCAAACTGTTATCCTTCCTTCAGCTCCCTACTCAAATCACCATGAAGTGGTTCCCCCCAAAACATCAAGAATGCATATGCTTTCATTGCTTTGAAGACTTTTGTAATTTATTTATTTTTAAGTTTTCTTTTACTTTTAATTATAAGTATTTATCTGGGGCTGGGGGAGGGGGTTTGAATATGAGTGCAGGTACCTGCAGAGCCACAAAGAGGGCATCAGATCCTCTGGAGCTGAAAGTACAGGCAGTTGTGAACCTCCTGACTGGAATGCTGGGACCTAAATGTGGGCCCTTTGCCAGACCAATAAGTGCTTTTAACCACCAAGCATTCTCCCCTGCCTCAAGTTCTGTAACTTATAAAATTAACTTAAAATTGCAATACATAAAAAATTCATATTTATACAACAGAAAGGAAGAAAGAAGAAAGGATAACTGGGCAAATTAAAAAGATGGCTAGTTGGATGAATGAACTATATAGATAGGTATGCATATGGTAAGTTCCTACTAAGTATGTTAAAGATGAAAGGAAGAATACAAGATGTGGAAAACAGGAAAATGTTATTTCAAAGGACTTAAAACATTGTTTCAGGAATAAATACTTAAGATCTGTGGAAACTATGTATGCAATGAGAAAAGACATCACGAAGTGAGAGACAAGGACCTACATAGATGTGAATGGAGAGGAGACAGTTAAAGGCTGAGGAAGACTATTCAGAATAAGGGTGAAGACAAGCAAATTACACAAAAGAAACCAAGGTGGTAACATAGAAAAATAACCCCAGTATTTTTAGTCATTCATTAATTCACTCAACAAACAATCGCTAATCCCCTTCTCCTAGAAGAAAGACAAAGACAGATCCAGGTCACTCCTTCCCTACCCTCTAAGTGCCTGTGGTATTTCTGCTGGGGAGAAAAAACTCCTGAGTTGACAAATGAAAAGAGCATGAAATTCCACTGACTCTCCTCTTGGTCTATTTTAAGGAGGAAAGTAGTCAGAGATCACTGAGAAGCTGCTTGAGAGTTAGAACTGAAGACTTTCAAATTACTCACTGTGTCCTTGGATACTTCCCCCCTAAGTTTACTGGCTACATCAATGTAAAGCTTAGAATGAAATTAAAATTTGAGCTTCAATAGTGAACCCAATTTTTAAAAATGGCCTTATAATTATACAGTATATTCTGGATGAATAAATATTGTAAACAAATATTTTCATTTGCTTAAGTAGACAAATAGAAATATTATTTATGTGTGTGGAGGGGAGGGGAGGGAGTGAGGAGCTGTCTAGCTTATCACAGTACCTTTCTTTTTTGATATGTTTCTTTGATTTAAATAGATATTTTTCCCCTCACATAATATACCCTGATTACAATTTTCATTTTTCCTGTTCTTCTCAGTTCCTCTCGACCTCCCCTCCCATCCAGATATACTCCCTTTCTATATCTCATTAGGAAACAAAGAGACTTCTAAAACAAAAAAAAATAAGATAAAATGAAAACTAACACATTGGAATTGGGCAAAACCAGAAGGAAAAGAACCCAAGGGAGGCACAAGAGTGATGTCACTGGAGGTGTGGCCTTGGTGGAATAGGCATGAATTTGGAGAAAGAGGACTTTGAAGTTTCAGAAGCTTAAGCCAGGCCCAGGTCCTGTTGGCTCACTCTCTTCCTGCTGACCGCCAATCCAGATGCAGAACTCTCAGTTCCACTTTTTCGCACACTAACCTGGAAGCCAGGATACACACACAAAGGACCTGGTGCAGACCTTTGCAGGCCCTGTGCATGCTGCCTCGGTCTGAGTGAATTCCTATGTGCTTTGATGATGTTGATCTAGAGGTCTTCTTCTTCCATTACCTCTGGCTCTTCCATTCTTCCTGCCTCCACTTCAACAGGGTGAAGCCCTGAAAGGGGGTGGGGAGTATCCAAATACCACAGAAAGAGAAGAGGGGTGAGGATGGGGATGGGGAAAAGACACCTTTGGGAAATGCTAGCTTTGAATGTAAAGGAAGGAGACGACAGTCAAGAAAAGCAAGCAGTTACTAGCAGGTGGAGAAGACACAAGTTCTTCCTCTGAAGCTTCCAGAAAGAGTAGAGACCTGAGAATACCTTAATAGTCATACTTTTTGACCTCCAGATATGTAATATGGCAAATGCTTTTGTGTATGCACTAAATTTGTGGTAATCTATCAGCAGGAGCCATGGGAGATTAGCACAAGTACTTAAAGAGATGTTTTACATCATCTGATGATTAAATGTTTAAAAAATAATCAGGATGAACATGTGCTGTGTGCACTCCAAATTCACTGAATATGTCATGGTTACTAAAAATGGAATATATATATTCCATTTATACATATATATGTATATATACATACATACACACATAGATACATACATACATACATACACATACAAAATGGAGAATACACAGCAATGGGAACATGCCTGTATTACTGCTGGGTGTGAACAGCTGTAACCACTGTGGATGCCTCAGTCTTCATTTATAGTGCCCCACTGTGGTGGTTTAAAAAAAATGGCTCCCACACGCTCATAAGGAGTGGCGTTACTGGAAGTAATGTGTGAACTTGATGGAAGTGGGCTCTGAGGTTTCAGAAGATCAAGCCAGGCCCAGTTGGTTCACTCTCTCTTCCTGCTGACCATCATTCCAGATGCAGAGCTTTCAACTCCTCTCCAGTACCATGTCTGCCTGTATGCTGCCATGATTCCAGTCATGATGATAATGGACTAAAATCTCTGAACCTGCAAGTCAGCCCCAATTAAATGTTTTCCCTTGTAAGAGCTGCCTTGGTCATGGTGCCACTTCACAACAATAGAAACCCTAACTAAACAACCATTCTGAACATGGTGCTATGACTAGGTTGGGGCATGAGCAAATGAGATTTTAACAGATGCTTGGAAGGTGCTAGAATGTGAAGATTCTCATGGAATAGGGCTGCCATCATATGAAAAAGGGAGCTTGGAGTCTTGGGGACATGGAAGATCATAGAGTGGCAGACATCCAGACGATCCATTGTAGCCAAGCTGTCCCACCAGTCACCCTCTTAGCTGAACACAGCCTGCTCAGAGAACTGTGAGAAACAAGCACATCACTCTTGTTTTGAGTCACTGAAGCCAGAGACTTATTGTGCTGGAGAATCCCATGAAGCTAAGACAAGGATGGCACCAGTGAGATCTAGAAGTCAGGGAGGCAGCAAGACAAGAGATGGAAAGAGATCCACATTTCCTTCATAACCTGTAATAGACTCTGAACAGCCAGCAGGATTGCAGGGCATGGGAAAGAGAGAGAGAGAAAGAGAGAGAGAGAGAGAGAGAGAGAGAGAGAGAGAGAGAGAGAGAGAGAGAGAGAGGAGAGAGAGAGGGGGAGAGAGAGGGGAGAGAGAGAGGAGAGAGAGGGGGGAGAGAGAGAGGAGAGAGAGGGGGGAGAGAGAAAGGAGAAAGAGAGATGGGGAGAGAGAGGGGGAGAGAGAGAGGAGAAAGAGGAGAGGGGATAGAGAGAGGAAAGAGAGGGGGAAGAGAGAGAGGAGAGAAAGAAGGAGGGAGAGAGAAGAGAGGAGAGAGAGAGAAGGGGGAGAGAGAGAGGAGAGAGAGGGGAGAGAGAAGAGAAGAGAAGAGAAGAGAAGAGAAGAGAAGAGAAGAGAAGAGAAGAGAAAGAGATAGAGAGGCAGAGAAAGAGACAGAGAAACAGAGAGAATATATGAAAATCTTCACATTGAAGAGTGCAAGAGAAACCATGAATCAACTAAGTTCAAGTACTTCCTTTCTAAGACTGTGACCCTTTAATATAGTTCTTCATGTTGTGATGAACCCCACCATAAAACTATTTCACTGCTACTTTATAATTTTGCTACCATTATGAATTCTAATATAAATATCTGCTATGTGACCCCCCCCAACAGGGGTCACAACCCACAGGTTGAGAAGCACTGAGGTAGTCAGTCTTCAAAGTCCCCCACCCCTTACTGAGAGATATATCAGGCAATGATACAAGCAGTTTGGAGAGCCTTGTGAGGCAGCAACTTTGCATCACCACGCAGAGAACACCACTGGTGACATGTTTACACTCTTTCTGTTCCTGGACTTGTAAAGGCTTTTTAAGTGATTTTCTCAAAAATACATGAAACAGGAGATACCACCAGGCACTGAGATGGATCTTCTGCCATGACAGAGAAAAAAGCACACCCATTGGTGCAAGAAATATAGCACTTAGAGCAGGTATAGTGTCTTCTTTGTATAGATATCTTTAATGGGGTTTTAGGAAATAGTTTATTGATAAAACAAGTACAAGGAAGACACAACAGAGCATTCTGAGGGAACAGAGGAATTCTGGAATTATACAGATACAGTAATAGTATTGAAAAAATTCAAGAGAAAGGTTGAAGGATAAAATGAAGGGGCGACCCATAGAAGGAGGAGAAAAATAATAGCAAGAAGAAAGAAGTCGAAAAAAGCCAAGATGGTACAAAAGAAAACCATGTAAGATTCAAACAGGAGTTGAGAATTCAAATAAAGAAGATATAATTTTAAGATCGATAAAACAATCGGTAGAAGAAATTTCCAAACAAATCTTACTCTACAAGCTTTTTCAGAACCGTCATCAATGTCCATAGAGTAATGTCTTGATGATGGTTGAGTTGGAACCCAGAATCTTTCTGATGCTAAGCAAGATCTCTACCACTGAACTATCCCCACAACTATGAATGTCCAACCGGAAACAACTCACCAAATCATTCGTTCCAACATAGCAGTCAGGAAAATAAGAATGTTGTCAAATGGATAGAGAGTCAAGACTTCATCCTTGGAAATGACTGAAAAGTCAGTATGAAATCGAATGTGTTAAATACCACAAAGGGAAGAAAATAAAATAAATAGCTTGAGAGAACAAATAAAAGACATTTTCCCCAGAAATCGCACTATGCTATGCAAGTGAATGCTCTGACTTTAGACAAGTAATTGCCTTCTCTATGTTGACAGTTAATAGATTAAATCAAGTCTGTGTCGTGTTGGGAAAAACAAGAGTCAGTGTATGTTCCCTAAGATGTGCACTCCATTCTTAACTAGCATACTTAGTTTGGTTTATAATTATTATTTCAGTGATGATAGTTTTATACCAAAAAGAAAAGAAAAAAAAAAAAAAGAAGAGCAGTGATCTACCACAGTGCATCCTATGTCCCCAAATCAACTACTTCTAGGGACTATAAAGTAGGTTGAATCCATACTAATAAGAATAAATGTTCAAATGAGACTGTTTCATGAAAAATGACATTTATTGAAGATTATTTAGCAATCTACACACACACCAACTCCTAAAGCTCAGTGCATTTTTCATCAGATATTATAGAACTCATGGTAGGTATTCATCATAGGAGGTGACATTACACTTTGTCTTTATCAAATTAAATAGATTAAAATCATACATTACCTTCCTGTATTTCTGTGGAAGACATGTTACATGCAGAATGGCTATGCTGAGCTGAGCTACTCATTGGAAACTTCTAAAAACAGTACTTTTACCTTATTTCTTTTTTTCTTGTTCTATTCAAAACTTTCAACATAATTCACAGTGACCATATAAAAAATGTGATTTTTAGCCAGGCGGTGGTGGCGCACGCCTTTAATCCCAGCACTTGGGAGGCAGAGGCAGGTGGATTTCTGAGTTCGAGGCCAGCCTGGTCTACAAAGTGAGTTCCAGGACAGCCAGGGCTACACAGAGAAACCCTGTCTCGAAAAACCAAAAAAAAATGTGATTTTTAAACACTATGCATAATGTATTTAGAAATATTTAATGATAGGTCCTTACTAAACAATTAAAAAGGATGAAATATTAAACTTTCTGTTGAACAGACAGGTGGCAAAGTATTTCTGCCTCTACGGAGTTGGGCTGCAGCTAACACAGAATGTCACAGGGATGGACATCTACATGGGGCTTAAAACTGCCACACCTCCAACGAACTACATGGCAACATATAGGAAGCTCTTTCTCCTCCCCTCCATCCTCCTCTTGTATTTCTTCCTCCTACCACCTATGAATGTTGTCTCAAGAAAAAGAAAAAAAAAAGAATTAGACTCACCACTGTAGCCCTTTGTAATCTGACATCCAAATTTTATGTTCTCATTCGCTGTGCACCAGCTTTAACTGTAACTGCTGCCGAGGGAGCATGAGATGTCTGTCTGCATGAAAAATTGACCATGTCTCCTTCATAATGCATTCACAAGCTCACCCACTGAGGAGTTATTTCTTTATTATTAATTCGGACTCTCTGGTTGCCAATCATGCGGTAGGCATGGGAAGTAATAAGGCAGCATGTTCCCCAGCTCTCACTGTCTCCTTATGAGGGTCTTTCGCCATCTTTTCTTTCACGTCCTGCTCAGGAAGACAGTGCTTAGAAATGGGAAAGATGTATTGCTTACATTATACCTCATCTAGTTTCCAGAAATAACACACCCCTACAAGCGCCCCGAAGATTTTGAGGCAACTCCCAACTGCGAATAAAACTTAGATAAGATGCTACAGATAAAAATAAAGATATGCTTTGGGTAGATCGCACCATAAAATTCCTGCTAAGTAGATGCTTCTTTGTAATATGCCAACTTTAATTCACATTCTCTGACTTTAAGAGGATTAGACTTTCATTTCTAGTTTGTGACTTGGGCTTGAAATAATTTCTCCAGTTTATTGTGTGCAAGTCAGCTTTCTGTTGCTGTGACAGGCAGTTGAGATATTCAACTTATAAAGTGAAAAGGTTTATTTTGGATCAATATTTTAGCAGTATCCGTCTTCTTTTTTTTTAACCCCATTGCTTTGGACTGAGGGTTAGCACATGTAGCCAAGTCAAGCGACCTTTCCTACAAGGAGTTCTCTTTGCTAGGAAGTAAAAAAGAGGAAGATAAGAGGCTACATTCCAATGATCTTCTTCCAGAGCATACCTTCAATGAGCTAGGCCCTCACATACACCAGCCCCCACCTCTTACAGTTCTCATCTCCTTGCAACAATACCACACTGGGTGGAGGGAAAGCTGTTTTCTCACAGGCCTTTGGGGTCATCTAAGAGCCATATTTTAGCACAGAGCAACTCTGTGACAAAGTCAGGATTCAAAACCAGATCCCTGGTTCCCAGGCATGAATACTTTCTACCCTACTTAAATGTTTCAATAAAACGCATTTGAATTGTTTTCTTTGTCTACTGCCAGATAGACAGTTAAGAACCCAAAAGTTCTATTCTACGGTGTGGAGTTCATTAGATATGCCATATTTTTCCACCAAGATGCCATGCCTCTCTGTTTCTGAGCCTTAGTATTTTAGAAAAATTAAAAGGCAATTGACAGTTTATTGATCCCAAGGCCTTGTTAGCTTTTTAGGAAGGTAAAGATATGGACAGGATGTTACCAACCAGTGTTGTTTAACTTACACACAACATGGTCACGTTTTCCTCCTTGCCCACCGTATACTGCTTTCTGGGCAAGCTTTCCTTCTTTCTTTATTCTCTACTCTGTGACTTAAAAGGCTGAAATCTCCAGACATTTTAGTTTATCTGCTGCCAAGTAGCAGTAGGCAAGACTAAGAGGCCCAGAGAGCTGTGGAGATGACTCAGTGAATAATGTGCTTCCTCTGTAAGCCTAAGGTCCAGAATTCCCATGATTTCTGGGGACCATGGTGCATCTCTAACCTCTGGGTATGATAGAGAAATGAGGATCCCCGGGGGCTTGCTGGATAACAAGACTAACAAAAGCACCAAGCTCTATTCAGGGAAAGACCGAACTCTGCCTCATATACAATCATCATCATCACCATCGTCATCTTCATTGTCATCACCAACGTCATCATCATCATCATCATGTGACTGTGATTGAGAAAAACACTCAACATTGACCTTGAGCTTCTACAAAAACATAATCATACATGCATACAACACACACACACACACACACACATACACACATACACACATACATGAAGAAGGGGAGAAAGAGAAGACAGAGGAAGAAATGGCAAGAGCAAGGAACATGACCTGTAGGATAAAGTCAAGGTACCTCTGTCCTTGCTGTTCCTTCCTGCCAGATGATGGCTTTGTCACTGGTTAATCCTTTTATCTGAAACCCCTCTCATTCTTCCTTCCCTCTGCTATAGTGTCTGTCTTGTTCCAGCAACAACTTCCTCCGACAGCCTTTCATGCATGACAGAGGTAACAGTTTTCAGCCATCAGCAGTCCCTTGGTGATTCAACGGCACACCATTAAACTCTCTTCGACTCTGATTGTGACAACTGTCCCCTGTAGGAGCCTATGACTGTTAGAGTGACAAGCACTAGAGGGATTCCCTAAGCTCTCCTTCCTAGCAGGAATGCAGCTGAAGGTCTTAAGAACATTTCATCAGAGCAGAGAAGTAGCCTTGGAATTCTGGTTTGCAGTCACAATACTAAGGCTACTTGAGTCAACAGTGGGGAGACAGATGAAGGGTAGACTGAGGCCAAGATTGGCACTTGGCTATAAAGCAAGACTAGTGCTCACTAAGATTATGGGTAACTCTTTATGACTGCCCTCAGGGACTGTAAGTGAAAGGAAAACCATATTTAGAGTATTGAACTGCTAATTCAAAATATCAGCAACTGTAACTTAACAAGCAGCTTGAGGTCTAATATTTACCTGTGTCTGTCCAGTAGAGTTAAACATGTAGCTTGTAGGTCTCTAATGCTGAACTAAAGCCTTGGACAAGTAGAAATGGAATCCTGACCCTTGAAAGGGGGAATTAAGTGAAGTATACTTGAGGCAGAGATCTCAGTATCCTCAAATTCCCTGTCAACAGCAGTAGCATATGGATGAAGGACATTACTATTAAATTTAGGCTACATTTATTTATGGGCATGCACTCTCTCGGGATTTAACATTTAATAAATTGACTTTAGCACCCTGAAAAGGTATTAACAGTCTCCGTGACTGATTAATTTAATTTGTTCATCAAGTGGCATCCACAGTAAAAAAAAAAAAAACAAAAATTTAAATGAGAAATTCTTATGGCAGACTGTGAATGAATGAGGCCGATGACTTAGGGCGTGAATCTAATATATAAAAACTGCTCAGCTGGCCCTAATTATATTCTTGGAAGGAGCAAGACATGACTTTCACAAAACAATAAATATTTTATTATGAGTTATACCACATTTCTCAAGAAGTATCTTGAAAATATAATCAATAAACAAATGACTCTATATGGATAAAAGATGCCCCTTTCTCTGTCTCCCTTGGTCTTTGCCCCATAGTTCTGTGTATTAAATAGCCATGGTAGCAAGAATAGAACTCTTCATGAGCTCAATAGCCCAGAGATCTTCTTCCTATATATGATCAACCACTACAAAAGCTGAGGAACAAACTATCAGCACCAAATATCAATACTGAAGCAGATATACAGATATCTACAGATATACTCCTTGATGTGCCAGCTACCTTCCAAGTCACATGGATTGCATGAAGTTTATTTTATCATGGAAGGATTTATTTATTTTCTTTTCTAATTGACTGAGAGGAAGTGGAAACTGAGGGTCCTCTCGTACGTGTGTGCAGGAATGCACACTTATGTATGCATGTGGAGGCCAGAGATCAACCTTGGGTATTGTTCATCAGGAGCTGCCAACCTCAGTTTTTGAGACAGAACCTTCTACTCAATGACTTGGCTAGACTGGTTGCCCAATCCCAGATATCCAACCATGTCCACCCCTGAGTGTTAGGAGTAAAGGTGCCTCCTCCTGCATTGGCTTTTTATGTGGGTTCTGGAGACTAAATTTGGGTCCTTGTGCTTGCACAGGTATATACCCAATTCAGGATATAACTTTTTTCTCAGGGGAATATTTATGTAGTTGGAATCAGAGTCACCTACTCAGTCTACAAAGCTTCTGCTAAGTCCGTAATGTCTTCATCAATATAGTATCCCAACCAAAATTGGATTATTTTACGGTTTAAATGAGAAACGTCCTCTTTGGACTCATGTTTGCATCATGTGCCCCCCCCCAGCCCCCAGATGGTGACACTGTTTAAGGAGACTGTGGTACATTGGAGACACACACAGTGACCAGCTGGCATAATTTGATTACTAAGGATGGTCCTGAGGGTGGTAGCCTGCCCTTGATTCCAGCTTCATTTCTCTGCTCCCTACTCTGCCAAGACACGCAGAGCCATTGGCCCATACTGCCACCCCTTCCATTTCCTGCCAGGATGGACTGCAATTCAAACCACTGCCATGGGCCAGTCAAGGCATCCAGGTACTGAGGCAGGCAATGAAGGGTGGCTTTGGGGATCACAAAGGCAAAAGCTGTGATTGCAGGGAGCAAAAGTAGCTTCCTTTTGGCAAATTTTCTCTTTCTTTAACTCTTTGCTATTCTGTGACCTAAAGCCTCTGGAGTAATTTGACTCCTGCTGATAGCAGGGGATTAAGAAGAAAAAAAAAAGGTGTATTTTCTCTCTGGCTCAGTGGCTCTTAACTGACCAGGCAAGAGGCTTGGAATCCATTAACTCTTCATGAGCCAGAGAGTAAAGAAAAGGAAGAAAAGGGGAATTCAAGCACACACATAGACACAGACACATAGACACACACACTTGCATACACACACATGTACACACACACTTTGCTTGGGCCCGACCACCTGTATCAACAATATCCTTAAGTATTCATGCATACTTACATATACATATGTATACCTACATATGTATGTATATATGTACATATAGATAGACACATATTTACATTTGGTGGATTGGGCTGAGCCCCAAATGCCACACTTTATTTCTTCTCTCTGACCTTCTTTTATAGTTTCTTAGACAAAAGTTCTTTATAAAATTACCTCATCATCGATGAAATGTTACATAAATGGGGAGTTACAAAAGAATACTGATAGTGAGTTCAAAGCAGTACTTCATTCTATAAGCTCATTATAAGTTTAAGGCAAGTTTCACATGGCCTTATATACCTGTGGCTTCATCCTTGTACCTGATCTAGAATGTATGTTTTTCCCTTGGTCAGAAATTTCTCCCAAGCCTATATCTCTTCTTAGTGCAATTGATGAAAACACATTGCATTCCTAATTACACAGCCTTTACTTAATATTCTATGAGAAGGGGCCACATTCTGTTCTCGATTCTAACTTTATCACATCTCTCTGGCAAAACAGCAAAAACCATCTCCTTAAACATTCTTTCTAAATTTATTTGAATCAAATCAGAAATGCAATAAAGACTTTAATTCATCTAAATAGCTTTAATTCATGAAAGTTCATCTTCATTGATCTGTAGGAAATTTGCTCAATAGGGTGAGCTGATGCCCAGGAACCATTAGGCTATGTATTAGTGACAGGAAAGGCATATTGGCAGCAAGAAGCAATCCTAGAACAAAGTCTCTGGGGTCTTTGCCTCTCCACAGGGCACCCATCACAAAGAAAACTCACTTGCTTGCCATAGCCTTTCCTACATGGCTCCTGTCAAACCCTGAGACAAATAAATTCTCGTCTTTAAGTTGCTTCTGTTGTGTATTTTGTCCCAATGACAAGAACCAACTAATACCTACTGTACCTGTCTAAGGAGTTCATTTTGTGGTGATGAAATTGCAGCCATGAACTCACCCTATTGTAGAGCTTGGTCTTTCAGCCTTATCAGCTGGAGGCAGCAGTATCACAGGACACTGCAGTGGCTCAGCCACAATTCCATTAATTAATGACAACCCTGAAAGGCAAACTGGTTTTCCAACAGTAGGGCTTCTTAAACAGTTTGCATCATGACCCCTGTCACCCAAGACATTTCTTCTGAAGGTTCAGGACAATTTTATTAGCTTTGAAACACACACGCACACACATGCATACACACACACACACGCATCAGAAGAACTGTAAAACTGTAAATCTCAGCTGAGAAGATGAGTGGAGGAGAGAAGGAAAAAGTCATGTCATCTGAGCTCGCATGGAGGTCAGACACATTGATAGACAAATAGCACCTAGCGGGTGCTAGGAGAGCTTTAGAGAAAGAGTAAGTAGTCCTGACATGTTGGGAAAGGCTAGACTTTGGGAAATGCATACCTAGAGCAAAGGTAGAAAGAAGAAATAGAAGGAGGAGGAGGAGGAAGAAGATAGGGAGGAGGAGGAAGAAGATGAGAAGGAGGAGGAGGAAGAAGAGAAGGAAGAGAAGAAGGAAGACGAGGAGGAGGAAGAAGAGGAAGAGGAGGAGGAGGAGGAGGAGGAGGAGGAGAAGAAGAAGAAGAAGAAGAAGAAGGAGAAGGAGAAGGAGAAGGAGAAGGAGAAGGAGAAGGAGAAGGAGAAGGAGAAGGAGAAGGAGAAGGAGAAGGAGAAGGAGAAGGAGAAGGAGAAGAAGAAGAAGAAGAAGAAGAAGAAGAAGAAGAAGAAGAAGAAGAAGAAGAAGAAGAAAGAGGAATTGTTATGCTTTTCTGATTTTCTGATTAATTCAGAAAGCAGGCAATATTACAAAGCTTCATGGCTAAGCTCTGTAAGAAACTATTCAAGGAGGATATGCAGGGAAGGAGAAGTACAGAATTTCACTCTAGGACTAGTTATTCCACTTATGTCTTTAGCATGACTTAAGGCAGTGATTCTCAACCTTCTTGATGCTGTGATCCTTTAATACAGTTCCTCATGTTGTGGTGATACTCCCCCAGCCCCCTGACAAACCATAATATTAGTTTCATTGCTACTTCATAACAATGTTGCTATCATTATTAACTGTAATATAAATATCTGATATGCTGGAAATTTGGTATGTGACCCTTGTAAAGGGTCATTCAATCCCAAAGTGGTCATAAACCACAGATTGAGAAATGCTGGCTTAAAGCAAGATCAACTTCCCAGGGCTGGTGTCTTGGCACAGTGATTGACTTGGCCTATGATGAATATTACCCAAAAAATCTTATTCTCTTGATCAGAGGAGTTTTCCATCCAACAATTCTGATGATGCTTTGTATATAGGTATATAAAACAGATATACAAGTCAAATATTTACTGATAATCACAGAGAAATTCATTTCAAAACAATTCTTTGGAGTACATATAATTTTGCCATTTATTAAAAGTGAAAGCAAATTTACATACTAATGATATGGATATGCTTGTTTATTTTCACATGAAAAATTAAATCTTGGCTGAATATTTGAAGCTGCATGACAGGTACCGTCATCGATGTTTTCCAGAGTTCACTGATATTTCCATTTTATAAGCGTCAGTGCTGAGAACTTGGCTTCACATAAATATGCAAAGCAAGATGGCAGAATTGTGTTTAGAGCCATTTTAGAGATTGTTGGAAATTCTTTCCTGATCTCAAGCCAAGACACACTGAGTGGAGTTCTATAACACTCAAGTCAACAACCAAGACAGGGATTTTTAAAAAATCAAGCGTATTAATACAGCTTAACCCAGAGATAGACTAATTTTATACCCCTATGCTTTGGAATGAGTCAAAAAATATTTTTAAAAAAACCTTTGCTTTCTGTTAAACCACTGGGCTTCTAGAAGAGCAGAAAATTCTGTATATACTGAAAAACAGTTATGATTGCTGACCATATAAGTGTCTAGAATCTGAGCGGGGGTGTTTCATGCAGTATTCATTGGGATTATGTATTATATTGTAAAGTACAGGCTTTATGGGTTCAGAAACAAGTCTGAAGTCAAGTCCCATGATGTACCATGAGTAAGGAAAGCTAGAAACACCTCAGATTCATCATGCATTTGATTTTGAATTAATATTGGGCCGTTGAACAGTTCAAAATGTTTTATTATTGCCAACATTTTTTGTGTATCCTGGACTCAGTCATACTAGCCCATATGTGTTAACTCCTATGGCTTCAGAAGTCAAGTCTTGTAAGATGTAAAACAGTGTTTCTTAACTGCTATCTTGGGTCAGGGAACCAAGGGCTAACCTTGACCATACCAAATAATCTTCTGATGGAATTGTTTCTTGACCCAGAAACCATGTCAGAAAAGGGCACATCCAAAAGAAAAAGTCATCTCCCTGTGAATACAGCAGTGATCTCATGAAATCAGAAACAGGAACTCCCTAGCCATTTTGGGCTGATCAAGTTTCCAAACAACTGGAGATGATAAGGTGGGAGATGGAGTGTGTGTCCCTCTACTGGCTGGGCTTATTGATCCAGACCTCTAAGAGGAAATTGCTGCTAAAAATAGACACATTGGGATTCAGAAATTCACTGGTGTGCTTCTTAGAGATCATACACCACAAGTAATGATCCTGTGAAAACACAATAAACTGAGGAATACAGCACTTGGGTTCCTTCCAAGGGAAAAAAAGACTTGAGTGCTGACAAGAACCATGGGAATCTTGAGAATCCAGTGGGAGGAGCAGATTGGGTGATTGACAGAACCAGTGCTAGTTGGGGGTGTAAATATACACAAAGAGAAGAGAGATGAGAGTTAAGAGAAAAAGTTGGAGAAGGAGGAGTGGACAGAGGAGGCAGAGGGAAGAACAGAGAGACTTGATGAGTTGAAAATGTCTGTATTCAAGGATCCCTGTTGTCTTCATTGGGTTCCCTACTTCTTCAGCTTCCAATTGATTTCAATGTTTATAGTTATGGAAACAAAGAAAACAGGATGTTGAATTTCCTGGCTCCTCCTCCTCCTCCTCCTCTGTATTACTCCATATTGGTTGTAGCTGTCCAGCTGGAGCCATAATGCCTCTCAGGTGACACTCTTGTTGCTGCTAAACTTTTTCCAGATTCTAGACTTGCCCATCATTTGTTTTTATGCTTGGACCTTAGCATAGAAACAGCTTCCTGCCAGGACAAGACTCTAGATGATCCCCCATTATCTCTGCTGGTGATTTCGTTCTTCTGTGCACCTGGTCTCCTCATTAAATTCCCTTCAGTTCATTCAGAGTGTTCCATCCATTCCTTTCAGGAGCCTGGTTAGCAGACAGTTGTTACATCTGTGAATAGCATGCCAGCCATGTATGGTGTGGTTTGAGATATTTAAAACAAATATCCCTTCTGTAGAATATTATTAACAAATATTTCATTTATGAGCTAAAAAATATTCAAGCCTTTGTAAAAGAGATAGCATGATTTCTTCTAAGAGATTAATGTTTGATAATATTACAAATTTCAGAATTCCTTTTTCTGTGATTATTGCTTTACTAAAACATTGACTACTGATAGATTCTGGGGGAAGGGCAGTTACAGACTCCAGCTCTGTGCCAATCAATGAGTCTACCAGATTCCAACAGAGAGTTCCAAACCTTGACTTAAACTCAGTGGGTCACAAAACAAAACAAAAAGACATGACTGTGGTAAAGGAACTTGTAGGGAGGAGGAGAGACTGACAGGAGTGAGCAGAGAAAAGAGAGAGTAAAGGCAGGAGAATAATCTTAGTTTACTCAAAAGCATTCATAGAGGCAAGACCTCAACAAAACATCATATGGCAGATCAGAAAAATAACAAAGAGGAGGAGAGGAAAGCCTGGCAGGTAGAGTGGTTTGAAAAACAAAAAACAAACAAACAAACAAACAAAAACAACAAAAACGTCTCCATGGGCTCATGTATTTGAATGCTTGGTCAGCAGTTGGTAGAACACTTTGGGAAGGATTAGGAGGTATGGCTTTGTTGGAGAAGGTGTGTCACTGGGGATGTCTTTTAGGTTTAAAAAGCTCTGGTGGTTCTAAGTTAGCTTGTCCACCCCTCCCTCCTTCCTTCCCTCCATACCTTCCCCTTAGGTTTATTGGTTAGATGTAAATTTCGGCTACTGCCACAGCGCCATGCCTTTCTCCCTGCTACTACCCTTTGTGCCTTGATGACCATGGCCTCTAACCCTCTGAAACCAAGAGCTCCAATAAATGTTTTCCTCTCTAAAAGTTGTCATAGTTATGGTGTCTCTTCAGAGCAATAGACATGTAATGAAGACACAGGACAGAAACCATACACACACACACACACACACACACACACACACACACACACACACACAGACACACAAAGGATAAGAGTGTAATAGTTTGAAAGAGCAAGATTCTTAGCCACTAAATGATGCCAGCTTAAATGGGTGTACCAACCATGTCTATGAAGGTAAACCAGCTTTTACTCTTCTCTTATTTTCCTTTTCTGTGTCCCTGTCTTTCGTATTTATCCTAAATGTACACTTGCAAGATCTTTTAAATATTTAGAAAATAAATATAAAGAAGTATAGAAAGGACCCCCCCACCAAAGAAACTCCAAAATTTCCCTAAGTTCAAATAGCCAGGCCCATTATTTGCACTGTATTTAATACAGCTGAAATTCCAATTTGTGTTAGGTGAGAAAGCAAAACCACTGTTTCATATCATTCTGACCATTGATACACAGTCCAACAGGCATGCCATAATTTATCCCAATAATTTTATTTAGGCCATTGTAAAAGATAAATGAAACCTCAGATCTCAGCCTTGTCTCTGGTTTTGGCTGCCTTCAGGGTACCATTATATAATTCTGCCTGTTATTTTTATTTACGGTGCCTATGGGGTTGGTGAGTCTGCGGAGATAAGGCTTCTATGCAGTCATCAAATGTGCTTTCATAAGCCTTCCATCAACTTCCAACATAATCCCTCTAATGACCAGCAAGCTTCAGATATGACTTTGTAACTTTTATTTCATGATATGAACACATGCAGGGCCCTTAAACAATAAAGACCTAGCAGGAAACCAGCAGGAAGCTCCTCGAACTCCAGTCTCTCCTCTCAAGGTTTAAACAGTCCCACTGTTGGATCTGAGGCTATCTTCTAAACTTATAATCTACAGGAGTGATTCTCAACCTCCCTAATATTTTAGCCCTTTAATACATTCCTTCATGTTGTGGTGATCCCCAATCACAAAATTAGTTTTACTGCTACTTCTTAATTGTAATTTTGCTAGTTATGAATTTTAATGTAAATAGCTATATTTTTCAATGGTCTTAGGTGACCACTGTGAAAGGGTCATTTGACCACAAAAGGGTCTTGACCCACAGGTTGAGAGCCACTGATCTAAAGTATCAGGAAAAAAATAGCATGTAAAGGTTACTGAGAAGCCTTAGAGATTAAAGGTGCTCTCTTCCAAACCCGATGATCTGCTGCACAACTTAAAGTATTGCACACTTAGAATTTGCAAAGAGAACAGATCTCCTTTAAATATTTTTACCACAATAAAATAAAATACCAGTGACTTACAGCTGTTGCAGAACATGGATGACAGGAAGGTGTGATATCTGAAGTGCCAGTACACCTGAAACCACAGGGAACCAGAGACGTACCAGCATAACTTTCCAAGCACAAAGGTACACAGACGATTACTTATCCAGCTTGGTTGAGACTTCATGCAGTTAATAACAGCTCCCATCTCTCCCTCCCTCTACCCTCTAGAAATATGCTACTATGCTTGATACCACTTGGCCAATGTGGCTTCTATCTCTAAGTGGAGTCGGCACTTGGCTTTCTGTGACAAGGCTTCTGTTTTCTCACAGAGCACCTTAAAATCTTTTCCATATTGTTAAATTTATAGGGTTTCATTATTAAGGCTAAAGCTTATTCTACCACCCACTATTCTGCATTTTCTTTTGTCATTGCTCAGTGGATCATTAGATTGTGACACAAATAGTAAACAGTATGCTAGAATCTCTTTGAGATCTCCTTTTCATTTGGGGGGATGGAGTAAATACCCAGAAGAACTGCAGGGAATATTGGCAGGACCTTTGTCTGTTTTATGAAGGATCTCTGACCTGTTTCCTATAGCAGCTCTGCCATATTGTATTCTCACCAGCTATGTGCAAAATTCTAATCTTACTACAACCTGAGAAACTCTGTTGCCCTTTTAAATTACCCATGACAACTAAGGCATCACCTATTGTGGGTTTCATGTATATTTCCCTGATAACATTGAGTCTGTTATAGAGATAGAGATATACATGCATATGTGCATGTGTATGTATGATATTTAGATTCTTAAACTATTTTTCAACCAGGTAATTAAATTTTTTGCAATGAATTCCTTACAGTTATTAGAGATTAATCCATTAGCAGGCATAGAATTTGAAATGTTTTCTTAAATTCCATATGTAGTCTAATAGCTCCTTGAATAAACCCCTTGGCTGTGCAGAAACTTGTACTGATATTTATTTCTGGTTTTGTTGATCGTACCTTGAAAGGAATGTTTCTTCTCTCTCACTGATTTTAGCTGTACATTGTTACTTTTACAATATATTACATTTTAAAATTAAAAAACTGTGGAAGAACAAGAACAAATCACTGACTCATGTAGAGAGAAGAGGCAAGATCCAAATACCCTGATGATTCAAGAATCTTCTAGACTGTATCTTCTAGTCACATCAGGCATCTGGATAATTTGGGCAGTGTGGGCCATCTGTGGGAAATACTACATGGTATTCAGTCCAGAGATTGAGATCCCAGTCATTCAGTAAAGACCAAATAACAATTAGATCTCTAGTCATATATGGGAACATATCTCAGCATTCCCATATCCAATCAGGCATTCACATTGTACAGAAAGTTTAGCCCAAATCAGGTACTGTGAACTTTCTCTCCCAAGTAAGGCTGTTTTTGCTTCTAGTAAACCACACAAAATTTGTTTGGGCCAAGAACTGGATTTTCCCTGACTTCACCCACCTCCTCTTAAGCACCAATTTAAATTTTTCCATAGATTGGCAACCTCTTAAGGAAATACAAGGAAACTACACTGATGGTGTGGGAGCAAAACAGTTCAAAGTCCAAGGAGTATTAGTCTCTATAGAGCAGGTGATGTTGAACGATCCTAAAATTGTCTCAGAAAGAGATTCTCTTGCCAAAAGTATTAAATCACCTGAAAACTGCTCTAGCAACCAGAATAATAGTGCAGGGGTGGGGCGGGGACAGGCACATAAAAAACAAGATCAGTACTGATGAGCCAATTGACTCTTCTCAGAGCAGGGGCTGGATGGTGCACAGGAGAGCCTGAGAGTCAGGAGGATAAACGCAAGTTAAAGGCAGGAGAACAGAGCCCATATTATAGAATAATCAAACATCTATGGATAATCACAGAGAGGACACCTCTGCATCTCATGGAAATGAGGAGACAGGGGGAATGGTAGGCTGGTAGGGGTTCAGGAATGTAGGTGTGGAGGCAGATACATTTGGGTAGATTGTAAGACAACCTTTCACTCTCAAGCTTCCCCACCAAAACTAATTAGGAGTAAGTTTTCTCTTCCATCCGAAATCCATCATGAGTTTTCTCCCTGGATACTATGAAAAGTCTGCTGTAATTAATTAACACGTTAAATTGTTTTCAACTTGTTTTCTGGATAAAAATATTGTCTCTATGATTAATTGATACTTCTGTAAGGGCATTCAAAGGCTTGGTCATGGTTTTTTTTTACCCTCCCTAGCATTTAGCTCTACTGAAAATAGACGACTTAATTAATAATCTCTCATTGCATGAATGATTGAATCATAACCTTAAAGAAAACAGTATTTCCTAATAGTTTGTAAATGTTGGCATTACCTCTCTTCTGTTGTAAGACGAGAGACTCTCTTGAGAGGGATGTAACTTGTATGCTGGTTTTCGGGCTCATTTATCATCTTTATATTTTCTTCAAAAAATACTTGAATTATTGCTATAATCTAAACTACATAATTCCAGATCACCACCCAAGCCTACAGGAAACATACTTGAGTATCCTGGAGATTTGTAGAGAACAGGGTTTCCCACGCAACTGCAGTTAAATACTGTGCCACAGCTGTTATTAAAATGGTATATCACACGAGCCCTAGCTCACCCATACCCAGTAGGCCAGTTTTCTTGAGTTCCTGTGTAAACTGCCACGAATGCTATTCTCTTTGAATTCCCTTTTGTTCACGGACTAGCAAATATTTTCAGCAAACAGCAAGTCTAATGTGACTCTATGCTAAAAATGGTCTAAACAAAATTTATTTAGTAGCAGAAAAGTGCCTCTGTGCAATTATCTTGTTTTAACACAAAACGGATATTTTACAATTACAAACACCTGTTGACAAATTTCTACATCTCTCCGTGGCAGCAGATGCTGCTGTGTTCTGCTCTGTTCCTATGCTTAATAGTCTCAGTAATTATAACTGCTTAAGAGTATGGCCCCAAAACGCGTTGCAGACACGTATTGACAGCATATTATCTGAAAATAACACAAATTAAAATAGAAAAATCAAAAGCAATTATAATTAGGTGTTACGCAGAATGGTCATTTCTTCCAAGAGAATAATTTTTGTGACCAGATGTAGGCAAAAGGGGTTCAGGAATGTAGGTACCTCAGGAATAACACTTAGGCAGGTAGGAGTGGGGGGAATGTAAGTCACATTTCCTCTGACTTGTTAGGATGAAGGACGGAGACTGCCAAGCTGCAGGAGGAAGCAGGATGTCTCCTTCCTGCTTTGTAATTGTTCTTCTTGTTTGTTTGTTTGTTTCTGTTGTTGCCCCTGACCAGCCTGTCTCACTCCTCTTCCTGTGACTATTGTCTTAGCTAGGTTTCTTTGCCCTGTATTTCATGCTTACAGCAGCCATTGCGTCAGTCTGAGGATTTTTGTGTATAAATATCACCTTCAACTTCAGAATGCGATGTTTGGGGTTTCTTTTTTTTTCCTTTTTTTCTTGATTGTTGTTGTTGTTGCTGCTGTTGTTGCTGTTGCTATTATTGTTTATTTGTGTGTGATGTGATTGTAAAGTTCTAGAGTATATTATTTTATAGATGACAATACATGCTGCCACATCAAAAAGTTCAACTTGGGCTGGAGAGATGGCTCAGAGGTTAAGAGCACTGACTGCTTTTCCAGAGGTTCTGAGTTCAATTCCCAGCAACCACATGGTGGTTCACAACCATCTGTAATGGGGTCTGATGCACTTTTCTGGTGTGTGTCTGAAGATAGTTATAGTGTACACATATAAATAAAAATAAATAAATCTTAAAAAAAAATAAGAAGTTGAACTTGATTGCACCAAGTCAAGCCTGTCTTCACGGCTCGAGTGCTTTCTGGCTACTGCTTCTGAGTATTTTACCACTGTATTTTAGTATTCCAAACACAACCGCAGCAGTGATACCTTGTTGCTACTTGTAATGGCTCAGGCTACTCTGTTGCCTTCAGCCGTTACCTAGTGAACGGCTGGTTATTCTTGGTGTGTTAATTACTTTTCTTGGTGCTGTGATCAGACACCTGAGAAGAAGTAATGTAAGGGAGGACATGTGTGAGAGCATTGTCCATCATGGTGGGGAAGCAGATGGGAGCAGCTCCTAACTGCTGCCACAAAGGGAAGGGAAGGTGAGACTGATTGATTACATCATAGCATAAAGGGGATGCTGGTACCAAGTTCTCTCCCCATCCCCTTCCTTTTATTTAGTCTAAAACCTCATTTTAATTCATGGGAATGGTGAGGTCCATACTTAGATCAGATTGTTATCCTAAGTTAATCTTCTCTGGGAAAAGACTTCAGAGACATACCAAAAGAGATGCATCTCCTTAATAGCCTAGGCATTTCTTTGTAAGGAAATTTAATATTTAAAGATTCATAAATATATGCAATGAATCTTGATTTTATCTGTCCCCTAATCCCTCTCATCCACTCCCCTTCCTTACCTCCCTTCCAGCCTTAAGTTTTTCTTCTCTTAAATAACCCAATGAGATTAATTAGGGCTGCCCATATGCCCATGGCTACTCATGGCTTCAACGATATCCGCTGGGGAATGGGCAACCTGTTAGTGGCCAACCCCCAAGAGAAGTGACTCTCTATCTCATAAGTCATAACTAACTGGCAATAGCTCCCCAACTGGGAGTGGAGCCGCAGGAGCCCCTCTCCTTTCCAGGCTGGGATCTTATATCTTTTATCTTATATAAACTGAGAGCAGGTAACCAGGGTTTTGATAAGTTCATGTATAACAGCCCTGTCATTTTCAATAGGTTTTTTTTTCTTTTTTTTTTAATTTTATTTTCTAAGTTTTTTTTTTATTTACATTCAAAATCATTTCCCCTTTCCCGTTTCCTCCCTCCCTGAAAGTCCCATAAGCCCCCTTCCCTCCCTCTTTTCCCCATTCAACCCCCTCTCACTTCTCTGTCCTGGCATTCCCCTACATCCAGTCTTTCCAGCACCAGGGGTCTCTCCTTCCATCTTCTTAGAAATCTATTGATATGCAAATTGTGTCTAGGGTATTCCCAGATTCTGGGTTAATATCCCCTTATCAGTGACTGCATACCATGTGTGTTCTTTTGTGATTGGGTAACCTCACTAAGGATGATATTTTCAAGTTCTGACCATTTGCCTAGGAATTTCGTGAATTCATTGTTTTTAATTGCAGAGTAGTATTCCATTGTGTAAATATACCACATCTTCTGAATCCATTCCTCCTTGAGGGACATCTGGGTTCTTTCCAGCTTCTGGCTATTATAAATAAGGCTGCTATGAACATAGTGGAGCATGTGTCCTTATTGCATGCAAGCAAAGCCTCTGGGTATATGCCCAGGAGTGATATAGCCGGATCCTCCGGGAGTGTCATGCCCAGTTTTCTGAGGAACCGCCAGACAGCTTTCCAGAGTGGTTGTACCAGCTTGCAATTCCACCAGCAGTGGAGGAGTGTTCATGGTACCTTCTCCAAAATTGACCATATAATTGGTCACAAATCAGACCTCAACAGATATAAGAAGATAGAACTAATCCCATGCCTCCTATCAGATCACTATGGAATAAGAGTGGTCTTCAATGGCAACAAAAACAAAAGAAAACCCACATACACATGGAGGCTGAACAATGCTCTACTCAATGATAACTTGGTCAAGGTGGAAATAAAGAAAGAAATCAAAGACTTTTTGAAAGTTAATGAAAATGAAGGCACAACATACCTTAATTTATGGGACACAATGAAAGCAGTGCTAAGAGGAAAATTCATAGCCCTGAGTGCCGCCAAAAAGAAACGGGAGACAGCATACACTAACAGCTTAATGGCAAACCTCAAAGCCCTGGAACAAAAAGAAGCAAATACACCAAAGAGGAGTAGAGGGCAGGAAATCATCAAACTCAGGGCTGAAATCAATCAAGTAGAAACAAATAAAACCATACAAAGAATCAACAAAACGAGGAGTTGGTTCTTTGAGAAAATCAACAAGATAGATAAGCCCTTAGCCAGACTAACCAGAGGGCACAGAGATAGTATCCAAATTAATAAAATCAGAAACAAAAAGGGAGAGATAACAACAGAAACTGAGGAAATTCAAAAAATCATCAGATCCTACTACAAAAACCTGTATTCAACACAACTAGAAAATCTCGAGGAAATGGACAATTTCCTTGACAGATATCAAATACCAAAATAAAATCAGGATCAAATAGACCATCTAAACCGTCCTATAACCCCTGAAGAAATAGAAGTCGTCATTGGAAGTCTTCCAACCAAAAAAAGCACAGGTCCAGATGGTTTTAGTGAAGAATTCTATCAGACCTTCAAAGAAGACCTAACACCAATACTCTTCAAACTGTTCCACAAAATAGAAACAGAAGAAACACTACCCAACTCGTTCTATGAAGCCACAATTACACTAATACCAAAAGCACACAAAAATCCGACAAAGAAAGAGAATCTCAGGCCAATCTCTCTTATGAATATCGAAGCAAAAATACTCAATAAAATTCTTGCCAATCGAATCCAAGAACACATCAAAATGATCATTCACTACGATCAAGTAGGCTTCATCCCAGGGATGCAGGGATGGTTCAATATAAGGAAATCCATCAATGTAATCCACTATATAAACAATCTCAAAGAAAAAAACCACATGGTCATCTCATTAGATGCTGAGAAAGTATTTGAAAAAAAAAATTCAGCATCCTTTCATGCTAAAGGTCTTGGATATATCTAAACATAGTAAAAGCAATTTACAGCAAACCGGTAGCCAGCATCACTCTAAATGGAGAGAAACTTGAAGCAATCCCACTAAAATCAGGGACTAGACAAGGCTGCCCTCTCTCTCCATATCTTTTCAATATAGTACTTGAAGTTCTAGCTAGAGCAATTAGACAACAAAAGGAGGTCAAAGGGATACAAATTGGAAAGGAAGAAGTCAAACTATCACTATTTGCAGACAATATGATAGTATACTTAGTGACCCAAAAAACTCCACCAGAGAACTCCTACAGCTGATAAACAACTTCAGCAAAGTGGCCGGTGTTTTTTCATCTGATCAGTTTAGTGGTCAAAATTAACCATCACATTTTTCTACAGACTTATGAAGTCACATTTACTCTACTAAAACAATTAGAGTGACTTCTATCTCCTAACTGGATCTTGAGTGATATGATTTCTACATCACATTTTCTCTGTAAATGTCACACCCACTCCTGTATCATGTGGAATGGTGCTGTGTATGTGTCTGAATGTGTGTCATGTGTGTACCTGTGTGTGTATGCGCGTGCGTGCATGTGTGTGTGTGTGTGTGTGTGTGTGTGTGTGTGTACTATCTTAGTACAGCATGATAAACAAAACATACAATTTATACTATGGAATAAATTTTGATTTGATAGTACAAGCACCATATGAGACCCCGAAATCTTGAAAACATTCTGATTCCAACTGATTACTAATCTCCCAGTCAAGCCTACTGAAAACAGGCCATATATAGGCAAGTGGCCTTGAAATTCAAGAAGCTAGTCTTTGAGGATTTAGAGACAGAGAGATAAAAGCAATAAGATTTCCTAGCAAGTTATTTGTTAATGCAAAAATTTGTTAATGCGTAGACCCAGTCTTCTATCCCAGGGCAGGGAAGATCTTGCCTGGCTTTAAGTTGGGCTCATTGGAAGAACACAAAGAGAATACAAGCAGGGAGGAGTTCCATGAAGTTAAAACAAGAAGGAATTGAGATCAGTAGAGAGGCAGAGTAAGAGGGCACACCGCAGCAACCAAGTATATTTTTATCTGGTATTCAACTAAGTGCAATTGTGACATCCAAAAAGAAGAGATGCAGAAAAAGAAAAATAATTATAGGGAAGATAATATATAATAATTAACTACTGAAAAAGAGTAGGCTTAAAATAACAGGACGCCAGAGAGGCAGGGATAACTTGAGCTGATTATACAGACTCAATTTCTCACATTGAGGTGAGAGGAGCATTATCATTTAAAATTCACAGCCCTTAGAAAAAAGTGCAGACAAAACATGTAATTATTATCTGCCAACAGGCAGAATAAAAGGCTGCCATGGTGTGGGTCCATGTTTAATTTAAAAAGTTCCATGTGTTTCCCCGAGTTACCTAACCTCTTCTTTTCTTGCCTAATTAAGGCCCTCAGAAAATCCTTATACTTCTTAGAAATATTGGCTATATTTTTTTAGGTAGGCATTGGTACACACGCACAACACAGACACACAGACACACAAAGGAATTGCAAGACAACAAACATTACTGAGATTCATAAGCACTGATTTGATAGTTAAATGCCATGTATCAAACAAATTTGAAATAATGACTACCAATATGTAGTATACAGGCATGAAGCACAACCTCCAATTCACACATGTTACTGGACTATATTAACACTAACAGGCTCACAACTGCTAACAAAAGCCAAAAGGTCCCACTGTGGTCCCTTTCACTGGTCCAAATATGATCACAGTCAGAGGCAAGGAGAAGAAAATTTACCCTGATGCTCTCAAACTCTCTCTAGCCCCCAACTCTCGTGTTTTGAAGGTTCTGTGTTTAAGTTAATCAGCCTTGTTGATCCTTACTACAGACAATGCTTATCTTTAAGTGTGAAATAACATTTTAGAAATATGTCTGTAGGATGTTCTGTCATATTCAACACGTAAGATTCTTTTATGACCAAGAGAAGGAGCACGTTTCTGTTTTGAGCTAAATATCAGGCCACTGTGTTTGATTGGCAGCACAATTTCTCAGAGGTTTTGAAGCATGCTTGCTTCTTTTATTATTATTATTTTATTTATTAGTCCTGTACTTCAGTCAGGTTCCAGTCATTCGTTGAAAGGCCCTAGATCTGAGATTTTATATCCTTTTGACGATAGGAAGCTAAGAAAGAAAGAAAGAAAGAAAGAAAGAAAGAAAGAAGAGAGAGAGAGAGAGAGAAAGTTTGCAAATGCATAGTAAAATATAACTATAGCACTACTTTCTGATGGTTAAATTTTACACTTACTTTTTTTTTTAACTTTTAAAAGGAAAAAACGTTCTCTGTATAATGCTCCAAGTAGTTAAGATAATATATTTTTGAAATGGAATTATGTAGAGTAAAAATGAAAGCAAGCTGACACTGCAGTTTCCCTCCTGTTAGAATACTCTGTCACAGCCTTCTCAGAACCATGTGCATGAGTTACAGAAGGAAAACTGATTTAGCAAGAGGATCAGAGGTGACTTGGTCCAGCCTTAACGGTGCTTGGCGTGTAGAGAGTTTTAGGCTCACAGAGCATAAAAGCTTGTTTTCCTAATGGTGATTTCTTTGGTCTCAGAGAATAGATCAGACTCTATGGCTGAGTCAGCTGTTCTTCTTGACCAAGCCAGGGTCAAATGGTGACCTTCACAGTCCATATGGAGCTGTTCTAAAGGTCATCAGGGCACTGTGAACCATTCATGGAATCTCGAAGTGATAGAGAGATGTGGAAGGAAACTTAAAACATTACTTCTTTCAATTTAATGGGGATAAAAATGAGGTGAGACCTAGATTACATAAATTAGTTGCTAATACACCATACATCTTATAATTAGGAATAATAATAATAGTATATGGTGGGTATGGTATATATGCCATTCAGTAACACTCCTGTTTACTATGTCATTGTCATCCTCATTCCATAGGGGAAAAAGAGCCAAAGATGACCCTTGACCTCTATTTAAAGTCTCTCATTTAGAGTGTGGTGGGACTGGAATACAGGTGGCGGGTCCTCTAGGTTGATACTCTTCACCACTGTAATGCATTTGTTCCTAAGAGTCAGGAGCAGCAGCAAGCAGCAGGTCAGGAGGTCAGAGGTGACTACATCTTTGTTTTCCTGAAACTCACACTCTAGTAGAGGAATGATTGGAAAAGTTTTCTAAAGACCCAGATAGTAGGTACAACAGGCTTTCCCACTGTACTCTGCAGCAATGATGCCAATGTGTATATAAGATGGAACGATACATATACTTTTTAAAGAACAAAACAATGTGTTTGTGCTTTTGTGAAACTGTCTTAACTAAACTAGGCTAAGGGCCAGTTTAGCTTTCCAGCCCCTGATCAATCTTTCAATTCCTCATTATAAGTAATATAACTGAGGCAAAAGTCCCAGAATGAGATTACTCAGACAGACAGACAGACAGATAGACAAACACACACACACACACACATACAAATATACATATACATACACGTACAAATAAATACACATATACATATATATATAAATATATATGTACACATATATACATATATATGAAGAATCACAGATGGATGATTAATTTATCCTGACTGTAAAAGGTTAGGGAAAGTAATCAAGCAATATACTGAAAAATAGGCATCATAAAGATTGACAAGATGGAAGGACATTCTGCAAAAAGGTGACAGCATAAAGCATAATTCTGGAAGTATGACACTGTGCATGGATATGGTGCGTGGTTTTCCAGATACGTAGTTCAGGTGTATATTGAAGAACAGGGACTAGGGCTACGGAACTGGGATCAGGGTGGGATCAGAATGGTGGTCTGTGACAACTCTACTGAAGGTCTGTGATTTGATTTCAGGTGATAAAAACTGGGAGATATTAAGAACGCTTTCCAAAAGAGAGCATCATTCCACACATGCCTTAAATGTTTACTTCCTGTGCTGGGGCTATAGCTCATTTAATAAAGTGCTTGTCATGTAGATATGAAGGTCTAAGTATAACATATAGAATCAAGATAGAAAGTTCACGGCAAGGTAGCATTCCATCGCAATTCTGACACTGAGGAGGTAAACACAGGAGGGTATCTGGGACTCACTGGCTAGGTAGCCTAGCCTACTCAGCAAACAAAAGGACAATGAGAGACACTGCCTCAAAATACGAAGTGGACAGCCCACAAGGAATGGTGCCGGGGCTTCATACATCCACAGACATATGTGCACGCATGCACGTGCGCACACACACACACACACACACACACACACACACACACGCACACATGCACACATATACACAGATCAATTCCTTCAGGGTTTCTTCAGAGGGTACCTATGCTTGAATATTTTAAAACAGCCTTCTTTGTACTGAGCAGATCTGACTTTTACAAGAGCTTAATTCCAAGAAATACACCAAAGGGACAAAAGGAAGCCTTAAAAAAATTAATAGCAAAATGTTGGCTTTTTAATTGGTGAAGATGATACTGCAGCTTTGGTGTTTTGTTTTGTCTTTTCTAACGTCCTTGAGCTCTACTTAACATAATTAATCATTTCCCCATTTGAGTTCACACGTGATTTTCATAAATTTTGTGAATAGGAGTTTTTTTTTTTGCAATCACTTTCATCTATTCAATCCCAAATAGAAACATTTAATAGAAATTCATAGTTCTAAGAAGTCTACCATAGGCCACCACACATAACCTAGAAAGATACTATGCTGATGTTTGGTCCTAAATCTGCCCTGAAATAATGTGAGACAAGTCTCTGAAGGATGTAAGGTTAGACAAGAGTACTGGCCTATAAGGGGGGACCTGAGAGGCCTATCTAGAGCCAGCCACCAGTGAGCCATCCCACCATGAACTTGTTAATTCTTAAACTGAAGAACAACTCACATGGCGTCATGATGCATAATATGTTTCAGAAAATAGAAGTAGCTTTTGTGTGTATAACTGGCAAATCAAAGCATACCTCCATGGCCTCAGTGAGTTAAAATAGGAATCGTTTCTATTAAAATATTTTTGATCCTAACTTGTGAAGCCATATTAGAACCAGAACACCATCACAACAGTCTCTATGATACCCAGCACTTTGGAATAATACCTAAGCATTTTGACAGGAGTAGAATAAAATTATAGTAATATGGTTTTATTTAAAAAAAATTAACTTCTGGACAAAGTACCTTCCCCTGCATAACATAATCTGCAGATTAAGCCACATCCAATATAAGCCTGCAACTGTGCAAAATGGCTAGTTCTTGACATTAGCATAGACACTCCTGCTTAGATCTTAATGCGATATTAATTAGATTCTACCATTTCCACAATAGGAGCCTCAGTCGCAACGATAATCAAGTTATTGTCTAGAGTGAGCCTTTATTTCTCCCAGGACAGGTATGACAACTTGAGCAAAACTTCTCCATAATTCTCTTAAAATGGCAAATCACATTGATTGATTTGTTTAATATAAAATTAAATTATGTGGATGTGTTCCATGATTGAAATTGTTAACATTGCACCAAGAATATCCGCAGCTATGATCATAAGAGATGGCAGCATGTAATTTTCTTGTGTTGTCATTAATATCTTGGTGTTGTTGGTCTCATATGTCAAGTTGGGAATTCTTTCTACTTAGATTTCTGATAGACAATTTGTCTTACTGGTGGTATTTTGTAGAGTTTGCATTGTGTGTCCATGTGCCTATTTGGAGATTGTTTGATAAAAAAAAGTTATTGATTGAATACATGAGTGTGTGTGTGTGTGTGTGTGTGTGAGAGAGAGAGAGAGAGAGAGAGAGAGAGAGAGAGAGAAAGAGAAGGAGAGAGACAGAGAGGGGGGGGAGGCAGAGAGAGAGAGAGAGAGAGAGAGAGAGAGAGAGAGAGAGAGAGAGAGAGAGAATAAGTTGTCCATAGTTTCAATTTACATCAGGTCAATTCTGTCTTCACCAGTGCGTCCTTTTGAACTTGGATTTCAGGTTTGTGGTTGCAGTGTTTTCTGTCTTTTTGAGGAAAAGTCAGTCATCATTTGTAGCTTTTTTTTTGTCTCCCCGATATAGTATATCATTTTCATTTGACTGCATTTACCATTTCCTCTTCATATTCCCTTATCATCTTTTGATTATCCAGAGCAATGTCTCTGCTCTTATCCCCGATGTTGATGGCTATGTTCACTCTCTTGTGTGTAAGTCATTTTCAGATAGATTTCCATGAGGCCATTAAAGCCCAAGACATCCACTGAAGGGAACGAGTTAAATCATTAACATACCATCAGCATGAAAACAATTACATTGCCTCTTGGGGATGATTGAAAAGTATCATTCTCACATTCATTTTCTGCAGTGCATTTTGTTCTCTTGTGAAACTATGGTTAGCAGAGGCTACTTGAGAAGTTACCATATTTTCCTTAACTCCTTGCAGTTTGTTCTTCATGAAAAATGCAAAGATACATAGAAGTGAGGTTTCCATGTGGCTCCAGTCACCTGGGCCCTTGTTAGATATATTGCTCCGCGTGTACAATCATCTCCACAAGAAGTGACCTCACTTTATTTAAACCTTAGTATTTATTTTTGAAAACACAAAAATAAAGGGATGGAGATTTAGCTCAGAGATTAAGAGCACTGATTTATAAAGAATCAGAGTGTGGGTTCCAGGTTCCAACATGGTGACTCAACAGCATATAACTCTAGCTCCAAAGGGATACAGCATCCTCTTCTAGCTTCCTCAGGCATTTCACTCACATGTGCACATACCCTACCCCACCCCCAACACACACACATGCACAAACACACACATACACCACTTTGATACATTTCATGTCTTCCACTTGTCACATCCTCTTACCTTGAACTTTGATACCCCTTGTGTTAAACCATCATTTAGTTTTCTTTTATGTGGCAGTATTTTTATTCCACTTTGACTCTCAGAGAAAACCTGGAGTCTCTAGAAAAGAGAGACCAAATACTATTTTCTTAAAGAAATGGTAAAAAGGCACCCATCTTCGGGATTCTTTCTCATGAGGAACCCCTCATGATTTGTGTTTCTGGTCCCCTCCTGAATCTCTTTATTTCCTGCTTCCTCCTTTTCCTCTCTTTTAAGCAATTTGGCTGCCATGTCCTTAGACAAGCCCTTAGGAGCTGACCATCTTTGGCATTTGCTAACCATAGTAGATTGAGAGTTTGGTAGCTTTCATCAAATTTTGGACACTCTCGGCTATCAAATAGGTAAGCAATTTTGGACCAATTTCCCCCCTGCTTCTGGGCTCAAATTTTGTAGTTTTTGTTGCATTATTTCTTGTCTCTCGTGAGTCCCACAGGTGTGACTCATTTCCTATTTTTAGCTGTATAAAAATGTCCCATAAGAGAGGCAGTGAGTTAAGAAAAATGACTCAAAGTTGGAAGGGGGTCATGAAGTGGGTGTCCATGGGGAGTTAATGTTGGAAGGTGGAGGATGACAAATGTGACCGAATTACATCGTCTACATGTGTGAATTCTCAAAACATACATTTAAAATATTATACTTAGTAAAGGACTAAAAACGGGTCCCATTATGGCATATTCATAGGTACAAAAGGGACTTTGGTCGTATTACCCATTAACACCCTTTGTGGTTCCACCCTTCATGCTGATCCCCTTCCTCCTCTCACAGGCTGCCATCCTGTTTCCCTGGCTTTAGTTCTGATGCCCTTCCTCTTTAGAAGGGTCAGTTTCTACTTCGCATCTCTAAATTTACCGCCCCCTCCTGCTTTCTTCTATTCGCTAAATCTAATCCATTAACTTTTTCTGCCTTCATATTTTACGTCTTCATTCTAGAATTGACTTGGGGTTCCAGTTTGTACTTTAAAATTCTTCATTTAAAAATCTTCCAGCCCCTCATTATGTTCATTATTTCTTCTAAGTCCTTGAAAATACAAGTATAATAGATACATAATTTTCTTCTTTGGCAGTTAAAGGTTTGACTCACCTTGGGGTGTATCTCTATTGTTTTCTTCTCTTCGGTCGGGAATAAATTGTTCTCTTATTTCACATGACTAGTATTTTTTATTTTGTCCTTATTTCCAATAATAAGGAAGTTTTAAAGTCTGCTATCTTCCCTTTAAATAACCATCTTGTTGTGAAAATGACAGGTAATATTAGTGTTCGTTCTGGTATTAGTGAGTTGTTAATTTGGCAAATTTCAAACTTTGCCTGGATTTGACATTGCTCAAGTCCTTTTGGCATGTTTATTGATTCTAATTGCTACTGTGTCACATGAAGTATGAGGATGGAAAGCAGCTGATACCTCTTTAGTTATCCCTGCAGCTACCTCAGCACCAGGCTCTCTCTACATGTCGAGAGATCAAACTAAACCAAGGCCTTAGTTGACAGGGGATTTGGAACTTTCCTTTCTGGGTCTTTTGTTTTTCTCATCTATTTATTATGGAAACACTACCAGACCGTGGCAATCTGTAAGATTATGGCTTCTGTTTAGAAGTCTTGATCTCTAGTAAAGCATGATGAAGAAAGAAATCTTAGTTGGAGTGTTATCTCCTGATTTCAAAAACATTTACCCAGGTCCAGTGAGACAGTATAATGGGTAAGGGTACTTGCTGCCAAGCCTGATGACCTAAGTTTGATTCTTAGGATCTGTATGGTAGAAGGAGAGAACTGACTTGGGTCTCACATACACACACACACACACACATACACACACACACACACACGCATAAATAAATAACTTACTTACTAAGACTATTCTGTCCCTTTGACCATTTTCCAGGACTTTCAAATGTGACTTTCTTCTATTGCCTTGAAGTTACAATCATTACCTGCTGGAAACTTGTTTAATGGAAGCTAGTTTGCCATCAATAGATAATAATGGCATACTTTCTAGTTCCGACTCTCATGTGAAGGTGAAAGGTACAGATTCCATTTTCATCGCTACTACATGAAGCCTTGAGTAGAAAGAGGCCAGGGGGCAGCAGGGGGCAGAGCTCAGTGAACCTGGGCCCTCAGCACAGTCAGATTCTTTAATCTCTGTCTCACCTTTCTTACTCTCTGATCTTCCCTGTTTCTCTGGTCTACATTATTTTAATAACCTCCCCCCTTGCCGTGTTCCTCATAAACTCCTAGTTCTCCAAAGTATGTTTTATAATGACTAATTTGCTTCTCTAAAAACACAATAAAAAGGCCTCACAACCTCTCCAGGTAACTGTCATTGCCAGAAAACAAAAACAACGAAATCAAAAGTCACCCACAAACTATAAGACCTAATTTGAGTTTGGAACGTTGTGGGGGCTTGATCTGTTGGTTTTATTTTGAAACAGGGTCTCATGGATGCTAGACTGGCCTTGAATTCTGCAGCTCACACCCTCCCTGAACTCCTCATCCGCCTGCCTCTGCCTTCTATGGGCTGAGACTGCATCATGACACACATGGCCCGAGGAAGAAATCGAATCTTCAAAGTTAGCAAGTCATTTACCAACTTCTACTTCTGACTGCAGATTAACTTTTCATTCTTTTGTGCCTTGTACAAGCCGAATTAAGACACATTCTTCTAGTTTGCTCACAATATCCTCCCCACTCTACATCTCCCTTCATTATTTTCCTCTCGCCAAGCATGCTAATCTTCTCCAGTTAAAAATAACATTTCCCTGTAAAGCTTTAGAATTAATCACACTGGGGACGGAATATGCACTTTTGAGCCACAAGTGTACTCTTGTATCTGTCCTTCTTCCTTCTCATATTTCAGTAAGATTGCCTCCTACATCTGTAAACATTTTGTAGGAAGGGTGTTGTATTAATTTGGGGCTCAAATACAGCAGTGTTAATTATCCATTGCAGCTTCAAAACAGTGCTCTGTGCCAGGTGAACCCCAGGTGCCACGGTCCACTAAGCAACATGAGAGTATTCCTGCCCATTCCAGGTTGAGACCCCAACAGCCTCTCCATGCTGCCTGCTCAGCAAGTCCCTGGGGAATCTAATTACACCCACTTAAACCATATTTTAATAAAATTGAAAGGGACATGATGTCCTCCCTCCTGGTACCTCATCTATCATTTTCTCCGGTCCTACATATCTAATAGATATTCTATGAATTATGACTGTGCTCTTTACCAGCTCACAGTTTGTCAAGTTCACACTCCGAAATATGAAAGTTCAAACAGCAAAGTTTCTCTGTGGGTTTACGTCACCTTCATGTCCAGCACTGAGTCTGAAATCCTGTCTGGAACGTGCTCTGTCTACACCTGCAGTTCAGGGTAGTTTTTCCATTATTTGTATTGTTGAGGATGTATTCAACTTTATTGACAAATTTAAATGGCATACATGGGAAATTCTTAATGTGATATTTTTCTGTAAGAGCCTCACAGCAGTCCTTATAGACAAATTCATAAACAAATCCATCACCTTGCACAAAGATGTGTGTGTGTGCTTGTGACGTGTGTATGTGAGTGTATGTATGCCTGTGTTAGTGATTGTGTGTGTGTTTAAAATACTCAAGATCTTGTCTCTGAAAAATTTCTCCTATGAAATATATGCTGCATTCTTTCTCTGCTGAACATATTCTTCTTATAACAGCCCATGTGACTAGTGTCTCTCTGCTGTCTCCTCCCCTAACCTCAGTAGACACCATTCTATTCTTTATTTCTATGAATTTGGTCTGTCTTTCCTTAGGTCCTATATATAGGCATGCTCCTGTGTTATTTTTCTTCCTTGCCTTGCTTTTTGTTTACCAATATATCATAAATGTGTTCCTGTATCATCAAAGAAGACTGGATTCCCTCTTCTGCATGTTGAATATATGTCAGCATAAACATATACCACATTTTATTTATCACCCATCAAGTGACTCCTAGCTGTTTTCCATTTCTTGTCATTGTGAACGATGTCTCATTGACCACAGTAATAGTTAAGACTTTTTCTTTTAAAGGTTATTTTTTATTTTTAAGTATGTGTGTGTGTGAGTATCAATTTGAGTTCAGTGGTCTGCAGAGGTCAGAAGGAGTTGGTGCTCTTAGAGCTGGGGTTAGAGGTGTTTGAGAGACATTAAGGGTAAATGACTGGAACCAAATTTGAATCTTTGCATGATCAGTACATGGTCTAAACTACTAAACCATTTCTCCAGTCCTGAGATAATGCTTTTATAACTTTTAGAGAGATTCCCAACATGGGCACTGCTAGATCTTATGCTAGGTTGAACTGTGCTAATTTCATGTCAGTTTGACACAAGCTGGAGTCATTTTGAAAGAGGTAACCTCAGTTGAGGAATGTCACCACCTGATTAGCTTGTGGTTAATGCATTTTATTGATTGGTGATCAATGTGGGAGGGCCCAGATCACTATGGGATTGTGGTCCTGGATGCTATAAGAAAGCAGGCTGAGCAAGCCATGAGGAGCATGCCAGTAAGCAGCACCCCTCCATGGCCTTTGCATCAGGTCCCTGCATACAGATTCCTGCCCTGTTTGAGTGCCTGTGGTGACATCCTTCAATGAGGAATTGTGATGTGGAAGGAGGTGTAAGCTGAAATAAACACTTTCCTACCAAAGTTGCTTTTCAAAGTTGCAGTAGAAATCTAAGACCTCACTCTTACTTCTCTGAGAAGCCTCTACAGTATTTTTCATAATGGCTTTCCCAGCTTACCATGGTAAATACTTGAGGGATATATGTTTACCCCAAAACCTTTAATTTTAAGAATGGCGCCATCCACGCATGTCTTATCTCTAAAAGGAAAAACTGAAATACAGCCACTAAGTGGTGAAGAAACACTACCCGAAGTCATTGGTTTGCTATTATTTAAATAATCTTTTATCTTTTTTTATTTTAAAATAATGGCCCACACATTTTATTTTGATCATAGTCTTTCCCCTTACCAAAACCCTTCCAGATCCTTCTCACCTTCTGACCTACCCACTTTATTTTCTTTCTCTCTATTTGAAAGAACAAACAAAAACACATGACAAACAACAAAAAAAATGAAAAATAAAAATCAATAAAACAAACTAAAATATCACACACACACACACCATAAACAAAATAACAATGGAGTCTGTTTTGTGTTGGTCAACTACACTCAGCCTTCAGCCTGCCCTGATGTGTGGTTAATATGCTCAGTAAAATGTCATTGAAGAAAACTGATTAGGAATATCAGTGGGCAAGAACCTGAGACCAGATAGGCCATTAGCCTAGGGGAAAGCTTATGCTATTATTCCACTAAAGGAGCAGAACAACAAAGTGACTTCCGGTGATGCAGTTCTCTACTTGTAGATCAATGCCTTGCTTGACTCTCACCAGGGAAGCTTCTTCTTGCAGTAGATGGGAACTAACACAGGGACCCTCAACTGAACATGGTGCTGAGAGTAAGAGACTGTGGAGCATTCAGCACTGAATGTGATGAGAAGGATGATGTGATACTTCCCCTCAGGGCTCAAGAAAGCCCATGGAAGAGGAGGCAGAAGAAGATTCAAGAGCCAGAGATGATGGACGACTCTGAAGACTTCTCTTTGAGACAGGGTCTTAGCCTGTAACTCAGGCTGGCGTGCAGTTCACTATATACGAAGCTGGGCTTAAACTTGTGACAATCATCTTCATTGCAGACACGCATGGCCACACCTGGTATGATCTCGAGCATTGTATTACTACTTTCTGTCACAAAAATAGGCATCAATGGATTTATTAATCAAAAAATGACAATATGAATTGGTAAATAATTCATAATATTGGAATCATACCAAGGCTCCTTTAAAATCCACATTTTGATCCACATCTGTTCTGTTCTTCCTCTGTACTTTTAGTCAGAATATTTAGTTAGTCATCACTACTTCAAGAAGTCAAAGGGATATGCTATATAAAATGTCACTCTGCTGTGACATTTTGTATTTTCAAAACTCTGATGTTTAAGAATATGGTAGCACGACACATTAAATATAAGATTCACGTCATTTGCTGTTTCATTTTTTCTTTTCATTTTAGAAAGATGTTTGACATTGGGGCAGGTCAGTGGTGACTTATGCATGCCTGAAATGCCAGAATCTCAGAGGCCAAGGTCTCAGAGATCACTTGAACTCAGCAATTTGAGACACAGCCTGGGCATCATCGCGAGACCTGCATTTCCATTTCCAAAATGAAACGGAAAACTAGGAGATGCCTTAAGTCCACTGAAGATGGTCCCTCGAAGGCTTCGGTGTGTTTTTAGTAACATAGACATAGACACAGGACACACGAGCATCTATCAAAAACCAGGACGGCAGCTGGGTAGATGGTGGTAATTGCTTGCCTGATGAATGTATGATTCAATGAGAAGCTGATTAATCTGATACCTGACTCCAGACCCTGCAGAGAGCAGCCACGGTCATAGTGAGGGGGCTCACTACTCTTATTTACCAAGGAACAAGACAAATGAGGTTGTCTTCACATTTTCCATGAAACCTTGAAGGAACATATATTACAATGTTATATTTCACCTGGCCTGCAAACAACAGTCAAACTAGAATTAACTAGAATTTCAAATAACAATGATAATCCTGTCATTGCTTCCACAGCCAATAAATTCTAACAGCCACGAAAAGTCCGAGGATCTCTTGTGTCTTGCCTGCTAAGTCAAGTGGACACAGGAAGGAGTGAAGCCAACTGCATGGAATATTCTAGAGTTCTTCAAACTGGGTTGTTTTAGCATCTTGCTCTCTGTGCATTTCTGCAAAGATGATTCATAGAAGAATAAATTATAGCAATAAATACTGAGGGCTGCTTTGACCAATTAAAGTTGCCATCTGCTTAATTTCTTTGGAGAATTCCTCCAGAAAAGTCACCTTACAGTTGATTTATGGCATCTTGGGAGTCTTCCACCAAACAGGAACCAAAAGTTTCCTCTCGCCTCATTTAAGAAATATGCGCTACAGGCAAGGCAAACTTCCCAAATATAAATCGATGAGACAGCAGTTTTGAAGAAGCTCTAATTCCTAAAGGTCTCTCGTGTCAAGTTCCCGGAGGAAAGATTTAACTTTATTTTATATTTGTTGAAAGAAATGAAGTGAAATTCTAAATAAAGTATGACAGGCTTAATGTGTCTAAAGGGCTGCTACTCAAAGAAGCAGGACGGGAGAGAGAAAGGGCTAACCATGGGTCTCAGACCACAACCTTGCTTAGCTTGGGACCAAGTCAGTTCTGGGGTGACATTCAAGCTATTGCTTGTCAGCCATGTGATTTTGAGTCTGTCCTTCACCTTCCACAAATGAAGCTAAATGGCAATCACTCATCTACTCTAGGAGATCACAGCACACTGATGGAGATATCCCCCCCACCACCACCACTTTGCCTTAGTCCTAAATCTAAAGTGATAGCTCTATATTAGGGCTGCTAAGCGAGAGCTAATGGAAAACTATTGCATGGTTATACAAGTTGAGGAGAGAGGCCCCAATGACTTAAGCTAAAGAAGCACACACGGCTGGAGGAGCTAAGAAAATCATAGGAGTCACGGGTCCTTCCAGAAAGGATAAGCCATAAAATTGCTGGAGGAAGCAAACTCTTGAGTGGAGCTGTCTGCAAAGTGTGTTTTGAGGGAGTGGGGCCTGATTCCAGGGATGCTGCCTTCCATGCTGGGGCTTTCCGGTGATACAGGTGCCTCTGAGTTATCCATCCTACTCTAAGTATCCCTTCATCCATGTCTCTGCAATTAAGCCAAGTCAACTCATCCATTCACCACACTAGCATGGTACCCTGTCTGTAGCAAATAGACACTTGTTCATCTCTCCCCAGGAAAATCCACACAATGGGAACTATGAACTTAAACAAATCCTCCAGTTAATACAGATTGTCAGAGTATGCAATGCATAAATTATGTTATAATTCTCAATAAAGACTGTTCATCCTATCTGTATAAATGGTAAATATGGTGAAGAGTATTAGTGCACACGAATAGGGCCTGACTTGAGAACCTCATGGGACAGTGGACGGGTTGGCATTTATCATCAGTGATACAGTTTTAGTATATTTCTGCTCACTCTCTGAGATCAGGAATGGAATATTGGGAGGCACGCTGTTTCTCAAGGGGGGAGATGCTCATCTATCCCTTAATTTGTAATTAGCATGTCACAGAATGAAACTTAATTCTGAAAATGGCCTGAAGATTCCTGATCATCACAGTAACATTTACTCAGTGCTTCCAGAGCAAACCGTCTTTCAGTTAGTACGCGCCAAGCTGATTAAAACACACTTATTAAAAATGAAATCTTCAGATATGAGAAACATCTCCCAGTGCCACGACACCATTTAGAACAAAAGAATGGGTTCTAAGCTTAATGAGTCGATTCTGCAATACCACCCCCAACACAGATTTGTTCAAGAAACTACAGTGGTGGATATTTACATTATCCATGAATCTCCATGGGAAGAAATTGAACATAGTGTAGGTATGGAAGAAAGAAAGTAAAGGAGGGGAAGGAAGAAGGATGGGAAGGAAGAAGGATGGGAAGGAAGAAGGATGGGAAGGGGTGGAGAAGGATCAGAGAGAGGTAGAGAGGGAGAGCTGGCAGCGCTAGCATCTGCCTAGGGACCATGGTTCAGCATGCTGGGTGTCACTGCTATTACTTAACAGAAACTTGGGGACTTAAAACTCCCTTTATAATACATAAAGGGGAGCTGGTTTGCTTTCTGTAGCCACAGAGGAGCAAATGCATTTGTGCTCTAAGGTGTCTGGATTAAGCTTAAAACCCTGATACAGACATCAGATATTTTTGACAACTTAGCTGTCGAAACATTGGTTCAATACTCAGAATAGTACGTACCACCCACCTGTTAAACAAATACCAAGGCGCATTAGAGAGACTTCCATTTTCTAACCAGAACAGTGCGGGGAGCATGAAGATCGAAATGTGCCAGACACATGACATCTTAGTGGACCTTCATGCTGTTACTGATCAGGATTAACTGCCATAGTTTATAGTTTTAAAAATCTGTCATTGACATCAAGATGATTACAACACAACGCCATCTATGACTCTCTCTCTCTCTCTCTCTCTCTCTCTCTCTCTCTCTCTCTCTCTCTCTCACACACACACACACACACACACAAAGGCTCTCTGGGGATCTATCTAACCTGAAGGAAATGAAAACTCTTCCAATTCCTTTTCTAGGACATGTCCTCCCAGAGCAAAGACCAGGAGAAAACTGAACGAGACTTCTCTCTCTGGAGTAGTTCTGTGACCCCATCCTCCAAGAGAGTTTGAAAGACCCTCAGATCGACACAGAAAACAGCATCACGTGCTCTCCCTTTAATAAACCAAGTTGATATTCACCTAATATAAACCAATATTTACCACATTGACTGGCCTTTGAATGATGTGCCATGCCAATACATACCTGTGGAGTGTTAAAATTATTTAAAAATATGCTCTCCTCTACTATTTATCATTTTTATGGTAAAATAGTAGTGTACTTTGCTTAAGTGTTTGGAGACACATAGTGAAGTTTACTTTGTCTGAGACACATAAGACATTTATGTATCTAGTTACCCTGCCAGCACGATTTCTCATTCCTATATTTCTATTCACTGACTGGGTATCCAGTGATTCACATCCATTGGAAGCCGCTTGGTTTCGTGGCTATGATGACTGGTCCCTCATTAAACATGGAAGTACACATAGCTCTTTGATAGGCATAGTTTACATATGTACTCAGAAATAGACTCACTGGCTCACATAGTGACTGTATTTTAATGAAACTTCCATAGGGCTTTCTATTACAGGTTTCTAATTTACCTACTCACCAACATACAGTACACATTTCTCTTTTCTCCATGCACACAGTGACAGTTCCTTGGGGGTGTTTGTTGGTTCGTTTGTTTGTTTTATCCTTTGTGATGCCAGCCATTCTTACTATGTGAAGTGATCTTCATCATACCACACACACTACATTAAATCCCGCATTTTCTCAAAAAAAAACCAATATTTGGGGCTCACAAGATGGCTCAGTGTGTAGAGGTGCTTGCTGCTAAGGCTAAGAACTTGAGTTCCATCCCCAGGACACACAGTAAAAGGAGAGAACCAACCCCTACAAGTTGTCTTCTGATTTCCACATGTGTGAAGCAGCATTTGGTTACCCGTCCCCTACCCCCCAAATATAAATAGTTGTTAAAAAAGAAAGAAGAAAAAGGAAATTCACATTATTTCTAAAGAAACCTGTTTTGTTTCCCCACCAAAACTCTCCTCTGCCTCCCTCTACTAATTTGGATATATAAACCTTTAATTTTATCCAGTGAATAAGCCAGCTACTTTGTTTGTTAGTCCCACTGTTCAAACAGGTATGTTTTCTCTTCTTAACATACCTTTTATCAATTTAATCTGCAACACCCAGAGACTAATTTAAGAGGACAGAAGAAAATTTGGCTATTGTTCTTTTAGACAAGAGCGCTGCATTAGGGATTTCTGGGGGCTGTTTGGAGGTAGGGGATGCACGCCGCCGCCGCCGCCGCCCGCCGGGAGGATGTCAAATCTCAGCTCAGCTGTCAGAGGCCACCTCGATTTCGGGATCACACTCCCCTTGCTCCGTGACCACCGTTGATGCTTCATTTTTAATTCAATGTTTTTCTTTCCCGAGTAGATGATATTGATCCAGAAGATTGACACAAGAAACATCCAAAATTTGAGCTCGGAAATTGTCTTCCCCTTTGATGCTGGCACTCCAGATGTGTACACCGCGGAACAAACACCCTGGTGTTCAATCTCAAAAGCAGAGTCAATTTTCTGCCTCTTCCCTTCTCTTTCCCACACAGACATTTCCTGGTATTTAAAGTGCAGCTAACAACTTTGCTTGCTCTTTGAATTTTCTGTGGCATATGCACAAAAATTAAGAAATACTTAGGGAAAGTAATTTAATTTTGCAAACGCAAAGCTAATCTGTTCATCATAGAGGCACTAAAACATAAGAGGTTTCTATAAGGGAACTCTCTGTTTGAAAAAAGAAAAAAGAAAACCCACAGAAATAAATTACAATGAGGCCAGGATCTGAGAAGCAGAACCTTAGGTGTTGGGGCACATTTATATGGCCAGGAGTTTAAAACCATGATAGCTTCAGATGCCCATGTCCTGACCAGGCTGCTTGAGACGATACTGTGCCCCCTTAGCTTTTATTATTATTGTTGTTGTTGTTGTTGTTGTTATTATTATTGTTGTTGTTGCTGTTGTTGTTATTTCAAGACTTCTGGGTCCTGACAGAAGAAAAAAAATATCTGGAAGTTAAGAAAAATCAACTCGCCGGGCGGTGGTGGCGCACGCCTTTAATCCTAGCACTTGGGAGGCAGAGGCAGGCGGATTTCTGAGTTCGAGGCCAGCCTGGTCTACAGAGCGAGTTCCAGGACAGCCAGGGCTATACAGAGAAACCCTGTCTCGAAAAACCAAAAAAAAAAAAAGAAAAATCAACTCAAAAAGGAAGGGGCACAGTGGGGAGTGCCAGGGGATACACATGTTCATCTTCCTTTTAAAAATACATTTATCTAGTTATTGGGTGGGAGAGGGCTCTTGAAGGTCAGAGACCCACTTATGGGACTCGACTTTTCCCTTCCAATATGTGTGTCCTGAAGATGGAACCTAGTCTGCAGACTTGGTGGCACCTGCTAAGCCACCTTCTGCCTTGACACATTTATCCTTCTCAAAAAGATTTAAGTAGTTGCTTTTAATAAGAACTCATAACGATCTGCGTCTGGACCTTAAGTAATTTGGGGCATAATTTTTTTCACTTTTCCGTATGACCATTAAAGATTCTTGGGAGTGTCTCAATATTAATAAGGTTGAAACTAAGTAGTGGATTAAAGAACCTATTCGACTTACCTGTTTCTCGGCCATGTCTGTGTCTGTTCTGATTATCTCAGACATTAGATTACGATATTATGGGCTTTGATTTTCTGCATATCTGCGAGTGTACATGCATTTGGGTTGGTAGAGCATGCATGTGTGTGACAGCAGCTGCATCCATGTATACACATATGGAAGCCGATGACCACCTTTAGGCGTCATTCCCCATATTGCTTTCTGGCAGGCACAATCTCTGTGGATAGAGCCTGGAGTTCACTGATCAGGCAAGGTTAGCTCCTGGAAAGTTCCAGGGATCCACTGCCTGTGACTAAAAGCACACACCACCACATCTTGCTTATTATGTAGGTTCTGGGGATCGAACTTAGGTCTTCATGTTTGTATGTAAGCATTTTGTCAGCACCTGAGCCCTCTTTTCAGCCTGGCACCATCATCATCATCATTTTAAACTGTTTTAATTAGCATACAAAGGAATGGGCCCTGTCATGGCATGTCATCCATGTGTCATTAGACTTGGTATACCCCATTCCCCTCTCATACTGCCCTCTGCTGCAACCCCTCTTCCCCCTTGCCTGGCTCTATTCCTTCCCCCCCTCCCCAACCTCCCACCCCAGACCCAGTCCCTCCTACTGTTATTATGTCTTTTGTACTCCATTACCCCACTTAACACCTAGTGTAATAACATCTTCACAGTCATCTTCATTAAATAAACAGGGCAGGAGGGTTTTTTTGTTTTGTTTTGTTTGTTTTGGTTTTTGGGTTGTTTGTTTGTTTGTTTGTTTGTTTTTGCAGCCTTGAGGGTGGAACACATGATCTTAGACAGCGGGGATTTAAATTCACTCACTGACATGTAAGGACAATGAAAGAGCTCTCAGACAGTTTCTATGCACCATGTAGAAGATCCCTGAACCACACAAGTGTCAGCCTGCCACATACCCTATTCCTAAATTCTGAACGGCCAGCATGCCTTCGCGCCTCCTAAGCAACATATCACCGAAAAAATAGCTGGGTGGTCTGGTTTTATAGTTTATTCTCATCAATTTTATTTATTACTTCTGTGTACGAACATGTATGCTGGGGACAGGGTGGTGCACTGCCGAGGACAACTCAAGTCCATTCTCTTCTTATACCTTTATCTGCTAGGGATCAGACGCAGGTCCCAGGCTTATTCAACAAGTGTCTTTGCCCTCTGAGCTATGTCCTTCTGGATGTACTTAAACAATAACAACAACAACAGTAACAAAAACCAACAAACCAGAGAAATCAAGTTAGTTTCTAATAACGATGTAATTGATTTCTGGATCATATGCCTTCAATGTGGATTCGGCTCAGCTACTGAAACTTGTCTACAGAGATTGCAGACATCACAGATTTCGGGCTCTGAGTCTACCTGTTTTTTGCTTTAACTTTGTCATATGTCTTATATCTGTGACAAGTCCATAGTTCTTATTCTTTTTTTTTTTTTGGAGTGTTTTTTTTAATTAGATGTATTCTTTATTTACATTTCAAATGATTTCTCCTTTCCCAGTTTCCCACTCCCTGAAAGTCCCATAAGCCCTCTTCTCTCCCCATTGCCCAATCAACCCCTTTCCACCTCCCTGACCTGGTATTCCCCATACACTGATGCATCAAACCTTTCTAGGACCAGGGCCCTCTCCTTCCTTCCTTTGGCATGATTTGATATGTGAATTGTTTCTTGGGTATTCCAAGCTTCTGGGCTAATATCCACTTATCAGTGAGTGCATACCATGTGTGTTCTTTTGTGATTGGGTCACTTCACTCAGGATCACATTCTCCAGTTCCACCCACTTGCCTAAGAATTTCAAGAATTCATTGTTTTTAATAGCTGAGTAGTATTCCATAGTGTAAATATACCACATTTTCTATATCCATTCCTCCGTTGAGGGACATCTGGGTCCTTTCCACCTTCTGGTTATTATAAATAGGGCTGCTATGAACAAAGTGGAGCATGTGTTCCTATTTCATGCTGGAGAATCCTCTGGGTATATGCCCAGGAGTGGTATAACGGGGTCCTCCAGTAGTATCATGCCCAGTTTTCTGAGGAACCACCAGACTGATTTCCAGAGCAGTTATAATAGCTTGCAATCCCACCAGCAGTGCAGGAGTGTTCCTCTTTCTCCACATCCTTGCCAGCACCTGTTTTCTCCTGAGTTTTTTATCTTAGTCATTCTGACTGGTGTGAGGTGAAATCTCAGGGTTGTTTTGATTTGCATTTCCCTGATGACTAAGGATGTTGAACATTTCTTTAGGTGCTTCTCAGCCATTTGATATTCCTCAGGTGAAAATTCTTTAGCTCTGTACCCAATTTTTTAAGAGGGTTATTTGACTCTCTGGAGTCTACCTTCTTGAGTTCCTTGTATATCTTAGATATTAGCCCTCTGTTGGATGTAGGATTGGTAAAGATCTTTTCCCAATTTGTTGATTGCCATTTTGTCCTATTGATAGCGTCCTTTGCCTTACAGAAACATTGAAATTTTATGAGGTCCCATTTATCAATTCTTGATCTTAGAGCATAAGCTATTGGTGTTCTGTTCAGGAAATGTTCCCCTGTGCCCATGTGCTCAAGGCTCTTCCGCAGTTTCTTTTCCATTAGTTTCAGTGTGTCGGGTTTTATGTTGGGGTCCTTGACCCACTTGGACTTGAGCTTAGTACAAGGAGATAAGAATGGATTGATTTGCATTCTTCTGAATGCTGACCTCCACTAGAAACAACACCATTTTTTGAAAAGGCTATCTTTTATCCACTGGATGGTTGTAGCTCCTTTATCAAAGGTCAAGTGACCATAGGTGTGTGGGTTCATTTCTGGGTCTTCAATTCTGTTCCATTGATCTACAAGCCTTTCATTGTACCAACACCATGCAATTTTTAACACTATCGCTCTGTAGTACTGCTTGAGGTAGGGGATACTGATTTCCCCTCCAGAAGTTCTTTTACTGCTGAGAATAGATTTAGCTATCCTGGGCTTTTTGTTATTACAGATGAATTTGAGAATTGATCTTTCTAACTCTATGAAGAATTGAGTTGGAATTTTGATGGGGATTGCATTGAATCTATATATTGCTTTTGGCAAGATAGCCATTTTTATTATATTAATCCTGCCAATCTATGAGCATGGAAGATCTTTCCATCTTCTGAGGTCTTCTTTAATTTCTTTCTTCAGAGATTTGAAGTTCTTGTCATACAGATCTTTCACTTATTTGGTTAGAGTCACACCAAGATACTTTATATTGTTTGTGGCTATTGTGAATGGTGTCATTTCCCTAATTTCTTTCTCAGCCTGTTTATCCTTTGAGTTAATTTTATATCTGGCCACTTTGCTGAAGTTGTTTATCAGGTGTAGGAGTTCTCTGGTGGAGTTTTTTGGGTCACTTAAGTATACTATCATATCGTCTGCAAATAGTGATAATTTGACTTCTTCCTTTCCGATTTGTATCCCTTATACCTCCTTTTGTTGTCTAATTACTCTAGGTAGAACTTCAAGTACTATATTGAATAAATATGGTGATAGAGGGAAGCCTTGTCTAGTCCCTGATTTTACTGGGATTGCTTCAAGTTTCTCTCCATTTAGCTTGACGTTGGCTACTTGTTTGCTGTATATTGCTTTTACTATGTTTAGATATGGGTCTTGAATTCATGTTCTTTCCAAGACCTTTAACATGAAAGGATGCTGAACTTTGTCAAATACTTTTTCAGCATCTAATGAAATGACCATGTGGTTTTTTTTCTCTGAGTTTGTTTATGTAGTGGATTACATTGATGGATTTCCATATATTGAACCATCCCTGCATCCCTGAGATGAAGCCTACTTGATCATGGTAAATGATTGTTTTGATGTGTTCTTGGATTTGGGTGGTAAGAATTTTATTGAGTAATTTTGCATAGATATTCATAAGGGAAATTGGTCTAAAGTTCTCTTTTTTTCTTGGATCTTTGTGTGGTTTTGGTATCAGCAAAATTGTGGCTTCATAGAATGAGTTGGGTAGTGTTCCTTCTGTTTCTATTTTGTGGAATAGTTTGAAGAGTACTGGTGTTGGGTCTTCTTTGAAGGTCTGATAGATTTCTGTACTAAAACCATATGGTCCTGTGCTTTTTTTGGTTGGGAGACTGTCAATGACCACTTCTATTTCTTTAGAGGTTATGGGACCGTTTAGATGGTCTATCAGATCCTGATTAAACTTTGGTAGTTGGTATCTGTCTAGGAAATTGACCATTTCCTCCAGATTTCCCAATTGTGGTGAGTATAGGCTTTTGTAGTAGGATCTGATGATTTTTTGAATTTCCTCAGTTTCTGTTGTTATTTCTCCATTTTCATTTCTGATTTTGTTAATTTGGATACTGTCTCTGTGCCCTCTGGTTAGTATGGCTAAAGGTTTCTCTATCTTGTTGATTTTCTCAAAGAACCAGATCCTGGTTTTGTTGATTCTTTGTATAGTGATTTTTGTTTCTACTTGGTTGATTTCATCCCTGAGTTTGATGATTTCCTGACTTCTACTCCTCTTGGGTATATTAGTTTCTTTTTGTTCTAGAGCTTTCAAGTGTTCTGTTAAACTGCTAGTGTATGCTCTCTCCAGCTTCTTTTTGGAGGCACTCAGAGCTATGAGTTTTCCTCTTAGCACTGCTTTCATTGTGTCCCATAAATTTGGGTATGTTGTGCCTTCATTTTCATTAAATTCGAAAAAGTATTTGATTTCTTTCATTATTTCTTCCTTGACCAAGGTATCATTGAGTAGAGCATTGTTCAGCTTCCATGTGTATGTGGGCTTTCTGTTGTTTTTGTTGCTATTGACACTATTACTCCATAGTGATCTGATAGGAGGCATGGGATTAGTTCATCTTCTTATATCTGTTGAGGTCTGTTTTGCGACCAATTATATGATCAGTTTTGGAGAATGTACCATGAGGTGCTGAGAAGAAGGTATATTCTTTTGATTTAGGATGAAATGTTCTATAGATATCTATTAAATCCATTTGATCCAAAACTTCTGTTAGTTTCACTGTGTCTCTGTTTAGTTTGTTTCCCTGATCTGTCCATTGAGGAGAGTGGGGTATTGAAGTCATCCACAATTATTGTGTAGGGTGCAATGTGTGTTTTAAGCTTTAGTAAAGTTTCCTTTACTAATGAGGGTGCCCTTCTATTTGGAGCATAGATGTTCATAATTGAGTGTTTTTCCTGGTAGACTTTTCCTTTGATGAGTATAGTGTCCTTCTGTGTCTTTTTTGATGACTTTTCTTTGAAAGTCTATTTTATTGGATATTAGAATGGCTATTCCAGCTTGTTTCCTGCGACCATTTTCTTGCAAAACTGTTTTCCAGGCCTTTACTGAGGTACTATTTGTCCTTGACACTGAGATGCTTTTCTTGTATGCAGCAAAATGTTGGGTCCTGTTTACATATCCAGTCTGTTAGTCTATGTCTTTTTATTGGGGAATTGAGTCCATTGATGTTAAGAGATATTAAGGAAAAGTGATTGTTGCTTCCTGCTATTTTTGATGTAATTTTTATGTTTGTGTGGTTGTCTTCTTTTGGGTTTGTTGAAAGAAGATTAATTTCTTGCTTTTTCTAGTGTGTAGTTTCTCTCCTTTTGTTGGTGTTTTCCATTCATTATCCTTTGAAGGGCTGGATTTGTGGAAAGATACTGTGTAAATTTGTTTTTGTCATGGAATACCTTGGTTTCTCCATCTATGGTAATTGAGAAATTTGCTGGATATAGCAGTCTGGGTTGGCATTTGTGTTCTCTTAGGGTCTGTATGACATCTGCCCAGGCTCTTCTGGCTTTCATAGTCTCTGGTGAGAAGTCTGGTGTAATTCTGATAGGTCTACCTTTATATGTTACTTGACCTTTTTCCCTTACTACTTTCAATATTCTTTGCTTAGTACATTTGGCATTTTAATTATTATGTGACAGGAGGATTTTCTTTTCTAGTCAAATCTATTTGGAATTCTATAGGCTTCTTGTATGTTCATAAGCATCTCTTTCTTTAGTTTATGGAAATTTTCTTCTATACTTTTGTTGAAGATATTTACTGGCCCTTCAAGTTGGAAATCTTTACTCTCTTCTATACCTATAATCCTTAGATTTGGTCTTCTCATTTTGTCCTGGATTTCCTGGATGTTTTGGGTCAGGAGCTTTTTGCATTTTTTCATTTTCTTTGCATGTTGTATCAATGCTTTCTATGGTATCTTCTGCATCTGAGATTCTCTCTTCCATTTCTTGTATTCTGTTGTTGATGCTTGGATCCATGACTCCTAACATCTTTCCTAGGTTTTCTATGTTCTGAGTTGTTTCCTTTTGTGATTTTTTTAAAATTGTTTCTACCTCCATCTTTAGATCCTGGATGGCTTTGTTCAATTCCTTCACCTGTTTCATTGTGTTTTCCCTTAGTTCTTCAAGGGCTTCTCCCTGTTTACTTGTTTTCTCCTGTATTTCTTTTTTTTTTTATTTTATTTTATTTTTTTAATTTACATTCCAAATCACTTCCCCTTTCCCGTTTCCTCCCTCCCCGAAAGTCCCATAAGCCCCCTTCCCTCCCTCTTTTCTCCGTTCAACCCCCTCTCATTACTCTGTCCTGGCGTTCCCCTACATCCAGTCTTTCCAGGACCAGGGGTCTCTCCTTCCATCTTCTTAGAAATCTATTGATATGCTGATTGTGTCTAGGGTATTCCGAGATTCTGGGTTAATATCCCCTTATCAGTGACTGCATACCATGTGTGTTCTTTTGTAATTGGGTTACCTCACTAAGGATGATATTTTCAAGATCTGACCATTTGCTAGGAATTTCGTGAATTCATTGTTTTTAATTGCAGAGTAGTATTCCATTGTGTAAATATACCACATCTTCTGAATCCATTCCTCCGTTGAGGGACATCTGGGTTCTTTCCAGCTTCTGGCTATTATAAATAAGGCTGCTATGAATATAGTGGAGCATGTGTCCTTATTGCATGCAGGTAAAGTCTCTGGGTATATGCCCAGGAGTGGTATAGCCGGATCCTCCGGAAGTGTCATGCCCAGTTTTCTGAGGAGCCGCCAGACTGCTTTCCAGAGTGGTTGTACCAGCCTGCAATTCCACCAGCAGTGGAGGAGTGTTCCTCTTTCTCCACATCCTCGCCAACAACTGCTGTCTCCTGTGTTTTTGATCTTAGCCATCCTGACTGGTGTGAGATGGAATCTCAGGGTTGTTTTGATTTGCATTTCCCTAATGACTAAGGATGATGAACATCTCTTTAGGTGCTTCTCAGCCATTAGATATTCTTCAGGTGAGAACTCTTTGTGTAGCTCTGTACCCCATTTTTTAATAGGGTTACTTGCCTCTCTGGAGTTTAACTTCTTGAGTTCTTTGTATATCTTGGATATTAGCCCTCTGTCGGATGTAAGGTTGGTAAAGATCATTTCCCAGTTAGTTGGTTGCCACTTTGTCTTTTTGACGGTGTCTTTTGCCTTGCAAAAACTTGAAGAACCTTGAACATATGGGCACAGGGGAGAATTTCCTGAACAGAACTCCAATAGCTTATACTCTCCTGTATTTCTTTAAGGAAGTTATTTATGTCTTTCTTGAAGCCCTCCATCAGCATCATGAGCTGTGATTTTAAATCCAATTCTTTCTTTTCTGGTGTGTTGGGGTATCCAGGACTTGCTGTTGTTGGAGAACTTGGTTCCGATGGAGCCATGTTGCCTTGGTTTCTGTTGGTGATGTTCTTGCGTTTGCCTTTTGCCATCTGGTTATCTCTGGTGTTAGCTGGTTTTTCTGTCAATGACTGTGGTTTCTCTCTCCTCCTCAGCTACCCATTCTCTCTTTGTACACTGGTGTGTAAGTACTTCAGCGAGACCTGGTCTCTTATAGTTGTATTTGGGTATGTAGCTCTGTGGCCCAATCAACTCTGGGTACAGGCAGTAATGGGAAGACTCCCATCCCAGGCTGTTCCTGGGTTCTTGTGTCCTCAGGGTTTCAGGCTATTTCCTCTAAGCAGCAGGGTTGTTCCTACTATACTACTGGGCCTCTCTGCATTCCTTAGTGGTTAGCTACTTCCGTTTGTCACTTGGATATGGTACCCGGTGGCTGAGGAAGGCCTCAAGCTGGACCCAGAAACTGGAAGTCTCCTGCCAGAGGGTTCCAGATGGGATCCTCTGAGCTTCCAGACAGGTCTCACCTGTGCTGGCTGTCTCCTCTGTGCTGCTGGGTAGATAGCTAGCTTCTTGTGTCACTTGGAGATGGGGCACTTTGACAGAGGAAGGTCCCAAACTGGAGCCATAGTTCTTATTCTTGTTAAGATCCTAGGCAATTACTTATGTGTCTCCCAAACTCTAGGCTAACAGACTTAAATGATGGTTACTTTTCTCCTTTCCTATGTATAGAGCTAACTTTTCATAAGGAGTTATGTGTTCATTTTGTATTTTTGGCCACATGTGATAGCAACATCTGTAATTCCAGCATTTGGAAAGTGGACCCAGAAAACTCAGGAGAGCAAGGCCATCCTCAGCTACGAGGTTATTTCAGGACCAGCCTAGGCCCTTTACATATGTGTGACTTTTAACCCAGTTTCAAAAACCACAAAGTTTAAGTCTCTCTTGATCATATTTTAATGGTAAAGACTCCTCCAGAAATGGAGCTTGATTATTATTTGAGCCAAGAGGTATCAGACATGGAGGCATACCTTGGTATTTTACTTCTCTGAAAATACTAACAGGCCATAAACAGACTTTTAGGTATGGTAGTCTCCGATCTATATTAATTTGTATCAGACATATCAGATGCCTTCAGAGTCAAAAATCATGTTGCACATTGTAGAATTGAAGCTCAGTTGTCTTTTGCCACTAGAGAGTCAAGACATTACAATTTAGGAAAGACTTCATCTTGAATTCTTGCCAGAGAAATAAATAAGAAAATATAATGAGAAAAATCACACTAGCAAAATTAATTTTAAAATATCTAGAAAACAACCAACATTGCATAAAATATTTATGGAGTACATTCTGAAACTTTATTAAAGGGCATAAAGATACCTTAATAAATGCAAAAATATTCCACATTGTCGAAAGAAGACCCAGCACTATCAAGATAGCATGTTAGTTCATTTGCATGCTTCAATTAATCTAGAACTGAATGCAGTTCCAAGCAAAATTCCATGGCGTATCAGGAGCAAATTATATATATGTTGATAAATGATTATATCACTGAAGGTCTGAAATTAACTTTAAAATATTGAAATCAAACAAATGAGAAAAACTTATAATATTTTAGTCATTAAAATACTGTACACTTGGTGGCAGGATAGGGAAAAAATTATCAATAGAACTGAAGGGAAGACTAAATTCTTGACAAAGAGTGTAGGGAAATAAATTCATCAGCTTGAGAAAAATTGAATCATTCTTCACACAATATGTTAAAACATATTTTAGCGGGGGCTGGGAAGATGGCTCAGTGGTTAAGAGCACTGATTGTTCTTCTGAAGGTCCTGAGTTCAAATCCCAGCAACCACATGGTGGCTCACAACCATCTGTAATGAGGTCTGACGCCCTCTTCTGGTGTGTCTGAAGACAGCTACAGTGTACTTACATATAACAATAAATAAATCTTTAAAAAAAAAAAAAAAAAAAAACATATTTTAGCGATATAAACCCTGCCAGTGGGAAAAGTGGCACTTCATAGACTTAGAAGAAACTACAAGATTAAAGTATGCATGATGCTGTGGTGAGAACAGATTTCTTAAGTAAATCTGAAGAAAAACCTAGGAAACTTGGATATGATAGAATCAGCAGTGTTGTATAATGAAGAATGCCTTTGCTACAACAGTAAGAGCACCATAGGAAACAGCGTGGTTGTTGAGTTGAGACCCAGAGATTTGGTGGGCACACACCCGAGACTTAGGCTCCTGGCCTGAAACACATGTCCTACTCCTCACATAAAAGAAACATGTCCTATGGTCATTTAGGCCCGAAACAGAGTTCTCCATGCTAATGAGGTGCCTAGAGGCCAGGAGGGATTAGCCAATAAGCTTCCACTCCCAGACACTCCTCCCTGCAAAAGGTATTTAATTTCGTGTCTACCCTGAGAAGTGGGTATGGTACGTAATGCATCCATTTTCCTCCATGAACGACCCATAAACCGTTTAGAGCCTTGGACTGTCTCCTTCATCAAGATACGCCATGGGGAGCTATGGAGAAGGCATTCAACTACAGAGCCAGAGCTTAATTCTCCAGTAGAAGGCCTCTCTGTGTTCACAGCCACAGCTGCCACCAAGCCTACATCCAGCAAGCTAAGGACAATCACCAATGGGACAAGCCCACGCCCCCCCCCCCCGGGTTAGACCCTGTCTCCAGTCCTCAGCCCAATTCCTTTCTCAGCTCTTCTGAAACTACCAGCTCTTCTGAAACTACCAGCGGTGCCTGGACGTTCCAGAATGAGAGAAGCCCCTCAACCCTGGCCTCAGCACAGACTCAGGGACCTCCAAACCAGCTCCAGCTTTCCTACATCTCAGACTTCGCTTTCCTATCCCCCAGAGCAGAATCTCCGAGCACCCACTCGGCAGCGGTGGGATAAACACAGTCAAAGTCTCCACGTTCTGCCTCCCCAAAAGGCATTGGAGTATGTGTGTCTCTAGGAATGGGCTTTGGGGATGCAAAAGCCCATGCCAAGCTCAGTCAGCCTCTCCCTCTCTTTCTTCTATCTGCGGATCAGAATGCAGAATGCTCAGCTACTTCTCCATTACCATCTCCCCACTACGAGGATAATGGACTAACCTCTGATACTGTAAATGAGCCCCAGTTAAATGATTCCTTTTGCAAGAGTTGCCTTGGTCATGGTGTCTCTTCACAGCAATAGGACTGTGACTAGGAGATTAGTATGATCCACTGTTGATTGTGTTAGTGAGGGGATTTCCAGTACTTAGTGCTTTAGGACTCTGATCCAAATGAGTGGATTAATCTCTGGATAAGTTCATAATATGATGACAGTATCAGGAGGTGGTAAAAGGTAAGGCTGAAGGAAATAGGTCACCTGAGGCATGTAATAGGTTCATGTATTGGAATACATGGTCTCCTAAGTTAATGATGCTGCTTGGAAGAGGTCTTGAAAGCTTTAGGAGGTGCATCCTTGGTGAAGGGAGTCTAGTGCAGAGTGGGCTTTGAGAAGCTATATTCTGGTCCTACGTCCTGATCGTATTCTTTCTCTGTCTCAGTCTCTCTCTCTCTCTCTCTCTCTCTCTCTCTCTCTCTCTCTCTTGCTCTCGCTCTCTAGCGTTCTCTCTCTCTCTCCTGGCAGTCATGCTGTGAACTCTTTTTCTTCTATTACACTCTCCTCATCAAAGAAAGCTGACTCCTCTATTCTGAAATAATGGGAAAATAAATATTACACACCTTTACTTTTGGTTGTTCTCGAGTACTTTAGTCATAGTCACGGTGATTTGACACTAATATTTACAAATAAGCAGAGAATATACATTTCACAGAAAAATAAAACACAAAGGCAAAGCAAGCTAGAAAGAGGGGCTGGAAGACCAGTGATCAGTAACATAAAATAAGGACTCATGCAGGGTTTTTATAACATGTCTCTGAGGCTTAACACTGTTCTCTGAGGTCATCCGATTCAAACATTCCAGACCGTGTGGTAGCCATGTCTAGCAAAGATCAAAATGCATATAGGTATACGATATTGAACATTTGATCCCTTATTTCTATTGGAAACAAACTAAATGTCCATCAAGAGAAAACAGGGAGGTGAGACTTGCCAAATTTAGGAAACAAAATTCCACATTTCAAAAATATACAATCGGGGGCTGGAGAGATGGTTTAGTGGTTAAGAGCACTGACTGCTCTTTCAAAGGTCCTGAGTTCAATTCCCAGCAACCACATGGTGCCTCACAACCATCTATAATAGAATCCGATGCCTCTTCTGGTGTGTCTGAAGACTGCTACAGTGTACTCACATACATAAAATAAATAAATCTTAAAAAAAAAAGAAAGAAAAAGAAAACACAATAAAGTGACTCTGTCTTGGTATATACAGATCTCAGACACATGCCCTCAAACAAGTGAGATTTGCAGTAAGATCTAATATCAATTTTTACAGCTGCACAGCATAATCATCATGTGTCAGAAAGGCTACGGCTGAATTAAGGCTATAAATGCAGGGAGAGGAGGAACTGGCAGTAAGAATGAAACATACAGAAAATAGCATGAAGATAAAAGCTGTAGAGGCTGGAGACTGGCTCCTGAGTTCAGCTCCAAGCACCCAAGTCAGGTCACATACAGCCTCCTGTAACAAAGCATCTGATGCCCCCTTGTGGCCTCTACAGTCACTGCTTTCACAAGCATGTGGGAGAGGGGGGAGCATGCGTGCACGCACACTCACAGACACAGACACATGCACACAAATAAAATACATCTTCTAAAATGTGTTTTATGTCAAAGCTCTAGACCAGTATCTCACCTAAGAGAAGGGACTATCAGTGATTCAATCCAATCACATGCACGAACGTCCTTCCTGAAGATAATAAAATAATTTCCGAAGCAAACCAAAAGACATGGTTGAATAAAAAGTGTTCAGTGTGAGAGAATGTGAAGGGAATGATATCGAAAACAATTCAGGAAAAGCAAAGTGGAATCAAGGCCCTAAATTGAGAAGAATCTAAAACTAGTTAGGGCTTCTATTACAGTGCTGGATGAGGAGGAAATATGCACGTAATTGAGCTAACTCGTTATTACCTACTTGAGTTAATTTTCTTTTGTGCTCTAACCATCAAAATCCCAGCAAATTAAGACACAGATCTACTCCTCTGCAGTTTTATAGGCTCAGTGCTTCACAATGAGCTTCAATGGCTGAAACCAAGTCGTGTGCCGCCCTTCCTTCTGGAGGCTCTAATGGAGAATTCATCTTTGCCTTTCTGCCTCTTCAGACAGACGAACACATTCCCTGGCACTTGGAGCCCAGTTGTCCTCCATCTTCAAGGCCAGGGAAATTGTATCTCCATGAATGTCATTTGCATGTGTTGGTCTCATGAGGAAGCCATTGATGTTCTGGGTCTCTCTCTCTCTCTCTCTCTCTCTCTCTCTCTCTCTCTGTGTGTGTGTGTGTGTGTGTGTGTGAAAACCATATATCAACACTGCCTGTCTTCCTTAGTCCTTCTCCACCTTATTTTTGAGACATGATCTCATACTAAACCTGGAACTCTAGAAGCCTGCCTGCCTCCACCTCCTCTGTGGGGCTGCAATTACACACACACACACACACACACACACACACACACACATCTTGCCTTAAACTTTACACAAGAGCAGAGATCCAAACTCAGGTCCTCGGGTTTGCTCAGCAAGCGCTTTGCTAACTGAGCCATCTCCGCCAGGCACAGACGTGGATATCTTTGGAGAGCCATTATTTTGCCTGCTGTGCCAGTGTTGGAGAAAAATCAATAGATCTGATATGAACTTGATAAATCAAGAAATGGTCTGGAAAGCATATTCGTTAATTACCTGAAGGCAGCCACTAGAACAAAACACAGTAGTGCAGAGACATGCTTTATCTCTCTCTGAGGAGAAGGGTCCTGAATAGAAGAGAGGACTTGGGAGATTCTTGCTTTTAACTACTGTTCCTCTTGCCCCAGTCTAACAAATGTACTTTTAATACTTTAACTGTATTGGCGTAATATCCAATCCAGCCTTTGGAGGTCAATGGCTTCCTTACGAGTGTGTCTTCTCAGCCACTCCTTTTGCTGTCATCCTGTCACTTACTGGTTCACTTCAGTTTGTGAAACATACCGAGGCCTGTGCCTTCCTTCGGTTACATACTTCTGTGTCCTCTGTGAAGACCTTCTCCCCACAGTCCACATGGATGACTTACTTCCTTTTACTTAGGCATGAATTCATTTGTCAGTCCACTGAGCCCAGAGACTTGCTTGACAGCACCTGCTCTTGTCAGTCACATGGTCCTCACTAGTCATGTGACCACACCCCTTGGTTTTCTCCTATTCGTTACGTGTATTTTTGTATTATTCTTTTACTCAATTCCTATATTTTTTTCTCAATGTCTGTAAAATTTTTAAATCATCGACAGTGGTTTTTACCTAGCTTGTTTGCTTGTTGTGAATCCAGGGGACAGCTTGATAGTAGGGACATAGGGATTTCAAGATGTAACTGAAGAATGAAGAAGAGGGTGCTTTTGAATTCATCATTGGATGCAAGCTATGTTTGGGTACTTCCTAGAAGGAGAACTCACCATCTCGAATCCATCCTTTCCCCAGTCTGAGAGCAATATCTATCCTTAGAGATCCCACCATGGAAAATACTAAATATCTAACTTATCTTTTCTATCACTTCATATAACTTTATTACAACTTACTGAATAGGGACACTGGTGTAATCAATACCTAGCTACAGCTTTCTACCTTTATAAAGTGTGAGCCCATGAAGAAAGAAACAAACAAAAAACCAAAACAAAACCACATGGTTCTTTGCTAACTGCCTTTACTGAGAAGTGGGAGGAGAGTTCTCTGTTGCTATGAGACAAGAAATAAGTGGCTTGTACTTGGAAAGAAGATAGGCCAGGTGTGACAGTGCTCTCCTGGGCCAGGTGTGACAGTGCTCTCCTGGGTCGGGTGTGACAGTGCTCTCCTGGGCCGGGTGTGACAGTGCTCTCCTGGGCCGGGGGTGTGACAGTGCTCTCCTGGAGAGAAGAAAGTCACCACTTCCCTTTCTTCTCAGGGTGAGCAGCAACGAATTATCTGTGCATTGTAGTTAGTATAGTTGTTCTCTGCTTTTTCTTAGTCCACTATACACACAGTTCTATGAGAAAAATGCTACCTGTCTGTGCTGTTCACTAGCATTTCCCAAATGCCTGGAGGAATGTCTGATATTTAATAGAGAGCCAACAAATACTTCTGCAGGCAGGCAGGAAGGAAGGAAGGAAGGAAGGAAGGAAGGAAGGAAGGAAGGAAGGAAGGGAGGGAGGGAGGGAGGGAAGGAGGGAGGGAGGGAGGAGAAGGGAAGGGAAGGGAAGGGAAGGGAAGGGAAGGGAAGGGAAGGGAAGGGAAGGGAAGGGAAGGGAAGGGAAGGGAAGGGAAGGGAAGGGAAAAAGAGAAGCATGAGTTACAGGTAATTTGGAATACCAGAAAAAAGATTACTTCAATCATTTTGATCTTGTAATAGGTTACAAAAATTTTACTAGTTCCTTGATTTTCATAACCTCAAATCTATGTTAAATAGAATAGATATTCTTAAGAAAATAAGACCTTTCTGAAAATTTCTAAATGATCAGACTTCCAGGCTTCAGACTTCATTTTATTCATCATTTGAAACATGCCAGCTTCACATGTGCATATGTGTGTGATGGTATGGGTGCATGTTTGTGTGTGTGATGGTACAGGCGTACACATATGTAACAGGCCTGAAGACAGCTTTAGCTGACTTCCTTGCATGCTATCCTATTGAACAGCGTCTCTCACTGACTTGAGGGCCCACTAAGTTGGAGAGACTGCCTAGCCAGGGAGCCCCACTAAGTTGGAGAGACTGCCTGGCCAGGGAGCCCCAGGAATCTGCCTGTTTCCACCTCCTCAGCATCAGGATCATAAGCAGGAGTCAGCACACCTGGCTGGCTTTGTTTGCTTGTGTGTTTGGTTGTTGTTGTTGTTGTTGTGTTCTTGCTTTTGCTTTTGGTTTTTTACGTGGGTTCAGGAAACAGCTTGGGTTCTCATGCTTGGAAGGCAAACACCATACCAACCGGGTCATCCCCCCAAGTCTAAACATACTGGTGCTTAACTGTTGGAACACAGACGAGAAAAACCACAAGAAGCAGAGGTCTCACCTGCCAAGCTTTAATACGCTGATTGCTTCTTCGACTTGTTTTGGCCAATTTGCTCAGGACTTCTTGGCCCAAATCAACTAGTTATTCTTCCAGAATGAGTAAAATAGTTTAGAACTATTTTTTTTTTTGAGATGGGTAACAAATAGGACTGTTTTGCCAAACCTCTCCTGCTTCTGAATTTCTCACCGGTGCTTCAAAAATTGATTTACCACTCAAGCAAAATCTTTTGAGTGTTTTGTCTTCTATGTAATCCCTAAAACTCTGTAATCAGCTCTGATTTCTGATTAGAGTTGAAGCCTGACCAACGATTCCGTTCATTATAAGTGTGAGCAATATCAAAAGAAGCCAATTTTAATAAAAGTATCTGTCCAAAAAGATATGAGAGGCTTCCTCCTTCTGTTGTGATAAATACTTCCAGGTGGTATTTGATGGACAATAAGAGCTCCGAGCAGCTGGCTTTCAGAGCAGAACTTGAATTAGAATTTCAGATCACGCCGGCACGCCTGAGTGATGCTTTAATTCTTCAGATGGAACACAGTTTGCTCCATCTTACGGAGAATTCTGACTCTAATTAAAATATACCATGTGATACAGAAAAATATACACTATGATGATATAGAAATAAGACCCTTCCTTGCAAATCCCTAGCTGATTTGAGGTAGGAGGGAAGTGGGGGGGGCGGCATTAGAAGAAAACCTCTCTAGTTGTTATACTTCATCAAAAGAATGAAACTTTTGCCAGTGGGAACAGAGGCTAAGTTTCCAGGAGCCAAGTCTTCTGAAAGGATGCTTTGGGTTGCTAAGCAGATGCAAGCATGTGTCATCTTTGTAGAAAGCATTTAAAATGAACACACTAATCTGCTTCTTGATTGATTGGATTTCCCCTAAATTTTTTTTTTTTTGTCAAATGCTTTAAGTGACAACTTCAGGAAGTCACCTAGGAAAAGTCATGTCATTAGAAGAAGATACAGCTTGTTTTCATTTGATGACTGGAGTCTACTTATAGAAATAGATGAAATGTTGCCCGTGTGTACTGTGTAACTGTGGCTGTTATACCTAAGGAAAAAACAGAAAAGGAGGATGCTTACTTTGCTCAGGGTTTCAGGGTGTTCACTCCACAGGTGACTGAGCATGTGCAGGAGGAGGCTTTCATAGTGGTCAGGAAACAGACAAGGAGGGGCTTGGGGACCAGAGTCTCTCCCTCAGCTACCTACTTCCTACCTACTGTCCACTCCTAAAGTTTCTAGAACCTCCCAAAATTATGCCATTGACTGAGGACCAAATGTCCAACATGAAACTATATGGTATATGTCAGAATCAAGCTCTAACACCATATGATCAAAAGAGCTTCATATTATTGAAGAGGAGAATCATGCATGACATTGATGGCTCTATAAGAAAGAGCTCTCCATCACATTGGCGAAGAACACGAAGCAAAACTTGTCCTTAGTACCCAGACTGATGGAGCTAGACAAAGCCTGCAAAATACCTACAATATTCTGTACCTCGGGACAAATAACACCATTAGATTTTTAAATACTCCAGAGATATTCCATCCTGCTTTTGAATAGAGAGAATACAGCCTCCTGGGATGCTTATTCCAAAAGGGTTCACATTTAAGGAAATGTTCTATGATGACGCCTGGCATGATTGCAAACTTTTCAAAGACAGTCAGTGTTTGAGCAGATGATGAAAAGAACATGCATGTCTTGGCCCTGGTGTCTGCAGATGCCTTCTTTTCTGTCTGTGAGAACTAAAGAAGCCGGGGCTCTAGGCCCAATACTGTCACAAGCTGCATTTGGGATTGCAGACTTCCCTTTGGCCCCTCTAAGTTAAGAATTTATTCAGTGTATGAGCTGTACAGAAATTTGCTGTGATGTCCCCAGGGGTCAAATCCAGCCTGAAAAGGGGGATTTTGTTTTCTTGGCAAGCATTTGAAATTCAATGTCTGATCAGATTGCACATTTTAAAATTGGGGGGAAAAATGTGAAATAAAAAGCCAAATTTTAGCTGTCTCTTGAAAAATTAAATATGGCCAGTCTGCAGCTTCATTTAAGTTTGGAACATTGGACTGGAATAGAGAAATTAGTTTTCCTACAGATGGATCACAGACTCTGAGCGAGGGGTGCTACTGAGTACTTGCCACCAAGCCTGACAACTTGAGTTAGATCCCTGGGGTCTCCTGGGAATACAGAGCAGACTCTGGCAAGCTGCCCTCTGGGCTCCACACTCCTGCCATGGCATGTGCACACCCACACAAACATACAAAGACATAGTAAATAATATGATTTAAAAAAAAATAAAAAGCACTTAAAACAAATAGATGGTTATATATGACTAATAAGCTATTGAAAAGATCATGTTTTTCAAGAGTCACTAATCATGGAAAGGGTAATTATGCCAAATTTCTTTCCTTCTATAATTTGTTTCTTGTTTGCACTTCCTCCACCGAGGCAGAAACTCAGCAGAACGCTCATTTTTGACAGTCTAAAATTATGTATAATATACAAATGCATACATATGTATATGCAAACACATACCTTCATCGGATTGTCCTTGTCTTGTCTTCGGAGACCTCATCTCTGGGCTCTGACGATGATTGTCATCTGTCATCTTGCAGCTCAGTATCCAGCAGCTGAGATAACTCAGTCTAAATCAGCTCACTCTTGCTCCTGTAAAAGAGACCACAGACGCAAGGCTCAGAAGCTCTATAAATACAGTGTTTTAAGACCCCAGAGGTCACAAAGCCAACACAATTCTCAAGGCCAGTCTGCATTTCTTTTTCTGACTTTAGTAGCATGAATCTGATTCCTTGTTGTTGGTTTTTTTTAGTTTTTTTTCTAGTCCCTGGAAGCCATCTTCATTTTCAAATAAAGAAATGTTGCCTATGCCCGTGTCTCTCTTCCTTGTCCTTTTACAATCCTGAGCTCAGACAGGACAATGGTCAAGGACCCTTTGGCTGCATTTGAGGATACTGGGCTGATCTCCCTCTCTTTGGGCCTTCAGTATATTCACAAATAACTTTTTGCCTTGTTAATAAATAAGTCTAGAAACCAGTGCATGGAGCCGTCAATACGCTCATCTGTAAACAAACTGCTTCTTCAGGACTCAGCCCACATTCTGTCTCCTCCTCGTTGTGGTATTCGACCAGTCAGTGAGCATCAGGGTCAGATGAGAGAAAACCTGATCTAAAGATCTGTCTGTGAAAATGTGTGGGTTTTTTTTTTTTTATCATCTACTGAAGAATTATAAATGGGCCTTATTTTCTTCACAAAAAGAACAACTTTGTTTTCCTTCCCGTGACCAAACACTTCATTGAAATGCCCTAAAGGATCTGACAAGGGGGGCTGACAAGATGCCTGAGTGCATAAAGGTGTTTGGTGCCACACCTGAAGATCTCCATTTGATTTCTAGAACCCTCGTGGTGGAAGGAGAGAACTGACACCCACAAATTACCCTCTGACTTGTCTACCACACTTAGGCACACGTGTGCTCAAGGAAATAAATAAGTGTAATAAATTTGAAAAGAAAAGAAAAATAATTTGACAAGGCCTTATCTTCAGCTCAATGGAAATGCTCACCAATATGGAATGAGCTCACTCACACAAGGAAATGCCGTGTCACTGACTGGTCAAGGCGAAGCTGAAAGACTGCTTTTCTAGAAGGTGCCTGAGATGAGACATTTAAGCTGAGCCTATTGCTGTGGTTTACATGTGCTTGGGAAGTATGCCAAAGATCTGTGTGCTGGAATGCTGACTCCCAGTTTGGCCAGGTTGGGAGGTGATGTAGACCTTTAAGAGGTGGAGGTGATTGGAGGCTCTGAGCTCAGAGGAACTGCAGGTCTTCCCCCCACCCCCAATGCCCACATCCCTGGAATTAGGAAAGTTTGAATCCTGACCCTCAGTTCGTTTCCTGTTTAGAGATGTGAATTCTTTTTCTCTATTGTTTATTGTTCAGTTTGCCTGGGGCCCTCACTGGAACCAGAATTATGCAATTTAGACTCCGCCTTAAAACCAGGAGCCAAATTTATTTCTCTCTCTCTCTCTCTCTCTCTCTCTCTCTCTCTCTCTCTCTCTCTCTCTCTCTCTCTCCTTATTTTCTTCAGGAATTTATCCTGATGGAAGGCTTGCATTAAGACCACATGGGCCACTTTACCATTGAATATGAAAACAAAACCCTAAAGTGTCAGGAAATCAAGATGGCTCTCTACCAAGAAGTAAGAGTGACCACCAACAGCCATGGGAGATAGCGGCGAGTGTGATTAGCAATCAAAAAGATATGAAGAAGAGCCCTGGAGCCACGAGCTGCTGCCCCATCTGCAAAAGAAGAAAACTCAGAACTAACCACCAGTTGAAACACATCCAACTCTACAAGTGTCAATGTTTTCTCACTACAGCTAAAATTAAAATTACAGCTAAAATTACATCCAAGTTGGAAAAGTTCTTATGTCATATTCTGAGACACCAACAACTAACCCTACAATGGAGAAAGCCATGAGGTGAGAGACAGGCCTCGAGAGAGTCGCTTACTGTCACATGCCTGGAAAACCACTGACCCTGTTCTTGGGCCTCTGCCTTTGAACTGGAAGAACAGCCAGCTCCAGAGACATTGTGTGACTTGTGCCTTTCTATAGTAGGTTGGTTGCTCATAATAAATCACTTTCTACATATCTGTATCTTTTAAACTCTAACTCTACATACTGTTCACCTAGCTATTTAACTATCCATCATCTACCAGTCTACCCAACATCTCTGTACTGGCTGGTTTTGTGTATCAACTTGACACAGGCTGGAATTATCACAGAGAAAGGAGCTTCAGTTGGGGAAGTGCCTCCATGAGATCCAGCTGTGGGGCATTTTCTCAATTAGTGATCAAGGAGGGAGGGCCCCTTGTGGGTGGTACCACCTCTGGGCTGGTAGTCTTGGGTTCTATAAGAGAGCAGGCTGAGCAAGCCAGTAAGAAACATCCCTCCATGGCCTCTGCATCAGCTCCTGTTTCTGACCTGCTTGAGTTCCAGTTCTGACCTCCATTGGTGATAAACAGCAATTTGGAAGTGTAAGCTGAATAAACCCCTTCCTCCTCAACTTGCTTCTTGGTCATGATGTTTGTGCAGGAATAGAAACCCTGACTAAGACAATCTCCCAAAAGATATCAGTCTATAATAGAGCTACCTGGCTAGCCCACAAACTTTCAATCATTTATAAACGATTTATCTATTATCTATTTATCTATATATCTATTTATCTATTATCTGTTTATCCACAACTATCTATCTACTATTCATCATATAACTAATTATCTATTATCTATCAACTATCTATTATCTACCAGCTATCTATCTATCATCTATCTATCTATCTATCTATCTATCTATCTATCTATCTATCTATCAATCATCTATCCAAGACTTCACAAAGTACTTTTATAACTTACTTAAAATATAGCATAGACACATGTAGTTTCATAAGCACTCATGGATTCCTGGGGTGGAGCTTATTTTGCATATAGCAAACTGCTGTGCATAATTATACCCAGTCATCTCCATCAGAGCAGTCATAACAGTGATCACACAGCTGCTCGGGGAACTTGAACTCCTTTCAGCATCTACCTGCCTTATCTATATTATCTTATCCAACCCCTCTGTGTGTACATAATAAGAATGGCTTGTATAGAAGGAAAAAGTGAGCTATCCCTAACCTCAACAGAGTCAAGAGAATAAAATAACAGGCAGTCTTTCCTCTTTAACTTGCATCTGGAGAAACCGAATATAACATTAATTTAGTGCATGCCTGGAGGTCGTGAGTGAGTCAGAAATAAAGTCAGCCACTTAATTTCCATTTCTGCTGATTCTCACAGCACACTGTGTGTAATTCCCAAAGACTTGAGACTAAACCACTAACAAACTCACTTGTAGGTAATACCATTTATTCGATGATTCCTAGCAGTTCCCTTCAGGGATAAACAAGTGTGTCTCTATCTATTTAATAAGTCTATTGTACAAAAGAAATAGTCCTGATGTCTCTACTTTTAAGCACCAAAATTATACTGACATCAACTTTACACGACATTTGTGCAAATTGATCCAATAGATACAAATAGGTGGTATATTCTTATTAATATCTGGGCAGCCATGAAACTCTGCAGTGTTCTTAGAGACACATGGTTACATTTAATTATAAACATTAGCCCTAAACTTCTGAATTATTTGAATGGTCTGTGTGTTACTTTAAAATAGATCACTATAACATATTGTTGCCGGTGCCCAAAGGCCACACGGTGTCCCAAATAGGTTGCAGGGACAAGTGCTGAGTGTCCAGGAGATGGGCAGAAAGAGGTAACAACCCTAAGTTTTTGCCCTCTTCAGGGCCTATTCATCCTCAGGGGAAGAAAGAAACAAACGGACCTTTGGTAAATTCCTCCTACTGGCCTTCTGTCCTTCTCTCTCACCAAGCCTCTGCTTCAAACTAAACGGAAACCCCTTGCGTACCTGACCTTGGTGTGGTGCATCTCCTTCACCAACCACCTCTTTTTGTGTGTGCCTTGGATATCACCTCTGCAGAGACTCCTACTTACTAGTAACTCATCTTCCCTGCTTGCAAGGTCATTCCTAACTTCGGCAGCTCCGTGACTTTACCGTTCCATAGCAACCCCACTCTGTAGCTCCTGAGAGGTTGATGGAATACTTACCCCTACCAAGGCTCAGTGACTACAAATAGACCACTCCCCTTCATTCCACTTGCACAAATACCTAAAACAAGTTTAGTTCAAGCCTAGCATTCAGTGAATGCTCTGAGAGAATGAACACTGTGCTTATGGGTGGTCCTGCAAGTGTTTGTTAAGAACGCTTAACGGGGTGGAGAGAGGCAAAATAGCTCAATGTGTAAAGGTTTCGCCAAATCCAGTGATGTGAGCTCAGTCCCCAAGAAAGAGATAACCGACTCCTGAAGGTTGTCCTCTCCCTCTCGGTGGCACCCCACTCTGCCCACACAAAATAAGTGTAAAAAAATAATAATAAACATCACTTAACAACCTTTGGGTTTTTAACCTAACATCTTTCCATGGGTTTTAGTAGACACCTTGACCCACAAAGCTTTCTTCACTGATGAATGGTCCTCAATTTACTGAAGATGGTGGAACTGGACACTCTCTTAGAGAACATGGTAGCAATGTCTCCTTTTTCTTTTCCTTTTCTTTCCCCCCTCAAACCCAGAGAAATGAGGTTCAGAGAGAGAACACTCCAGCAAGCTTTCTGATAGGACTGATCGAGCACCCCAGTCTCTCAATTCAGGCCTGTGCGCTTCCCAGGTACTAACATCTAACTCTGTTGGGCAGAAAAGCAGGGTGCTTTTCCTACTCTATGTCCCTCAAGGCCTATAACCATGCCCTTGACATCTCCTGATTTAACTCATACCAGACAGCTTACCTTTGCTTTAATAAACTCCTCAAAATGGCATTGCTGACACACACACACTTTAGAGAACATTCAAATATTGCAGTTCTTGCTATTTCCCCAAGCCTCAATTCTCTTGATTCTACTGCCTTAGGCTCCCTTGAAATGCAACTATTTTTCTACTATTCCAACAGGAATTTTTTTTTCCATCTCTGGACTGCAGAACTAGCCCCATGTGCATGTTTATATCAATGTGCAATCAATCAGAGCTTATTCTTTTTAAAATAGTTTTCTTTTTAAAGACCCAAAGCCATTTTTTTCCCCAAGCTCTGAGTTTCGAATTGCCAGTTCAAACCCATTGGTCACTTGGGAAGGAAATTAACAATCTTTCTGATTGCAGATCAAAATTGTCCCTTCTTATTATAATTGCTATTATTTTACCATGAATACAAACGTATTCTGGGTATGTAGAATTATAAAACAACAGTTTGATATCGAGTTTCCTACGAATTGCTGATACGTAGCTTAGAGAAGGAACATCTGAGGAAAGGGTTCTACTGAATAGAGGAAAAGTTGAATGGAACCTTTGACAGCATGGAAACATGAGTGGAATGTCTTATATCTGTGAAATGGTGTCATCAAAACATCCTGCACCTTGTGCAATATGAATGAGAGATAACAGTGATGAACGTCGGTAAAATATTACCCTTTTGCTTGGCTCTGATAACCTGTGAAGAAGAGGCTTTTAAAACCTCTCAATTTCTTGAATTCAGAGTGTCCATGATGGTTTATCATCTTGGTCTTAATTTAGACAAGCATGCACATATCTGCAAAAAGCCACGGTAGCAGAATTCCCATTACCTAACAGCAGAACAGAGTCTAGAAGGATGAAGGGCGCGTGAGGGCATAACAGGGTTAGCAAAAACAGGAGTAAGGGCAACTGACATCGCCTCCCCACCGTAACAACAGACACAAACTCAGTCTGGGATGCTGAACCTGAGTCAAGGGTTATTGTGAGATGCTTCTGTCTGCATAAAGAAGTCCTGTGCCCATTTGCTTATCTGAGCTTATAAATTTTAATTATATTCTCATTTATTTCCTTATTAGTTCATTTGAATACACACCTAAGGTTTGGTTCAGCCTCCTGTTCATATAGTTTGAAATTGATGCACATGAGACTGCCTTCCAATGCTTACATTTATCATTAAAGAATAATAATTTATCATATGTATATATGTATGTGTATATATATATATATATATATATATATATATATATATATCTATCCAACTCTTTCTGTCTAATGAAAATGGCTTAATCAAAAACTACTGGTTCCTTTATACTGCAGACATTTTTGAGTATGTCTGTCTGTGTGTGTCTGTGTGTCTGTATGCCAAGTATATGCAGAGGCAAGAAGAGGATGTCAGATCCCCTGAGCTGGAGTTATAGGTGATTGGAGAGTAAACTCTTGAGTCTTTTACAAGAGCAGCAAGTGTTCTTATCTACTGAATCATATTTCCAGCCCTTTCTTCTACCTTTACATATGTGTGTGTACAGTATATATCACATATATATTACATTGGTATACTACATATTAGTAATATATGTGTATGTAATATAGATATATAAGGATATTACATGATATTTGATTAATATGTTTACTGTATAGTAATATATAATATATATGTAATATAGATATATAAGGATATCATGTGATATTTTATTAATATATTTATTGTATAGTAGTATATAATATATGTGTTATATAGATATATAAGGATATCATGTAATATTTTATTAATATATGTATTGTATAATGTTCAAATCAATATAAACATGTCTGTGTCCTCAAACATTTGTCATTTCTCTCTCATAAAAATATTTAAACTCTTTTCTTTTAGTTCACTATCACCGCAGAAAACGCCAGAGTTTATTTCCCCTGAGCATAACTCAGAAGTCACTGACAGACCTTAAGCGTTTTTCACATTTTGTAGTTTTATTTATTTCGTGTGTGCATGTGCACATGAGGAGGGTGAGCCATGAGCATGAGCAGTGTTCGGAGAATAACCTACAGAAGTCATTATTGTTCTTGCTCCATGTGAGGCCTGAGGGTTAAACTCCATTCACAGCTCTTGGTAAGAGTCGCCCAAACTCACTTAGTCATCCTGGCACTGTGAAGTTTACAATGTAGTTCAACTCAAAAAACTTTCTTCCTTTAGTGTTAATACCTTCTTGTGTTCTATTATTAAAAAATTTTGAATACTCCAAGGTCATTGTTGTATTCCTTCCTCTTTCATCTATAAAATTTATTGCTTAATAATTAATAATAATGATAACAGTATTATTATATAATTATAACATAATTATATATACTTTTATAATTATAATCTATAATATATAATTATAAAGATTTATATAATATATAGTATTTATATAATTCATATAACAAAATAAAATATATTATTTATTTTTATATCCTCATATACAAATATATAAATTTATATAATAAAACAATAAAATATAATAAAGTAAATATATAAAATATATTATTATATAATATATAAAATATATGTAATTATAATATATTATTGTTATTGCTATTATTATTATGGACAGTAATAAGTACGACAGCTTGAGTCATTGTCAGGAAAGCCATGAAGGTCAGAGGAAAGCAAACATCCTCATTCCTGGTCCTCTAAGCAAAAATTAAACAAAGCCAGCTTGGAGAAAGGAGAGAGGTATTCCCACAATGGAATCACTCACCAGTTGACTGAGGGTCTTTTGCCCTGCCTGGAAAGGAGCTTTGATTCATTTAGAGGAAGTGCTTCATTCATTCTTGGTCTCTGGAAGCTTTTATTCTCCCTCAGTGTTTAGCAGGAATGATAGACAGCCCTAAGCAGACAGAAATAGTGGCAAGCTGTACCCTCTAAATCTCCGTCCCCATGTTGGCCCCAGGTAGGACAAGCCTTAGCCCTTGGTCACAGCTGGAATCTGAGACCCTCAATCCTGACAACTTGACTACTCTCTGGCACTCTTCTAGCGACTGCAGGCTTTCTTCTCTGACTCTATGTAGCCTTTTATCTTTCTGTTGTCTTATCTCCTTCTTGCCATCTCTCTTTGACTTTCTCTTCCTGACCTGGCCACTCTCAGACTGGCCAGCTGCTTCTTCAGCTGTCAGACAGCAGTCTTCCTGACCAGGAACACAACTGCTGCTCCTGGGATTGTACAAGGTGTCTAGTTCTGCCAGAACTAGACTGAGGAACCAAGGAGCCAGATTGCACAGTGGACTCTTTAGGGGCTGGGTCAGTCCTTGGGCTGCTTGGGCATGTGGCACCAGCTGCTATGGACAGGATGACCCATCCGGGGCCACCCTCAGAGTCTGACATCACCTCAGCTGTCAGGCAGCAGGCTACAGTACTGCCTCATGTCTTAGCTTGCTGGCTGTTCTATTGTCTCTGTCACTGCTCCTGTTCTCTGTGGACCCTGCTGTCAGCTCAGCCCATACTGCTGAAAAGTCAGTGAGACAAAGCCACTGAACACAAGCCTGTTTGGTAACCAAATGCTGCAACACTGGGCGAGTCAGCCCAAAATACAGACTGAGAGATTCACCCAACAAGCCTGCTTATAGAACAAGAGAAATCTGCAAATTCCCACCACTTATTGGCCCAATCACAGCCTTTCCCCTCATCCCTAATCTCTGCACTCCTGCTGGATTACCATGGAAAGTGACCCATTTCTGATCAAGGCAAGCATGGCTGCCGGGCTACATATAGTTAACTGTGGCTCATGATAAGATAAAAAAAGTTTGGCTGGTGTTGTTCTTTGTAGACGTGGGTGACTAGCTATGATGGCTTTCCTGTGGTTGTCTCAAGACAACCTGTGATGCACTTAGTGCGCCTAGCTCTGACAAGACAGTAGTTCTACTAGCTGTCTGATTGGCAGTCTGTTTTTTCTCAAGGCCACCAGCCTAAGGAGGGTTTATTCACTACTAATTAGCAAGTCCCATTGCCCCACCCCCAGTGCTTTGGCACATTTACAGGAAAATGAACATCAGAATGAATGCTTACAATAAGAGCTTACAGAATTCGTCATGTGGGTAAAAAGCAATTTCAGCAATACTTTAACACCTGACCAGTGCTCCAGGGAGAGGTGGGTCTCACTCATCTGTCTCAGCATGGGCTCCAACATCCTCGAGAATGTGTTTTTCCCATCAAAGCCTTCTGTAGCTCTCAGGAGCCCTGGAAAACTGATGTATGTGCACAAGAAGCTTCCGATTCAGTGGCTGCCAGTGGTGAAGATAAAGGATGGCTGATACATTGAGGTCTTTGCTGAAAAACAACCCTCCACCATCATGCAGTGAGATACCTAGAACTGCTGAATCATCTCTTCTCTTACTAAAGAATGTATAGACATCAAATGCTAAGTACATTGTCTCCAGGACTTCCTATTGCTCCTGTGAATTTGTCTGCTCTTTTGCACCACCCATATTTTAAACAAAGACAGGAAAAAAAATATTTGATATTCGGAGTGACTTGGGTAACTAGAAAGCTATCCGAGCTACATGAATTTTCTAAAAACAAGAGTGAGAACAACTTTGAAAAGAGGTCCCGGAACATCTTAGCATCCCTTCAGAATTTTATTCAGTGATGCAGCCCGCTTCTTCTTTATTTTTTTTCCTTACAAATGTGGCTTGCCATGAGTTTGCAGTTGGTTCCCTTCAGATAAGACTGCTCCTTCAAGTTTTCTTTCTTGCAGTCACATTTCAAAAAAAAAAAAGTTTATTTCAATGCTCTCGAAAAAAAAAATTGGTAATGCGGCCAAACTCATCATCCATTTGTATTTGCAAGAAATGGAGTGAAACTATTATAAAGTGTTGAGGGGGAATTATTTACCAGCAATAGCATGAATATGTTTAGTCAGTTTTTGATTGATGGCCATGTCCTGCCTGGTAAATAGGAAATGAGGGAAATGCACGTAGCAGGACCCTGACGTGCACTGCAGTGTCTGTCTACATAATGCAGGCTAATCATGGGTGTGCAGGGGAAATAGCTGTTGTCACTCTGTCCTAATAAAGATGCTAAATCAAAGCTGGTTTAGTATCTTGGTGATGATGATAAAAGGGAAATTGTCCCCTGAATATAAGGAACGCGATTAGTTATACAATAAAGGTGAAACTGTGCCCAATAAACTATCTGACACAAGATCACTAAAAACTTCAGCATTAACAGGAGAGGAAAAACCAGCTAAGTAAATCATCAAAACATAAACAGGCCTTCATGTTGTGGTCCTCTGGGCTGCAGGCTTTCAACTTCTCTGTCAAACATTTAACTCGGTTGGAAAAAAGACCTCAACTGCAGGAGCTGTCTTTGACCTGACTCCTGCCTGGAGGTGTTATCTCAAAAATGTTCAGAATCAACCACATGGGAGCATGGCCAGCTCTGTGGGCCATGCGTGATAATGGTCATCAAAGGGGCAGTCCTGAAATACCAGGATCATGGGACAATCCCACCTGCCAGTTTAGTACACTATGGTGCCTTTGTACTGTAAAGTTCACACAGCAGGTAACGGTGGGACATGCACTGAGGATTGTTCTCTGTGCTCAAAGCAGAATTTCTGAATTCAGAACTCAGAAAATCTTAAATAAAAAAAAAATGCTACATACCTACTAATTTGCAGCAGTAACTTAAGGAGAGAAAAATCCCAGAAGCAAATAAAAGCTGCCTATATGGTTTTTAAACTGTTCTCATAACTATGTTAAATATGTTCTACAGAGAATGGAAAAGAAACAAGTTTGAGTTTTCCAATCTAAACTCAGAAAAGCCTAGGATTTCCTGATTTTTTTGGAACTGCAGACATGAGATTTGGTTTTCATACTGTGCTAAAAGGATGGATCTAAAATTTGTTCAGATATTATAATTTTGTTTATATATATATATATTCAATTGTTTTGTACTTGTTGTGAAGGTAATTCTCTTAGAATTGAAGCATTCCATCTTGGAGGGAGAATCTTTAAATAAAACTTAAAAGGCTAAGAAAGTAAACAACTCACAAATCTCAGGAAGCGCCCCAAAACTTAGAAGATTCACAAAGCCCCTCCCCAAAGTTGTATAAATTGTAAGGACTGCGGAGAAGATACTGACCTGTCACTTTGAGGAGGAAGATGGATGGATGCCTCTTTCAGGAGTAGCATACTGGGTGGGCTTTAGGGTGACCAATACTGTAACCCCTTCTCCACACTCCTGTAAGTAGCTTCCCTAACCTCACTGAAAACTGAGCTAGACTTCAGTGGAGTCTTTACTTTGGTCTGTTATTGGTGACCTATCATACAGGTAGCTTGCCTTTGCTTCTATGATTTTCTCTCCTTTAAGTTACTGCTGCAAATTAGTAGACGTTTGTGGTGCTTACCTCTCATAAAGAAAAGGCACATAACATCTCTTTCTCTCATAGCAAGTTGAACTTCTGGGCAATGACAAGTTTTCTATAAAGGTGTCATCTCCCTAGTGAACTCTTCATTACTGTTGGACTTTGAATGAGAGTGGCCTCCATAGGCTCATAGGTTTGAATGCCTGGTCCCCAGATAGTGGAATTGTTTGGGACAAATTTGATGCTGTGGTCTTATTGAAGAAGGAGTGTTACTGGAGGTGGGCTTTGAGGTTTCAAAATCCTGTACCAGGCCCAGTCTTGCTTTTCTACCTCTTGCCTGTGGATCAGAAGCTCTCAGTCACTTCTCTGGCACTATGCCTGCCTTCCTGATGCAGTATTCCTCACCATGGTGATCATGGACTATCCCTCTGAGACACAAGGAAGGCCCCAATTAAGTGTTTCCTTCTACAAGTGGCATAGTTCACAATGTTTCACCACAGAAATAAAATAGGAACTAATACAATTACCATGGCTCCAAACAGCTTACTTTTTCATGAATCCATCATCCAATAACCCCCCTCTCCATTATATATATATATATATATATATATATGTATATATAGTAGAGATATTATATATAATAGAGATATTATATAAAATATACATAATAATACATGAAATACATATTAAAATATTTTATAATCCTAACATGTAGTATAGATACATATTGAATAAGATATACATACCATTTGAGATACATATATTATGCCACATATTATGGGGATACCAAATTACTGACTTTATTTTTATGGCAACATTCAACTAGCACAGCCATTTAAGATGGAATTGAAGGAAATGGGTCACCATGGGCAAACCTTTGAAGACCATGCCTTAGGCACTTGACATGTGCAGCTTTATCATCATGCATGTTGACCATGTTTCTCCTTGCCAAGGGCGTGAAGACAATGCAACCAGCTAAATACAGATGAAGCTCACTAAACCTACAGGGCAAAATAAACCCCTATCACTTAAACTGTTCTACACAGGTATATACCGCAGTAATAAAAATCTCTTTTCTGGAACCAGACCAATGTGTCTTACTGAACACTCCAATGTTTCAAAACAGTTCAACCTAAGGACATCCTGAATCAGATTTCTTCCTCCCAGGAAAGGATTCTCTGGTCAGAAAATGTTACTACTACCATGTCTCTAGTCACATTGGTCCAAACCATGGTAGTATTTTCTGATACACCCAACTATACATTCTCAAAATCCAACACACACGTGTCCTGCCGGGTTTTTTCCTTAAAGGTACTTCCTGGGTCCATTGAGTTGGCTCTATGCTAAATAAAAATTTCCTGTTTCAAACTATTGCTAACCTTAACCATCTCTGGGAATGGCTTTCTCACTTACACTTTCCTTCCCGGTCACATGTTCCATCCCCATCTAGGTCACCTTTGTAGCACTGTACCAGACCATGTTCCTGCTGTTCTGAGGACAAAGATCAAAATAATCAACATGCCTTCTACAGACAGACAGACAGACAGACAGACAGACAAAGAAACAGAAACAGAAACAGAGACAGAGAGACAGAGAAACAGAGAGACAGACAAGGTCTGCTTCTGCCCATCTCTCCAGACAAGCCTGAATGCTTCCACTTTGTCCACATTTTTTTTAATCTTGCTTTTCTTGCCTTTTATTTTCTTTTTTTTGGGCGGGGGGTCAGCCCTAGGGATTTAACCTAGAGTGTTGTACATGCCAGGCAAACGTTGTACCTCTGAACAACATCCCCAGCCTTATTTTTACTTTTTTTGTTTGGAGACAGGGTCTCTCTATGTTGCCTGAGCTGGCCTTGAACTTGCTCTAAGCCTACACAGGTCTTGAACTTCTGAATCCTCAGCCTACCGGATACCTGGGATTTACAGGCCTGTGACATCAAACTCATTTCTCCCTTACCTTATCATGCCTTGCATCTCCAAGGCTTTAAGTTGCTTTAAATACTATATCTGTACAACTGGGGTATCTTCTGGTCAATGCACTTCCCAGACTTGTCACTTTATGAAACTCGTTCATCATTTGATTCTATTTCTCCAGAACCTATTACATTATAAACTATTTTGGTAAAGATAAGTTGTGTTCTTCCTCAGCAACATACCCTGCTGTCATTACACTCAGAAATATCCCATCATCTTCTCCTATAGTAAGTCCAACAATTATGAGCCATGTCTATGAGCAATCTCTGGTTATTAATTAAAAACACATAAAAACATGTCATTCCTATGAATGCCATTCACACAACCACATCAACTCAACTGCTTCCAGGTACCAAACCCAGTGTTTCCCTTAACTACTTCATAATGCAATTAAAGTAGGTTTTTCCTCTAAGACTATCCCCACATGAAGAAGCTGCAGGGTGATCTTACTAATTTTCAGACTTTTTTTTTAAATAAAATTGGATTGCCTTTCCTTCTAGTTAACTTTAGCTCCAAATAAAGTTAGATTTAAAACTCTAACTAAATGCTCAGATTCATTCTGTGTTCTCTGTTTGATCACATGGGATCCAGATATTGCCTTGAAAAGGAAAGTGGATATCCACATAAATAGAACACAGGTGGGGAGCCAGCCTGTGGCCGGGCAGTACAGCCTCTGGTTACTCTGGGATGCCTTTATAGAGCCAGATGGAGTGGGCCTGTTTGTTTGTCCCCACAGACCTGTGCATGGAGTTACTAGAGAAGAATTAATTACTGTGTTTGTATGAGATTTTTTTTCCATTGTTGCATATTTAGAACAATTGCTTCCATGGCTTTCCTACCACGAGGACACTGCATCCTCACTGGTGGAGCTAAGGCTATTTATCAATAAAACAAAAATGCTTTGTCCCGCAGGTACCCGTGCCTGGCAGGCTCGTGGTTTACTCTACTGCATAAGCCATCCATCCTGCTTGCCACAGAAGAGTGGGGCCCACGAGCTCTGCTTCTATACAGCCCTGAAGCTCATACTGTTCACAACCTTCAAAGAAATTTCCCATATCCCCAGCATTTGCCCTTCCTTAGCACAAATAATCCACCTTCAACCATGTTTCTATATCCTGTGAGATTCCATGTCCTTGCCACACTTTGCTACCAGGAGGAAATTCAATAACATTCTATACATATTTGAGTTACTCAGCCAGGGCAGTGTCTGATACCTATTATAAATACTGTCTTAAATAAATGTGATACATTAAAACTTCAAACATTAAAATAGACCCACTAAAATTTTTATGAACTTTAAAGCCTTTCTAGTTATTACGAGGCTAGATGAGCCTCGTGTTAGCCAGGCCCTGGTCCATATGACAAGAGAGCCAAGGGTACAAGATGCATTAAAGCCACAAGCCCTGAGGCTTCGCTCTGCCTTTCATGGTTTCCATGACTCACCAGACAAATTGTGATTTAAAGCATGCTGCAATAACAAGAACTTTAAAACCTAAGGGGTGTCTTCTATAAGTATAACAAGACCAGCCCCTGTATAGGCTATTATATTTCATCCAGCAAGACAAGGGTAGGACTCAACAATCAAAACCCACAATTCTGGGCTTTTTCATTCACTATTAATATGATGGTATATGCCTGGTCTTATTTCAACTTGTTATGCTGTGTTTAGTTGATGTCCCTGGGAGACCTGCTTTTTTTCTGAGGAAAGGCAGGGAGTGTGGATCTGGACATGAGGGGAAGTCCAGGAGGAGAAACTGTGATCAGTATGTAATATATGAGAGAATAATTTTTAAAAATAGGAAAGGAAAGTAAAAAAGAAAATCTACAATTCATGCGATGGAATTCTAAAGTCCAAAACATGGCAGCTCAGGATAGACAGATTATGGTGGAGCATGAGTTCGCTGATCACTGTACCCCACATCTGTTTCCAGTTTTAAGAAATTGTTGACTTAATGCTAAGGCTTAGATGTGTGAGATGTCTAACATATGAATGTTAGAAGCTAGCTCCCAAAGCTATAGGGATAGACAGTTGGATATTCTTTTATTTGAGTGAACCCACAATCTTGCTTCACACTGAGCAAGACTTTAAGATCCCGGAGGTGGATGCTTTAGGAGGCAATTAGTTCACAAGGAATCCCTTATAAGTGGGACCAATGACCTGGGAAAAGGTCCCAGGGAACTCATCTGTACCTTCTGTCATGTAATGGCTCCAGACAAAGAAACTATTCATGATACAGAGGTGTTAGGTAGCCCTTTGATCTAAGGCTAAAGTCTTCCTTCTTAAGATATAGGATATCAAAGAAAAGTAAAACAAAAGAATATTTCAGGACAAGATGTTTACAAGAAGGTGAAACAACTGGATGTTCTGGAGAGGTGAAAGGTTACATGCTGCAAGGGAGTTCTATTAATACAGGTAGTAAATAATCTAAAACAGCCTGAGGAAGTGTCAGAAACTGACCATATTTACTAGACCCCTCCCCTTTCCCAAGGGCACCTGAACAGTAAAGATGGCTGAGAGAAGACTATCAGAAGAACCAAGCTGCAAAATAAAAGAATCAGACAGAGACCAGTCAGACTGCCTAGAAGAGGCTGAGACCAACTAAGGCAGTTGGAAAGGACACTCGCCAACCTGTTGAGCTTCCTAGGCCAGGACCTAAGTCCAGGCTCCTAGCTCTTGTGGTCTGCCATCCATGCAAGGCTGAGCTTTGGTGAGGCTGCTGTCTTTGAGTCACATCTGCTCGTATTAGTAACCCCTCACCCATATTCCTGTAATAACCCCAATAAAACTCATTGATTCACCAAGATGGACTTTGACAGTCATTACTTTGATCTGTGTGGGCTCCCTCTCTGGGATGAGTAGATGTGTAAGTGTCAAGTTTTTCCAGGAAAAGTCTCATACAACAGAAGTGTAAACCCTTAACATAGAATATGCTGACATCATATTCTTGGAGTTTCCAGAACTATAAACAGTAACATTTAGTTGTTTATAAATTACCCAGTCCAAAGTAATTTTTTATAGTAGTGCAAATGGACTGCAACTTTAATCCAGTATATTAGATTAAATCCTAACAGACGGCAAACAATAGATATTTCTCTATCAAGTTCTTTTTCTGCTGATCATGCTCAGTTAACCACAAGGTAACAATTGTGTCCTCTTTCTGGTGCCTGACCACATACTACCTCAGACTCTCATACCTTCCAGTTCAAGATTATGTGGGGGTAATGTCTAGATATACAAGGTCAAGTCAGTTTTTCTCAAACATGTTGTGTTTGCTTTTTAATTAACCCCAGAGAAACCACATGCATACATTTCCCTAATTTCTCAGTAGTGTGATCTGGGGCTTCAGAAGTAGTGAGAAAATTGGGAAAACCAGTGGGCTGTGCTAAACCTCATATTCCCTATCCAAAAGAGGAGGTGGTCATACCTCTCCCATGAAAGGGTTCCTGAAGTTAATTGAATTTCCATGTGAAAAACAAGTCAGCAAAACAGCAAGGTGAAGAGCAATCAACAGAAGGTCCCAGCTATTGTCTCCATAGTTAACATTCATCTTACTAACATGATTATCATGATCCAGGGGGCCGCAGAGGTAGCTCAGCCTTTAAGAGCATTTATTGCTTTTGCAGAGGACCTGACTCAGTTCCCAACAGCAACATGGTTCACAACCATCCATAACTCTGGTTCCAAGGAATATTGCACCCTCTTCTGGACTCCAAGGACACTACACACTTGGTACAAATACATTCAGGCTTATACAGACACACACTTATAATATAATCAATATAATATACATAATATATTTATGATATAGATGAATTCTTCAAACTGTATTAGTGTGATGTAGAAAGAGAAGAAAATAAGGACATGAGGAAAGAAGGGAAACTAAGAACAAAAGCAGAAAGACAAAAGCAGGAAGTCACAAAGGGAGGAGAGACTGATTGGTTTCTTTGTTTGTTTGTTGGTTTGTTTGTTGAGGGGAGACCTAGAAGCAAAGAATAACTCATTGTTATATTAATTCTTTTCCATTCTGATCTAAGCCACAAGTATCAGTTTATTGGATAAGAAAAGGGATACACACACACACACACACACACACACACACACACACACACATTCACAGAGATGTAAGGCACGGCAGCATAGGCCTATAATCCTGGGATTCATGGGCGAAGGCAAGGCATACAAAGATCAAGATAATTCTTATCTACATAGAGAATTAGAGGTCAGCCTGGGGTACATGGAGCACTGCCCCAAAGGAGGAGGAGGAAGAGGTGTTCAGAAGGAGGAGAAAAGGCATGAGGGCTGGTGCCTGTGACCCCAGCAGAGGCAAGAAGATTCCTGCAGTCTGTTCATGCCAGCCTGACCTACAGAGTTAGACTTTCCTTCAAAAGCAAGCAAAAAGAAGCATATTCGTTTTAAATAGGCAGACTCGGGTTTTTTTTTTCCCAAGGGGAAAGGTTTGTCTTTTGAAACAGGGTCAGTATATAGCCTTGGCTGGCCTGGAGCTTGATCTGTAGATAAGGCTGGCCCTGAGTTTATAAAGATCTGGTTACCACTGCCTCCTTAGTGCTGGGATTAAAGGCATTCCCACTGGGACCTGCACTAAATTAAGCAGATAACAGGCCTTCCAGACCTGGACGCCTGTTCCAGTGTGCTTTCCTGTTGCTGTGATAAACACTATGAGGAAAAGCAACTTGGGGAGGAAAGGGTTGATTTCACTTACACTTCCAGGTTACAGTCTTTCACTGAGTGAAAATGGGGCAGGAGCTCAAGCAGAGGAACATTGAGTCCCCCAATTTACTCACTCACATGCAGTTAACTTTCAAACCTGTCTAGAGATGGCACCATCTACATTGGGATGGGGCTCTCCCATGTCAATCACCGGTCAAGACAATTTCTCGTAGAAACAGCCACAAGCCAGTCTGGTGGGTGACTCTTAAGTTGTATCAAGTTGACAATGAAAACTAACCAGCCCAGAACTGAACTGACTGGATGTTGAAAATCGGGGTCTCCAGGGTTCATTACACACAGCAATTAATTTTTAAGCATAGAAATATATGAAATACATAGCCAAATTGTCTTATGAGCAATAGAATGTACAAAGTATTGTAGGAAAACAGAACGTCTGAACATGTCCCAATTTTGGGTTCAAATTGCAAATCCTATTTCCTGACCAGTTGTGCTGATATCTGCTTGAAATTCAAAGCTCTGGACTTTTTTTTTCCTTACCTTGATAGAGAAGACGCTACAGAGAAACAAAACAGGAGACGTTATTAACTAAAGCACACTAAAGCCATCAAAGCCTCTTGGTAATGCCTCTGTGTACAGCCTAGTGCTGGGACATGTTGCTTTAGTCGCATGCTTCAGGAGTCTTCTCTACCCTGCCTTGTATCCTAGAAAAATCCTATGAGAAGGTCCAGGCTGACCTCACCTAGTGAGGGGTGTGGAACACAGAGGGCTGGCCCAGTCACTATGATCCTGAGCTCAATTTTGGGGACATGCTCTAGTGAGTCACACTCCAGGAACTGAAGCTACTAGAGAAATAGAGGGGTTCCTAGAATTGGAAGTACCAGGAAAGACATGTACCTCAGACAACATAAGGGATACCCAGGCTCCTTGACAACCCTTTGTGGGAATAACACAATAGGCAGAGGATTCTAATGACTCTCCCAGCTGCAGGTATCATCAAGAAAGCATCCTTGAATCTCTGCCACACAGGCAACAGTAGACCCCCACCCCCACCCCAGAAAGCCACATAACACAGGACAATGAAGAAAAAATGCGGTATCCAAAGGTGTCTTCGTAGCTGAAATAAAATTCCTTGTAAATTGAGTTAAGAGGCAAGAAAGAAAATTACTGTGTTTTTTTTTTATTGTTTTTAAAGGTGCCCTAAAACATGGTAGAATTTATATCACATTGGCATCTATCTCTTTTCAAATTCTCAACTCCTAAAACAATAATTGTTTTATCTGACTTTAATATCAGTTCTATGCAATGTGGTCTTCTGTGCATGCAAATGCACACTCATGTACACACACATACACACACACACACACACACACACACACACAGGCACACAGTGTTTTGAAATACAGTTTTCTGAAATACAGTTTTCATTTTAAGTATGCACGCTTTTGAAAGGGTAAGGTCAATTTAACTATCACATAAAGTCATTGATTAGTTTATTTTTCCCAAAGCATCAAACCAAAAGGGAACACCCTTCACCTTAGAGCAATACCAGTAAATCTCAATGGAGAAAATTCCAGAATCTACTTTATTACTGAACCAGTCAGAGCAGGGTGAACTCAGATCTGCTGTTCTTCCCTGGCCCGCACTTTCCTTTTAACTTGTTAATGATGTTCTTTGACACAATGAAAGCTAAACAGACAATCAGCTCTATTGAGGCATTTCTTTCTGGTCCTCGCCTTCAATAACTTGCTTAGGACATTTTCTCTCACTCCTTCAATGTACCACTGATGTTACTAATGGCTTCTAAGCCTGTGCTTTATTTCATGGTGCATTCCACAAAAGCTCCCTTTGAGACAGTACTCCAATGTAGCTTGAATCCAGAAATACATCTACTTGGTGGGCTATTGCTCAGACCACATCTCCTTGTTGCTTGAGCAGTTCTTAAAAAGGTCAACTTGTCACAGCAAACAAACAGCCCTGCTGTCAATCAGCAGATATTTATGGAACAGCAGCTGTCTGGAAAACACTGAGACAGAGGCCAGGAGTCTGGGGAACCTGTACCTGACCCAGTGCCTGGTCTGTGGGAGCAAACATGGGAAAGTGAAACAAAATAGAGAGGAAGCTCAGTGAGGGATGTGTGCTTAGAAAAGGATGAATGAGATATTTTTAAATGCACCTGTTGAACTGCATTTCCCCAAAATTAGATGTCCACAGGCTCCCATCCTTGGCACCTGAGAATGTAGCCTTGTTTAGAGATAGTCTTTGGAGAAGTCGTCAAAGTCAAGGCAGGTCCTCTAGCCAATGGGTCATGTCTTTGTAAGACAAAACAAAACAAAACAAAACAAAAACACCATTCAGAAGACAGTGGAATAAGTGTCTTAGTTAAGATTTCCAGTGCTACTACAAAGTACCATAACCAAAATGCAAGTTGGGGAGAAAAGTGTTTATTCAGGATCCTGGAGGCAGGAGCTAATAGAAAGGCCAGGGAGGGGTGCTGTTTACTGGCTTGCTATACATGGCCTACTTACCCTGCTTACTTATACACTCTAGGACCACCAGCTCAGGGATGGCACCACCCACAATATTCTAGGCCCTCCCCCATTTATCATTCATCGAGAAAATGCCTTCTAGCCGGATCTCATAGAGGCATTTCTTAAACTGGGACTCCTTCCTTTCTGGTGACTCTAGCTTAGGTCAAGTTGACACATAAAAACACGTACAGGAAAGATCAGAAGATCAGAAGATGAGAGCCCTTCTGAGCTACATAGCCTGGGCTATATGAGATACTGGGGTGTGTATGTGGTAGCGGTTGGGGGCAGTAACATCTACAAAGCTCAGTGGATAAAGGCACCTCCCACAAAGCCAGATCACCTGAGTTTAATTTCTGGGTCATACATAGTGGAAGGAGAGAACTAATTCCAGAAAGTTGTCCTCTGACCTCCCACACTTGAACCCTGGCATACCTATGCCCTAACACAAACACACAATAAGTAAGTAAGACCTTTAAGTTGCTAAAAAAAAGGCAGGGATGAAGTGACGGTTTCAGAGGAAATGAGAGAAAAGAAGGGCCTAGTAGGGTTGCTGCAGAGATTAAGGTCATGATATTTCCAACCAAGGAACGCTAGGAGCTAGAAGTCAGAAGTGACAAGTTAAGATGACCTCCCAGAGCTTCCAGGAGTAGCCCCCAGTGATCCTCTGATCCCAGATTTCTAGCTTCCTGAACTGTGAAATAATGTTTGTATTGCTCTGAGTAGCTTGGGGTATGTAGATTTGTAATGGCAGCAACTAATTCAGTGTATTTTGACACTCCTGAACAGTTTGCCTGGTATTTCACTTATCATCTAAGTCCTCTGGGGTTGCGGCACCATGACAGTGTGGAAGATTTCTGACTGAAGAAGGGAGGGCACATTCATCCTTCATTATCACTGCTAGAAAGCATCTCCCCAACATAACAACCTATCGTTACCCACAACACCCTTGCATTTGGGAGATGTTGATTGGATAGATCCTAAGTTTGTTTCTCCTTAGCTGTCACCTCAGGCAGAGGAGAGCCTAGGAAGCTGGAAGCTGAATGACAGGAAGAGGGCTTGTTTCCTTGCCTTCTCCTGTCAGCCTTTCCCTGAGATGGTGAGCTGCTAACTCGCTAACCACTGACCCACTGGGGGAGTGTGAGAGAGGGCATGGGGTGGTAAGCCAAGAAATAAGGAACTATAAAGTGCCAGAGATTCCCAAAGATGACAATGGAGTATTCTGAAATTAGTCACCAGCTACACTCACAGTGCATGAGGAGATTCACTCTCTTAAGTAGATTCACTATTTTCCTAGGCAGCAACTGATGTCCTGGCTCCCAATAAACAAATGATCTTGGAGAGGATTTTGCTTGCTGGGTTCTGCAGCCTAATAAGACAGCAAGGCCATGAGCACACCCACAGTCCCAACACACCTCCAGGGAGAATGTCTCAGGCATGGAGCACTAAATTGATTTTTCCAATTCTGGCACTGTCAGCAACTAATTTGTTTCTTTGGATTAATGATGCCGTGTCTCAAAATGCTGGAATTTAAACTGGATATTTGCTCTCATCTCTTGGAAGTCTCTACAGCTTAGTATTCTGCTTCAGGGTGATAGTAAAATATTGCCCATCCTAGAGTCTTCTGTATGGAATTCTTAAGGGTATGGGCAAAGAAGAATATATGCAAAAGAGTTCTCAAAAATCAACTACTACGATTGGAATAAGGGATTATTCAAGTTTTCACTGAGTGGCACAGAATGTCCTCAGACAAGACAGGAGAAGTAGAGGTTTTCAATTGTTGCTAAGGATTAAGAGCTAAAAGCCGGCAGGAAGTTTCGAAACCTGCATGTAGGCTGCACATTGGAACCAACATCAAGGATTACAAAAGCAAGTTTGAGTTTGGGTTATGTTTTAAATATTGCTCCATTGTTTCCCCTTAATCGATAGAAATTGAAAACAGATTCATCTAGTTCGCTTCCGGAGCACAGTGATGGATTTCAATAAGCCAATTCCAGGTCCCCCAGGCACTGAAAGAAAAATAAAGCAACAACAGTCTTCAGTCAATGAAGTGGGGGCACCTTATAAAACTGTGATTCACTTTATAAAGGAAAAGCAAGTCAGCTGAGAAGTACCTGGCTTTCAGAGACTTTGTATCACTAGACACAAGGAGTGTGGGAAGATCTAGAAGATACTGCATAATTCCAAATTAAATAAATAAATAAATAAATAAATAAATAAATAAATAACAAATAAATAATAACTGAGAACAAAACCCATCAGTACTAGTCAATGAACTCTTAGAATTAAATACAGTAATTACTGACTGAATGCTGGATGTATAGATCCTCTTATATCTAATACAAAACCAAAATTCATACAGAGTTCCATAAATTCCTACTGCATTCAGTGTCAAAAACATATTTCCAGTGACTTTGTGTTACATTGCAAATCACTCAAAAGAAGCAGCTTAAAAAAACAATACTGTATGTTACTGATGAGTCTCCTTCTTAGAATTACCTGGAAAGTTCTTGCTAAGTTTCTTCCCAGTGACCATAGGTAGCTCTTGGTAAGGGCTAAAGTTATTTGAAGGCTTCTTCACTCACACATATACAACTTGAGTATTTAGGGATGGGTGGGGTCAGGTGGGCAACACTTTCCATCCTTGTGTGAGCATTCATCTCTCTACATCGCAATCTCAGAGTAGCAGACTTTCCAGATAGCAACCAAAGGATCCCTTCCAAAGTAGGGATCACAAAAGAAACCAGCAGAAGTCATCTCCAGGTTATGTGGGAAGAAATGGAGACTTGAACACTATGTGAAATCCCTTTTGGTGCTGCAATGGACTGTCCTAAATGCAGTGGTTTTAAATAACAAAAATGTATACGGCCTTGTAGTTCTGCATTCCGTAGCCAGGCACAGCTGTAAAATCACCATGGCTGTGACTCTTTTAGCTGTTGATGAGAGTATAGCCCCTTGCTTATCCAAGCTGCTTTCAGAATTCACTCCCTCACAGTTTTAGGAGTAAGATCCCTAAAACTAATCAGTGGACAGTTGTTCTCTGTCCACTGAGGACCATACCGAAGTTCTAGATGATAGCTGATTTTCTTTTAAATTTAAATTTAATTTTTTTTAGAATCTTATATATGAGTACATTTGCCATCCTGTCTCCTCATGACCAGCAACAGTGAGTCCTACCCACTTCCGTGACTCATCACCCCGAGATTCTCCCATCACAGATCTCTGACCATTGGCAGAAGAAATTCTTTGCCTTTAAGGGTTCATGAGATGACAAGGATTTCCACTTTGAAAGTCCTGGGTCATTTCCCTATCTCTGTAGACTACAACCATGGTTCTCCTTTAGGCACTTGTGTGGTTTCACTCTTTTCGCTGTGATTACCTACTGCTCAGCAACAAAATAAGGGACGAAAGGGTCTATTTGGCTTACAATTCCATGTCCACTGCCCAGCACTGAGGAAAGTCAAGACAGGAGCTCAAGGCAGGAACTTGAAAGCAAGTCTGCTTGGTATTCTACATAGTATTACCTCTAGCTATGGAACTCACTTCACAGTCAAAAAATAAAATAATAATATAGTAAAATAAAATAAAAATAATGCCCCAGAACCCATGGAGAAGGATTCTGTCTGTGTGGCAGGAATGTTAATGTTCCACTAACTTTCTTACATAGTTTAGGATCACCCTCATAGGGATGGTGCCACCCACAATGGGGCTAGCCCTTCTACATTAATGTTTTAGATGGGTTTCTATTATTGTGATGAATATTATGACCAAAAGCAACTTGGGGAGGACAGGGTTTATTTGATTTATGTGTTCTAAGACATAAGGAAGAAACTTAAGGCAGAAACTAAAGCAGAGACCATGAATCTATTAGCTTGATTTCTTATATAACTAGGAAGAACTGGACAGTAGTGTCACTACCCACAGAGTCTGAACCCTCGCATATCAATCACTAATCAAGAAAATGCTCCAGGCCACTATGAAGGAAAGCATTTTCTCAATTTCTGGTCCCTCTTTCCAGATGGCTTTAACTTGTATTAAACACAAAAACAAAAAGAAAACCATAAAACACACAAACCAACCTTACACGCACAATCAATTTATAGCTACCGCAATCCTCCCAAAACATACCCATAGGGAAGTCTGGTCCAAGTAGTTCCTCCATTGAGATTCTCTTCCCAGAAAACTCTAGGTTGCATCAAGTTGACAGTTAAAGCTAGCCAGGACACTATGTAAGAGATACCATGTAACTTCTGCATCTCTAGGAGGTGAATTCTGCCTACTAGAGGTATAATGTGTTTGATTATAGATAGAATGTGTTGACAAAATTAAAGAAATTGACATTAAAATTTGATGATTCTAGGGACTCCAGGAGGCAATGCCACATCCATTAAAACCATCTACTTAAATAAGTGACTTCCCTCTCACTCATGGTTGGAAGCACATAATGACAAAGTGCACGCCCTTAGGTCTGTGAGCCTTTCTCAGCAGAAAGACCTCACTAAAATTTAATTAGCTTTATTTTATATTCAATTATCACAAAGGTTCCCTGGTTTCAAAGCCCCAACTACCTCAGCAGTGACAAATTAGAAGTGACAAATACCAATCAACGGTGACAAATGACATCTGCAGCAAAGATGAAGTTAGGGAGTGATAACACGAAAATACAATACTTACCACACACAAGAGTGCAAACACAGAAGGATGGTTGTACTGGGCGCAGACATTGCTATGGGAATGAATGGGATTATGGCATTGAGAAACGAGAAAGCTCTGTTCAGAATATTCTTTTTCTGTGTTTACACAGGTACTGAAAAATTGTTTTATTAAACAAGGGCAGCAACAGCAAAGGGTTGTTTTTAAAAAGGACAAGCTGACATGCAGCATGGTGCAAACAATATCAAATGGTGGTGGCAGGGGAGGGAGTGGTTCTATCCTGTCTTCTGAGGATGAAATGGACCCTGATACCACCCTCCATGCACATGTATGTTTGCACCATGGGAAGGATAACCTGGGCATAAAGCTCAGCTTGGCTCTTCCTGGAGAAGGTCTGTAGACAGGGGATGAACACTGAAAGCCACCCCAGAGGAGACCCTATTTGCAACTGTCCTTAGGTGCCCATGTGCTCCATGCAGAAACCCGTGGAACCAGGTCTGCCCTGGAGCTCCCTGGAGGCCCCAAGTCATGTTGCCATTTTATTCATGTTGGCCTATCCCAGATGCAGTAAATTTCTCTTCCTGGTGACCAATCAATTCACCACAAAGACAAATGTGCAAAGTCTCCATCATCTGAAAGGCGACCCAGCCATCGAGGGGATCGATGCTTTCGGGGCTCCTGCTGTCATGTAGTGTATTTTGAGTGGTTTACCAAAACGCTGTATGCTCAATATGAGTGTGTTTCAATAAACTATCTAAGCTTTAATTACAATGGTATGGTCTTCCCCCCTCCATATGCCATTTCTCATAAAACAGATGCCTGCAATTTTATTTCAAAGATGACCCGATAAGGGAATTTGATCAAAACTAGTAGAAATAGTGTTTTTTCAATAATATGCTTATAATTGGTTTTAATATGTTTCAACACACACCTTTTTGAAGTAAAGGAATTAAATCACTGTAGGAATTATAGATTTCAAAGAAAGCCCCAGTAATGTTTTAAATCAGGAAATCTATATATTTATAAAAATAAATAAATCATACTAGGACTGTAAAGAATAGGTTTTATTCCTGGGTGTGTGTGTGGGGGGGGATCATTAGTAAACTAAGAATTTCAGGATGTTGAAGTTTAGTGATGTTTATCAGTGAGAGTCAGGAAGGAATATGAACACCAGCTCTATGTAACTCAGTAGAGAGTAGTTAATAGGGAGCACCAGCCACAATGGCGGTGAACAGATGATCAGGGAAACAGGAAACAGAGGTGAGCTGGAGATCATCTCATGCTATATAACACATGGGTAGAGAGGTGGAGGGGGAGGGCCCGCAAATCAGGTGGAGCTAAGAACAAAAGGTATAACACCCCTACTCCCAGAAAGTGGAAGAAGAGAGGGACCTACATGTGGGTGGCAGTTTCTATTGTCAGCTGTTAAAGGCACCCCACTGGAAGTGGAGCCCAAGTATGGCCGTTTGCCTGTGTCAAACTCCAGCAAACTGAGCACATCACAGGAGAACATGAGAGGCTTCCAGAAATCACCAAATTCACCATCACCATGCTTGTGTGGCTTTTTTGTCTTACTATATCAGGAGTAAGAAGAGTGACCAACAGTGATTGTATCTTGCACAGAAGTTTATCCTACCTAAAAAATTATACACACATATCCCAAATTGCACTGTGATGTACAAATACAAATATACCTAAAATATATAATTCAAAAGTAGTAGAGAAATTAACAAAAATGCTATTTTGTGGCTTCAGTCACATAGGTGTGGAGTTAGTACAATCGTTATTGTCATAATTACCCTGTGAATTTCCACAATAATTATGTATTAATAGTTATAAATGATATCTGTCATATAAGCTTGCAAAATTTGGTTACTTTCCCCAAACATTTCATCCACTTATAATGTTTTATAGACCCCTGCCCTATCTGGAAGATAGGTTCATGGCATTGCTAAACCATTCAATGAAACCTCACCTGTCTAACAACACTGGCTCAAACATAGTCAGGGCCCTATGAATGAGCTACTGAATTCATGACCTTGCCTTGGCTAGAGAACTTGTAAAGATGAAGCTCACTCTTTCTTGGGGTGAATGAGCAGTTTATGACACCCAGTTACTCCTGAGAGCTTTTCTGTGACCATGGAAAACTCAGCATAGAAACTATCATGTCCTTAAGGATAAAAGGAATGTTATATAAGATGTTGTGGCTAAGATAACACTGAAGATGATATACAAGGGTTTGCAGAAGGAGTAAGAGACAGCCAGGGTAAGCAGTAAGATCAGGGTAGAGCTTGGTGGAAAACCTACAAAACTGGTCTTGCAAGCTCCACCCAATTCTACGGAGAGCTGTCCTGCAAGGCACCTTCAAACACTTCCACTACCTTTTCCTCAGATACACTTCTCACTGTAACACCTTTATCCATTGCACTTAATGTATCTAACTATAACAGATTGAATGATGGGTAAGGACAGGCTCTAAAAAAGCCTCACCTGCCCAGAAAGTAGACCACCCAGACCACTCAAGGGTGGCACCAGGAGGAGATATGGTATACTAAGAGCCTAAGACTTGAAAATCCACACACTGGAGGTCAGCCTAGGTGCTCTGCACTCTAGAAGGTGCACTTAGCTTCTCTGACTTGCCTGCTAGAAAAGGAATTTGGCCATTGACTCTGACTGCACCCATGTGTTGCCTTATTTGGGATTGGAGAAATTGAGAGAGCTGTCCCCCATCACTAACATATAACAGAGGAAATCAAATACAGTGGAATTATAGGAAAATACTTCAAAGCCCTGATGGAATCATGCCTGAATGCTGTGGCTTTCATGTATTTCAGATGTATGTCAATAAATTTCCTAAATTATTTAAGCCAGTTAGATCTTGATTTCCCCCCCCTTTAGTTTTCTGTTTTGCTCAAAAATTAAAAATGTTGTGGATACTAATATTCATTTCACCCACAGTTACCAGACTACATTCTGCCAAATTTCAGGGAAGTGTTTTTTCATAAATACTCCTTTTAAATCTCTGGAATGTGGAAACTGTTGATCACATGAGACTCTAAGAAGATAGACATGCAGGAAACTGAGAAGTCTCTGGTATTCTCCAGACAGTGAGAGAAAGCTTCTTTATAAAAAAAAAAGCAAAACAAAACAATAAATTAATATCTCCTTATAAAATACCTCTGCCACAATCTTACTGCTAGCGGTCATGCCTTCAGTCAGCAGCATTGCAGAACCATTAGTCTGAGGATCCAGCATGGCACAGCTGCTGTCCGTTGGCTCGTGTGGGATGTAATGTGTAGAAATTCCCTCAGCAATGTCGAAACCCCATGTTATAGTCCTGCTAAAGGAGCTTCGTCATGCAACATCTTAGAAATTAATATAGGCATATGTGGAGTTCATCATCTGATGCCATAACAAAATACCTAATGCTTGGGCATTTATAAACAAGAAAAGTTAATTTACTTTACAGTTTTTCAGGCTCGAACTCCAAAACTTTGAAGGGGCTTTATCTATTCAGCTTTTTGAGAAAGTCCCAGAGCCAAGTCATGTCTCAGAATTAATACTAGCCCTTGGTAAATGCACAGACCCTAGTGGCCTTATTAATTGCCCAAGCCATAGTCTTTAGGATTCCACTATCTTCAGTACAGCCATCCTAGGGACAAAGCTTCCTTCAAAAAAGCTCCGGGGAGGTGGCAGGCAAACTCAAACAATAGTAGCACAGGAATATTAATCCATCTATCGATGGCATTCATGGGTACTTCTAAATAAAGTCAAATGAACAGTGATATGGTCAGAATTTGCCTGCTGTTGACTTCTCTGCTTTGTGTTTACTAGGAAATACATTTGAAAAGGCTAGAAATAACTCACATTTGGCTTCAGTTGTGGTTCACACTCTGCTCTAAGATGTCTTTCAGGTCTCTCTGTTTTCTCCATCTACTCTCTCTCTCCGTTTTGCATATTTCATTAAGGCATCTCAGATTAGCTTTCCTCCCTACACCTCCTGTCAATAGAACCCTAAGATGTTTTGACATTGATTATCACCCTCGATTTTGGTTTGATGCCATCTGTTAGGCACTGGGGGACTTCAACGTGTCTTCTCACGCTTTCCTTCCTTTTCCCTGAGCTCATTTGAATTCCTGCATCTCCTGACACGCAGGAACATTATGCTACTACAAAGCATTTTCAAACAGAACAAAATCAGATTGTATTTGAGCACTGCCAGTCTTATCTCTGTGAGAATCTATCTCGTTTGCTTTCAATGACTTACCAGAGACCAAAGGACTAAAACCAGGGACATGCTGCATTATAATTCTCTCTCTCCATCTCCCTCTCCTTCTTTCTCTGCCTACCCCCCTCTCTCTCCCCCTCTCCCTCTCTCTCTCCCTCTCCCCTTCCCCTCCCTCTTTCCCCCTCTCCCTTTCTCTTCCTCTTCCCCTTCCCCTTCCCCACTCCCCCACTCTCTCTTCTCCTCCTCCTCTCCCTCTCTCCCTCTTCCCTTCTTCCTTTCCCTCCTCCCTCTGTGTCTATATGTATGCCTCTCTGTGTGTGTATCTGTGTGTGTGTGTGTGTGTGTGTGTGCGCGCGCACGCGCGTGCGCACATGGAAAGGCCAGGTAGCAATATTGTGTGTCTTCTTCAGTCATTTTGCATCATGTTTCTTGAGACAGAGTCTCTCCCTGAACCTGAAGCTCACGGGATTTGGCTAGGCCAATAAGCCATCAAGCTCTGGGAGTCATTCTCCCTCTCCCCACCCCCACCCCAGAGAACTGGGAGCATAGGCGCAAACCACTGCACCTGGCTTCTTTATGTGGGTGCTGGGAATCTGAACTCAGGTCCTCATGCTTATTCAGCTAGTACTTTCTCCACTGAGCTAACTCCTTGGATTTGAGGTGAGCTCTCTTTGCAGCTGAAGCATAAGATACATGTGCAAGGCCCCACCATGCTCTCAAGGGCCCTCTCTCTGGTCAGAGATGGTTAGGAACAGTTTCTTAGAAAGTCTTCTCTGGATATGTGAACCCACCAAGTAGTAGCTCATCTTCATTCTTTAGGACATTTGCACCCACATAAATTGAAGGCATTCCTTCTTCCAAACATAACCTGAACATGTGAGGATATTATATGCCCTCCCAGACCTGACATCTCTTATTTCCCAGGATGAAAAATACCAATATATTCAGAATGCTTATCCATGACAACCTCTCACCAGGGTCCTGGGTATCCTCTCCCCTTGGCTGGCTATGTTTGGCAAGTATCACTTACGCAGGTTTTTGAACAAATGGTTCCTGTCATAGAATATCCTAAAATTCTTATGAAAGAGGCAGCTGTTATTATGCTGTCCTAGCTACCCCAAGCTCTTATGTCTATCTTTATAAATGTCAACGGAGAGCATTTTGGTATTTGTTGTTACTGTAAGACTGTAAGACGGTGTCACATTAGTCTATAGAGTGTTGTTCTTTCATTCTGAATGTTCAGATGACATTTGAGAGGATTTCATATTGGAATTTAATGGAAGCAGCTGAAACTTCATTATTGCTAATTTCTAATAACTAAAGATTGTGATAGTCATATAAAATCATTGTTTTATTGCAAGAAGAGCACACACAGCCTGTGTCACTCAAGTGTCAATCAACTGTTGGCCTATTCTTATGGAAATGCAAACACATTTACATGTTTGTTTATTCTTTTACAGAATTGGTTGTTTTAGAAGTATAAGAAAAATATTCAGTCTCAAAACTATGGTGTTCTGTAAGTAGCCCTATCATGAGCTAAGTAAGTGATATCCACATTATAAAGCCAACAACAAAAGCATGCACCAAATTTGATTGATCCAAGAAATTTGATTGCTCAAAAAAAAAATTATATGTTTGTCATCAACCAGAGAACACAGAATTTGAATTTTTAACCGAGTAAGAACTGAATCAGCACTTAGCGGGGGAGATGACCAATAGCCACCATCAATATCATTCTTCCCTGCTTGCATTCTAAATAAAGATGTTTACAGACTTTGTAAAATAAGAGCTAGGGTTGGCCTCCTCTGCAGTTGTTAAGATTGTGAAATGGTAGGAAACCAGAGTGAATGGATCTGCCAAAAGTCATTGCTCTTCCAGGAGCACAAAGCCAAAATCCGCATCCCACTAGGTCTGCTCAGAGCCTCCACTGTCTCAGCAACTGCTGTTTTCTTTCTAATGTCTCTCTGTGGCCCTGGACAGCTGTTCTTTCCATTCAAGTGTTTGATAGGAAAGTACCTGGAAAGGAAGAACCTCCATGGGGAAATGCTTTGCATATTTGTTAAGAAACTAAGCAAATGCACAAACCCAAATGAAGAAAAGGAAGACCATAACTGACTCACTACCTCAGTTTTGGTTTTCTTTTCTTTAGACCTCTTACAGGATTCATCTGATAGGAAACCAGCCCTTAACACACGCAGACTCTTTACTGCTGACACCACTTTGGTTTTTCTTGGTGTAGCCAGACGCAAATGCTACAGCTGACTTCAGAAATTTTATCTTTGGTGTTCAGATCTAACATATATAGGGCTAATTAATTAAATCTGAAAGACTTAATGCAGCCTTTCAAGATGTGCATTATGAGAACAGCAAAGCTGTCTGCCTCGAACGGAACACTGAGCCTCTTACTACTTCTGGAAGCCAAGGGTTTTTCTTTTCTTTTCTGTTGCTGTGATGAAATACTCTGCATTGCCCCCCTCCAAAAAAATTAGGGGAGGAAAGAGTTTGAGAAAATTTAAGGCAAACACTCATTATAGGAACCTGAAAGCAAGGTTGGCTTGCTGATCTATACAACATTATCTCCAATCAAGGCGCTTACCTCCAGAAATCAAAGAAGTAGAGAGGGAACCACAGAGGATGATGCTCTATGGCTCGCATACAGGCTCATGCCCAGCTTCTTATGCATCCCAGGACCATCTGCGTAAGGAATGGTGCCACCCTCAGTGGGCTGAGCCTCACGACCTCAATTTACAATCAAGCCAACAACCGCCTATAGTCAAGCACACAGGCCAGTCTGAACTGGGCAGCCCTTCAATTCAGACTCCCTCTCAGATGACTCTAGACTGTGTCAAGTTGACAGCTGAAGCTAACCAGAAAACCACAACACTGTAAGTCTCGATGTTTCTTCTTCAAATCAGCAATTCCAAAGTAAGACATGAAGAGCTGATGGGCCAAATTGAAGCAAACAAATAAACAGACAAACAACCCTTCTTGTTGTGGACCTAAGGTGCCGCAGTTTATACAATTATGGTGTATGAGATTGTGATGATGTCCAGGATGTAGTATGATGTGATTTATCAGCATGCAAACTCAAGCATGTATGCTGATGTCAACTATACACAAGTCATACAGTCTGGAAATTGCCCAGGAAAGACCACACTAGACTCTTATAGGTAGTTTCTCCTGAAACTTAGAACTAGACAAAAAAGTGGGGCAGAAATTGCAATATTATGTTTCTGTAGCATTTTTCTCCCGATATCTTATAACATTTAAAACAACCAGGGAACCCAGGAAATGGGCTAGAGGTATGTTTTAGGGATTAAGAGCACTTGCTTCTCTTACATATGACCAGAGTTATGTTTCCAGGAGGAATTTGAAGGTTCACAACCATGTATAACTCCAACTGGGGGGGGATCCACAGCCCTTTTCTGGCCTCTGTGGGTATTGCCCTGGCTTGAACATCCCCACACATAGACATGCATACACATATATGCATAATTAACAATGAAAGAAGCCTATTTTATAAAATGTTTTTGTAGAAGCATGATAAACTAAAATGAAATGAGCTAGGTGATTGTTTCTAGAGTTTTATACTGAGCCACCAACTTATACAATCACATTGTCCTGTTCAAAGTTATCTACTGCCAAGTGAAGTGTTTTCATAAGCCTTGAAGAGGTATTACCGGGGCTGTTTAATTCTTACCTTCTAATTCCAGGCTAGGAACAGATTTAACATGCTTTACTAGTTTCCAATTTATCCCTTTCATCCACTGCATTGCTCCCTTTGGTCCTTTGATTTTCTGTCAGGCTTTCAATCACACAAAGATTCATTATGTCTTCCATGTGTAATTATTCATGGTGCAATTTGTACTGTCTGTGCCTACTCTGAAATATTCATAGTATGTTAATTGTTGTGTCTGGATAACAGATCTCTGTGATAGTGTATCCTGGTTAGGGTATCACTCAAGTTTATTATATATCAAAATATCCTAAGTATTAACTTGAGTTTCGCATGGTGGTTTGGGTAGGAAATGTCCTAGACATCTATGCCTTGAGACATAGATACAAGAGACACCATACAAGTTAAATAATTATTGGTAGCAAAGCAACTGCCAACATGAAGAGATGACTACATGTCAATGCATGCTTCTATGATGTTTGTTCTCATGAAACCCCTAAAAGAAAAACAGGTAAAAGGACAGGCTATCGTCTATCTCTTATACTAGGTGTAGTCCAGAGAGCATACACACAGAGCAAAACATTCCAGGCTTAAAGAAATACATAGACAAATGGACCAAAAGAACAAGAAAAAGAGATAACTCAGTAAAAGAAGGTCATCCCACTAACAGGGATGGATGAGGCTGCAGAGGTGATGAGTTGGTCTAAAGAAAAGCATGGAGGCCACCATCTTTGCTCCTGTGACTAAGAAGTCAGGTGCAGTCAGGTACGAAGGGAACACCCAAGTGTAAGATGGCTTGGGACACGGCCCAGCAGGGCCCCACCTGCACCCAGGAGCTGGGCAGCACCACAGCACTCTGTGCCAGGGGAAAGCCAGTTATCCAGAGGTGTTGAGATAGACTTGCAGGCACACAGGAGGGACAAACACCAGCATGTGACAGCAGGACCAACTAACACCAGAGATAACCAGATGGCAAAAGGCAAACATAGGAACAATACTAACAGAAATCAAGGCAATTTGGCACCATCCAAACCCAATTCTCCCACAACAGCAAGTCCTGGATACCCCAACACACCAGAGAAGAAAGATTTGAATTTAAAATCACAGCTCAGGATGCTGATAGAAGGCTTCAAGAAGGACGTAAATAACTCCCTTAAAGAAATATAGGAGAATACAAGTAAACAGGGAGGAGCACTTAAAGAACTATAGGAAAACACAACAAAACAGGTGAAGCAATTGAAAAAAAACCTTCCAGGATCTAAAAATGGAGGTAGAAACAATAAAGAAATCACAAAGGGAAACAACTCTGGACATATAAAACCTAGGAAAGAAGTCAGGAGTCATGGATCCAAGCATCAACAACAGAATACAAGAAATAGAAGAGAGAATCTCAGATGCAGAAGATACCAGAGAAAGCAATGACACAGCAGTCAAAGAAAATGCAAAAGGCAAAAATCTGCTGACCCAAAACATCCAGGAAATCCAGGACAAAATGAGAAGACCAAACCTAAGGATTATAGGTATAGAAGAGAGTGAAGATTTCTAACGTAAAGGGCCAGTAAATGTCTTCAACAAAAGTATAGAAGAATACTTCCCTAACCTAAAGAAAGAAATGCCCATGAACATACAGGAAGCCTACAGAACTCCAAATAGATTTGACCAGGAAAGAAATTCCTCCCGTCACATAATAATTAAAACGCCAAATGTACTAAACAAAGAAAGAATATTAAAAGCAGTAAGGGAAAAAGGTCAAGTAACATATAAAGGTAGACCTATCAGAATTACACAGGACTTCTCACTAGAGACTATGAAAGCCAGAAGAACCTAGGAAGATGTCATACAGACCCTAAGGAAACACAAATGCCAACCCAGACTGCTATATCCAGCAAATCTCCCAATTACCATCGAGGGAGAAACCAAAGTATTCCATAACAAAAACAAATTTACACAGTATCTTTCCACAAATCCAGCCCTTCAAAGGATAATGAATGGAAAACACCAACAAAAGGAGGGAAACTATACACTAGAAAAAGCAAGAAATTAATCTTCCTTCAACAACCCCAAAAAAAGACAATCACACAAACATAAAAATTACATCAAAAATAGCAGGAAGCAACAGTCACTATTCCTTAATATCTCTTAACATCAATGGAATCAATTCCCCAATAAAAAAACATAGACTAACAGACTGGATATGTAAACAGGACCCAACATTTTGTTGCATACAGGAAACGCATCTCAGTGTCAAAGACAAACACTACCTCAGAGTGAAAGGCTGGAAAACAGTTTTCCAAGCAAGTGGTACCTGGAAACAAGCTGGAGTAGCCATTCTAATATCCAATAAAATAGACTTTCAACCAAAAGTCATCAACAAAAACACAGAAGGACACTTTATACTCATCAAAGGAAAAATCTACAAAATAGAACTCTCAATTCTGAACATATATGCTCTGAATACAAGAGCAACCTCATTCATAAAAAAAACTTTACTAAAGCTTAAAGCACTCATTGCACCTCACACAATGTCTTAGTCAGGGTTTCTATACCTGCATAAACATCACGACCAAGAAGCAAGTTGGGGAGGAAAGGGTTTATTGAGCTTACACTTCCATGCTGCTGTTCATCACTAAAGGAAGTCAGGACTGGAACTCAAGCAGGTCAAGAAGCAGGAGCTGATGCAGAGGCCATTGAGGGTTGTTTCTTACTGGCTTGCTTCCCCTGGCTTACTTAGCCTGCTCTCTTATAGAACCCAAGACTACCAGCCCAGAGATGGTACAACCCACAAGGGGCCCTCCCCCCTTGATCACTAATTGAGAAAATGCCCCACAGCTGGATATAATGGAGGCACTTCCCCAACTGAAGCTCCTTTCTCTTTGATAACTCCAGCCTGTGTCATGTTGAGACACAAAACCAGCCAGTACACACAGTAACTGTGGGTGACCAACACCCCACTCTCCTCAATGGACGGATCAGGGAAACACAAACTAAACAGAGACAAAGTGAAACTAACAGAACTTTTGGACCAAATGGATTTAATAGATATCTATAGAACATTTCATCCTAAATCAAAAGAATATACCTTCTTCTCAGCACCTCATAGTACCTTCTCCAAAACTGACCATATAATTGGTTACAAAACAGACCTCAACAGATATAAGAAGATGAACTAATCCCATGCCTCCTATCAGATCACTATAGAGTAATAGTAACAATAGCAACAAAAACAACAGAAAGCCCACATACACATGGAAGTTGAACAATGCTCTACTCAATGATAACTTGGTCAAGGAAGAAATAATGAAAGAAATCAAATACTTTTTAGAATGTAATGAAAATGAAGGCACAGCATGCGCAAACTTATGGGACACAATGAAAGCAGTGCTAAGAGGAAAATTCATAGCTCTGAGTGCCTCCAAAAAGAAAATGGAGAGAGCATACACCAGCAGCTGAACAGCACACCTAAAGCTCAAACTAAATGGAGAGAAACTTGAAGCAATCCCACTAAAATCAGGGACTAGACAAGGCTGCCCTCTCTCGCCATATTTATTCAATATAGTACTTGAAGTTCTAGCTAGAGCAATTAGACAACAAAAGGAGGTCAAAGGGATACAAATTGGAAAGGAAGAAGTCAAATTATCACTATTTGCAGACGATATGATAGTATACTTAAGTAACCCAAAGAACTCCACCAGAGAACTCCTACAGCTGATAAACAAATTCAGCGAAGTGGCCAGATAGAAAATTAACTCAAGCAAATCAGTAGCCTTCCTATACTCAAAGGATAAACAGGCTGAGAAAGAAATTAGGGAAATGACACCCTTCACAATAACCACAAACAATATAAAGTATCTTGGTGTGACTCTAACCAAAAAAGTGAAAGATCTGTATGACAAGAACTTCAAGTCTCTGAAGAAAGAAATCAAAGAAGACCTCAGAAGATGGAAAGATCTTCCATGCTCATGGATTGGCAGGATTAATATAGTAAAAATGGCTTGCCAAAAGCAATATACAGATTCTATGCAATCCCCATCAAAATCCCAACTCAATTCTTCATAGAGTTAGAAAGATCAATTCTCAAATTCATCTGTAATAACAAAAAACCCAGGATAACTAAAACTATTCTCAACAGTAAAAGAACTTCTGGGTTAATCCCTGACCTCAAGCAGTACTACAGAGCAATAGTGTTAAGAAGTGCATAGTATTGGTACAGTGACAGGCAGGTAGGTCAATGGAATAGAACTGAAGATCCAGAAATGAACCCACACGCCTATGGACACTTGATCTTTGACAAAGGAGCAACAACCATCCAGTGGAAAAAAGATAGCCTTTTCAACAAATGGTGCTGGTTCAACTGAAGGTCAGCATGCAGAAGAATGCAAATCAATCTATTCTTATTTCCTTGTACTAAGCTCAAGTTCAAGTGGATCAAGGACCTCCACATAAAACCAGACTCACTGAAACTAATAGAAAAGAAACTGGGGAAGAGCCTTGAGTACATGGGCACAGGGGAACATTTCCTGAACAGAGCACCAATAGCTTATGCTCTAAGATCAAGAATTGACAAATGAGACCTCATAAAATTACAAAGTTTCTGTAAGGCAAAGGACACTGTCAAATGGACAAAACGGCAACCAACAAATTGGGAAAAGATCTTTACCAACCCTACATCTGACAAAGGGCTAATATCTAAGATATACAAAGAACTCAAGAAGGTAGACTCCAGAGAGTCAAATAACCCTATTACAAAATGGAGTACAGAGCTAAACAAAGAATTTTCACCTGAAGAATATCAAATGGCTGAGAAGTACCTAAAGAAATGTTCAACATCCTTAGTCATCAGGGAAATGCAAATCAAAACAACCCTGAGATTTCACCTCACACCAGTCAGAATGACTAAGATAAAAAACTCAGGAGAAAGCAGGTGCTGGCAACGATGTGGAGAAAGAGGAACACTCCTCCACTGCTGGTAGGATTGCAAGCTGGTACAACTACTCTGGAAATCAGTCTGGTGGTTCCTCAGAAAACTGGGCAAGATACTACTGGAGGACCCTGATATACCACTCCTGGGCATATACCCAGAGGATTCCCCAGCATGTAATAAGGACACACACTCCACTACGTTCATAGCAACCCTATTTATAATAGCCAGAAACTGGAAAGAACCCAGTTGTCCCTCAACAGAGGAATGGATACAGAAAATCTGGTATATTTACACAATGGAATACTGCTCAGTTATTAAAAACAATGAATTCATGAAATTTGTAGGCAAATGGGTGGAACTGGAAAATATCCTCCTAAGTGAGGTGACCCAATCACAATAAATAAATAAATAAATAAATAAACAAATAAATAAATAAATAAACCCACATGGTGTGCACTCACTGATAAGTGGATATTAGCCCAGAAGCTCGGAATACCCAAGACACAATTCACATATCAAATGATACCCAAGAAGAAGGAAGGAGAGGCCCCTGGTCCTGGAAAGGCTAAATGCAGATGCAGCAGTGTAAGAGAATACCAGGACAGAGCAGCAGAAGCGGGTTAATTGGGGAATAAGGGGAGGGGAGAGGGCTTTTTGGGGAGGGGGGGAACAAGGAAAGGGGAAATCATTTAAAATGTAAACAAAGAATTTATCTAAGAAAAGAAAAGGATGCAGGAAGGTGTCTTGCCCATAGGTCACAACTGAAGCAAAGCTGTCAGAATAAGAGGAGTTTAGACCAACCACATTGGCAGGTGAAAGGAGGTCACTTCCTAAGGAAGAAAATTCTCCTTTCTTATTGCTCCCAGCATCAAGTTCAAACTCCTTGTTTCTTCCCACTCAGTGGGACATAGGCATTGAATGCATTTTTAAAGCTGCAGATTAGAACAGGGAAAATGTTCTCTCACTTCAAGTGTTTTAAGTTTTTATTTCATTTTACTATGCATGCATAGGTGTGAGTGTGCACATGCACGAGCTCATGTGTGTGTGTGTGTGTGTGTGTGTGTGTGTGTGTGTGTGTACATGCCCCAGAACAAATGACAACTTGTAGGACTCAGTTCTCTCTACCATGTGGATCTGAGGAGTCAGACTCCAGTACTCAGGCTTGGCTTTAAGTGCCTTTACCAGCTGAGCCATCTGCCAGCTCTCACTTTGAGTTTGAATATGCAAATTCAGAACTCTTGATTTCAACGCTGATATTCCTTAGAGAGTCTGGAAAGAAGCTAAGGTTGCAATCACCAAGCAAGCAGATTATCACCTAGCAGAGGCTGACAGCCAAGTTCAGAGAGTGTTCAGTCCAAATCCAACATCCCACACAAGTTATCTAGCAAAGGCCAGCACAGTGCAACAACTAATGAGCTTTCCCTTGAAAAAAAATAAGGTTTTAGGTGTATCGGATCCAAAAATGGAAAGCAAACTTTTATCTACACTTTAGACTGAGAAGTTACATACTACAAAAATATTGCAATATCTCTAGGCTCTTTGAAGAATAGGTTCAAACCAGCCTATTTTCAACAATATCATACTCCATAATCATAACAGTGGTAAATATCATATTATCAATAGATTTAAGCATTGTGTTGTCAATTGGTAATTGCTTTTATCTTCCTGAAATTCATTACATTGCACATACAGTCAAAATAAGCAAAAACTAAAAGACGAAACCACACTTTATCAATTAAGGAATTCTAGGCTTGCCTAGATTAATGTCACTAAGTTAATCCTGATTGATGCTAAATGTTTTAAGTATTTTCCCATCTTAAATTCCATTTTGAGGTCGTAAAATAACAAAAGCAATATTATGAAAGTCCTGTTGCCAAGTTATATGAAAATGTAATTTAAAAAAAAAGCTTCATGTTCAGGCAGAGGTAAAAGAGTGGTCCCTTTTTAGAAATGACATTTCTCTCATTGTTTATAAGTGTAGAGAAGGCTAACACGAAACCATCCAAACATTAGCAGGAAAAGCATGGACATATCCTCCCATAAATTATAACTAGAGGAAAAAAATGTTAGCTATGATTCAATATCAAGCAACTATATGATAACAGATCATTAACTCTGACCATTTTTTAAAATGTCATTTGATAAAAAGAATAGTGGAGAAAATGAAAAGCAAACAAAAGTTGGGTCATATATATACAATCACTATCACAATAAAGAATTAAAACTTTAATATATAAAGAGCATCTAAAAACAAAGAACATTCTAAGAGGCAAATGGGCAAGAGTCACACTCAATGGGTTCACAAATAAAATTAATGGAAGTAATGAGCAGAAGCCCTTTCCTGATTATGTCAATGGATAACTTCATTTGGGGACCATAACAGACCTTATAGCTGGAGTGTCTGGATCAACAAACTTCCAGATTCTAATGTGCAGTATACCTCTTTGATAAGGGCTGAGCTGGATAGATGGTTCAGCATTCAAGAGCACCTACTGTGGAAAACCCAGTTCCTAGCACCCACATGGCCTCTTATAACTTCTACAGGTTCCTATCTACACATGGTGCACATAAATTCACACAAGAACACACACATACACATACAGAAAAATAACACATTTAAGACTAGACGTTTGTGAATGTATATGGGAAATGTCAGCAAGAGCCTAATACAAGCCCCACACAGTAATCACCCTGCCTGGCTGTTGCTGGGTTCTTCAACATTAGAGTTGCACCTGACACCTATTGGTACCGTTACAAAAGCTAATTTCAGAAAACTCAGCTGAGAACCAAGAAACTGGAGATGAGGACCACTGCAGAGCAAGAGAGAAGCAACATTTGGACAAACTGTGGAGCTGAAACTTTTGAAGATTAACACACAATCCCCTGTGAAGAAGAGCTCACACCATTAGTCATGTTAAATTGCCGAGGTACATTACCAGTGTGAGCCCACAGCTGGCCGGCCGCGGCGGCACGGAATGTTATTTTTACCTTACAGTTACAGCAAGACTCTAATTACTGAAACTGCCGATGTCACCTTAATTACAGTTTTACTTAATGATCACGTTGGGCCCTGCTGTATGATGTGGAATTTTCCAAGGTAAAATGGCAGATACATGGAGGAGGAAGACTTAGCTCCAGACGTATTATTATTTGGCTCACCAGGGGTACATCAACTTAAGAGAAGCTGGCAAGCAGCTTCAATTCAGAGGGGATCTTGTTGGAGTTTCAAATTCATTATTTGTTGTGAAGATGTTGAGGATATAGCACACTTTTTTAAAAAAAAAGCAAGTTCATGCTTTTCTAGACGGTTGTGATTGGACAGGATAACAGCTCATACTTGCGTTTCAAACTACCTGAGAAAGACACATGCCAACCATTCACGTGTGCTCTCTATGGATGCTCTGGGCCCCAAGCAGGCAAACTCCAGGAGCTTGCAATTTCATAGCAGGACAAAGACATACGTTAACCATCATAAACATCTGGACGCCAAACGGTATTCAATAATGTAAGTGATAAGTGATGAATGGCAGGGATTATGGATCCAAACACAATGTTTTATTAGGACACAAGTTGTAAAACTTTTCAATATAGAAGCCAAGTGCTTCCTTTGTCTCCTTCAGTGCATTGGCAAGGAGAGCAGAGAATGTGGAGACTAGAGCTCTTGTGAATTAGTGATAGTCAACTTAATAGTCTCAGGGCTCTGAGACCCAGTACTCGTAGGGTCAAATCTTATACAGCCTTAAGGTTCTAAAGGGTCTCAACTTTCCTAATGTTGTGACCCTTGAATACAGTGTTGTGAATATGTTGTGAAGACTCCCCCCGCAACCATAAAATTATTTCATTACTACTTCATAACTGTCAGGTTGCTACTGCTATGAATTGTTATATAAATACCTGATATGCAGGATATCTGATACTTAACCCTCAAAAGGATTGTGTATCCCACAGATTGAGACCTGCTGCTAAGTAGAAGGAAATAGCAGGAGGGGGTGGGGGTGTTCTCATATGTTTGTGTAGGATATCTGTTCAAAGGCAGAAAATCCACATGCAAGTGTTTTCTCCAACATGCACATCCACAAAGGTGTGTGTATGCACGTGTGCGCACGCATGTGTGTGCTGTGATTCTCTATAAAAGCAAATGACTTAGCGTTTCTATGCTGTGATAAAACACCATGACCAAAGTAACCTGAGAAGGAAATGGCTTACTTCACCTTATAACTTACAGTCCATCACTGAAGGAAGACAGGGAAAGAACTCACAGCAGGATCCTAAGGGCAGGACCTGAAGCAGGGGCTATGGACAGATGCTGTTTTTGGCTTAGCTCTCCAGGGCTTGCTCAGACTTCTTTCTCATACAACCCAGGACCACCTGCCCTGGTACGGCTCCACCCACAATGAGCCGGGCACTCCCATGGGAATCATTAATAAACACAGTACTCCCCAGACTGGAATACAAGCCAATCTTACAGAAGCATCTTCTTAACTGTGATTCCCTCTTCCCAGATAAGTCTAGGTTTATATCAAGTTGACAAAACCAACCAGCACAGTAGATGAGATCAGCAAAGAATAGGAGACAACCTAGAAAATTAGGAAGAAGAGAAAAGTGTGCCATGAGCAAAGAATAGGGAGAATAGCCTTCCTGAATCTCAAGCAATGAGGGGCCGATTCAAAAGTACCAAATAATAATAATATTTACATGACTAAGCCCTATTTTGTTGATGATCTTGTGTTACACAAGTAGAACAGATTGAAGATGGGAAAAGCTCGAACAGCAAAAATCCCAGAAAAGGGCTGGGGTTGCTATACAGTGCAGATTGGCAAATTGAGAACTGCAAAAGAATTTGGGTGATGAAATAAATGAATATATCCTGAGGACTTTAATTTATACTCAAGAACAAAGGATCTAGGAATATAAGTGTATGAGTCAAATAAAAATTGGAAGTCAAAATTTGAATTTTGGAAGAAGGAAATAAACTCTATGTCGGATATATTTGAAAGGACAATGGGTATGCCAGGCAGGGATGTCCTATCAAAAAGGACATGAATTCAGCTGTGACATTAAGTGGTCAGAGACAGGCACAAAAAAATGTGAGAGCACTTACTCCTTATTGAATATAAAAATTACCTTCAGCTTGGAGATGCGGAAATACTTTCCCAGCATGCATGAAGACCTGGATTCTATCATAAACCAGGCACAGTGGCTCACATGGTGTCACATTGTAATGGCAATGCTAGGAAGCTGATGATAGGATCAAAAATCCAAGGCTAGCCTGGGCTATATGAGCTCCCCATAATAACAACATAAGTCTTCACTAGTGCAACTTTCTATACCCAACAAAAACACTGAATACCAGTACCTTACAGAAATGGAGAAAGAGTATCTTGGTCAAAATATAATTTACTTTATACTGGTAGCGTCTGAAAAAAAATGGGAAAATCATATAAAGCCTTCCTTGCCCTGATCTGAAACCGAGGAATCATCCTTTAGATTATCGGAAATCGCCTGTCGCTCTGTGAGGCTAATGTTACTCTTTATGGCGCATAAAGCTGCCTTAGCATCAGGCTTATTGCAGAAGGCAGCTTGAGGAGACATATTTGCCCTGCTTAAGCCTTTAAAATCTTATAAAAATAGCAAGAGCGTGTCATCTGGCTCTACTGAAATAACACCGCTAAGAAGAGAAAGCATTGTGAGGAGCCAGAAAAACAAATGCCTCCCCAGAGGTTGGCCCTCGCATTGCGGAGGAGACTCTGTCAAAGCTCTTGGGGAGTTTTATGTGGAACCAGATGGGGCAAAATTTTTCTTTTATTGCCTTTACCTCTAATTAATGGGTCTCCGGGGAGAGCCCATCTCGTAAAGTGCACGGAACCGTCTCCCTCCATACTCCCGTGTTCCTTTTCAGGAAGTTCATCCCATTGACTGGACGGGAATCAATGCAATTATAATGAGCAAATCTCTTTGAAGGTCACCTCGTCTAAATTCTAGATGTGTATCATGCCTTGAGTAGAAAATATCCCTTTTGGGCTAATGTGTTGAATGACTGTTTCAGAAGGCCGTGGAACCTTTAGGAGGTAAAGTAAATAGGCTGCTGAGCCAGGCTTTGAGTGAGGCTGTTCTCAACCCGTGGGTTAACGCCCCTTAGAGGGTCACATGATAGCCTGTATATCACATTACAATTCATAACAGTAGCAAAACTATAGTTATGGGATAGCAATGAGACAATTTTATGGTTGGGGGGTCACCACAGCATGAGGAACTGTATTAAAGGGTTCCCAACAGCAGAAAGGTTGAACCCCATTGCCTTAAGGCCTAACTGTGGTTCTTGCTTATTCTCAACTTTGTGAATTTGAATGAAACGTGTCCAGTCAGCTTCCTGCCCATGCTGCCCCACTTCCAGGCTATGAGTGGCTATAGTCACAGGAACTGTAAGCCAAAATAAATCCTATCTCTCTTAGGTCATGGCATTTTGCCTCAGGGGTTGGGGGGAGTGGGTGAGGTGGGTAAGGGTGGAGGAAGTAGGAGGGAAACATTGGAGGCAACCTACCCTCTTCTGTGAAATTTGAATTATTACACAATTCCAAGGGTTCAGATAAAAGAAATAGAAGCCCATCTTTTAAGATCAATACATAAAACCAGACTTTAAAATCTACCCACCAGCAGCGTAGAAGGGCTCCTTCCCCCTCCAACCTCACAAGTAGTTGATACTTTGTTTTCTTGATTTGAAACTCTCTGACTACAGTGAGATAGAATATCAGTGTAGTTATATATATATATATATATATATATATATATATATATATACTTGTAAGATGTATATTGCATCTTACAAGTATTTATAAGCCAAGTTCATTTCATGGTTAGATCATTTGGGGGGAGGACTGAATGTTTAATTTCTTTTAATTCTTTATATATTCTAGACATTTATCACCAACTAGATTTACAGATGACGAAGACTTTCTCCATTCTGTGGATTTCCTGTCCCTTGTTTTTGTTTCCCAGGATTTGAACAGACTTGTTAGGTCTGCGCAATCCATTTGTCAATTCCCTAGTATTTTCCTAAGCAATCTGAGTCCTTTTCACAAAGTCATTGCCTAAGCAAGTGCCTCTCCTGTGTTTTCCTCCTGCAGCCACTGTGGAAATCAGTATGGAGTTTCCTAACACCTGAACACAGAACATGGTCTGTATCTCCTTTGACCATAAACCCAAAGAATCTGGAGCACATCAGAAAGATACCTTCTTCACATCCATGTTATTGCCACACTTCTCACAACAGCTAAGTCATGGAATCAGCCTATAAGCCCAGCAACAGATGAAGCATCATGAATATGTGGGATACGTATGAATAATAGAAAACCACTAAAAAGAACAGAGTTGCCTGGTCATGGTGGTGCGTGGCGTTAACCCCAGCACTCAGGAGGCAGAGGCAGGCAGATCTGAGTTTGAGGTCAGTCTAGGCTACAGAGTGAGTCCCAGGACAGCCAGGGCTACACAGTTAGAAACCTTTGTCAAAAAGAAAGAAAGAGAGAGAGAGAGAGAGAGAGAGAGAGAGAGAGAGAGAGAGAGAGAGAGAGGAAGGAAGGAAGGAAGAAAGAAAGAAAGAAAGAAAGAAAGAAAGAAAGAAAGAAAGAAAGAAAGAAAGAAAGAAAGAAAGAAGTAAAGAAATCTGGCAAACAACAGTTTAGACTCAACAGTTCAGTTAAGACAAGAATTGCGTGTTTTCTCTGATCTGTGAAATAAGAAAGAACAGAAGGAAAGAAGGAAAGATGGAAGGATGAAAAGTAAACAGAAATGAAAATGGTCTGGGGAGCTCTTACAGATAGGTTAGGAGATGATCATTGCAAGGAATGGGGGCACTGGTGTGCAGACATGGAGGAATGAATATTATCAGGCACCTCATGTATATGCATCACAATGAAGTCACAGGTGTCACAACAGAGCCCATTACTTTATATTTAATATACCCTAGTCAAGATTTGTTTAATAAGACTTAATTTTGCCTCCAAATCCTACCTTTGGAGATGAGGCTCACCTATTTACTCTTGTAAACTTGTAAACAGGTTGCCTGGTGTGAGTCGCCCCCCCCCCCCCACACACACACACACATACACACTCTTCTTTGGTGTTCACATTCACTCTTGAAGGAGAGATTAAGTAATTACTAAGGAAACCTCCAGGTGGACACACTTAACTAGGGCTGGCTTACAGATTCAGAGGTTCTGTCCATTATGATCATGGCAGGAAGCACGGTAGCGTCCAGGCAGACACAGTGCCTGGGAAGGAGCCGAGAGTTCTACATCTTAATCCGAAGGCAGTCAGGAGAAGACTCAGCATCCTCAGCCAGGTAGGAAGAGGGGCTCAAAGCCCACATCCACAGTAACACCCTTCCTCCAACAAGGCCACACCTTCTAAAAGTGCCACTTCCTGGGTCAAGCATCTGCAAACCACTACAAGTGGTTTCCTAACTTTCTTTCCTTCACTCCCTTTCACCTCTCAATACTTCCTGGAAATGACCTTACCAGTTGACTCCTTGAAGACCTCCTCTGTGATGCCTTGATTACAACTAAAGGAATATAAGTCTGTGTGAGCTGAAGTAAGAAACAAACACATCCAAGAAAATAGAGCCTGCTCCAAAGTAAGTATTTCTTTAATAACATGATTTAAATAGTAAAGATCAGTTCAGAGTCCGAAAGAAAGAGTTCTGGAGTACACTGTCTTATGTACTCCTCTGACCTATTTCTTTTTTCTGTCTAGCTGTCTTGGGTAATCAAGGGCCAGCTGCCTGTGTTTGTGCATGCGTGTACACACACACATTCACATATACACACGATAAAATCAATACAAGTGTTTTTGTTATTGTTGTTGTTATTATTGTAGGAAATATTTTCCTTGAGGAACAGTAATCAAGTTAGATTCTCAGATCACCATCCAGATTCTTATCTTTAATACCAACCTTCACAGAAACTCATAGGAGAGGATTTCTACTTTAAAGACTTAGATTCATTGTCATTTCCTGTGTGCAAGAAGTGTCTTAATTTATAGAAAATCAGGACCAATATCCTTTACAGGCACAGATGAAACATTTTGAAAGTCTATAAACATCACTAGAACTTAACAACAAGAATGGCAACAAAACTTCTTTAAGTCCAAGTCTTTCTTAAACAGGTTACATTTCTGTGCATTGCTTACCACCATCGTCTGGAGATATCCCATTTATCAAGGAAACTCAGCTGCCTTGTAGTTGTTCAGTGATGGAATAAGTAACAGATCAGGGGTGGAGGAGCGGGTCATGTGAGTGCCTGGTGCCTGCCTGGGAACTAATTATACCCTCAACCTGAACTTAAGTTTTCTTCTTGTGGCTTTCTCCTCTCCGCCTGAATTCCACAATCAAAGTGAAATGTTTCTGCTTAATTTAATACCTGTGCTGCTCTGCTCACTTATCAATATGTGTGGCTGATTTCTTTCCATGTAGCAGATATTCAGGCATAAATATTTCCTATTCCACATGTAATATGTAGCCCTGGATAACGTTCATCAAGGGTGGCGTTAAGCTATGCAGAATGATGGACTGTTTTCCTTCATATTACCTTCCTCCAGGTAAACTACTCTGTAGATTAGTAACTGGGTTTTCCTTGATTTATTTCTGAAGGTTACTCCATATGTCTTCACTCCATACTTTTCTGTGAATTATGCATGCTGCTAAGGTCCAACACCCAGCAAAGGTGGCCAACTATAACTCCTTGACTTGTAATTTACATTACACCATCATAGGTGACTTACCCTTCTAAATTTCTCACCCAGAAGACACAGTTTGATACTCAGAGGTGAAGTTCTTGAGCCACTTGACTATACTGCAGTTAGCTATCATTAATCTTATTTTAAATTTTAAATTTCCAATAGGCCGATATGGTTTATAATTATATGTGCATGATATGTACAGACATGTACTAAAACCTACATTGATCCAAATGTAAAATATATAAAATATATGCATCTAGTTCTTTCTACCTAAAATAGTAGGTTAGTTGCAGATTCAACAAAAAGAAGAAGAAAAAGAAAACATGTGGATGGTTAAAATGAATTTTAAAAGATGCTGGAGATGTTACTTTTAATCAGAGGTTGCTATTTGTTATCCATCAACCTTATCTAATGTCATCTAATTGTCGTTATTCTTTAATCCCTTTACTGCTTTCATGAGGTTAAATTTAGTTTATTTCAGTTACTCCCTGTATTCCCTGTATTCATTTTTCTCAAGTTCTTAAAATTTAGCCTAGCTGCCCTGGTGGTTCAGTTCTGTGATTCCCAACTACTCAAGAGTCTGAGGCAGGAGGATTACAGTTTCATGGCCTACCTAATCTATCAAGGCCAGTCTAAGCAATTTGTTGATACACTCAGAAATAAAGAATAGCGAGAAGGCTAAGGGTATAACCCACTGGTAGAGAGCCCCTGCCTAGCACATGCAACTTACTTCCTCATACCAAAACAAACAATATGAACCACAGAGCCTAAAGGACCTGGAGGACCTGTTGAGTTTCCCTAAGCCAGCGGTCTTCAAAGTCATAATCTGACCAACATCCATGGCACTACTCAGTCTCCAACCCAGAAATATCAAATCAAGACATCTGGATGCAAGCCTCTTGTCTATCCTCCAGGTGAATCCTTCATTTTATTTTGGTCGTTGGAATGGAACCCCCAGCCTCACGCAAACTAGGAACGCTCTGTACAGTGAGCTACAACTCTATTTCTAATCCCCAGGGTGTTCTGACCATGACAGTGGGGTTGCTGGTCGATTCAAACTGCAAGAGATCCTCTCCTGCCCTGCCTTACCTCACCCTCATCTCTTCCTCTGCCTCAGCAATAGCCTAAGGCCAAACTACATCCCACAGGTGGCAACACCTGGCGCCCATTGTTTCTTCAATTTCCACTTTCACCTTTGGAAGCCAGCTCCCTGGGGTGCCTTGAAAGGTCAGATTTTTCCCCAGTTCCATTATGAAAGTAGTCCATGCTGACAGAGATGTCAGCAGGTAAATCTTCCTGCAGCCCTTCCTTGGATGGAAGAGTTGAGATGTATTCTGTGTAACTCTCTATATGGGGAAGGCCAACTCAAAAACAGACCGTTACCTCATCCAACCACCTTTATGCTTCACATGCTTCTCATTTAACCTTCTTTCATGAGAACACTGCCCAGAATAAATTGCCTGCTTGTGAGCAGCAGAAAGGACCTCTAGCCTGGAAGGGGGAAAAACCTTTATTCTAAAGATGAAACAAGTCCAATTGGTATTATTGGTATTACTATTTGTGGGAGCCCAAGGGAAAAACTGGACATGGCTTCTAGAGAAAGGCAAATAATTTGATATTTTCTATTTAAAATCACAGGGGTTGAGTCTACCTACATCTTCCCACTTTCCCTTCTATCCAAGAGTGAGGCTGAAAACCTGGCAAGGGGAGATGATGGCTCTGTTCCACACACATTCCTCCATTCCTAATTGTTGAAACATCCTAAAAAAAAATAAATAAATTTTAATGTGTTATTATTGTGGGTATGTGAAAACACTTATCTGTGGGTTTGTGTGCCACAGACCACATGTGAACATCAGAGGACCACTATTTAAGGAGTTAGTTTTCTCCCTCCACATTGGGATCAGGGAATCGAACATGGGTCATCAGGTTTGCCCAGCAAACACCTTTGCTTATTGAGCCATCTTGGCCAGCCCACTGAAATATTTTTAATCTATCTTTACAAAGTGAATCTTTACATGATTCTGCCAGGAGTTACGGATCAGTGACATTACAGTAGGGTTACAGGCTAATTAGCTCCAAGGAACATGAACTTGCTTCTTTTTTTTTTTTTTTTGGTTTTTCGAGGCAGGGTTTCTCTGAGTTCCTGGCTATCCTGGAACTCACTCTGTAGACCAGGCTAGCCTCGAACTCAGAAATCCGCCTGCCTCTGCCTCCCAAGCGCTGGGATTAAAGGCGTGCGCCACCACCGCCCGGCGAACATGAACTTGCATGCGATTGTATGTGAGAACATTTCTAGTCCCTCAGTAAACACTGAATTTAACTCGGAAGAGAAAACCCGAGGCAAATCTCCCTGATAGCATCATGCCATCTGAAAATGACACCACCTATGTGTGCCTTGCTTATTTTCTAACACCTGCAGGAAAATTCTGAGCTTAAAGTGCTTAAAGGAAATATTTTTTCTTTCATGAAAGTTATTTTGCCCTCAATCATGAACATTGTTTTGAAAATCATATTTGTACTGTGCTCTATGAAGTTGCTCTTCTAAATATGTTTCTAATCCATGCATGGTATCAATGCTTTCAAAGCACCTCAAGGAAAACACAATGTTCAAATCTGTAAGACAGCTCTCTGCTTACGCAACATTCCCCTATGTATCCTGTTTTGTTATTTTTTTCTTATCCCTACATATATACATATATTTTTTAAATGCATACTGAATGTCTGAAAGAATCATAGTTGACAGAAACATTTGGCTTAGCAATGCATTTAAATATAACTGTTCCTTAGGGTATTAAGGAACCTGCCTCCAAGCTTCATAGTCTGAGTTCAAGTCCCGGAACACACATGGTAGTAGGAAAGGATTGACTTCTCCACATGTACTCCACCATGTAATCAAGCAGTTCCCTGTTTACCCCACATACAAAATAAATAAAATTAATTTTTTAAAATTTTGTCCTGATTATTTACTTCTATAAAGAAAAAAAATTCATCTTTGTGAACAAAGAATAATTTTATCTAAATAGACTATGCATGTATTACACATTTATAATTAGCAAAATTTTCTCCCTTTTCTCAGTGCTTCTCCTGGAAAACGTTCTTCTACCTTTTACAACATATCCCTTCGCTTATTAGAATTAACAAATCAGATTACAATCACAAAGATGTAAGAGAATATGATCATTTAAGGGTTTCATTAATCCTTGCATTTAAATTCTTTGTCTTTGAGGATTTCATAATCAATTTTTAATGCTAGTAATATTCTGGGCAGGGATCATAAAATTTTCTTTCTGTTTTATAGCCTTGAAGGAACTATTTGAAATTTAGCTGAGCCTCTACAAACAGGAATTTGTGAATCACAATTGACCCCTAGGATACAAAGGGAACCAACTGGTTGTAGAGAACTTTATGCAGACCAGTTTGGTTTTCTAGCCTATGGAAATTTCCTTCAGCTTCAACAGATGTCAATATGACACTTGTGCTCGCGTGCGCGTGTGCGTGTGTGTGTGTGTGTGTGTGTGTGTGTGTGTGTATGTATTCCTTGGTACTTACAAAAAGCAATCTGAGAAAAATTTAGTCCCTTTAGCAGACAAAGTTCTGTGAAGAGAGATTGAGGCAAGCCTGTCATTTTTTGTGAATCTTTCAATCTTTGCATAGCATTGTCATGGATGAAAACAAGCTCTGTCGCCATCTACAGTGAAGAGGGCCCAGCTCTAAAAAGGCAGGGAGTCTTGCTTGAAGCAACAATACAAGCAGTTCTTAAATACATTCTGTTAAGTGCTACAAACCAAACCCCCAAACTATATATTGTGTGATACTGCTCATGTGACATTCTAAAGGCAGCAAATTCTAAGGAAAGAAATTAATAGATCTAGATCTGGGGTCACCAGGGGTGGGTTGCAGGGGATGATACTGTCTACCACGTGAGCTTCAAAAAAATGTGGGGAGTGATATACTGACCAGTGTTGACCTTTGGGGGTGGACAGACAACTCGGTGTATCAGTACACAAGTAATGCATGGAACCAGTGCAAACTTTTAGGTTTAACAATGTCACTCAAGCATGATTTATATAGAAAATACAGCACATATTTAAAGAGTACAATTAGATGTGATCCTGTCCTTCCAACCGTAGTAATATACATGTACCCAACATCCTCCAGACTTTCACACCTCAGCCTGGATATGAGGGACCTTAAAATAGCATATCAATGGTAACAAATGGATACAACTTTGTATAGTAAGCAGAATTCCATAACGGACCCTAAGGTTTCCTATGATAATCTCTGAGACTGCCTAGTTTATAGACCCATGATATTACATTACACATAAAGGAGAATTTTTCAGCTATAATGAAAATTTCTTTGAGTCAACTTTCAAGTAATCAAAGGGGGAACTTTTTTGGATGGGGCTAATCTATCCATCTGCGCCTTTTACAAGCAGAATTTATTCTGGCTCGTAGCAGAGGTCAGATTCTAAACAGAAACAGCATTCCAGGAGTTTGGGTTGGCTTTAGGGTTTAAAGGGCTCATTCATGGACTGGAAAGAAATGTTACGGAGCTAAGAATGGCCTGAGCTGACAGCTAGCGGAGAAATGAAGACTTCACTCATCCAGCTGCAGAAGCAGCATCCGCTACAATCAGAATCACCCGGCAACATGTCTTTCCCCAGAGCCATGAGATAAGACCCAAGTACACCCAGTGTCTCCATGTCTATCTTGTTCACACCCTAAGCAAAGCACATGATGGAATGCAGGAACCCAGCTGCTGCACATACGGCAATACCTTTCAGCAGACTTTCCCCCTCACAGTATGAACAGGCACCTACCGAGCCAGTCTCTGAGTCCCTAGCTAACAGACTTCCAGGCACCAGGATCTGTCGCCTAAAAAATGAGTTTACATCTAAAGAGGTATTGGGGGACACACATTCTGCTCCCTGACTCGTTCTTTGCCTCCTGCCCTGGAATCAGAGCCTAGCTGTAGGCTTGTGCTGTGAATTTACCATCACCCCCCAGAAAGGTGTCAGAAGAGACTGAGATTCTATCTCAGGGTCTCTGATTTCCTCACTTCAGAGCCCCTGCCATGCTGTCTGTCTCTGGTGCTGGGGCCTGAACTCTCAAAACTTCTGCTGTGCTGTTGTCTGTCCCCATGTTTGTCTGTAGAATCAATAACTCTTCCTATAAATTCTATACCCTGAACAACTTATTTCAGTGTCTGTCTTGGACACCCCTCCCCTTCCCCCAGAAACCTTGCACATAGAACGGTAAAACTTGTCTAGGCTCCTGGCCTAATGAACTGGGGGTGATTCAACAGATAGGTCTTCAGCAGCTGAATTCAGCAAAGTCACATGACAACAGATGGCAAATGTATCAGTTGCAAAAGCTTCTTTGCTGGAAGGGGAAGATGAACTGTCTGAAAGAATAGTGTGGGCTAATGACAAAAAGAACTGAATGTAACATTCTTTTCTACTAGCTGTGTTTCTCACAGGACAGCTTGGGAATAGTGAGGCTATTTTAAGTGCAAGCTGGAACTAAGTAGGTGGATAAATAATTTGTTCATAACTGGGGCCAAGTTTCCTATTACCCCAGCAAGGAGCTACAAAGAGCAAGGAGGAAGGTGAGACTCCTGATTTAGAGTCTCAGATATAAATACAAATACACACTTATGCATAAATACACTTATTGAGTACAGGTCTTTACCATACACCACTTGACACAGAACCTGGTTAGTTTTGTGCCAATTTGACACAAGCTAGAGTCTTTTTGGAAGAGGGACTCTTAATTAAGAAAAGGATCCCACTAGACTGACCTGTGGGCAAAGGTATAGCATGTTTTCTTGATTGGTTTGGGATGGTCCAGATCACAATATAGGTGGTGCCATTCCTGGGCTGATGGTACTGGGTTCTCTAACTAAGCAGGCTGAGAAAGTCATGAAGAACAGGCCAGTAAGCCGCACTCCTCCATGGCCTCTTCATCAGCTCCTGCCTCCAGGCTCCTGACCTGCTTGAATTTCTGTCCTTACTTCCTTCGTGATGGACTGTGATGTAGAAGTGCATGCTGAAATAAATCCTTTCCTCCCCAAGTTGCTTTTGGTCATAGTGTTTTGTCACAGCGATAGTGACCCTGACTAGGACATCACACAAGCATCAATTTTCTATCTGAGTTTATTGAGTGTACCAAGAATCAGTGATATCTCTGCAGGAATGAGCACACCCAGTCCTGAAATCTTAGTTTCTATATAGCATTCACCCATGAAAGAAATCAGTAAGACATTTAGAGGAATTCCTGTTTTTCAGCTGTGGCAGGATGTGTGTGTGTGTGTGTGTGTGTGTGTGTGAGAGAGAGAGAGAGAGAGAGAGAGAGAGAGAGAGAGAGAGAGAGAGAGAGAGAGAGAGAAAGAGAGAGAGAGAATTCCAGCATTCTTACTTTCCTCCCTCACTCTCCATAACATCTTGCTGGGGATAAATATATAATTTATTATATGTACAGTAATTACTACTTCCTTCCCTCAAGAGCACCAGTATTCACATCCCAAACACATAGAATTAAATGTTTTCCAATATTGTTTTTAAAACTTAAATAAATTGATAAAGAAAATGAGAGGGTGGGACAAACATACCTTCCCTAAGAGTTCCAGATAAGTATAAAATGACTGAAGGAAACTGAAAATTTTGCAGAAGTCTCCCATGGCAGTGACTGCTATAGGCGAAATCCATGGAAGACTGAGGATTGGCATGTGAAGTTTTCAGAAGGGTGAGGGTCCAGGCTTAACTGCTACCTAACTGCTTCCCCAAAATACGAACTGATTGTCAGTGTGCTTTCTGTTCTCACAGTAAGTAAATTTTCTGTGCATGTGAATAAGAAGGAGTAGTCTGGGGAATTTTTTGACTAGTTGACTGAGCTGAAGATGGTCTTGCAGTTCATAACACAGAAAATATAAAAGTCCTGTCTTCACACAATAAACCATTAGAAATGTTGGAGGGTACAGCTGTGGGAATTTGCATTTTTTGAGCTTGAAGACTATTATTTGTATGTAGGTTGACCCCTGCTCTGTGTAGTATATTTAAAATACTAACCCCGCCCCACACACACACACATTTCAAACTGACAACCTTTAATAAACAGGATGACTAATGACAGGGAAGTATTATTAAATATTAATGACTAAATGGTGTCCTGTAAAACAAAGCCATCAGTTTTCTCAAACCTTCCAAATGCATGACTTCATTTCTTTTGGGGTCTTGACTTTTTTTCCAACTAGCTAGATAAAAATGGGTATCTTCTGCACTTCATTCACATAAGAGTGCTTCTAATGTAATTCCTGGAATTCCTCAACACTCACTCCATAAGAGACCCAGTGGGATTCCCATCCTCCTCCCTGTGGGCTGTACTTTCAGACTCCCTTCTGAGTGGGAACCTAGAGAATGTGGTAGCCAATGAGCTCACTTGGAAAAGCTAGCAGACAGGAGATGATTAACCTAGTCACCAATGCTGCTTTCTTCTTACCCAGTGGTCCTGAGACCCTGGGGTAACTGTTCCCCAAGCCTTCCTTCTCCCTCAGCGGCAATCACAGGGGAGGCCACTATGGCTAGAACCACTAACTGAGGTGCTGGTTTTTCCCACACCACTTATCATGGTCTTCTATCCCACACATCCTAATGCATTTAGATCCTAGAGAAAGGCACTCACAGCCTTCTGGGAGGCCAGGAGCTTCTTGTAAATATGGTAGAAACATGTGAATGCATATGTCTTTCTCCTGGGGAGAAATTTTATTTTCTGTCATGCATCGGTCCTTTCAACACATTTGTAAACAATAAAAATAATTGTCTAAAGTTGCCTCGGGCCAAAAAGATGGCTCAGTAGGTAGAGACATTTACACACAGGCCTGCTGACCTGAGTTCAAACTCCAGATCCCACAAGGTGGAGACAACTCATTCTAGAGAATTGTCCTCTGACATCCACATGTGTGTAACAGCATGCCTGTGACTATATATATATATATCACACAATACAAAATAAAAGGAGACTTAAGGATGCATGCCTTCTTGCTTTACTCTGCAAATAGCTGACTGCATGCAGTTATGGGATAAATGGCTAAGTAAGTGAAAGTATACCTCATCTTTTACTGAAAATGATAGTATCTGGATTTGCGAAATAAATTATCCTCCAAAATTGAGAGTTTGGTTAAGCTGACATAATAAGAGCCTCCATTATTCATAGGCAATTAACTTATTGTCAGCACAGAACTTCCTTTTGGATAATTCTATTCTTGTGCATGAGTGGCATGGGTTATTCTTGCTGTCCCCGTGTTGGGTTTGATCCTGCCTTGTTTTTCTTTTTTTTTTTTTAATTTACATTCCAAATCATTTCCCCTTTCCCGTTGCCTCCCTCCCCGAAAGTCCCATAAGCCCCCTTCCCTCCCTCTTTTCTCTATTCAACCCCCTCTCGTTTCTCTGTCCCGGCACTCCCCTACATCCAGTCTTTCCAGGACCAGGGGTCTCTCCTTCCATCTTCTTAGAAATCTATTGCTATGCGAATTGTGTCTAGGGCTGCCTTGTTTTTCTAAACTTTAATTGAGAGTGATTTTTTTAAGAGTCTAATTCATGCAAGCCACCCTGTATTTGGTAAAGTAGTTTTGTCTCTTCTAACTTCTCAAAGGACCCGCCAGTCTGAGCCCCAGATGCAGGAAAGCTTCCCATTTACAGAAACATGTGGTTAAGGCCAAAGACAACTAGCTATGACCTCTCTCCTTGTCCAAGCACTTTATAGACACAGGATAATTAAACACCCCCCTTTCAAGGACAGCACGCAGGGGTTGTACTGATAAAACTAAGAGCTCTGAGACAGGAACAGCTAAGGCCAGTGACCCCATCTGTCTGTGGATGATAGGGAGAGGAGCCCCATGCCCTGCCCCTACTGGTCACTTGGGTTCTCCAAGACTGTCTGTGCTAGTTAAGATGCAGAAGCAGGGAGAGTCCTGGGAAATACTGGGTCAGGCAACCACAAGTTAAGGATGTAAAATAAGTGTGAGAAGATGTAATAGCCTGAACACTATTACTACAAAGGTTTTGTCATTTATTGTGTACATAAATCTCTTTAATCCACACGGGTATCGTAATGCTTTTTGTTTTAATATAAAATAAATCTTTGCCACCAATGAGCCTTAAAAAGCACATTTCATTTTAAAACATCAAGAAATCTGATGTAGCATCATCATGTATACCATGCCTAAATTATAGCAACCACAAGAAAACTGGAAGATAGGAATTCACTAAAAAGCAACATCTGTTGCAAAGTTGGTTTTGATTTTGAGACGACATTGCCCGAAGCCACCAATTCTTACTGAACTGGAGAATGAGATTTTTCATGTAAGTCCTCTGTGCCATTATTTTTTTTTGAGCTTTAATTTAATTTTTTCTGCACATGTTAGAAGTGACATAATTATTTTATTAGATGAGTGACATCTGCCAAATAGTAAGAATGTCTGTGACATTAGCAACAACTCCTTCAAATTTTGAAGATGCTATTTTTTGAAACTATTTTTATTCTACATGTATGAGTATCTGCCTGCATGTATGTATGTGCACCATGTGGATGAACTACCCAAGAAAGCTAGAAGAGGGTATCAAGTCACCTGGAACTAGAGTTACAGTCAGTCATGAGCCACCATGTGTGTCCTAGGACCCAAACTCTCAGCAGGAATAGCCAGTATTTTTTAACCACTGAGCCATCTTTCTAGCCCCAGCTCTCCAGGCCCAAATGATGTCAGTTTTATATTAGAGTCATTACATATCTTTAATGAAAAATTATTTGTTGATATATTTCAATAGATTTTCATCATCAAATTTAAGAGATAGGAAAATTTACCTTAGTGGTGCTTAAAAAATACCCTATCATTGAATATGACATTATCATTTCAGCAAATCCTATTTTGAGGAAATTATTTAATTTTATAACAATAAAGCAAATCAAAAGTTTAGTGGTGCATAGCACCTTGGTAAAAAGACAGGTTTTCGACTCCTGGGTAAGATGACAGGGTAAAAGCTACTTAACCTTTGTAGTAATGGTGTTCAGGCTATAACATCTTCTCACACTTATTTTACATCCTTAACTTGTAATTGCCTGATCTATTGTTTTCCTGCTTCTGTGTAGATATACATGGGGACGTGACTAGCAGGGACAGAGCATGGGACTCTTCTCTCCCTATTAACCGCAGACAGATGGAGGTCACTGTCCTTAACTGTTCCTTGTATGATCTTGTAATATAATATATAAAAAAGAATATAAATATAAAATTATAAAATTATAAAAATAAAAAATAAAAAAGATAAAGAATATAAACATGTTTGTACTGAAATACATTTATATATCTCAATATAAAAATGAATAGACTCAAAAGAGACAGAAAGAACTTCCACAAAGGTAGAAAAGGCAGAGAAATGATGATGATAATTTTAATAATAATTATTATTATTAATTAAAAATTATGGGAGAAGAGATAAGAGACTCACCAAAGCGAATCCAAGCTCCTGTGTGAGTCCCCAGCAGTGGGAGGGGAGCAGGAGTTCATTGTGAAGGCAAACCAGGCAGCCCTATCAGCCCCGCCCTCAGGACCAACCCACAGCTCTCACAAGCCTCAAATCTAGTTGAACAGAACAGGACTCTGTTCTGCTGCTGACCTACTGTGTTACCCTATATGACTGAACATCCGGCAGCCAGGAATGATGCTAAGAGGGAACCATTGTTTAGAACTGAGCTACCCATGGGTTCTAAGAGTCAGGTATAACCATAGTCAGCAAGACTGGATTTAACCTTCCACAGTCCCAGATTGAGACCTAGTACTGAGAGGTCCTCATGGAAAGGAGGAGGGCAGAATGGTGGGTAGCAAGCAAAGCAAATTCATTCAGGCAGAGAAGTGCAAAGGAAAGGAGATCCCACCATCGGCCTCAGTGGCCAGGAACACATCCAGGCAGGAAGTAACCCTGGAGACTGACAGTCCTGAGCATCAGGTCAGCAAGTGGGTCAACATCTGGAGTTGCCCTCACGGCTTCAGAGTCTGAAGACTTTGAAACACCAGTGAAATAACTGAAACGAATGGCTACATCTCCTTCTAGCAGGGGATCCGTGTGTAAGGAAATGGGAAATCAAGAAGATGGGCTCATTGCAGAAAGCAGGACCTGTAGCTGCATCCTTGGCCCAAGATGCACTTGGAAGACACCCTTGCGCCTTGAGCTAGAGCAATTAGCCAACCCCCTACAATCTAAGAAATCAGAGGAATTCCTGAGAACCTGCCCAGCCCATAAGCTGGCAAGCTAGATGTGGCTGGCAGAGGCCCCAGGTTCACCTGAAATGGAGATGCAAAGTGAAATTGGTTTGGGATGACTGCAGCAATGGTCCAACGGTGTCTCAACAGCACCATAGTGCCTGTGTTTATTATTGCACTCTTCAGAGTGACCAGGAAACGCTCATCTAGGCAGTTTATCAACAGATGAATGGATAGAGAAAAATGTTATATATATACATGATACAATTTATGTAGGTGTAAAGCAAAATGAAACTGATGTTGGAGGAAAATGGACTAAATCATTACGTTAAGCTAAATGAGGCAGACTTAGAAGAGCAAATAGGAATGTGTGTGTGTGTGTGTGTGTGTGTGTATGTGTGTCCAATTATGTGTGCGTGTGTGTGTGTGCATATGTAGTAGATAATGAAAGTAGGAAGACAATAGTGAGAGGAGTAGAGAACTTTAGGGAGCCAAGGTGAAGGAGTCATGGAACACACGTTACAAGAAAGCAGAAGAGGTAACTGCTTGGGAGACTAAGCAGGGAACCAGCAAGAGGGAAGTAGAGTACACAGGGAAAGCAATGGAAGAGGGAGAAAAAAATAATGTATAATCACTTGTATGTCTGCCAAAACACAACCCTTTACCTTGTACATAATTGGAAAGCACACAAGCCATGGTTTTGGGAACTTGGAATAATTTTTGTAAGAATCACAGAGGAAATTCTTAGAATACTTGCGTTCACAAAATCATGAGACCAACCAAACTTCCTGCCAGGTGAGTGCAAAAATGACCCTTTGGATTTAGCCCCGGATGCTCCTCTCTCCCACCGGTTGTGGGTTTGGACATGCTAAGCTCCTAGTTAGAGCTGGGAAAGACCCTCTTCTGGGCTGGAATCGGACCAAGGAAGCCCATGATTTGGTGAGCTCTGTAAATGTGACGAATCATTGGAAACAATCGTGAATGGAAACAACTTTGCTGGAAGTTTTCTTACAGATATATGTGTATAACTAACTCGGTACTCTGAAGGCAGGAAGCCAGTGTCTAGGAAAATATTTGGGATTAAATATTTACACACTTCTATGTAAAAATGTAGACTTGAGGATATGCCTCACTTAACAGGATTTGCACTGATGTTTTTAATCTGGTGCTTAGCATTTATAGTCTTTTTTCTGAGGTATAAAAATATGGATTAGTGAGCTAGCTCAGCAGGTTATGGCGCTTGCCACAAAGTCTAGTGACCTGAGCTTGTCTTTGGTTTCACATGGTTGAATGAGAGAACTGACCTGACCTCCAACCTCAGCATGCTCAAAATGGTGCATTCACACACACACACGCTCATATACACACACACATACATACATGTACACACAAACATACACACATATACATACACAATCATACAATACACACATTCTCACTCTCTCTCACACACACACATACATATAAGCACATCCAGACATACACACACAGATACACTTTCTCTCTTTCACACACACACATACATCCAGATACTCACATATTCACACATATACATACATACTCACACAACACACATACAGACACACATATACACACACACAAACACATACACACATATATACACATAAACACATACACAAAGAGACTCACACAAATATACAACATACAAACACAGACACGCAATTGCTTGTACACACTCTAAATGTTTTTAAGAATAAAAATATTACTTTACTTTAAAGAAATGACTTACTTAAACATGCAAATATTTTTTATTTCTTTACCATTAGATGCAATTTTGAAGCAGAAAACAGCCTTTTTAACAACCGACATAATTTTTAAAAATAAAAATTCAGTAAATACCAGGTTTGTGCTATGAAAGACATGGCTAAAATAGAAAACATATATGAATGTAAGGTAAGAAACATACTACTCTTTTAAAATATTGATCATATAATTAATGAAAATAATTTAATTTAATTAATTATTAAATATAATCAGATAATAAATATTAAGGTTCTTTTACATATATAGTTAAACCGTGTATTATTGGTATATATTTTTTTTATTTTATAGAAAGTAAATCATTCATTAAAAGTTTTTTGGAGTAATACTATGCCAAGGATGAAGACACAAGTCAGTAGTCTCAGCACCTGAGCGACTAACAAAGCAAGATCACAAGTTTGAAGCATACCCAACTACATAGCAAGATCTTATCTCAAAAGAGGAAGAAAAAATTAGCTGGGCATAGTGGTTCATGTCTTTAATCCCAGAACTCACGAGGCAGGGGCCAGTAGAGCCAGCCTGGTCTACACTGTGAGTTCTAGGCTAACCAACGCTCCATAGTGAGACCTTGTCTCAAGAAACCAAAAACAAACAAACCAACATCAAAAATAACATCAAAAACATGCTACTTGATATTATGGATTTGCCAATATAATAACTCAAACTTGACAGTCAGTCGATACATATTTTTAAAATGTGATAAAGGCTGCCAAGTGGCTCAGCAAGTAAAGGTGCCTGCTATATACCTGACAACCTAAGTTCCACCCTGGAATGCATTGTGTGGGAAGAGAACTGACTCGTCAAAATTGTCCTCTAACCTCCAAATGCTCTCTGGGCCAGCACATGAACACACACACACACACACACACACACACACACACACACACACACAGGCCATAATGATCATCATAATAGTAATAATAATGACACTCTCAAAAGTGCTATATGAAGTACACAGAGCAGGACAATCCTGTGCTGACAGAAGCCTTAGAGGATGCTCCTGGGAAGAACCCTCTCACATTCAGGAGAAGGAAACTACTCATTCCACGCAGCCGCCCTGGAGGACTGTGGGAGAGCAGATGTTATAGCTTGCTTTCTGCAATAAACACCAGCCCCTCAAAGAAGTCGGGGGAGGATAGGTTTTTACTTCATGTTACATTTAAGGAAGCCTGGGCAGTAGCTCAAGGCAGGAACCTGAGACAGGAAAGGAAGCAGAGACCATGGAAGCACACTGCTAACTGGCCTGCTCCTGGGAGCATGCTCTGCTACCTTTCTGATACTGCCTAGCTTGAGCTGCCTAAGGATAGTACCACTCACAGTGGGCTGGGCCTTCCTGCATCAATTAGAAACCGAGAAAATGTCCCATAGACAAACCTACAGGTCATCGGACAAAGGTAACTTTTACAGTTAGCTTCCCTATTTCCCAGATGTGTCACACTGACGGTTAATATTAGCCATCACAGAAGACAGCCATACCGATTCAAAGTTCACAACCAGAACAGTTGTAGGAACTGAAAGATGCAATTCAATTAGCTAAGTATAACCTGAGGTTATTTACACATTGGTATGCAAGTATTTTCTGAAAGTGTACAATGGACCAGGGAATTCTTTATGCAGTTGTGAGAGAATATTCAAAATGATCTTCCTATCCTCCAGAAGGCTAGGAGAGAAAACAATTATGTGTGTGTATATATATATGTTATATTTAATATATAACATACATAATATATATGTGTGTGTGTGTGTGTGTATGTATATGTAGCTGGGAATAAGGCACTTATGGATGATGCAATCAATGATCTTGTGACAAGTCATTTTGTTGAGTCTCACATGCCCTGATACAAATACAAATCTAAGTATTGACACGTTTACAAATGTGGTTAAAGTTCATAATCTGATGTTTTGAAATAATGGCAATAATTTAAACTATTTTTGGCAGCCTAATTTCATCAGTTGCTAACAGCTGTGAGGCCAGAGATGTTAGACCCCTGAAGAAGAAAGCCCCCTGCCTTCCGATCTGTGAACAGCATCTCCAGGTCTTGCCAATGGCCTGTTCCACAGACTTATAACTGAACTATTCAGTTCTGACAGTTGCATAATGAAGGTCCTATGATAAACCTCTTTATAAGTATTTCCTGTGAATCACAATGTCACCAATGTTGTTAGAGTCCAAGTATGGGTCCTGCCAGCCCTAACAGACTAGGACCAGTCATCCTCCTCAATAGACTGGTTAAACAAACAGGGGCCAGTGAAAGGCAGAGGGAGGAGATTTACTCAATGCGGCCATATTAGAAAGAGCAGCAAACAGATGCAATGAACCAAGTCCATCCTTGGTGTCCTAACTGGAGGTTCAGCTTTAAACAGAAGGTAAGAGCTGAGTAGTCCTGGCTAAGCTGAGTGCCTGCCCATCATCACAGTCCTTGACCCGGTCCATTCTGCAAGGGAGTGTGACAAGTTCTCAGGCTGTGGAGCCTCTCGCTAGGTTTCTCTAGCCAATCCCTGGCTCGCAGCCATTTCATTCTCCCTGATATTCCTGAGGAGATTCCAGTTCCTCCGTGTTCATTTTTTCAGTAGTCTGACAGACAAAGATGGATGGGCACAAGTGACTCTTTGTAATATTTCCAGGATGGTTACAATACAAGGTAGACCCTGGGGAGATTCAGAATTTAGTGGCATTAAATATTGAGTATGAGTAAGTGCATGAGAGAAAGCGAAGAGTCATCCTGGGTATCTCCTACTGATGTGGTCAGAAGGTTATCCAGGGTGACCCCCACTGACCTGGTCAGAAGGTCATCCAGGGTGACCCCCCCCACCCATCCGGGGTGACCACTTTAGTCTGTGAATCTCCCTCAGCTTAGTCCTTGCATGTCCCTTGGATCGGCCACCCTCCCTTGTACAACACTACTACAAAGAAGAAAGATCCATTTCGGTTTATAGTGTCAGAGATTTCTCTCCAAATTCTTTGGCCTCAAGTACGTGGCCGACACATGGTGGTGATGGGACCCTGTGACAGAAAAGCTTCTTTAGGAAGAGCAGGAAGCAGAGAGAGTGAACTATAGGAGGGTTCTGGGTAAGACACCATGGACGCACCCTCTGCAGGGAGCTTCCTCCTGCCAGGCCTCAGCCCCTGTTTCCCACTACCCTCCGATAAGGCCCAGATGCACTGAGCCATTCATTGGGTTCGTGCTCTAGTACTATAATCATCCCTGAAAATACCCATACAAATAACAGGGCGGGAGGGGAGGATCCATTACTGATTTATCAGGTACCTCTGAGTTATGAGTGCAAGAAAAGGGGCAGAAATCAAGGGACTGCAGGGGTGTATCAGAGAACTTGCATAGCAAGAACCAGGCCTGGGCTCCATCCCCAGCACTCCCCCACAATCATTATAGAATAATTCCCATGATCCTTTGTGAGTATATACACGATATATATATATATACATATATATATACACTCACATAAAAATATACTACTAATATATGTAGTCTAACTATATATAAAATGTGGCTCATGACAATACACTCAAAGACAGCAGACTGTATACCAATTTTATTGTAGCCAATACAGGACCTCGCACATGCTGGGCCAACTCTCCAGCTGAGCTATGCCCTGAGGCCCCTGCAAATGTATTATTAATTAAACGGCAGATGCACAAAATCCTTTTTAATGTTATGCTAAATACCAAAATGAATAAGTTATCTTTGGCTGTCTTGTAGGGTCATGTCATTCACTCAGTAAATATTTATTGGGTGTTTATAGCCCAGACATTAAATGCTAAGAGAAAAGACGATAAGATGCGATCAGTTTTAATTCTTACTTTCTAAGATTCCTGTAATAAATGTACTAGTTTCTTTGTTTGTTTGCTTGTTTGTTGCTGTTTGTTTGTTTTGTTTGTTTTTGTTTGATCTGGTGTCCCATAGCCCGGGCTGCTCTCCAAATTGCTACAGAGCTGAGGAAAATTGAACTCCTTATCTTCTGCCTCCATTTCCCAAGTTCTGCGATTACAGGTGTGTGCTACCAGGCTCGGTTTCGGGTCGCTTTTTAAATATATAAAATTTTTCTTAAGAAAAAAATATAATTTTAAAATTTTAGTTATTTTGGAAGAATATTACATTTTGTCTCTCTAGTATTGAGTTAATAGAAAGAAGATATCAGAAAATAAAAAATAAAAATGACCTCAAGGCACAAGGATGCATCCAAAATATGGGAAGGTCACCCGGAGACTGCATCCAATATTACACTAGGTATCATTTTTTCCTCTAGGTTACGTGTGACCTTGTGAGATTCTCCCAGACTGAGTTTTGTGATAATTTGACACAACCTTATGATGGTATCTCCTTTTACAATGGCCTCCAGAGGGCCACAGAAAGCTTATGGCTAGAGGCCACCTAAAGATGTTTTCCAACAAGATTTGCCTTTCTAGCATCTTTATTTGTACCAGAGTTGATAGGGGGCGCAGGGGGCTATATTTGCCTCCATTCCCCGTTTGATACCTAATGTTTTCTAGCTGAAAGAGAAAGTTCAGGATGTGTGGTCTTTCCTGGTTTTCTCTGTCCAAGGTCCCTTGCATTGTCCTTGATTTCTGCCCCTGTAATATCATAATGTTAGCCACGCTGCTCTTTTCCCTAAGTAAAATACATTAACAGTTATTAAGTGGCTTCAGATACCTAAACACACTATTCTGATATTAAAGAGTTTTATAAATCATAGGACAGGCAACTCCTCAAAGGTATTTCCTTTGGGGCCATTGCTTCCGTATCTCACAGAAAGAAGGATAATGCCTGGTCCAATTTCACACGGCTATTACAAAGAGCATCTAAAATGTTATTTTAAGCTACTGGAAAATTATCCTCCAAGAAATGTCAGCTTAGCGCTTATCGATAGTAATTTGAAATACGTAGGATGTCGGGGTGAACTATGGACTCCCGTCCTTCCAGATGAAATATACTACAGGAGTTCACAGCGGCATTTATTCAAATGCCTCTCCTGAGAGGTTAACAGGGCTGCTGCTAGAACATTCAGTGCACTGGATGCTAAAAACCCAAGGAGCCTGTGGCTAGGCCAGAAGATTAAGGACCCTCAGCTCCTGGTGTCGCTGCCGACACCCAGCTTCCTCATCAATTTCTCCGGCAGCCCCTGGACACGTGGTTTCCCCGTTACAGTTTTGTAAGCAGGATGAAGTGAGCTATTTTGCCATAAACACTCATACCTGACTGCAAAAAGATAAATACTTTAACTCTGCAGCATCAGAGGGGAGAAAATCTGGGTAAACACTAAGAAACACAGAAATGAGGTCACCAGGTACCTTCCAAACTACATTCATGGGAAAACTAACAGCGGTTTCCACCTGGGACCGTGTGTGTTGGTGACACGGCACAGACATCAAAAGGCTGGGGCCAGCTGTCGGCAGCACAAGGGCAGTTCATCGATATGCATTATTTATCTATTGTGGGGGGATAGTTGTCGATTCTGTTTATGTTTTATTTCTGTTGCTTTCCCTGTGTGTTTAAGGTTCTTGTCAGAATTAATCATTCTGTCCCCCTGGTTCACGGTATATTGGTGGTGCCCACTCTGTCTTCAGATGTCACCAGTGCCTGGCTGGGGGTTCTCCCCCCAACTGCAATCCAAACCCTCAAGAGGGTTCCCCACAGAAGCAACATGTCACAGATAGACCCAGAGCAGTGTGCTATGTCAACTTCTATAGCATACTGTTATGGCAATAACCTTAAATCTAGTATGATGCTTTTTTTTTCTAAAATCAAGTACTTGCAAATGACAGGCCTTTAAATATTTGCAAAAACAAAACAAATACCGCCCCCCCCCCCCCCGTGTCAAATCCTTTAAGTCCTGACTCACACAGGGCTATTAAAGTACTGTGTGAAAGACCTTGGCTTTTAGGGTGTAATAGTCATCTAGCTTTGGGTGGTATAGGCCAGTAACCTCAGCTACTCAAGAAGCTAAAGCAGGAAAATATTGAGTTTGAGGCCAGCCTAGAATAACTATAACAAGACCCCATCTCAAAAGAAAGGACAAAAGGAAGGAAGGAAGGAAGGAAGGAAGGAAGGAAGGAAGGAAGGAAGGAAGGGAGGGGAAGTGGAAGGGAAGGGAAGGGAAAGGAAAGGAAAGGAAAGGAAAGGAAAGGAAAGGAAAGGAAAGGGAAAAGAAAAATATAAAAGAAAAGGAAAAGGGGGGGACTCAGGATGGGAATAGGCCAGTTAGTGAAGTTCTTGCCTTGCAAGCACAAAGATCTGGGTTTGTTGTACAGAAACTACCTTAGAACAGTCAGGGAATGGTGGCCCATACTTGTAAACCCACTGCTGGGAGACAGGTAGAACACTGGGGCTGGAGGCATACTAGTTTACTTGATCATGGCCAGAGCAGTGAGAGTCTTTGTCTCAAAAGTAAAAAAGTAGACAGCTCCTGAGTAATGATACCCAAGCCTCTCTCTCTGTCTTATGGCACACACACACACACACACACACACACACACACACACACACACACAAGCTTCTCAGGGGCACAGTTTCCATCTGGATCTCCCCTTTCTTCTCCTCTGCATCACAGCACACTGCTGTCATCTACTTCAGAATCTTTCCATGGATTCCACTCATGGTCAAGCCCTGACCCTCTCCATGCTGGACCATGGCCAGACCCTTCAACCTCCATCCACCCAGACTGGCTGGATCAGTTACATTTCTGCAACTGCTGTAAACAACAAAAGAACTTGGAGTTGGGAAGTGTTTAGCCCTGGGTCACCGCTTCACGCCCATCATAGCGGGGAGGGCTGGCAGGGCAGTTCAGTTCATGGCAGTAAGGGTCGTGTGACCCAGGCTGTTCACACCATGGTAGACCAGGACACAGAAAGCAGGCCAGAAACCAGGGACCTGATAGAACTTCCAACGGCCCACCCTAGTGATCCTACTTCTTAAAGGTTCCATGCCCCCCCACACACACACACACACAAATTACCAAATGAGGAATAGTGCCAAAATATGAGTGTAAGGGACATTTCAGATTCAAGCTGTAACACGGGTCATCTCCCTTGGCCTTCTGACATGAGTGTAGCCAGGGGCTCCTTGGCAGCGTGCAGATTCTGTTTTCTCATGACTTTCAGGACAATCATCAATGGCAACCTGATGTAGTCAGGATTGCAGCACATAGACACGGCTGTGCCACGCAGCCTTCAAAGGCCTGCAAGCATCCGATTTTCCCTCTTCTACATTATCCATGATGCTGGGCTCCAGTCTTCTGCATTATCTGTATAGTCTCTTCCTGCTCCCCAGATCTTTCTCATGCTGGGACCTTCATATACTTGTTGCCTTCCTGGGTCAACAATTCCTCAATCTGAAGAGGCTAGCCTTGAAGGGCTACGTAGTGCATGTGTTTAATCCCAGCACTCGAGAGAAGGGGGTGGGCAGATTCTGTAAGTTCAAGAACAGCTTGGTTTTACAAAGTGAGTCCTAAACCAGCCAGGGTTACACCATAAGACACTAATTCAAAAAATAAATGAACAAATGAAGAGCTGATCCCTACTGTCACTTTCCAGATATGTCTGACCCCACGATCAGGTAAATGTTCCTGTTAAGGACTCACCTGGTACCATATGTCTGTCCTGTCAGTGTGCTAAACTTGAAGTTTCACATTTAGTAGGTGCTATCATCTCACTTGGGCTCTGTGTGATTTGGAGACAAAATGCTTGTGCCTGGCTAATTGCATCTATACAACGAGAAGTTTCTCATGATTAATTATATGTATCCACTGTGTAATAAGTAAGTCAGCAGGAAAAAAAAATATGAAAGAATAAATTTTTTTCCCACCTCAAAAATAATAAGAGCTGACTTTATTGGCCTGAGAGGATGGCACTCCCAAACTGTGTGGCTTTGTATTTGAGAGCATATGCGGGGTTTGAGAATCGGTTTTTGTAAGTAGAAAGTAGAGAAAGGAAAAAGCTTGACTTTACCTGACCCAGAAACTGCTCGTTTTTATTGGTTTTTGGTTTTGGTTTGTTGGTTTGTTTTTTGTTTCTGTCTTGTTTTTTTTGTTTTTTGTTTTTTTTTTTTTTTTTTTGGTTTTGTTGATGTTATTGGTGGTGGTGGTGGTGGGTTTTTTTCTTTGTTTATTTTTGGATAAACCGAAGGGTGAAAGAAAGGTTTTTTGCAACCTCCTGGCTCCAGGGCATGCGATGGAGTTCAGCTTACTTGATAGGTTTCTTGAAGTCCTGGGCCTTTTTTATGGTGACCCTGGTTTGGGGTGGGGGATTTCTTTAACACTTCTTGACCATGGAGTGGTCAGATATTTGATCAAACATAAATTCTGATGCATCTGTGAAGGTGTTAAGGGGCAATTGGCATTTTAACTGGTAGTTGGGTAAGCGCATCACCCTCCCTCATTCAAGTGGACTTCATTCCACCACTAGGAGTCCCGCCAGCATTTCGGCCTTGCTCACAGGTCAGCTATAATAGCCACAGAACAAGTGGCTTACACAACTAACATGCAGCAACCAAATCCATTTGTATTCAGCTGCTGTCATCCCTGTTACTGGCACTGCATAGAGAGCCAGAGTCACATGCCAGCCCACAGGAGGCACGGGCACGGGCACGAGGCACGGGCATGAGGCACGGGCTGTCTAGCTGCTTGTGGCCTTGTTCTTTCCACTGATCTCTTTCTTCTCACATATATTTGTTCTTTTTAATTAATGCATCCTCGCTCACACTTGTGGAGTGTACTAGTTAAATATATGCAAGGAGTCATGGTTAGATTCCAATGACCGGCCTGCTTGGCATTTCCCAGTTCTTTATATATGGAACACTCAAAATCCTCACCATTAAATACCTTAAATATGCAGTTAATGTTAGCAACCATACTTAGTATACTACATCAAAGAACACCAGAATGTGTGCCTCCCACCCATTAACCATCTTCTAGGTATGCCCCACCTCCATCTTTCCCAGTCCTCTTCTCTCTCTCTCTCTCTCTCTCTCTCTCTCTCTCTCTCTCTCTCTCTCAATTTTAGATCAGCATTCTTTTATGCCCACACAAGAATGAAAATACACATACTCATATTTCTGCGCCCAGATTATTTTACAAGGTCCTCCATTTTCATTCACGTGACTCTAAGTGACAGGATCTTATGATTAAATACTAGTCCTCCGTGCATGTGTGATACATTTTCTCTATCCATTCATCCACTGATGGGCACTCAGGCAGATTCCATATCTTGGTGATTGCAAATACATTCTGAATTTTGCTAAAAGGAGCTTGCCCCGGGTTTTGGTAAATGTTACTCTGGCTAGCTCTCTGCCTCAAATTATTTAGAAACATACAAAAGGAGGGAGATAGGAAGCAACATGAAAGTCCTGTCTCCAAGAATAGAAATAGCCCTGAGAAAGAGTGAGAGATGGTTGGCTTGCTGGCTAAGTCTGAAAGGAAGAATTGTCCCCATATTTCCCATGCCTTTTTTAGTCTCAGAATAGACTCTTCCTAAGTCCTGTGTCAGCCAGCAGGAGCCTGCAGGGCACACCTATCATTGGACCTGCATTGTGCAAAGTAGCAGTAGGGTGGCTGTTCAAGCTCTTAAATATAGCCTTTGAAGGGAAACAACCTCAGAGAATTACAGGAGACCTGGCAGTGGGCAGTGCTCAAGAGTAGTGGAAGGAAGATACAACAATTAAGAAAAAAACATGGGGCCTCTTCCTGCCCTGAAACAGAACCCATGTGGGTTTTCTTCAGGCAAAGCAGAGTTCAAAGGGGAGCTGAGTTTTCAGTGCATCCGCAGCCAGGATGCTAAGAGAGTGCAAAATGATGACCTCTGAAGAGCGGTGACTCTGACGCTCTGCAGTTCTGAGATCTTTCTACGTGCCCTAGAGAAGTAACACTACTGGGTGTCCTTAAGCTACCTCTACCCAGAGGCCATCCCAGAATTTAACTGAAGAAGAAAGACGTTTACTTGTGAGCACCTTCCTGTCTGTGACACTTACAACTGACACCTGCACAGAGAACAACCAGAAAGTCTTCCACCAGAAACCATGCACAGTCCTTAGCTAAGAGACCAAGTGGCCTCATCTTTATGTGGGGCAGATGGGCTTTGAATCTTTGTCATTTCCTAACTGTGCTTGTACATGCCATTTAACCCCTCCAAGTCTCAATACTGCTTCTTCTGTAAGTGTGTGCACAGCAGTACTGACTGTAGTTGCTTATTTTCTTGTTTCACTTGAAAAACATCATGCCAGGTGCTATGCGTGAGATGTGGTAGTCTGCTAAAGAAATCTTATCTGTTATTTTCAACAATTAGCTTTGTAGTCTTGTATTATGTCCTGGATCTAGTTGTCATTTTGGTGCCAGCAAAACAAACCAGGGGCTAGGAAAGATGGCTCAGGGATTAAGAGTACATACTGCTCTTCCCAAGGACTGGAATTTGGTTCTTACTACCCAAGCAAGGACAGTCACAATCACTGTCACTCCACTCAAGGAAATCAGTGCCTTCTTGTGGCCTCCACAGGCATATCTGCACTCATGTGCACCTACAATAACATAGGCATACTTTAAAATCAATCTCTCTAGAGATCCTGACCTTTCTTGTGACAGTAACTTGGGGGAGTGCCATGGGGTCTGTAAAAGAAGAAGTGATACTACTTCAGGCCTCTAGGAAGGATCTGTGATCTCAGGCCTAGCTCTTATAATCCATAAGGCATAGCAGAGTCAAGGAAGTATCATGACAGAAGGGAGTGGGAGGAGAGTAGCATCAATTCCATGTAGCAGAAGTGAGGACAAGTATTTATCCTCTAGGGTAATGGTTATCAACCTGTGGATTGCTATTGACTTATCAGATATCCTGCATATCAGATATTTACATTACAATTGATAACAGTAGCAAAAGTAGTTATGAAGTAATAACAAAATTAATTTTATGGTTGGGGAATTAAGAGTCACAGCATTAGGAAGGTTGAGAATCGTGCTGTAGTGGTAAGAAAAGGACAGACAAGAGGGGAAGGAAAATGCAGGAAGACGTCAACCAGGGTGGAAGAAACCAGTGCACACTAAAGCCATTGTTAGGCCTGCGCTGCCTTGAGTCTAGAGTCTCTTCCATATCCTAGAGCTATGGATCTGCAGTCACCAGGGATCTGTGGTAAATATTTTCACAACTTGAGCTAAGATTAAGAGGCTTGCCTTGATCCCTTGTTGATAGGGTGAAAGGCAGTTCCCCCAGGAGAATGGCTGATGGAGGGGTGGTCAGGTGACTATGGAAATTTGTGACCACTAGGACCTACAGAGAGAAAGCAGAGGCCCATCTGTGGTCCTAGTTGCCTATACTATATGGTGGGTATTTCCACTGGGATCTGTGCCTGTCTTCATCTGATGTGAGCCATACCAGATCACCTCCAGGCATCCCTTTATGGATAAGAAAACAGACTAAGTGGGGTTACATCTTTCAGCCAAAGAGCTCTTATATATAAAAAAAAAAAATTGTCCATGAGAATGAGATGCTTGCGGCCTTCAGTTTCATAATAAACTGCATGACCTTGGAATACTTCCAGACCTTACATCACATAGGAAACCAGGAGAGCATACACTGTGCCAGGCACTGGGCTTCCTGCTATATCACCCAATCACATCAAGTATTGCTTTTATCTCCACTTCAAGGTTAGAGAAACTGAGGCACAAAAAAATGTTACCTAGATCACCTAGGAGACAAGCCTCTGAACACACCTGTGAGGGGTTATCTACATTAGTCTAACTGATATAAGAAAACCCATCCTGAATGTAGATGGTACCATTCCACAGATGGGCACAGGACTGAATAAAACAGAGAGGGTGAGCTGCGTGCACCAGCAGGCATCTGTCTTTGCTTTCCAACTGCAGATGGAACGAGACCAGCTGGCTCAAGCTCCTGCCTCCATCACTTTCTCACCGAGATGAGCTTTACTTTCAAACTGAAATAAAACTTTGCTTGAGTTGTTTCTGTCAGGTATTTCATCCCAGCAATGAGCTAGGGAACTAGCACAGCAACTTTTAGACCATCACATGAGGATGCAAACCCAAGACGTGCAGTTAAGCCTGGAGCCCCAACAGCTGGTCTACGGAAATGCAAATGAATCTCACATTGCCCTCCATAGAGTCCAGCTACCCAGCCAATAAGTGTGAATATCACTAATTCATGCTAGTCTAAGGATGGCTATTAGAAATGGATCTGCTAAGGAATGGAAGCTTTCGAGTTTAAATCTGAAGCCCATTTCACTGCATTGTGGGCTCCTCCCTTGGGGGGAATGTATTTGATTTCCATTGTAAATGTTTGTGTGGCATTGTTCAGAATGGGAGTCAGTCTGGTCTTTTACAATATAAAAAAATAATATGGATGGGCTTTTTTTTTTTTTTTTGCAGGGTTAGGTCTGGAATCGTAAATCTTCTGCCGAAAGAATGATAATAAAAACAAAAAGTCCTACACTTCAGACATAAATGAATAAAAGAATAGATCATGCCCCTCTCTTGATTAAAATCCAGTGGTTGTAGCAGAGATGGATCTGGCGTGCGGAATCTATGGGGAAAAGTATGGTTTAGTAAATAAATGGCTTTGGGGAACCCAGAGAGACATTGCAGAAAAAAAGTTAAATTGCACCAATCCCTCAAATAATATACCAGAATAAATTCCAAGTGCATCAAAGATTTAGGCACCCCATGAAAGCATTTTAAAATTACAGAATAGCCAAGTCCCCTCCACTCCACCTTACCTGCTTACCTTTCTCTCCACTGGGTCATTTAAACACCCAGGAAATGCTGTTACATTGTCACAACACAGACAGGTTTTCTCATGAGGTTGATGTATTCAGATTGTGCTTATTAGTAAAATTTTCAAACCAGCATATGCTGGCTTAAAACTGAACATCTATTATCCCTACTCCAGTCTTTGGCAATGAAAAAAAAATTTTAATGTGATTTTAATGGCCAGTATTGTCAACCTGACAGAATCTCCCAAGAGATAAGCCTCTGAACTTGTGAGAGATTATCCAGATTTGGTTAATATAGGTGGGAAGATGCATCTGAATCATGGGCAGTTGCATTCCCCTGGGCTGGAGTCCTGGACTGAGTAATATGGAGAAAGCAAGCTAAGCACCAATATGCATCCCTCTCCAGTTCTTGACTGAAGATGCAATGTGACCCACTGCCTGAAACTCTTGCCACCAGGAATTCTTCCCATGAGGCATTGCACCTTAGACCTGTGACCCAATAGGCCTTTCCTTCTCTAAGCACTATTAGCATATAGTCACCATCTCCAGTGGCATCTATTTTTTTTATTCTACTTTGAATATGACTAAAACAAATTTCCCTGTGTATTTTGTATTGGTCTGTTTTCATTTCACTTATTTGGTCTCTATCTCTCTCCTTCCTGTCCCACCTCTCTGGATATAAGTGTGAACATCAAATGCCATGCCACTTGGCCATAGTCTTATTTATCAAAAGAACACTGATGAAGACCGACTAAGGTAAACAGTACATTGAGTTATCCAGCAGCAGAGGAATGGATAAAGAAAATGGGCTGAGACTGGAGAGATGGCTCAGTAGATAAAGATATCTGCCACAGAGGCTGATGACCTGAATTTGATACCCAGGAGAAACACTGCGTAAGGAAAGAACCAACTCCTGAAAGCATTCAGTTGGGTGCTTGCTTACAGTTTCGGAGGAGCCTGCGGAGGTCATTCTTAGTTAAACAACCACACCTGCATAGATTTTTAATAGATAAAAAATATATGGTTTAATATTTACAAATAAATATGTAAAATGCTTACCAATATTAAAAAATGAAGTAGACTATTTTATACAATAGGTGCCAAGGACTTCACTTTACTTTCACAAGGAATGCTGCTTTTAATAAAACATACGTGTCAGGAAAAACTTAACAAAAACTACCTTTCCTAAAGTTCAACATAGACCACAATATAATTCAGAGAGAAAGGGTAAAATGTTACTAGTTGTAGAAACTTGAGATCCAGGGAACTCATTCACTGTCTAGCTCTCATTACCGTTTTGAGGCGGTGGACCACCAAAATGGTCTACCCACACAGGGATAAGTACTGCTTACCAAAGGACAACATCCTTTTCCTGAACAGATAAAAATCAGTTTCCTGCAGGGAGGGGAATATTTTCACAAGCAGGAGGGGACAGCTAGGAATCAATCGTGGATGCCTGCCTACCTGACATCTTTCAGGAGGCTAGGTCTCATCAGTGCACAAGTCCTGTGGCTGTTTACTATGTGCACTTCTTGTAAGGTCATCCTGTAAAAGATGGTTAATTGGCAGAGAGGAAGTAAGGATTGTGACTCCCATAGACAACTTATTTTTCTACTTTTTACATAATCATGTGATATAATATTTATTTGTCACACCATTTTATTTCATTTCATTTTATTTTATTTTATAGTTGTTCACTATGCAGCACTGGTTGGCCTGGAATTTACCACTTAACCCTGGCTGGCCTGGAACTCACTATGTAGCCCTGGTTAGCCTAGACTCACTGTGTAACCCTGGTTGGCCTGAAACTCACTACTTAGACCTGGTTGGCTTGGACTCACTATGTAGAACAGGCTGGCCTGGAACTCACAGAGCTCTACCTGCCTCCACCTCTTCAGAGCAGGGATTAAAGGTATTAAGTATCATGCTCAAGCATGTTATACACATGAGAAATATGATACCATGCCAGAAACTTAAATAACTTTGCCAGAGAACAGCTAGGACAGGACCAGTGTTGAAGGCAGAAATGTCTCTGTGTCCCATGCACAGTTCTCTTTCATCTGCAGTGACCTAGGACCCTAAGGAAGAGCTAAAAAATGACTCCCTCAAGACTAGCCCTTTACTGATCACTCTGAGACCACAGAACAGAGAAGCGGAGTGACCTTTCCTAAGGAGTCACAGAGAAGCATCTGTTAGACCCAAAACCAAGGAAACACCCCACCCATGTGCAGCTCAGAGAACCAATGATTTTATTGGGATTAGTTACGTAGCATGGGTGAGGGGCGCTTTGCAGGGTTGTGGTGACTGGGGCAGCTGTGTTACCAAAAGAACTACCCCCTCAGACAACCAACAGAAACTGTACATTGGAATCTCTATTCCCATTAATATAATACAGCACATGACTCACACTTGTACACATGCACGCACATGCTCAGTAAGATCACATGCAGTTGGGGCAAGAGGAATGGAGGGGTGTCTGAAACCTCAGATGAGGATCTGGTAGCCCTACCCCAACCTCCTTCTAAAGGGAATTTTAATAGGCCAGATCTTGCAATCCTTTTTCTTAAAGGATGTATATGATATGTATATATGTGTATGCTTGTGTGTATGTATGTGAACCATGTACATGTACATGTAAAGCTTGTGGAGGCCAGAGAGGGTGTTGGACCCTGTAGAGCTGTAGTTACAGACCTCTGTGAGCAGGAGATATACATGCTGGGAACCAAACCCAGGTCCTCTGCAGGAGCAGCAAGGGCTCTCTTCCCTGTGGAACCATCTCTTCAGCATCAAAATCTTGCAATCTTATGAGCAGCGCCCATGGATAACCACAGGTGTTTTGATTTCAAGAGGGCAATGGCCCTGTGGTAGTCATTCCCCCATTATTATTATTATTTTTAATAACTTTCCATTCACATAAACCTGATAGTCCTCCGGAGCCTGCCTGTCAAGAGGTCTCACAACCTACATCAGCTATATTTGAACACCAGTAATATCATCATCAATATGTTTTGAAAATGAAAATGTTTTATTTGAATATGCACAGAGATCCAGTATATTGGTCAGCAAAATTAGTGCCACAGGCCTTAATTTTACTTGCTGGGTCTCGTCGTGAACTTGGAAGAAGTAATAAAGGATTATATTTGTGCCTAGAAAAAAAAAATAGCACCAGGTCAGGGCTAATTTCATGATATTATTCCTTATAAGTCCCAGAGCTGTTCACCCCGTCGAGTCTCTGTGGGACTTTCTCGTTTTTACCTTTGATGTGGACCATTTCATTCCGTGCTCCATTTTCCAACCCAGTGTATTTTATAATGATATCCATCATGTCTGTTTGTCAGTTTATGGCAGCTTAAAAAATTGCCTCAAGGCCAGTAATGAGAAGAAATCTTTCCCACTTCCTGTAGATTGTTTTATGTGCTTCACAGTTTTCTGCACCAAATAATAAAAAATAACATTGCTTTCCAAACTGTCCTTTATCTTGCTATTTTTTCCCCTTCTAGTTCTTTATGCCTTATTTCCTCTTGCTTTTACTGTGCTTGTGCCGCTGTGGTTTTGTTCATAATTAATAAGATATAAAAGTCAAGAGCATATTCTCAAGATACAAAGTTTGTCATAGGCTTCAGTTCAACTTGCCTTTGATTGAGTATAAATAAAGCCATCTGGAGTTCTTAATAAAATATGGGTGTGTGCATGTATACTATACATGTGTCCTATCTATCCGCCCCTAAAGAGAGAACTGTACTTTCAAACAGAGACATCAGACCACATCAGGGAAGAAGGCAATCACTTATTTGGTTTAGTGGCACACACCTTTAATCTCAACATTCAGGAGGCAGAGGCCGACCTACCATCACGAGCTCAAGGCCACCCTGATCTACATGCTGAGTTCCAGACCAATCAGGGCTACATGGTAATGCCCTGTGACAAAATAAAAACTATAGTAACATAATAATAGTAAGGCAGTAATAATAATGTTTTTTCATGCAGAGTTGGGAATCAAGCTCAGGGACTTGGGTCTTCTGCCATTGACCACTGAACTTCATAACTTAATTTTAATACAGAAAGAAACACATACATTCCTGAGTGTGAACAATATTACTAACTGAAAACTACCATTAAACCCTGGGAGGGTCTATTATCTCTGGTGTTATTAGAAGTATCTCAGTGAGAAGGCAAGTTAGAAAGTTTGCAACAATGACTTGTCATTTACTCTGTTTATGAAAAAGCTTCTACGCAGGCCAGCCTGCACAACTTCAGACTGCGCTATGCCATTCTTGTGTTTCTGTTTGTGGTGGCTGGAATGCCTGAAAATGTTCTTTTTCTTGTCATCCTATCATGCTTATGTCAACAGGCAATAAGGTTACCCAAGGACAATTTTCTGAGAGATATTCCCAGAGCTTAAAATTGACTGTAGTTGGCATAATTCTTGGCTATTCATTCTCAATTACCCAATATTAACCATGGAAACTAAACCTTTCTTGACTGGAAAGGAGGCTAAGTTAAATTTATTTTTACTTCTTTTCATCTCAGTTTGTGTTGGTTTACAGAAATGAGTGGATGGATGAATGAATGAATGAATCAATCAATCAATCAATCAATCAATCAGTGAAGAATAATTAGATTGGTACAATGGCTAGATGGATGGGTGGTTAGGTAAATAAATGGATGGAAAATGACAGAATTCTTTCCATGGAAGGGTCCATTCCTCAAACTATAGTGGAAAGTACCCTGGTACATGGGAACCCTTGACCTGCTTTTAAGTACTTCTTACACTTTAAGAGGAGCAGGTGGGATCTTTTTTGCCCCATGCACAACACTAGCTCATGATAAACTTTCTTTCCTCAAGGCCAAAACTGATTTGCATACATTTTCCCAGGATCAAGGAAGAACCCTTACAGACTTGCACGTCTTTGATCTCCAAATGCTCATTAGAGCCCTGCTCTCCACACCCAGAAGAAAGATGCTGCAAAGCTGTTAAGAAAATCTCTCCTTGTGAGGGGGCAGTCTTAAAAAGTAGTTGAAAATGAGAAATTTCTTCTAACTAAAACTTTTCCGTTGTCGATCCGTAAGGATTGAATGACTGAGGGTCTGTTCAGACAAACACATGCAAAAAAAAAATAAAATAAAAAATAAAAACCCAAGGAGGGAAAATATCAATAAAGTCTCCACCCTGATGACTCAAGAGCCCAAGAGCTGTTCTCTCCTGAGAAAAGAGCAAGCGAAAGCTGAGCCTTAACTCTCGTACACAAACATATATTAACATAATTTCTGACATTAATCAGGAGGGGAAAGGAGATGGAGAGAGAAAGGGGAAAAGAGGGGAAGAAGAAGAGGAGACAAAGGAGGAACAAAGAACAGGAAGGAAGGAAAAATATAAGGACCCAGACAGAGATGAAGAAGGAGTGAAGTGTGGGGACAGAGATCGCCTTGCCTTGTTTCAGGATGATGTAACAGAATAACATGCTTAGGTCTCCAACAAACACACTCCTTTGTGGTTCTAGAGGCTAGGAAGTCTAAGGTAGGTCAAGGGTGCTGGCAGATTCCACGTCTGTTAAGAACCTGCTTCCTGGTCCAGACATCACCATTCTTTCATGTTATCTCACACAAAAGAAAGAAAGCTAGCCAGCTAGCTTGCTTCCTCCTCTGATAAGGACATTTACTATATCCATCAATGTTCCACCCTCATGACGGGATGACCTCACACCTAAACATCACATTAGGATTAGGCTTTCAAGAGATGGATTGGGAAAACTCACACTCAGGCTATTGTTTATCATTGTGTGTATAGATGTGTGTGTGTGTGTGTATGTATGTGTGTGTGTGTTTGTGTATGCATGCCTGCACCCATGAGCATGTACTCATGTGCATGCACATCCTGCTAAACACAGGGTTTTTCTTTGTTGTCAAGTATTTGGGAAAACTAACTTACTCATATGTTAGTATTTCATTTCTTTCTCCATTTCCTTCCATTCCTATTAACCAGTGGTTCTCAATCTTCCTAATGTCGTGACCCCTTAATACAGTTCCTCATGTTGTGGTGACCCCTAACTGTAAAATTATTTTGTGGGCTAGTTTATAACTATAATTTTTCTATTGTTGTGAATCATAATGTAAACATCCGAAATGCACGATATCTTACAAGCGACACCTGTGCAAGGGTCATTCGATCCCTGAAGATTTGCTACACACAGGTTGAGAAATGCTGCCATTAACCATTCATACGCAAAAGAATTATTCATATGTTGCCTTATTCACTGCAAACATCTTGCCTATCTAAAAGGAAGCCGAGTGTATACAGAAAAAAAAGAAAAACCTGTCTATTAAAAGTGGCTGCTTAGCAAGGAAGTTTCCTCAACTGGATGTGGGATTCCCTCAGCCACACCCACCAGTCACTGCCACCAAGAGTCACTCATAAAAATCCAGGATCAGAATCCTGTGCTGATGATGATGTGGGGACATTACGGACTCCTCTACTGGCTATATTGAGGAGGTCTTGGCAGTTTGAGTTTTTAAGAGACTAAATATTCATCCAGCTGTCTGTCATGTTGGAGACTGTTATTTTTGTCTTCGTTAATGGCTTTTGCAATGGTGGCCTGAGTAATCACACTAATGTGGGACAGGAGGACGATAGCAAGTCAGAGTAGTCACAGAAGTGACACTGGCTCCTCTGTCCCTTTGTTCTGCCCTGCTCAACAATCTAATTATGCCAACCTTCGTCCTTGTGTTGGGCACTCCTGCAGAGCTCTTCCTAACTAGTCCACAGGGGACGGTGAATGCTGCTTACAGAAATGTCCCCAAGAATATCTAATGGCTGAGAAGCACCTAAAGAGATGTTCATCATCCTTAGTCATTAGGGAAATGCAAATCAAAACAACCCTGAGATTCCATCTCACACCAGTCAGGATGGCTAAGATCAAAAACACAGGAGACAGCAGTTGTTGGCGAGGATGTGGAGAAAGAGGAACACTCCTCCACTGCTGGTGGAATTGCAGGCTGGTACAACCACTCTGGAAAGCAGTCTGGCGGCTCCTCAGAAAACTGGGCATGACACTTCCGGAGGATCCGGCTATACCACTCCTGGGCATATACCCAGAGACTTTACCTGCATGCAATAAGGACACATGCTCCACTATATTCATAGCAGCCTTATTTATAATAGCCAGAAGCTGGAAAGAACCCAGATGTCCCTCAACGGAGGAATGGATTCAGAAGATGTGGTATATTTACACAATGGAATACTACTCTGCAATTAAAAACAATGAATTCACGAAATTCCTAGGCAAATGGTCAGAACTTGAAAATATCATCCTTAGTGAGGTAACCCAATCACAAAAGATCACACATGGTATGAAGTCACTGATAAGGGGATATTGACCCAGAATCTCAGAATACCCTAGACACAATCAGCATATCAATAGATTTCTAAAAAGATGGAAGGAGAGACCCCTGGTCCTGGAAAGACTGGATGTAGGGGAACGCCAGGACAGAGTAATGAGAGGGGGTTGAACGGAGAAAAGAGGGAGGGAAGGGGGCTTATGGGACTTTCGGGGAGGGAGGAAACGGGAAAGGGGAAGTGATTTGGAATGTAAATTAAAAAAATAAAATAAAATTAAATTAAAAAAAAAAAAAAAAAAAAAAAAAAAAAGAAATGTCCCCAAAGTCTAGATTACAGGAGGTGATTAATTCAAATTATCTTTCTAAGCTTTTCTTTTTCACCCCCAACTTCTTTAAATTAAATCCCCTCTTTCTGTCTGTCTCTATCTCTTTGTCTGTCTCTCTATCATACCTCACCCCTGTGTGTATGCACACACACACACACACACACACACACAGACACCACAACTCACATGAGCCTCAAAGGACAACCGTAGGTGCCCACCTGTGTGTGGGCAACTCAGTGTGCCCACTGAAACTCTTGTTTCAGATAGAGTCTCTTGCTGTTAATTACTGTATATGATAGCCTAACTGACTCATGGATTTTCCAGGGCTCTAACATGTCTGCAAACCATCTCACACAAAGAACACTAGGATCACAGATGTGTGCAACAGGTGCTAACACCACAAAAGCAAGTGTATCCCTCCCTGAGCCATCTCTATAGGACTTTTCTGCACTATTAGGAGTTTCATCCCCTGGTGCTCTGTGTCTAAGATTTGTAAGCTTTCCTCACACTAATTTAAACAAAAGAGCCTTTATTTATGTACCATCTCATGGAATTAGCATATTTGGAACAACCCAGTTATAAAAGCTCAGTTTAAGATGTTAACCTGATAAAAGGTATCTATATTTCAGATTGTCACTAGATAAAAGCAACAAAATTCCCTTGGAATAATACTGTCCATAAGAACAATAGCTATCATTGAGAATCTGCTATCTCCAGATGCTATTTGCTACTGACTGGATATTTTGGCCAGGCCTGTAAAATTCATTACCCCCGCTATCCCCGAGAGTGCTGCTATAATAGATAGCATAGCAAGGTCTTTGAAAGTTTATTCAGGATAGAGGATGTCATGAAAGTGGGGCCTCATAGTCTCAGCATTCCAGTTTCTAGGAGCTCAAGAAACAAATACATATTGCTTAAGCCACCTGCTAATTTATCATTCTATCCCCGAATGACTAAGATCCTCCCCCAAGCAGTTTGATTCTTATAATGAAGTAGGTAATAGAAAGAAGACAAAAGAGTGTAAGAAACTCATGCAAGGTCCCAAGACTCTTAGGGTATGACACTTGAGGCCACCTGACACCTCAGCATAGCCATGATAAATGTTGGGAAGGAGCACAGGGGCCACTGACTGGGGTTTGCTGACGCTGGCTTGGTGTTGAATGTATAGGAGCATCATTGGAGAATGCCCTGAGAAATACTTCTGAGAAGTAGAGTTGAGTAGAGGGAGAAGCTGAATAGTTGTACAGTCTCAGGGACCCAATAGCCTCTCCTCAGATACCTTAAATTCAAGGAAAGGACCTAGGATTTATATCCTCACCCCTCTATTGACCCATGAGTAGTGGAATGTATGTTCCCCTCAGGGATGAGGTATCATGTTAACTGTGACTACATCCTTTGGCTAAAGGCAAAGTTTAGGCAACATCAGTAGCCAACATTCTCAACACCTAGAAGTAATCAGCAAAGGTGGCAAGTATGAAGGCAAAATTCTACTCCGTTAAAAAAGAATCTGGAGGAGTTAGTTCTTTTAATTGTTTAGAGACCTCTGCTCAGCAAAATTGACTCTTTGGTTTTGATGCAGAAAATGTTTCAGGGTGACCCAGTATGAAAGATGGGGTGACTAAAAGACTTTAACACAGATTGTAAGCACAAAGGTTAAGAGAAAGAAGGATCTTGGAAATAAAGGAAGATGTACCCCAGGTTATTGAGGTGAGCTTGTCTGAGCTCACCATTCCTCATGATTAAAATAGTCACATAGATCAGCTTGGCAAATTTTGATGTTATTATCTTCAAAGATTTCTAAAAAACCTAAATGAGGTCACAAGGTGGTTCCAAAGGGGCCTCTTACAAGATAATAGTTGATAAGATAAAACTAGATAAAAGGTTGCAGGAAGTTTGGACAAAGTTTATGACCTTGTCTGAGATTCCAGAAAATGTCTGTGAAAAGGGACAAAGCCCTAGCTAAAGTCACAGCCATCCAGGGTTGGAGAATGTCCTGGAAATGACATGTGACCCAATGCTTGATCCATTGCTATTTTAACAAAAAACATCTGTATAAGAAAGAAATCTATGTGATCACCTTTCACAAGAAATGCTGTGTTCAAATTCTTGTTTCTCAACTGACAAGGGGTTTCAACCAGACTTCAAGGTGAGGTGTTCCTTTCTTTTCTTGTATCCCCATAATCCTTTCTGTCTTCTGTGGAGGGAAAAGTGGTTTCTGGTTTTATCTGTCAAAGGTAGCTAGCCTACCAATGGCTAATATTCCTTAATCCTCTCCCATCTTAGTGATGAACCTGCTTACTCAACCCCTGGATATCCCTAAGACTTGATTTCCATCACATCTGTCCTCTTTGCACCCATTAGTCAACCTACTCAGATTGTGAGGTCAAGCTCCCACAAATGGGATGAGGCACAGTCGCTACCTGATTCAGCATAAAAACTTGCTTGTTGAATTTCCTGCCCTAGGATAGCAAACCCTTTTTATAAGAAGAACGCGCCTTGTCAGGTTCCTTTCTCCTTGTTCATGTGTTTCTTTGTATGGTGTGGAGAATACTCTATCCAACACTTCTATACTTCCAAGGAAGGAGCCTTCTGTTGGTAAAGAAGTGATCTCAGTGCACTGCATTCGGAGCCATAAACAGAAATGTTACCTGATTAAAAATCTAAATAAAATGCTCCTCTTGAAATAACAATAAATCCGCTATGTAAAGGGAGAAATTTAACCAGGCAAGAAAAATGAGACTTTCTAGGGACAGGAAGGGGCGCATGAAAACAGCTTGTGAAATGATATGGGGGGGCTGGTATTTAAAGACCTATAAAAGCCAATGCAGCAGAAGCAAGAAAGGAAAAAACATGCTCAATTTGGAACAGGATATCCAGAGCCTTCATGAGAAATGCTGTCTTTAGTCAAAGAACAATGGGAAACTTTGAGCCATCCTAAGTATAGGAATGACAAAGATTTGTCTTTCAAAGGGTTATTTTGACTTAAGGATTGGGATGGATGGAGTAAAAAGAGGTGATGTGGACAGCAGACAGAGGTCTTTGCTAAGACTCAGGCAGAAAAGGTCAAGTTCTCTTGAATGGAGTAGTCATGACAGTGAAGAGTAGATTAAAAAGAGATGAATATATTCCAGAAGTACTCAAATTAAAACTTAGAACTGCTGTATATTATAGATAAAAAAAATAGTAGGTTTGTGGAAAGGAAGCTAAGATGAATTACCCTTCAGACAAGCTTTAGTAAAAGAGTTATTAACATCATGGCCACGGGTAGCCATGATGAAACCCTGAAGGTAGAAAGTGTTTATTTCCCTTTCTAAATAAAATAATTAAATTACATAAATAAGTAAATAAGTAGCCAGGCAGTGGTGATGTATACCTTTAATCCCAGCACTTGGGAGACAGAAGCAGGCGGATTTTTGAGTGTGAGGCCAGCCTGGTCTACAGAGTGAGTTCCAGAACAGCCAAGGTTACACAGAGAAACCCTGTCTTGAAAAACCAAGGAAAAAAAAGTAAATAAGTAAAATCCTTTATTTCCCTTCAGTTATGAAGAAGAAAAGGGACTTTTGTGCTCTCTTGGGTTTCCAGAGCAGGAATGGAATTTTATGGAATTTTATACCATGTGACCTGGCCAGGTAGGCACTGAGAAAAACTAGCTAAAATTCAAGGCCACCTTGGATCTCATCAGTAGGAAAAAGAGTATAGCCTTGCTCATAGTGAGTGGGGATGGGGAAAAGGCAGCTCTATAAGAGCTTCAAGGGCCACAACATCTAGCTTATCAACTCGCTGGAGAGAACTACAGGGAACCCTGGCTTGATAGTCAAGGAATGGTTATGAATGACTACTAGCGACCTGAAGCTTGTGTAACTGGGTGGAGGAACATAAGCATGGCAGTGAACTGGGCTTTGGGAAGATGACCTTCACATGGAAAACATGAAGACGTGCCTTGTGAGCCACTTGGCTTATTTTCCCCCACACGATTAGTAGAAAGTTGGATTCATAGATCAGAGGCACACATAAAAGCCTATGTTTCTGTAGATTTGAGTCTCAACAAGTTTATAGCGGACACTTTGCACTTGAAAGAGTTAAGGTTTTGATTTCTGGGAACTTGGCTTTCCCTCCTTGAAGAGACTGAAAGTATCAGTCCCAAGGTTCATATGTTAACACTCTTGAGATATCCTTTGTCCCTTTGTGCAGCATTCCTCGATTATGCTAATGCTGACTTTGTCCCATTGTGTGATAGATTCTGCTGACTCTGCTCCGTTTCTCCCCTGATAATACCTTATAAGGTGCTGTGCTTCTTAATAAACGTGCTCAGCATAAGACATAGCTTGCTCAATGCCTCCTGAGCCCACCTGTTTTATCCTCTTTATCTCTGGTCCCCTGGACCTTTCACTCAGGATGTGTCACTTGTAGAAATATCTTCAAGAATGTGGTGTATAGGGGGCTAGAGAGATGGCTCAGTGGTTAAGAGCACTGACTGCTCTTCCAGAGGTCCTGAGTTCAATTCCCAGCAACCACATGGTGACTCACAGCCATCTAAAATAGGATCCAATGCCCTCTTCTGGTGTGTCTGAAAACAGCTACAATGTACTCATATAAATAAAATAAGTAAATTAAAAAAAAAGAATGTGGTATATAGAGGAGATACAGAGAGAAGAACAAGAAACAATCAAGGCAAAATACAGCAGTAGATACTGTTGAGAAGTCAAGTAAAACAGAACAGGAAACGCAGCTAAGCAACCTCAGATGGAACTCAGCAGAGCAGTGGGCTGACCAGGGAGAGGATAATGAGGGAATTAAAGTACTGTCCACAGACTATTGCCTCACAGAGGATGGATTAACAGGCAACAATAACCTGGCAAGAGAGAGATGCTGAGACAGAATATTTCTAGATTTTTGGTTTCACCTGAACAACCTAGGCCCCTGCAGATACCAGTGGGAAGGCTCATACTGGGTGGTAAATGACAACTGTTCAAGCTAGGACCTTGTTAACAATGAGACACAATGTCTCTTGCAAATGGATTGGATGGGGTCCCAACACAGGTAGATGGAATTGGTGCCAGGTAGGTAAGGGGGTGACATCATGAATTTAACTAGAAAGAAGGACCAGACACAGCAAATTAAAATAAGTTCCAATACTCAGGGCTCAAACTGTGTGAGTTCCTGTCTGATTTTCTTTGTGAAGAGAAACAGGGGGCAGGTTGACATCATGAATACTTATTTAACTAGATTGGATTAGATTGGACTAGATTGGATTGGACTATAAGAGGGAAATTGACCCAAACAAAATGAAAAGAATAAATGAGCCACTAAAAGTGGAGAAGAACCCAAGAAAAAAAAATGAATTGAACCAAGAAAGTTACAAGAAGAGAATGATCAAATCTGAATTGTTTTTCCTATACCTGTCCAGAGTTCCTTGGCATTGCATTTAGCTAGAGAGGTCTTCGGGCTGGTGACTCAGACAAGCAAGACCAAAATCCTAGATCATCTTCTCCAGCTCTTGTAACTTTCACTAAAAAACAAAATCAGCATTTCTTCAGGTAGCCAGTTTTGAGAGACAACCGACGAATTGTTCTCCAGGGCCTGTTTAAGAATTTGGAGAAAATATAAGGCAATTCAAAAAGCAATAAGCTATTTTTCTCAGCAGCCCGGCCATCTCAAGATGCAGCCTGCTCGGGCTTTCAGCTGTCTCCTGCATCTTTGCTTCTCATCAGGAAGAAATCACATCACAGCACTTCCCCAAATAAATACGTGGCCAGCAGTGTTTGCGCTGAAGAAAGAAAAAGAATAGGAAGATGTATTTTTCTTTGTGTATTTTCTCACAGGTGATTAATTCACACAACTGAAATAGCTTGGATCTATCCAAGAATGTAACACTTGAAGATATGCAGTGGGCTGAAGCTCTTAGAAAGAAACACAGTCAACAAAAGGCAAACAGTGCTTAAAATACAGGCCTAATTAAAATGAATTAAAATTATATTTCATGTCTAATATTTAGTCATATGACTGATATTCATTGGATCACCAAGCAATAATACTCTCTGTTTTCAATTAAATATTGATTTGGAATTTTATATTAGTTGCCATACAGAGTGAATTCAGAGAAGTTAAAAATAATTATCATTCATTTCACATTTCTATATAACTTGAAATGTACTTCGGGTACTTGGAAATTGTATTCTTTTTTAATTAATTATTTTACTTGGGTATATGTGTTTGTCTGTGTGTATATATGTGCATGAAACCACAGAGATCAGAAGAAAATGCTAGGACTCCTGGAACTGGAGTATCAGGCATTTGCAAGTCAACAAATATGGATGCTGGGCACCTAACCCTGCAAAAGCAGCAAGTGCTCTTAACTGCTAAGTCAGCTCTCCAGACCTAAAACTTGTATTTTTTTCATTAAATATAAGATAAAAAATAACTTTAAAAATATCCAACATATATACAACAAACATTGTTGCATGAATGTACTAGGTAACAGAAATAATTTATATTATAACTTTTTGTAAAAGCAGGATAAAGATGGTGTACTGAACACATAAAAAGACTTTAATTTCTTCCAAAATCTCATTTTTAAAGGGTAGTTTCAAACATTGAGACATGAAAATGAAGGACAGATGAAGAAATGAGAACTGGTTAGAAATGATCAGATCTTCATGGACTTGGCTGGCTTGAGAAAGCTGAGCTTGTTGTTGTCTCTGGACTAATAATTAACTGTATGGTTCAAAAAGCAAAAAAAAAAAAATACTTGGAATTGTTTGCCATGAAAAAATGCTAACCATTTGTGAGGCTAGGTGTGTTTAACCCTTTGTGAACACTACACAGTGAGCAGGTGTTAAAATACATTATTGCTCCATCAGTGTGTACGATTAGAAAGAACTTTGGCATCAATTCTAAGATCATTTCTCCCAAAGGTGTCAACCTTCTCCTTTGTTTTTGATCACGTTGTGTAGAATGTCCATGACTCTCTTAGGTGACACTCACTCTCTTCTCTTATCCTGACCTTCTGACCCTCTAAGGAGTCAGAATCTATTGTTTGTTTTGTGATGTTCGAGCTGCCAGGGTCTTGACACTTTTTCTAAGAAGCATATGGTAGACAAGTTAAGGGCTGAGCAACATGCAAAAGACCTATGAGGCTGGTTAAGTTGACCTAGATCTTAAAAAGACAGACTTTAGGCAAGCATGTTCAGGAAAACTGGAAGGAAACTGGACAAAATGTTTGCAACATGCTTAGTATTTATGCGGACAAAGGAAGGGATGATTTAAATGTTTTGGCTCAAAAACACTTGTAAGAAGATGAATATCATATCAGCATTAGAGAAAACAAACAGGGATGTAACTTGCACTCAGAATCTGCAAATTGTTAGTTTATGAACAGGAAGGAATACAGCAATAAAGGGGCTGAGATATGACATTGCACGGAAGGAAGAAAGAGTTGATCAGAACAAATCACCTACTCACAGAAAGACAGACACACAGGACTTGTGGACAGGAAACTTGGAAATCAGTTATTGACTTGTGCCAGCCAAGGAACACAGCAGAGCAAGGAAGAAAAGACAAAAGATGCAGTGTCTACATGTAGATGCTGCCCTGAAATCTGTGAAAGACTCCATGGAGAAGAGTGGATTAGGAACTTAACTGACAGCAGCTTTCAGAAATCAGGATGTTTCAATAAGGAAGTTTCAAAGCCAAACAAGGTTGATAATAAATAGTGTCAGAGATAAAGTAACTGTCAGTATTTAAATATAAGAATAAGTGTTCAGGACAGACCGACTGGCAGATTGGAAATGTATAGTATGAGAGTATAGTTACTAATAAAGATGTGCTGCTATTGCAAAATTGTGGAATGTGGAGAGATGAAAAGAGGAAGAAACCTGTAGACTCCTGGAGAAAAATAAAATCAACAGAAGCAAACTGGTATTAAGTGGGAGACAGCTCAGTGCTTAAGAGGGAATCCTGCTTCTACAGAGGGCCAAGTTCAGTTCCAAGCAATCAGGCAGCTTACAATCACCTATTAACTCTGGTCCAGGGGATCTGATGCCCTCCTCTGTCCCTTGGGAGCATCTGCATTCATGTGCACACAAATTTATATTATATTGTATTATATATTTATTATATATTACATATTACATATTATATACATGAATATATAATTATATGATTATATCATTAATAATTACATAAATGTATTATATTTGTATATAACTACATAATTATTTATTATATATATCATATAATACACAAGATATATATAATATTTGCATAAGTATGTATTAAGATATATATGTGTATATATATACATATATGTATATATTTATGTAAATTCATATATGTGTGTATGTGTATGTATATATGTATACATATGTATATACATATATATATACACAATAAAAATTTTAAAACTGGACATGAACAAATGCTTGGGAAACTAAATATCCTCAGGTTTGTTAACAACACTGGGTATAAACACACTAAAAGAATATATTCAAACTTATGAGGAAAAATAAATTTCAACTTAGTTTGTTGATTAATTTACAGCCAGTCAATTTTAAAGGCAGACTAAAGGAATCTTCAATCTGTATAATCTCAAAGATACCTTTTCAGGTGTCTTAAAGTCTACTCTAGAGTTTGAGGATGAGCAACTTGCCCAAATTTTTCCTAATTTGTGTGCTGCACACCTTGGGAATCTCTCTCTCCTAGACACATCAGGGGCGTGGGTTACTTTCCTCTATATTCACAGAAAGCTTAGTAGCAACCCCAGGACCATCAAATGGACCTTCCAGTAGCTTAACTCCATCCAACCCAACAAAACCCTCTCAAACAGAAAACAAAAGTACTAAGAATATGACTCCCTCTCACCCAACAAAGCCCTCTCAAACAGGAAAAAAAGTACTAAGAATATGACTCCTTCTAACCTAACAAAGCACTCTCAAACAGAAAAGAGACAGAGAGAGAGAGAGAGAGAGAGAGAGAGAGAGAGAGAGAGAGAGAGAGAGAGGAGATAAACAGAAGAGAGAGAAAGAAAGAAAAAGAAAGAAGTTTAGAAAGAAAGAGAGAGAGAGAGAAAGGAAGAAAGAAAGAAAGAAAGAAAGAAAGAAAGAGAGAGAGAGAGAGAGAGAAAGAGAAAGAAAGAATGAAAGGAAGAAAGAAAGAGAGAGAGAGAGAGAGAGAGAGAAAGGAAGGAAGGAAGGAAGGAAGGAAGCAAGGAAGGAAGAAAGAACTAAGAATATGACTCCTTCTAACCTAACAAAGCACTCTCAAACAGAAAAGAGACAGAGAGAGAGAGAGAGAGAGAGAGAGAGAGAGAGAGAGAGAGAGAGAGGAGATAAACAGAAGAGAGAGAAAGAAAGAAAAAGAAAGAAGTTTAGAAAGAAAGAGAGAGAGAGAAAGAAAGGAAGAAAGAAAGAGAGAGAGAAAGAGAAAGAAAGAATGAAAGGAAGAAAGAAAGAGAGAGAGAGAGAGAGAAAGGAAGGAAGGAAGGAAGCAAGGAAGGAAGAAAGAACTAAGAATATGAAAACTCACAATGACCAGTAGAAAATTCTAGACATGAAAAAAAAAACAAAAACAAAAACAAACTAACTAACTAACTAGCTGGAGATCTAGGATCAATGTTAGGAAAACAAAATCCATTGCTACAAACAAACCAGAAACGATTGAAATGATGGGATTTGTTGAAGAGCATATCCATCATTTTTTTTTCTGTTGCCATGACAAAATACCCAATAGAGGAAACTTGAGGGAGGAACGTTTGTTTTATCACAGTCTGAGGACTTGCAGTCCATCAAGGTGAGATGTGACAGCGGCAGCAGGTACCTGAGGTAGTGGCCCCAGTGTCCCTAGTCAGGAGGCAGAAAGCAATAAATGTTTTCTCTTTTCATTCAATCATGGACCCCAGCACCCGGGATTCTGTCTACCCTCCTTTGGGGTGGCTTTTCCCATCTCAATTAGTGGAACCAAAAGCCCCAGAGGTTTGTTTCCATGATGATTCTAAATGCCATCTTGTTGATGATCAAAATTAGTCGTAACAATGAGATCACTGAGGTTAAAAGGTAGTTGAAAGGATACAGAATGCACTTTAAATATAAAAATAATGAAAAGGAGAAATAGACTAATAAGAACTGGAGTGGGGCTTTCAGAGATGAAAATGGAAAGCCTAAAATGAATGCTCCACTTTTTAGATTCTGCAACAAATTTGATGCTTCTGAGGGAGGTCTGTGAACCTGAATCCATAGCAACAGAAATCACCCCAAAAAATCTTAAAAATGTCAATGCGCTTGGGAGCTCAGAGAGCATGACTGGAGTATGTACATACTGGTAGAGAGCATGCGCACAGACACGGCGAAGAGATGCAGGATGGAGATGAGAGGTTTTATAAAAGATGAGCCTGGTTGTCCCAACATGTCCACCAGCCCTCCAGAAGAACTATAGCCTTGGTGGTCAGGTGACTTCAGTTACGTGCAGAAGTTTTCAGTTGCGATCAATCACATGTAATGAATGGTAAGATAGCACGAGATAATTGGTAAATCAAAATTCTTTTTGAAAAAGTGGAAAGGAGAGGGTTGTGGGGAGTGGCTCAGTAGGTAAATCTGCCTGCTGTACAAGCACAAGGCCCTAGGTTTGAATCCCCAACATCCATGTAAACTCCAGGTGTGACTATGTATACCTTCAACACCAGCAATGACAGGCAGATGCCAGCAGTTTGGTGGCCAGCCAACCTAGCCGAAACAATGAACTTCAGGTTCTATGAGAGATGCTACCTCAGAAATAATAAGGCATAAAATTATGAAAGAAGACACTCATGTGATCACACAATGCATACACAAAAATCCATTAATTATTGATTAAAAGTAAAAAAGCAAAATTGACAGAAATGCTCGAACGCAAAGAAGACACTCAGATAATGATTGAGGAGTCGGCAGAATGAACCCCAAATCTAGAGACATATGGAGAAGATCTATGTCCCTAACAAATATGACCATGACCAAGTGATATATGGATTGCTTATCCTTGGAATAAGGAATGGGAAATTCAGGCAGTCCCACTGTGTTTCTGTTACATTTGGATTTAAATTGCCTTCTGGAGACCTAGCCACCACAGTTAGTGTCTGTTTCCATGGAAAGTGCGTTCCACATTAAAGCGATCTATTAATGATCCTTTCTAGAGAGCATTCGTATTTATAACATCACAAAGCCCACTCATTCATCAGCCAGATTGCAAAATTTCACTTCTCCCGATAAGCAGTTTTTCATAAATCAGGGTAGAATAAGAGCAGTAAAGATGGCCCATAACTCTTCCACATATCTCTCCCCCTAGTACCTCCCCACTACTGATGTCCTAATATATTGTTATTGCTTTTCTCACTACTGGCTTAGCCCCATCTCTAGGAAATAAGCATGGTGGTAGTCAAAGACCAGAACCCACTGGATGTTCTCACATCCACACTTACACACCTCTAGATTCTTCTAAAACAGTACGGCATTACACGAGCCATCCTGGGGCTTATGGCTTCATTGTTGTTTAATACCCTCAGTTTCTATTGTATCAAATATCAAACTGCTCAGCCACATCTCACAGCTCTCTTCTGGATGAGACAACAAGCTGGATCATGCTTTGTATTTTTTCAATTTATTATTTGAGAATTTCATACACTTACACAGTTCATTTTAATCCCTTTCATGCCCAGACTTTTCCTCTCCAGTCCTTCACAGAGCAACTTCTATGACACTACCCTCAAACGTCATGCCCTCTTTTTATAACCTGCTGAGTTCAGTTAGTGGATTATAGGTATAGGGTTACAGGGGCATGGGTACAGGGTCATCCACAGTTACATGAGCAACCTACCAGGGGCCACATCCCTGAAGACAACTGATTCATCATTCTTTCATAGCCAACAACTGCCAATAGCTCCTCAGTTAAGGGTGGGGCTTTGTGAGCCCCTCCCCCAGTTATGTGGCATTGGTGACCAGCCTGCTTTTGCTTATGTTGTGTGCAGGCAACCATTGTGGGTGTGCATTTGTGTGACATATCCAGAAGACACTGTTTTGTCCCAGCCCTCCCCAAACCTCCAGCTCCTACAGTCCTTTCCACAACTAGGAATTCTCAAGCTCCAATCTGGCTTCTGCTCTGAAGCAGGATACTTACAGGGACATTGGGATTCCGCTGCAAAGAACAAAAGAGAGATGAGCCATGGTACTGTATACCTGCTGTACCTAATAACCTTAGCAAAGGGCAATGGTATATTTGGAATCTCAAAGACAAAGCCAATGCGGTGAGATTGAAGAAGGAAGGGATGGGTAAAAATTAGCACCATCTTCTAGGGAAGACTATGGGGGGTCTCTGGAATGTAACAGCCAAATTAAACCAACCAAACAAAAATAACCAAGTAATCTTGGGGACGGTAGATAAAGTTCAAACCAAGTCAATTATTATGTTCAAACGAAGAGCCTTGGAGGATCCTGAGCCCTTGTGAAACCTGCTGGGGTCAATATACTATGGGTAAGATCACCTGTGGACTCAGTGCTCTATATCAGAGGTGCTGTAGAGGAGAAAGGTAGATACTTACCTTATCTCCTCACGACATCTGTTCTTACATGTTCACTGTCAGGCTTAGTAAGCCACACTTGTTGGTAGTTTGCTCCTTGATTCACTGGCCCTCAACCTTATGCCTGTTTCACCTTATCCCCTGGATGGTGGACACTACTTTCTGTTGCACAATAATTACAAGTACTGTATTGACTGAGTATGGTGCTGTGGATAAGGGGAGGGAGAGCAACCTAGCAAGGACATTAGAGGGTGAACACATCAAGTGCTAAAAAGGATCGAGAGTCTAATAGTCACCCCTTTCTAAAGCACTTCATCTGCTGGGATTTGAAGAAACCTATAGGTCTGTAGTCTCTTGACACTTTAAGAGGATGCTATGCGTTTTTTATTTTTTTAAAAAAAAATCTATATTTTAAAATCTAAATTTATGTTTTAAGGTGTGAACCTTTCAGTATGTCAAAAGTTAAGAGCTCTGTGAACTTATAAAAGTAAGGCTGGCACAGGGCTGGCGGCCAATAACTAAGGTAAGAAAAGAAACTCTTGGTAAATCCTGTTCTGGATTCAAAGCCATGGTACAAGCAGCATGTCAGCTCTGGGTTTGCAAAAGGCAGATTATGGCTCCTCAATATCAGAGCTCAGGTTCTGAATTTTATAAAACAATATGAGATGGGCAAATGACAAAACTACAAAGTGATCCTCAGGTATGAGTTGGGAACGTTTGTGGAGGCATTAAGATATTGAAGATTTTAGTTTGGCAGTACATCAGAAAATTGGACATAGTATTACCAGAGGACCCAGCTATACCACTCCTGGGCATATGCCCAGAAGATGCTCCAATATGTAAAAAGGACACATGTTCCACTATGTTCATAGCAGCCTTGTTTATAATATCCAGAAGCTGGAGAGAACCCAGATATCCCTCAACAGAGGAATGAATACAGAAAATGTGGTACATTTACACAATGGAATACTACTCAGCTATTAAAAACAACGAATTCATGAAATTCTTAGGCAAATGGATGGAACTAGAAAATATCATCCTGAGTAAGGTAACCTAATCACAAAAGAACACACATATTATGCACTCACTGATAAGTGGATATTAGCCCAGAAGCTTGGAATACCCAAGATACAATTCACAGACCAAATAAAGCTCAAGAAGAAGGAAGACCAAAGTATGAATACTTTGGTTCTTCTTAGAAAGGGGAACACAATACCCATGGGAGGAGAAACAGAGATAAAGTATGGAGCAGAGACTGAAGGAAAGGCCATACAGAGACTGCCCCACCTGGGGTTCCATCCCATATACAGTCACCAAACCCAGACACTACTGTGGATGCCAACAAGCCCGTGCTAACAGGAGCTTGATATAGCTGTCTCCTGAGAGACTCTGCCAGTACCTGACAAATACAGAGGTGGGTGCTCTCAGCCAACCATTGGACTGGGCACAGGGTCCCCAATGGAGGAGCTAGAGAAAGGACCCAAGGAGCCGAAGGAGCTTGCAGCCCCATAGGAGGAACAACAATTTGAACCACCCAGTACCCCCAGAGCTCCCAGGGACTAAACCACCAACTAAAGAGTACACATGGAGGGACCCAGGGCTCCAGCAGCATATGTAGCAGAGGATGGCCTTGTTGGACATCAAAGGGAGGAAAGGCCCTTGGTCCTGAGAAGGCTGGATGCCCCAGTATAGGGGAATACCAAGACAGAAGCAGGAGTGTGTGGGTTGAAAAGCAGGGGAAGGGGGGGATGGGATAAGGTGTTTTCAGAGGGGAAACCAGGAAAGGGGATAACATTTGAAATGTAAATAAAGAAAATAGCCAATAAAAATAAACATTGAAGATTTTAAGATATATGTGTGTGTGTGTATGTATGTGTGTGTATATGTGTGTATAGTATTGACAAGAATGACTTACATATGAATCAGTTATTATTAAAAATGAAACTAATAATAAAAGTATTACCTGGAATTGATTTGTCATAGAAAATTCTACCAGAATCATTCAGAAACAGTTCAGAAAGAACTGGCACCCAGAGAGCCTGGAAGAAGAATTACCATCTCCAAAACCCAATCCATTACAGCTCACTTGTTCCTTACCAGCCTCCTGGTTCTGTATCCTGTCCATCCATGAATTTACTGGGACAAGAGTGTCAAATGGGTTAGATTTGTCCACAAATCACTTGTTAAACAAAAGGGACTCCAAGTGCTACCAGAAGCTGGGCTTAGATAATTATAAATCATCCCAGATATGCAAGATCAATGCTGCAACCACAGGGCTTACTTCTACTGCAGCAGATACGAAAAAGATGGGCTCCATTTGGGGAAAGGAGGAACAGCCCTGGGCTCTCACTCTGAGCTTTGTCTACCTCCTCAGACATCAATGGGTGACCTCAAGAACTTAAAAGATACTTATTGTTGAATTAACTTGTGAGTGGTTGATGAAACCACAGGTAAGTTTTTGGGAAAAGAGAATATGCATACCTAGAAAACATCAGTGTTACTATCGACCATAGAAGTATCCAAACTAAGGATGCTGACAGCTTGCTTTGAAGCAGAGAGTAAGAAAATGGAGACTACACCAAGGGATGGCTTTCAAGGGACGGCTTAAGGAAATACACGTAGGCCCCAGGGAAGATATTCATTCAGACACTCGAAGACTGAAGGAATTTTTTTGTTAAAAGGTAATCTTCCCCTTCAAAAATCACCACAGTGAGCCAAGAGGACAATACAAAAAAAATATCCACTCACCAAGTAAATCGTCATTTAATCTCACCCATGTAACTCCTGAAGCATACCATGATTTGAATCTATTTTGGAAACACATTTAATTGTAAATATCAGATACAAACATTCCAGGGGTGGAGCAATGGTTCAGGGGTTATGAACCCTTGATGCTCTTCCAGAAGACAAGACTTCCATTTCTAGCACCTGTACTAGGTGGCTCACATCTGCTTATAACTCCACTTCCAGGTCATCTAATGCCCTTTTCTGGCCTCCATGTGTACCCATACACATGTCTCACACATACACACACACACACAAACACACACACACACAAACACACACACACGTACACACAAGCACGCATATGCATGCACACATGCACAAACACACACAGAGACAAAAAGAATTTTTAAAGACAATCATTCTATCAAAATATAAAAGTGTGCTCAGTTCCTCCCACTAACCCTCATTCCCCTCCTCCCCTTCCATGTGCAGGAGAGTCTCATATGAAAGAAAAAAAAAAAGAGAGAGAGAAAAGGATATTTTTTACCATCATTTATACCAATGGTTAGAACCCAGCACTGAATAACAAATGGAAAATAGCATTTTTGTGAGTTACAAGTACACCATGCACCACTTTGATGATAGACCCAGACTAAGTACATTAAGCAACAGGGAACACCTCAAAGGAAGGACTGACAACACACATCTCCATATCTCTGACGTTCTTGTTTGTCAGAACTCCCAGAAGACCCGGTTTTCCCCTTAGTAGGTTAAGCATCATCATCGGCAGGTATATTTCATAGGTACAGTGACGGCGTTAAGACTCCCAGAAAACACAGCAGCTCCTATTCCTTATGTCACCATGGAGCTGTGATATATTCCAAGGGCAGACACTCACTCTAATCATTTGAAACAAAGGGACACACTCATTCATCCAACTAATCAATATGAATCCCCTGCTCCAAAAAAGAAGCATAAATCAGCAACTGTTCCATGGTCAGTTGTTTGGGTTTTTTTTTTTCCCATCCACCCCTCGAGGAGCCAAGGGAGGAGAAAAAGTGGGACATGTGTCAACAGAAAAGTGACTCGGGCTTTTCTATCGACAGACGTTGCCAGTGGGCCGCAAATTCTCCTTGGCAGCTGTGCTCAGATCAATGTTGCTGGAGGTAAGGCGACCAGGGAGTGTGTGGGGTTTGCCTGAGTGCAATCTGGTGTGCTACAGAAGAGGATACTGGTTTTTGTTAAGGAAGGTGGACGTAAAGGAGAGTGGTGACAAATTTGTGTCTGCCTGTCTGGCAACAAGCACATTCTCTTAGACAAATGATGAGGCTTAAATCATGTCCTCGGTGTCGAAAACTAGAAAGCATGATATTTTGGATGTATTTTGTGAATGTGTTGATTATAAATGTCAGCATCAAATATTTCATCAAAATGTAGACGTGTACTTGTAGCTTCTCCCCTGATTCCCATTTCCAGCCTCCCCCTCAGTGAACAAGGGAGTCTTATAGAAGAGATATAGAAGAGAAATATTATTTATACCAACAGTTAGATCCCAAGACAGAATAACAGGAGGAAAGAGGCCCTCATGTGAGTTACTAATACATCATCCTCTACTTTAATGACAAATTTAGACTAAATATATTTAGATTTTTTTTCTCTTTTTGATGCACATAGATAGATGTCAGGACTGGGGGTACAGCTATCAGCAAAGTTCTTGACAAGCAAGGGGACCTAAGTTGGGTACAAAGCACATATTTTTTAAAAACAAATGAACAACTAACCAACCCCACCGGGGTGCTCTATACTCACGATGCCAGTTCTGGGTGTGCAGAGGCAGGGGAATTCCTGGGGCTCACTGGCTAGTCATCTCACCCTACCTGGTAATTTCTAGACCAGTGAGATCGCTGTCTCGAAACCAAAAAGATGGAGCATGCACACATACCCACACCCACATACTCACATATACTCATATACATAAAACTCTCTTCCCCTATGCCTTCTCCTGCTGCCTCAGAGAAGCCAAGCACCTAATGAGGTCTTTGAGGGGCAACTTTATCTTGAAACCGTCCCTCCCTTTTTCCCTCCCCACTCTTTTTTTCTCTGCGTACACCTGCTTATGGATCATGCCTTATGAGCAGTTTGTCTAGTCTTCACTCCATGGAATATACGTGACCAATAACGTCCTAGCTCACTAGCTCATCAGCTTTTATAAATGGCAGTAACAAATTTGTTTTAACCCTTGTGAGAGACCCATATCGTCTTGCAAGGGAAGAATTATTGTCCCGGCTGCTGAGGATCTCAGGAGCCTTTAGATATGACTTCAGTTGCCGCCTCTGTGGTCAGTTCTCCTTTGGGGGAGGTGGGGAGCTTATGTCCACTAGTTGATAGATGTTAATGTTTAAAGTCTTGACTCTCTAAAGTTCGACCCATCCCAGTCATTCCTGGCCATTCCAGATCTAGAGCTCTCTGTCCACCCAGCCTCTTTAGCCTACAGTGTACATCCTAATCATCTCCTCCCTTCAGCGGGTTTGAGTCCAAAAACTCCTTATAAGATATCTCACTAAATTGCTTTATACGTGTATTATGTGCTTACTAAATTCCCATCCAGGTCTTCTTCCTAAAGAACCCCCCCAGGGATCGCTCTTACACTCGTCTCTAAGACATCTCCAGCCAATAGAATACTGCTGAGTAGTAGCACGTGACTCGTGAGTGGAACAGACTGTACACAGCATGTTCTTGTTTCCATGGTGTTAACAGTCTAACCATGGCTAAAACTACTGTTATCAACAAACTACCTGAAAATGTATCCTTTCTCAAAATCTAGCTGACTCAAGCTCCTCACTGTATCTGACGCACAGAAATTAGAGAGCCAGGAGCTAGAAAGATGCCCAGTCAGAAAAAATTACCCGGTTCACAGTGATCAGGGGAAAGTCTATCAGGTGGTACCCATTTATAACTCCAGCAATGAGGAAGGCAGAGGCAGATAGATTTGTAGGATTCTCCATCGCTCCAGCGTAGGCTACTTGGCAAGTTCAATGCCAAGTGACAGACCCTGTGTTTAACAAAAATAACGAGGACTGCACCTGAAGAATGACTCTCAACATGGACCTCTGTGTTCCACATGCATGCACACATGCACGTGCACATGCAAATACACAGAAAGAAAACAGGTGCAGAATTTCTTAACTTGCAAACAGAAAATACTGAAGCACAAAGTTCTTTACAGTCGGTGTTTTGTTCCTTTGTGGTACGCCATGGTACTTTCCTGACAAATGTAAAAGTATAGTTTCAGTAATAAAGTGACTTACCTGTTCCCTGCCAGAACTGGGCAAAGATATCATGTTTTGAAGAATGCTAGATCCAAGAACCCATTGTCTTAGTTAGGGGTGCTATTGGGGCAATGGAACACCATGACCGAAAAACAAATTAGGGAGGAAAGGAATGTGGTTTACACTTCCACATTGTAGTTCCTCACTGAAGTAAGTCAGGACAGGAAGTCAAACAGGTCAGGAACTCGGAGGCAGGAGCTGATGCAAAGGCCATGGATGGGTGCTGCTTACGGACTTGCCTCCTGTGGCTTGCTCAGCCTGCTTTCTTATAGAACTCAGGACTACCAGCCCAGGGAAGGTCCCATCCATCATGGGCTGGGCCCTTCCCCCTTGATCACTAATTGAGAAAATGCCTTACAGCTGGATCTCATGGAGGCATTTCCTCAACTGAGGCTCCTTCCTCTCTGATGACTCTAGTTTGTGTCAGGTTGACACACAAACCAGCCAGTACAACCATATGTTAACTTAAAAATTTATTAATAACTTCGGGGTGTTAGCTGAGCCTTAAAAGGTGATGAGCGACCCAGCTAAGAATGGGAAAAAGCTATCCAAAGACACAGTTAGGGATTAGTGGCAGGAATGAAGAATGTCTTGGTGGTGACAGGGAGTGAGTCTGGGGCTAAGGCTGATATGCAGATAGGGAATTACAAGATGCCAGGTGGTGGGGTGGGGGTGGTAAGAGCCAAACCCACACCAGCCTTTATATCATGAGGTTATTTTAATTAAGTACATTTTACTTATTTTTATTGGGCTATGTTAGATTAATCACTTAAACTTATATATTAGTATGCAGGTTCCTGATTGCGTTGTTAGTATTTCAAGGGGACAGGGAGTGCATATGACCTTAAATTAACATCCCCATGGTGCTAGAGTTTTCATCACTAGAAAAAGGAATATTTGTACAATTATTTAAATGCACATGCAACATAAGGGATAAATTCTATCAGATTGCACCTTGGGCCCGTGGGTCACCCAATCAATTTGATAAATGCTATGCAGCATGAAAAGCATCAAAATGTGTTACATAATATAAATATTGATATCATTTTATGAAGCTTCCATTTCCTGTCTTTATATTAAACACACATCTCTAGGCACATGGAAATGTACCATGAGGGACAAGAACATGGATTATGGGAAAATCATATTCTAATTACCATGTATTCTCCTTAATTAACATTACAGCTCAGAGAGAAAACTTATCTATGAATATTCAAAGTCCTGATTCAACATTGTCTTCAATGATTGTGTTCAAGATTAGAGAAAATGTATATCAACGAAGAACTGAGTACTTACTCCAGAAATGGTAATGATTCATTATTTAAGAAGAAATTGCCTTTCATGGTTTAAAATTCTTAGCACATAAAGACAGTATCAAAACCCTCTTTCTATTAAGCAGCTAATACATTGCACAACAAACAACGGCCTGATTCTGTCATGTTCTTAATTTAGTCTCTAGAGTGGTTAGTGAGTTTTTCTCCTGCAAACTTCTGCTCTTCCTAAGACATTGTAACTAAATGCATTAAAAGCATATCAACACTGAAAAAAAATCTAAACAAAGCAGTAAAAATTAACGAGTCTCCAAAATCACTTTTAATAGGTAGGAAACCCAGACAAAACACACAGTGGTGATTTGGAGAACTGACCCTCCAGGGTGCAGTCCTGGGGAACTGATATTTATGTATTATCTGATGGTGTCTAATTCAGATCTTCTTCTCTGGGGATCCTGAGAAATGGAAAGGAATTAGGTGGTGGGGACATATCTGAATTCTGGGCACTGAAGAACAGAAGACAAGAAGAATTATTAGGACAATCTATGCCCTGTCTGCATGTCGGCCTTAACCACAATTTCGTCTGTCAATTTCCAACCACTTGACATTCTCCATAGCCAACACTAACCCCTTACAATAGCGGACATCCTGGGTGAGAAGACACTGTGGTAACTACCACCCAATGAGCACTGCTGTCGTGAAGTTTGCGGGCAATTCCACACATCTTCTCACTTTTCTCTGCTCCTTCTGTCTTCTCCTTACCACTGTGAGCTTTTCACTCTCTTTAAAACAGTCAGGCAAAACAAAACAAACAAACAATGAAAACAGCCAGAGTCAGGGATCCCAGTGCCGGCTGATAGATCAACAACACGGCTCCTGCACCGGAGGCTCAGGGAACTTTGTGTAAGAAAGGAAGTGGGGTTTCAAGAGCCAAGGAAGGAGTTTGCTCTGAGACTGTATCTCCTGGACATGTCAGAAGCGACACCCCTGCAGTCTCTCTAGCAAGGCTGCCTAAACAGAAGCTGAACAAGCCCAGCACCTACACCAATAGGCACGCCATGCATATGGGGTGGGAGTCCAGAAGGTCTCAAGCTTCCACAAAGAACTACCAACAACTAAAGCTGAGGGCAGAAGAGACAGTCTCTCGGGGACGAGCCTGCCGAGTGGTTAACCGACAACAAATGGTCAGCCCTGAAAACATGTACAAACAAGTAACAGTATGCAGACTAGCAGGTTGCATTTATGTATTTAGGAACACACACACACCACCACCACCACCAACAACAACAACAACAATTAAAGAAAGAGAGACCATGATTTTGAAATTTGAGAAACAGCAAAGGAGAGGGGTTGAAGGGAGGAAAGGGAGAAATGATATTAATCTCAAAATTTTTTTTTAAGTTTAAAAAAAATTAATCAGATGAAAGAAACCTTGAATTTCTTCTTTCGGAACAACAGAGGGAAGACCCTAACACACAGGTGTCATCAGTGAAGACTTAGGGAAACCTTCCTGAGGCTTGTGGCCCAATATTGAGAAAACTGGCTTATGGATAAGTGACTTAGAAGTCTGCATTTCAAGATAAATGAAGTTTTGACTTTGGGAAAACTGTTATTTTCCTGTTTTAAAGACAGAAGTTAAAACATAACAAACTTTGTCAGAGAAAGACACTAGGATCATGGCCACCAGGAGATACATTTCAAAGTACAATTTCATTTTTTTTTTTATTTTTTTATTTAGGAAAAAAATTCAATGAAGATTTAAAAAATAAAGTCAAATCTAAAATAAAAAACACCTTAGAAAATATAGATTTTTTTTTCACTGTGGAAAAGGGACCCTGCACACTAGCAGAAAAGCTGAGTATAAACTGAAGCTAAAGAACTATCTGTTGTAAATGTTCATAAAATTTCCTTTGAAAAGAAAAATATAACAGGAAAACATGATGTCTTTTCTCATCCCTTAACAGCTACTAGGTCTACTTTTGTTAAACAAACAAAAATATTCCGTGTAGGAATTTTTCATGCCATCATCAGGACCATGCACAGGTCTGGAGGCTAGCCTCATGCAGCTTTGTTCAATACAAACTGAAACACTTGGGTGATAGATCAATTCTCCAGGGAAGAACTAAATGATCCCTGCCCTTAAATTTATTCTCTGGGATCTCATGGGGAGGACATTACATGTAGGGACAACTCTAATTATAGGAAATAATTACAGGTGAACATGAGGCAGGTCCCCACCTCAGGTGATAAATTACACCGAGGAAGACAAGGACTCCTTATTTGAAACACTAATGCTTTCATCTCTGGGACACAGCAGGATACATCAAACACTAAAAATAAATAAAGAAGCAAACCCAAGGAAAAGTGTATTTGACAAATACCTATCAGCCAGAGCTGGTTATTACATCAGCAAATTTTGTGGAATTTTCCTCAGTTGGAATCACCAGATTCCATACCTACTAGCTGACATCTGTCTCTGACAGCAGAAAATAAGGGGGCTTCAGACACAATCACCAAATGCTTTGTTACTTGAAGACAGAATCCAGATCTGAGAGGGTCCCAGAAAAATCTGTCACCATAATTCTATATGAGTGATGAATGTTCATTGTTAGTAATTTCTAATTCTACTAGCCTTTAACAGTGACTTGGAGTCACTAGGGTGGGGTGGAGGATTTAAAAGCATAAGAACCACTCTTCCAAGGGGTACACATTCTAAGATGTCTAATGGATACATGAAATGGTGGGTAATACTATACCTAGTATGTTTTATTCTCACAAATGCATCCATACCTACAGCAAAGTTTAAGCTATATTAGACATCAAAAGATTTGAAACTAAATTCAATTCTAATAGTCTATGCTATATGAGCATTATCTTCCTCTTCTCTCTCTTCCTGTGTCTGTGTGTATGTATGTATGTATATATGTATGCATGCATGTGTGTATAAATGTATCTACTTATCTACCTATGTATATCTTACTTTGCTATATTCTTGTCTCTGTGGTCACTGTGAAATAAAACTGAAGTAACTTGAACACACATGCAACAGGATGCCTTAACAGTCAATATGATAACCAATATGGCCAAGAAGTATAACTAATAGGTGGGCCACATACACAGCATCATTATACTGGACAGAGAAATGATTTGTATCCTGGTCAGCTCAAGCTAGAACAATATAAAAATCCATCATATTATCAAGAGTGCCATGCAATTTAAAGTCCATGAGTTATTTACTCCTGGACATCTCCATTTAATACATAGGAGTCACAGCTGACCATGCATAATTGAATCTGTAAAAATTGAAGCAATGGATCAGGCGGAGTACTGTTCTGACACTTCACTCCCAAGCCTTATAACTGTCTAGTCAATAGACAGAGAACCATAGATAAGTTTTTTAAGACAAGGTTTCACTAGTGTCACCCAGACTGGTCTTCAATCTGAGACATGCGCTAAGTGCTGGGGGTCACACACAGTCACTACAGTGCCCAGCTGGGATCCAGAATTTTAAAAAGATATCCCGTAATTCTAACGAACAGCTGAGGCTTGAGAAACAGGACCTTCTTTTAAACCTCAGTGATTCAGCAGCATAGGTCACGGTGGCTTTTCCATGCCTTGTTCCTTTGTGATTATTTCTAAAAGACTGGTGACTTACAGCGACTAAGGGTTTGCCTTCTTTCATTCTGACCATGACATCCTGAGCCCATCCTAGTTAGCCCAGCGGAAGGCTCCTGTGGAAGTAGCTTTTCCAGTACAGTCACAATCTGCCAAGTACCACTGTCCTCAAGGTCCTCATTACTGTGACAAACCTCTGATCCATGGTCATCACGGTCTCCAGGCCCTGGCACTAAACATCACACAGATGCCTTTGATGACTCCGTGAAGCAGGCTCACACCTGAATCCCATGACATATCCAACCTCCTCTTACTACCCGTCAGTCCTACTTAAACCCTATATTTTACTGTTAAGTTTCTAACTATTTTGGCCAGTTTCCAGTTAGGTCTTATTTCTCACCTCCATGTTTTCCTTTATTCTTCTATTTCACGGTCACATGCATCCCTTTATTCTCCAATGTGGAAAGATTCTGTTTCTTGGCGTTTGTCCTACAGAAGTGTGTGATGCTGCCCGATGTTGTATACTTAAGGGATGCTCCTTACACAAGCAAATGATCAGAATGTACCTCAGTGCTTCTCCTTAAGGCAATAGCTAACAAATCTGTGGTATCTCCATCCTAGGCAAAAACTAATGGTGCTAAAGATTAGGGGATGTTTCTATTCTGCCAACATGGGAAATGTCTGATACACTTAAATGAAAGCAAACTTCAGAAAGTTACGTATCACATTGTCTCCACACTGTAATAAAAATAATGTCTATATGGAAACTCAAGCACATACCTACATGTGTGAGTACACACATAGATAGCTGCACACATAAACAAGTATATAGACACCCTTTCATATACATAGAAGAGGGAATGAGGAGGGACCTGTGAGCTATCATGTTCATTTACAGTTGGAAAACCTGAAGGTCAGGAGTAGGGTGGGAAGAAGAAAAAGTCTTTTTCATTGTATACAGGTATTTTTCAGATTTTACATGAAATGAATATTTTTAGAATTGTTTAATTAAATGAGAAAATTACCTACAGGGTACAATAATTAGGTCATTGATGAGCTTGTAACAATTTCCTGTGCAATAGTTTATGCAAGCGCCATAGCAAACATTCTTGTTGCATTGCCCTTTAAAAACTTTTTATTGATTCTTTGTGAATTTCACATTGTGTACTCTGATCCCACTTATCTCCCTCCCCTCCATATCCTCCCTCTGCCCTTTCAAATTCCCACTTTCAAAGAAAACAAAAAGTTAAAAAAAAAAAAAAGAAAAGAAAACTTGCCTTGGTAGCTGCAGTATGTCAGTGTGTGACACAATATTCCCTTTTGCCCAAACAACTTTACTTGTAAGTGTTCACTGCAACGAGTCATTGGTCTAGTTGAAGGCCTCTGGCTTTGACTATACCATCAATACTAGATCCTCACTAGTACTTCTCTCAGATATCCTGTGTCATGGAGATCCTGCAGCTTTGGTTCTGCAGGACCTGCCCCTTCACGTGTTCCAGCAGCTCAAAGAAGAGGTAGATGTTGGGGTGAATCAACTCAAAGCCCTGGATCTGGGCCTGGGAATAGTTGAGTTATTCTGCTTGCCAGTTCTCCTGTGCCCATGCTACTAGAGCCAGTTCTTCCACTTAGCTCAGGTGAGGGACAGAAGCAGTTCTCCTGCCCTCACATCATCAGGACCAGCTCTCCAACACTCACCTAGCAAGGGACAGCTCACCCAAATGATGTAGCTGGTGAGGGGCCGGGCCAACTCTCCTGCACTCAACATCCTTGGTTGCCAGTTCACTCATGACCCTACCACCAAGACCAGCTCTCCATGCTGCATAGGCGAAGTGCAGGGCCAGCTCCGCTCAGGCCTTGGATAGCCTTTGCTGTTCACATGGACCATGAACATCGACAGAGACTCCTACGAGAACAGAGCCATGGACGCACCATGGCTCTCAGTGGCAGCATGTGCTGGGACATCAGTAAGGCCTCAGGTCTACTCACGTCAGGCTGTTCCTCATCACTCTTACCTCCAGTTCTGCCTCTCTTCATAGTGTGCAAACCACTCAGCTTCCCTTTCTCCCCTACCTCTCCACCACATAGTGGTGCCTGCCCGTTTTGCATCAGCGGCAACATCTTCTTTTGAAAGGTAGGATGATTAAACATTTGTCCAACCCAAAAATTCCAAAGAAAATAAATCTCTGGTCAAAGGTAAACAGAGCATAGAAAAAATAATGTAATTCAACTTAGACTAGTCCAGTTCTCATGGATGAACTGCCACCACAAACACCTAAAGAGATTAGCAGATAAGCCAGTGATGGGAAGTAAACAGAGCAGAACCCGTCTAGTCAGTTGTGGGTCTAGTACCCTGCAGGTACTGCTCTTCATCCTGAACTAGGATGCAGCTCTGAGAGCCACAGAAACTACACAATGATGGGTTTTGTCAAAGGATGAAGTCTTAGGACACTTAGGACACTTGCATTTGTTACTGGCTCTGTTGATGGACAGTGTAATTCACCATTTTCCAAGAAGCAAGAACAGCAATGCCTTCCTTTTTCCAGCTCTACCTCTCTTCATAGAGCATAAACCACTCGGCTTCTCTTCCTCTACTATTGCAGTAAATCTCAAACCCAATAAGCCCATGTAAAAACATACAACCCAGTTATTATGTTTATAAGCTGTTTGCCTAGATTGGGTAGATCTACCACTACACTAATCTATTCCCCAGCTATGAGATCCCTTGCTACTTGTGGTTTCTCCAGGCTATGTGGTTTTGCTCCGTTCTCCTTCTACCTCTTCTTCCTCTGTCCTTCCCTTTCCCTTCTTCCACTCTCTAAGACATCCAGCCCCACCTTTCCCTTCCACTGCTCAATTACAGGCTCTTTATTTGACCAGTTAGAATGGGGAGAAGGTTCACATAAAATCACCTGAGTATGTGATCCACTCCTTTTCAGGTTAACCCCTCTTGAGGAAACAGAATTATTAGAATACAAACGGCACCAGGGCAATCCACAACACTCTCCTGTCTCTTCACTACTTACTTGCTCACTTCCTCCTTGCCTGACCAACAAGTGTCTCTGTGCATCCACCATGTCTTCCTGGAATCACTTTCTTATAATGAATCTGTTGGAGCACACCTAAGGTGACACCTGGTTTCAAGAAACCAATCTGAAAAATCTCCCTTATGAAAAGGAACATAAAATTATTCATATAAAACTAGAATTGGATAAGAAGCCACAAATAATCTTAACTGGATTTGAATTGAGGGCTCATAACAAATGTCATGCCTCTGAAGGAATGTTTCAGCCCACCTATAGCCTTTTCTTGAGACACTACCTTCCAGACAAAATGCTGTTCCATGGTCTTTTCAAAATGTTTGTCTAAGGGTTTGAAAAATGTTAAGTGCTGCGAGGCTGGGAAAGGAGACCACTTACTCCCTGTTGGTAGAAATGCAGTCTGATGCAGCCACTATGAAAGCCAGTATGGAGGTTTGTCAAAAAGCTAGAAACAGGTCTACCAGATGACCCAGCTGTACTGGTCCTGGGTATTTTCCAAAAGGACTCCTTGTCCTACTACCGAGATACCTGCTTGTCCATGTCACTACTATTCTATTCACAATAGCCAGGAACTAGAAAGAACCAACCTAGATGTCCATCAACAGAATAATTGGTAATGAAAATGTGGCACACAAACACAACGGGCTATTATTTAGCTGTTCAGAAAAATGAAATTACAAAGTTTGTAAGTGAATGAATCGAGTTGGAAATAATCATCCTGAGAGATGCAAACAGACAAATATTGTCCGTTCTATCTCCTATGTGGGTGCTACCTGTGAGTCGTTAGATATGTATGTTTAATTTTGAGACCCCATAGAAGTCAGGAAGAGAGCAAGAAGCCATGTGAAGGGGAGATTTCCAGAAACAGGGGCTGGAACTTAGGTTATCAATTCCTTAGTAAAAATGACTAATCCTACAAGACTCAGTGATGCTTTCTTTGTTGCATGGAACGCATCTTGCTTTGGAATTTCTTGAGCTAGCTCCAACTCCTGAGACATTTTACATTGGGGTTCCATCATGACATCCATAACATCACACACATCATGTAGACAAGCTTGGAGTCATGATTGCACCCAAGTGTGTGATCTAGGGCCCACGTGAATCTGACTGACCTCTCATCTGTCTGTATGGAACAAAGACTCAATAAATCTTTGGAACTTAAACTGAGCTGGATAATTGAAAGATGATGTTACTGAGATTCACTCTTGTTAGAAACCCCTAGGAAGTGCCCAATGTGGCCTTTGGATTGTGTCAGAGGGTCACTAGGCTGCTCTGTCTCCTAGTGTTAAAAGATGTCACTTTTTCCTTAAAACCATGACTGTCATACATATACAAAATGACCAACTGTGGTTTGATGGAACCTATCCTTTCACTATAGAGTCAGTAACAAGTAAAAATTTGCTTAAAGGCTCTAATACGTACCTAGGTGATCAAGAATGTTGAGATGAATTTGCAAATAGGTGTAAACTTGACCTGTGGCCACAAAGCAGCCATCAATCATATGGTATAAGACAAAATTCATCTATGGCTTTATGGGAAGTGATCAATTATATCACTATAAAGTTTTTACAGGTTAGGTACAAAATAGTTTAAGTCCAGGAAGAGAGCAGACAGCCTGGAAGCGTGCACAGACAGCTGTCTATCGTTTTTTCTCATTTCAAAGTTTTTTACAATTTTTATTGCCAGCTTCTCTCTGATGGTCATAACAACATCAGAGATTCTTCTCAATCACACAGTAAGCAGGTCTCACTAGGGCTGACCCAGCAGCTCACCACCTTCAATTGCCCTCTTCCACTTCCATGGAAATGTCAATTCACAAACTTGATTTAATTTGGAATATTTATTCTTGCTTTCATTATTAGCAGTTTGCTTATAGAATAATATCTAGGTCAAGTAAACTCATCATTTTTTTTCCCTTCAGGTACAATATTAATGAACTGTAGAAGTAATGCCATTTCCTTCAAAGTATGTCTTTGTAAACAAGTTATTTGGTGCAGAGAGCAATGATTTAGGTCATCATAGTTCAGTCTCACTGTGCTAACTAGTTACAAGTACATACCAGCTCTGCTATACCTGTTTAAAGTTAGATATGGGCCAATGAGATGACACTGTGGGTAACAGGCACTTGCTGCCAAGCCTGATGACCTGGGTGATCCCTGGGATCTACATGGTGGCAGAAGACAAAGGATCCCACAGGTTTTCCTCTGGCCATCACATGTACTCATGCACACCTGTGCACACACACACACAATACATACATGTAAAAATTTCCCCAAAGTTATACATCATACATGACAGTCCATCTCTACCCTGCAGTCCAAAAACAAATTCCAGCTTCTATCAACTTCACTGTTTATAACATTTTTTTGGGAGTCTTCTTTCAGAGAACACACTGATATCAAGACCTGAGTAAGAAATATTCAGTCTGTTTCTACAAGTGTGTCAACATAAAGACAGACCTAAAATATGAAGGAAAACAATAAACCTAGAAAGTATGTGGCATTACAATGGAAAACAGGAAAACTTTTTAAATATCCAGAGTGATATTGTTTTTGGGAAGAAAAAAAAAGCTGATTCATTAATTACACATGCTGTCATGCAGTTATTTTTAAAATGCCACTTTGAAAACAGTGCTTCTAAGAGGAAAAAAAAATCTGACCCATTAAGATGAAATAGAACATAAAAGATTTATACTTTCTAAAAAAAACCTATATAATCATTGGAACGAGTCCTGAACAGTAATGATGCATATTGAAAAGTATTGGATTACAGGACACATTTTCTATTTTTGACATTTCTTTTGTGTTCCATCAGTGACATTTTTCAAAAGGAAAGGAAGAAAGAAAGAAATGGCATTTCATACCATCTCTTCAGTCGCCTGTGGCTTGGGTACTTGTAATTGAGTAAAGTAGAGCCTTTCATTAGGCTTTGTTCTGCAAACAGACGTCTGATGTCCTTCTCCTGATGGGGTTTTTCATTACAGCTATTTTCAAAGTGCTCGAATTGCGATTAGTTACTTAATAAGAGTGACTTGTTCTTTTAGTCTCTAGTACAGCTTGCATGTGGCCCAGAATGCAGGATCCATGGAACTGCTAAGCCACCTTGACCTTAACGCTCTCAGAAGGGGATGACCTAGATGTCAACGATAACAACACTAATATTAAGAAGCTAATCTTGGCTGTCAATTTGACTGCATCTGGAATCACCTGAAACACAAGCTGCTGAGTACTCCTCTGAGAGACTTTCTTGATCACATTATTTGAAAGTGGGAAGACCTACCTGGGTGGCACTTACCAAAGGCAGCCCAAAGAAAAGGGCATGGGGAGTCTTTGCTGTCTGTCTATGTGCTTCCCCTCTCACTGGCATGCTCGCCTATGCTTCTGCTGAGGTAATAATTCACTAGTGTCAGAACCTGGTTCTTCAGGATTCCAATATAGCCTGAAGACGAGCACCTTTGATAGTCCTCAGGAATCCAGTACCAGACTGGGACTGCTGAGACCTCCAGCATCATGGGCTGAACAACTACTGGATTCCCCATCTCTCTGCTGCGAGACAGCCATTGTTGGACTACACAGACCTTAGGCATAAGCCAATATAATAAATCCCTTTTAATATATATTATATATTAAATTAATTATATAAATATTCAATCAGATATGTTCATTTTGAGAATGCTAATACAGGGGTCTTGATCCTCTTTCCCTCCAAATAAGACCTTAGTAGCTGGATAAGGCTTCACTCTAAATGGCTGTGGGTGTGAGTTTATTAGGCAGAAATCAATCGGGCCCACTTGGCTTATTTCATGGAAGCTGGCAGGAACCAGGAAACAAACTCTTGGACAATTCTGTGTTCTCATTAAACTCAGTTTCATAGAAAACATCCCACTGGTTACACGACACTTTGTTGCAAAAAGGAACACCCTCTGAAATTTCCCTGGTGGTTTTTAAAATGCTTACAAATCCTTCCCCTACCTCCTTTCAAACTTCCAATAAAAGCCTCAACCGTGCTTTTCAGCCTACGCACCAAGGTGCCTGTAATCTGTACTCCTTGCTTCTTTCTATGTTAGATACGGTACTATGTGAGTATTCGATGCATAAGATGTTATTTGAGCCCAGAGACTCCTACATCAGGAGGTACTGTCCTTGTCCCTCAGAGGCAGATAGAAATTTTCATTGGATCAGATGATAAGGCACAGATGATGTCACATACCGTAAGGGTGTGGACACACTCGCTATTTACATAATAAAGTGCTCTGTGAAGAGCTGGGTAGACCCACAAGCAAATTTTGTATTCTTTAGGTAATCAGAGAGATTTTTCTGACGGGAGACCTTGGTATTGGTTATGAACAGTGTGGTATCTGAGATGCAGTCGGAGGGGAAAGCTGGCTGCCATCACTTCTTGAGGCATGATGGGAGCCAAAGAAGAACACAGAGTACAAGGATTTTGCATTGGCATCTTTGCATGGAATGGGGGCAGGGAGAGGAGGGCTAGTCTAGTGAATCCATAATATTTTGATGCTGCTTAATTGAAAATATATCATGGCCACAATCGCATGCAACAATATCTAATGGTCGGCACAAGAAAGTAGGCTGGCACCCCATTCTCCAAAACCCCCACGCTCCCTCACTAGAGGCATTACAACGGTGAGCTTCCCATGTTTCGGAAACGTGAATTGCTTTGCTGCGAGCATAGCAGCTAGCTCGCCACCTAATCTTTCAAAAGGATTTACCTATCAAGAAGTCTATTTCCCAGCTCCAAAACCCACAGAGCCCGAACTGCCCCCCAAAGTAAATTAAGTAGCTGAGGGACAGATGAGAATAACCCATGGCTCTCGGGCTCGGTCCCGTCAGATTTTACAAGTTGAGTGATTTATTGTCTGCTCTTGGCGAGAACCCCACCCCTCCTGAAGGTTTCTGTTCCTTCCATCAAGTCCTTGGCTTAAGCCATCTGCCTACCTGCACAGCTCTGAAAATTGCCTTATCTTGTAGACATGCAGCAGCTGACTGGGACACAGCTAAGACTTCAAGAGAGACTTAGAGAAAAACTATGTCTCCTCCTTCGTTTCATGGGAATGGTAGTTTCCAGGAGACAGAATACCTACTCAAATATTTCATTTTCTTTCTTCCTTCTGTAACAAAAACCTCCTATCAGGAAATCATTTTGACAAGATGGTGCTCCTCTATGAAAAATCTCACAGAGTTGATTGCTATTTTATAATCCTTTAAAGTAGGATATGCTATTGTAACTTATTTCTTAGAAACTTATTTTTTATGTATGTGTATAATTGTGTGTGGATATGCACATGTGGGTACCTGCAGAGGTCAGAGGAGGATGTCAGGTCTCTTGGAGCTGAAGCTACAAATAGTTGTGAGCCACCCAACATGGGTGCTGAAAACTGAACTCAGATCTTCTGCATGAACAGCAAATATTCTTAGCTGCTGGGCCATCTCTCTGGCTCCTTAAAGCATAATATTGTTTTAAAAATTATAATTTGATGACATCTCCATATTAATTGTTGAAAATTGGGGAAATTTTTAATTAAACAGATATAATATTAAACCTAGGTGTGATGGCCCCATGCCTATAATCTCAAAACATGAGAGAATAAGGCAGGAGGATTTCTATGAGTAAAAAACCATCATGAGCTACATGGAGAGTTCCACAGCAGCCTGGGATATAGAAGGAGTAAATAAAAAGGAAAGAACACAAAACAAAAAAAAAAATAAAAACAAACGAGCAAGAATAATTTTAAAAACGATTATTAAAATAACCGCTCCATAGCCCTTCCTGGGTAGCCTCTGTTCATATCAGCCAAGTACTATTCCATCGAACTGTAATTTTTCTTAGGACTTATGGAAATTTTCTTCCACTGCATTAAATTTCCTTGAGACCCAAATCAAAAGAGGTAACTCATTAAAGTGGGCTCTCTGTGTCTCTGTCCCCAAGCAGGGAAGCCAGCTGTTTTAGCAGGTGTGGGAATGAAGTGCAGTTTCATACAGCAGGTGTTTAATAATCTTCTCCTTGTAACTTCTGTATCCTCCAGCGGTGCTCCCAGCCACAAACTTCTGAGAGCCCACTCTGTGGAAGGTAAAGATTAAGCAAGAATGATTTACACCTGTGAGAAAGATTGTTTCCTTTAAAACTCTCTCTAAAGTTTGGTGAAGATGCATTTGCTTGGGCGTGCAATAGACTTGGCACTAAGGCAGGGCTAAGCCAAGAAGGTAATGATGAAGAGTTATCTATTGTTTAATGTCAGGTTGACTCCCATTTCACCAGCATCGAAATTGTATTGTTACAACACACACACACACACACACACACACACACACACACACACACACACACACGGGGGGGGTGAAATTTTAAAAAATTTAAATTTCACAGGGGGGTGAAATTTAAAAAAAAAAAGGAGTGATTCACACAAACCCTAAGATATCCTTGTTTCATAATAGATTTGCACCTTTTTTACATTGTAATTTGTTTTTATTTATATGCCTGCCTGTATGTCTGTATGAGTAGCTGCCACATGCATTGAGGTAATTGGAGTGGCCACAAGGGGGCGTCAGATGATCCTGGATCTAGAGTTACAGGGTTGTGAGGGAAATGGGAACCAAGGACGGGAATCTGGGAACTGGATGTGGGTTCTGATCACGGGTACTGGGAAGAAAACTCAGATCCTCTGAAAAGAATGGGGAATTCCACAGTAGCCTGAGCTATAGACGGAGTAAATAAACAAAATGAACACAAAACAAAGAAAAACAAACTCTTGACCAGTGGACTCTCTACAGCCCCTCAATTTTACACTCTTTTTTTTTTTTTATTTTATTTTATTTTTTTAATTTACATTCCAAATCACTTCCACTTTCCCGTTTCCTCCCTCCCCGAAAGTCCCATAAGCCCCCTTCCCTCCCTCTTTTCTCCATTCAACCCCCTCTCGTTACTCTGTCCTGGCGTTCCCCTACATCCAGTCTTTCCAGGACCAGGGGTCTCTCCTTACATCTTTTTAGAAATCTATTGATATGCTGATTGTGTCTAGGGTATTCTGAGATTCTGGGTCAATATCCCCTTATCAGTGACTGCATACCATGTGTGATCTTTTGTGATTGGGTTACCTCACTAAGGATGATATTTTCAAGTTCTGACCATTTGCCTAGGAATTTCGTGAATTCATTGTTTTTAATTGCAGAGTAGTATTCCATTGTGTAAATATACCACATCTTCTGAATCCATTCCTCCGTTGAGGGACATCTGGGTTCTTTCCAGCTTCTGGCTATTATAAATAAGGCTGCTATGAACATAGTGGAGCATGTGTCCTTATTGCATGCAGGTAAAGTCTCTGGGTATATGCCCAGGAGTGGTATAGCCGGATCCTCCGGAAGTGTCATGCCCAGTTTTCTGAGGAACCGCCAGACTGCTTTCCAGAGTGGTTGTACCAGCTTGCAATTCCACCAGCAGTGGAGGAGTGTTCCTCTTTCTCCACATCCTCGCCGACAACTGCTGTTTCCTGTGTTTTTGATCTTAGCCATTCTGACTGGTGTGAGATGGAATCTCAGGGTTGTTTTGATTTTACACTCTTACACCTCATAATTTAAAGTTCCTTTTATTATATTTATAATTATGTATGTCCCTGAATATATGAGTGTGAGTTCGTGCAAGTGACTCCAGGAACCACAGAGGCCAGGAGAGGGTATCTGAGTCCCGGGAACTGGAGGTACAGATGGTTGAGGACTGAACTAAATCCTCTGCAAGAACAGCTGCACTTTTAGCCACAGAGCCATCTCTCCAGTCCTTCAACCTTTATAACAAGTGTTTTCTGAAGGAATAATGATGGACAATGTAGAATATTTATCATTGCTTTAACTGATGTCAAATATTGTCCCGATATACTTGGGACAATGAAGGAATGGTGAAGCATGAATCAACAGAAGGAATTCGAGTTGCTTGGCCAGCCTAGAACACAGCACTAAATGTTCTAATCAAGTTATTTCCTTATGCTCATAAAATGAGTGGATATGTTGTTTTGTATTGGTACACACTACTGTGTTGGCATCTTTTTTCAAAGTGACATTGATATTACTGAACATAAGGCGAAAAGCAAATGTATCTTCTAGCGAGAACAGTAAATATGAAAAAGGAATTTTGCTAATGCATTTAAATGTAACAACAAGAGGAATGACATTTTTTTTTCTTCTAAAAACAAGCATTACTCAGGATCTCAAAAAAAGGACACATTTTTTCTCTTTTTGCTATTCATATACCTATTACATACTATTTTACTCTTTTATACTTTATACTGTGTTTAGAAACTTAGTAAACATTCCTACAAATATAAAACTCTTTTTTAAATTTGTCTTATATTTCATTTTGGCTCAAGTCTAAGTAAGGATCCAGTATGATTTGAGAGGAAAATAAAAGGCCAAAAGAATACAATTGAATAGTTCACTCGAGTAATGGAAAATTATTTAAGGCTTTTTATTAAAAAAAAGTAATTTAGGTATAACACCTGGTATATCACATCTAAATCCATTGACCAGGTAAATTGAAAAGGGTGACAGGTCCTCCAAGCCAGATAAAAGATTGTGTAATAGCCGGGCGGTGGTGGCACACGCCTTTAATCCCAGCACTTGGGAGGCAGAGGCAGGAGGATTTCTGAGTTCGAGGCCAGCCTGGTCTACAGAGTGAGTTCCAGGCCAGCCAGGGCTACACAGAGAAACCCTGTCTCGAAAAAACCAAAAAAAAAAAAAAAAAAAAAAGATTGTGTAATTATCCAAAGATGAATCCCTGGACCAATGGCCTATTAATTCCAGACCTTCACACATTTTCTCTATTCATGGCTTAAGGTTGAAATCTAAAGGGCATTTTTTGATGATGTGAGTTTGTGGTTATCATAATATCTAAGCTTTTTTTTAAAGTTGGCTTCTATTAATTCATTTTATCATTTAGATCTAGAATGTCGCTCAAGACTCACATATTAAAGACTTGGTCACAAGCTGGTGGTACTGCCAAGGTGTGGTTGGATCTGTTGTAACTCATCAGACCTTCCAGGGTCTCAGCTCAGGTGCACAACCTCACAGACCACAGCTTGACAAAAGATCACTGCAAAAGTATGAGGTTTATTGATGGATTGATCTACGCGTGGGGATCATAGAGAGAGGCAATAACCATGAACAAAGAAAGCACACATCTTTTATACTTTACAGAGAGCAGTCCTCAGCAACAGGAATAGTTGACATACTCTGATTAGTGGAATACAAGACAAAGGATCCCTTCAGGCATTGGTTGGTTCACTTAAGGGGGCATTCTTAGCTAAGTCAGTCAACTTTCCTCATCCCGCTTTGCACCTGGCCTTGGAAAGTCCTTGAGCAAGAGCCAGGCTGATAAGTTCCTTAGAGGGAGGAAGAACAGGGTGGTCGGAGAAGATTATGCTTATGCTAACATAAGAGATTCTTCTCAAGAACAGTTACGTTTATTTTGGCTAGTCTCAACTATGCCTTGTCACTCTGACCACCAAGCCTTGTGTTCATTTTCCCAAAACCTTATTTTATAGATATCTATGAAACTCATTTTGTTTCCTTCAGATCATGGCATTGATAACCTCATTAATAGATGAATCCATTCATATGCAGAATGATCCATTAAGATAGGAGATCTACCTGCTACTATTATTTTACTGAAGGGACACAGTATCAAGCTACTTACTAAATACTTATACCCATAGGCTAGTACAATTTTTACACACCCCCCCCCCATCAGAGAAGCTTCCTTAAGTGTCTTAGTTTGTTTTGGTTTTGAGACAGGGTTTCTCTGTGTAGCCCTGGCTGTCCTGAAACTCACTCTATAGACCAGACTGGCTTTGTACTCAGAGATCCATCTGCCTCTGCCTCCTAAGTGCTTGAATTAAAGGTGTGTGCCACCACCACCTGGCCAGAGAAGCTTCTTTAGGCAGCAGATGTTGACTTCAACAGAAACTCACAACTAGCTGGTCAAAGCATAGAAAATACAGGACTGTAGAACAGTGGTTCTCAACCTTCCTAATGCTGGGACCCTTTAACACACTTCCTGGTATTTGGGTGACATCCCAAACACGAAATCATTTTCCTTGCTACTTCACGACTGTCATTTTGCTGCAGTTAGGAACCGTACGGTAATATAAACATCTGTGTTTTCCAGTGGTCTTAGATGACCCTTGTGAACAGGTCATGTGGCCTCCAAAGGGGTCAGGACCTACAGGTTGAGAACCACTGCTGTAGAGTGTTCAGCTCTACATGGGACTCCTACACCATGGCTGTAATGAATTAGCATCCACGAACATGGAAGCACAGCAGAATCCAGTATGCAGTTCGTGTGTGAGTCCACTTTTGTTAACTTAGACGGTTCTCTTGTCTGCCTTTGATCAAGTTTTCATGCCTTCTGAAACATAAGAGCGGCATAACTTCAAACACTTGGAAACTTCTGTTTTATAAAACATCAAGATGTTTTTTGCCCATTTATACCCACATTAATCAACATCCTGTGAAAATCATATTTTACAGTTATGAGTGTCTCATTCAGTCTATGCAACATCACTGTAAGGTAGACATTATTATTAGGGAAGAAATGACACCCAGGAAAGTTATTTAATACCAACAAGGGTTTAGGTGATGCCAAGATGCACACATAATGCTGACAAGCATTTTTTAAATGACGTCAAGGAGCGAAGACATGGCTTCAGGGTTATACCACCATCACAGCGGTCCCAGTGTAACTGTGGAGGAATGGTCTCACTTTGGTTCTGTGCATATCAGAGGAAAAACATGACAAACCAAGCAGCACCAACCGCTGTAGTCATATGCATGTACATGCTGTGTTTCACATGAGCACCTTGCAACCAGTGGAGTGAAGACTGAGTGAAACCCCATTCTATGGAATGAATGGTAGAGAGGAAGTTCCCCAGGGGAAGATGAGCGATGTGGGAAGAAGGCAATAGCACTACATTAAGTAATAAACACATACACAAAACACACATATGCACACATAAACATATACATACACACATATACACACCAACACACACATAGACAGACACATATACACATTACACACACATATATGCACATGAACTTAGACACAAACATATATACACATAACACAAACATACATATATATATGAACACACCAACATACACATACACAGACATACACATACATGCATATAACACACACATACATACACATGAACACACCAACATATACATACACAGACACATATATACACACATACATACACATGAACACACTGACATACATATATACATACATAATACACACATACATACACAATGAACATGCACACACATTTACAGATACATATAAACATATATACACAAAAACATAAATGTATACAGACATATATACATACATAACACACATATACACACATGAACACACAAGCACATATACACACACATATAGACACATATATACATGCATACACACAGGGCAATGTCAAATCTCTTTTTGGTACCTCTTGTTAAAAAGTGGGTCCAAGTCCCTACATTTGAATTTTGCTCCACATTAATATATGAATCTTGCTCAATAGAATATAGTAGGAACATTGCTTTCCAGCATTCCATCTAAAGCATCAAGAGACCATAAGTGGTCCTCTCTTGGGCTCACTCTTGGAAATCAGCCACAGTACTCCAAAAAAAGTGGATGCAGAAGGAAGCCTGTACAGGGAGGAAATGAAATCCACAGTCTTTGTGTTCACCTGAGCTGAGACAACAGACAGGACCAAACTGTCATGTGAGTGAGGCATCTGTGAATATACCCTGTCACTACCAGTCTGGTTCCCTGGGCTCACAATGTATACATAATTATGTATGGAGCGCAGCCCAGCATGTGAGTTTGACTGTTGTGTTTAAAGCCATCCATCAAGGAGTAGGAGTGTATTAATTATTATTCTCACCAAATGTCTAACCGCTGGACAAAAGCAGCTTAAGGAAGGGTATAGGCTCATGGCTCCAGGGCTCAGCTCATCGTGGAGGTGGGGGACAGTCATGGCAGCAGGACATAAGGCAGGTGGTCACCCTGCAGCAGCAGTCAGGGAACAGAAAGACAAAAGCTGGTGCTAAGCTTTCAACTTTTTATTTTCTCCTTTTTTTTTTTTTAAATTCAGTCCAACAACCCACATATAGGATTGTGTTGTTCACAATTAAGATGAGTCCTCTTGTCTCAGTTAACCTAATATAGAAATTTCATCACAGATATGCCCTCAGGTTTGTCTCCTATGTGAGCCTAGATCCTGTCAACTGACAATCAACACCAGCCATCACAAGGAGACCCTGTCATGCAAATTAGATATGACCGGAATACCCACAGGCATAACCCTTTGCTTCTGTCTTTCAGAGTGAACATACAGATTCACTCAACCTTTTCATACCGTTCTAAGTGCCCAACCCTATACCAAGCACATTATAGCTGTGCTATAAATATTTATGAGCTAATTGAATAACACTTTGCAAGTAGATAAATAGTACAAAGGGCTTTAAGTATCTTTCAGAAGTGAGTCTTAGGCTGAACTGTAAATAAAAGATTTTCATATTGAAGTTTCATGCATTATCTATCAGAAGCCACAGAAAGGAGTCTCTTTACAGTAAGCAAAATCCAATTCTTCTTCTCATGGAATCAGGTCATGACTAGAAGTGAATACTTCCATAGTTTTAAAAAATAAACACGTTACAGACTGGCAAGATGGCTCAGTGGTTATGAGCACTTACTGCTCTTGCAGAGGACCCATGCTCAGTTCCCAGCACCCACATGAGGAGACTCTCAACTGCTTGTTACTCCAGCTCCAGAGGATCTGATAACCTCTTCTGACATCTCCAAGAACTGTACTCACAGACACAATGCCTCACACAGACACACCTAAACCCACAATGAGAATCAACCTATTTTTAAGTAAATAAGCACTTTAAAATTGATTGTAAGGATGGGCGCTTAAATGCTGAGAGGACATGGCTTTAAAGAGAGGTTCTTGGAATAAAAGCAAACTGATTCCTCCCCTATCTACTGTCCATCCCTTACAGTGAATATGCATTACCTTCATGATTTTCAATGGCATTAATATAGACCTAATAGGAGAATTCACCTAAATGTGGCACCCTGTGTCTTTATCATAAAATTATGAAGATTTTAAGCTGACATTTATTACCCAAATCATATATCAATGGCAAAAAAATACGTACTTTCCTACAGTTGCTGAAGAATTTAGCCTCAAGTTCTTGTCCTTCAAGAGCCCCAATTTTGTATAATAGAAAAATTCATCGTGAATTATCTAGATGTGTCGTGCCAAATGAACTATAATGTCTCAAGTCCCAGATTTGCACAGAGAAGAGAATTGCACATCTGGATACCCACTCGCACCAGCATCGAGAAACCTTTCTGGGAAAGCATGGTTATAGGACATGGGAAGGGAGGGAAGGCTATAAAATGCTCCCTGGTTAGCCCTTTACCCTCGAAGCTTTTGTCTTGTCACTACCACAGTTCCAGGAAGGTGTTTGCAACAGGCTTTTGCTCAGTGCTTGGCAGTTAAATGGGAAGACGGTAAAGGGAGCTTACACATCTGTCTCTGAGGTTTGAGCACTGCTTGGGGACACTAAATCCTTCACATGTTCAGCACATTTCGACTTACATAAAAGCTATGAAATTAGTTAATATGGTACTTTAGCTTCTTTTCCATTATAACTGAAAATTTGCTCTGGGTACAAAATTTCAGGGTAAGTGACCCTTTCCCTCCTGGTTTTCTATTTCCGTCTGTGGGTTTAATACTTTGCAGTCCAAATTGCAAGGTATCAACGATCAAGCATTTTAGCCATTCATTTATGCATTCAACCTATAGCTAGAAAAGCAGGTATCATTTGATATGTCCTACTGAACACTGAAAAGATATGGAAGCAAAAGACAAATAAAAATTAGTTCTTGCTCTCAACCAACTAGCCAAACTTTCTGCTGTAGAATGGCTCAGTTTCTACCAATGCATCAGCTCTACCCCTTTCTTATTAATAGAACATAAATTCTGAAGCTGGGAACATCATTCAGTTGACTGGTTACTTTCCTAGCATACATGAAGCTCTGAGTTCAATCCCAAGTACCATATAAAACTTTGTATGGCAGCACATGCCTATATTCCCAGCAGTTGGGAGGTGGAGGCAGAAGGATCAGAAGTTTGAAGCCATCTGTCTTAGGGTTTTATTGCTTTGATGAGACAGAGACACCATGACTAAGGCAACTCTTTTTTTTTTTTTTTGGTTTTGAGACAGGATTTCTCTGTGTAGCTCTGGCTGTCCTGGAACTCACTCTGTAGACCAGGCTGGCCTCGAACTCAGAAATCCACCTGCCTCTGCCTCCCAAGTGCTGGGATTAAAGGCGTGTGCCATCACTGCCCGCCGACCAAGGCAACTCTTATAAAGGACATTTAATTGGGGCTGGCTTACAGGTTCTGAGGTTCACTTCATTATCATCAAGGTGTCAGCATGGCAGCATCCAGGCAAACTTGAGCCTGGAAGAGCTGAGGGTTCCACCTCTTGTTCCAAAAGCAGCTAGGAAAAGACTGGCTTTCAGGCAGCTAGGACAAGGGTCTTAAAGACCATGCCTACAGTGACACACCTACTCCAACAAGGCCACACCCACACCAATAAGATCACATTTCCTAATAGTGCCACTCTAAGCATATACAAACCATCACACCATCCTTGATTATATAGAGTTCAAGACCAGCCTGGGCTACATAATCCTTTCTCAAAAGGCAAAAGAGAACTTACATTTTTATTCAGAGTAGCAATGAATCACTCTATGGAGAGTGACCTATGCTTTTTCCAACCTTCTTTTGTTCCATAAGGATGTTTTCAGGCTATTCTAGTTGTGAGATCTCCTGCCCAGGAGATGGAAGGAAAGAGAGTCTAGAGGAAGGAAGGTCTTTTCTGCTCTGTAACCTTTCCAAACTGTTGGAGGCAGAATGTACCTAAGTACATGGTTTTGTAGCCATCTTGTGGCCATAAAGCAAGCATCGGATGGTAAGAGTGGAAGGTGCTAGGCAACTGACAGTCTATCTTTCCACGTTGTCAGTCACTCCCTTCTGAATCCCTAGGACTTTCAGCCTGTTACATCCTAAAAGTACTGATAAGCTGTCCTCCTGGTTGACCTCTGAGCAATTCAGAGGAGGTTTTATATATACAATGAATAATATTTACATTTCATTATTCTGTGTCAAATACTGAAATTGTTGGATATAACTAGCTTGTGTGTTTTTCTGTTTACATAGAAAAGAAAATACCTGAGGCCTCTTGCGCTCTCTCTCTCTCTCTCTCTCTCTCTCTCTCTCTCTCTCTCTCTCTCTCTCTGTCTCTCTCTCTCTGTCTCTCTCTGTCTCTCTCTCTCTCTCTCTCCCTCTCTCTGTCTCTCTCTCTCTGGCTCTCTCTGTCTCTCTCTCTCTGTCTCTCTCTCTCTCTCTCTCTCTCTCTCTCTGTGTGTGTGTGTGTATGTGTGTGTATTTCTTTCTCTCTGTGTGTATCTGTCTGTCTGTCTATGTCTCTCTATCTGTTATTTATCTGTCTCTGTGTATCTCTCTGTCTGTCTCTTTCTGTGTCTCCGTCTCTTTTCTTGTCTCTCTATATATCTCTCTTTATCTCTGTCTCTGTGTTTCTGACTCTTTCCTTGTCTCTCTGTATCTCTGTCTGTCTCTGTTTCTCTGTCCCTCTCTCTCTGTGTATCTTTGTGTGTGTGTGTGTGTGTGTGTGTGTGTGTGTGTGTGTGTGTGTGTGTGCACGCGCGCATGTGTGTGACTTGGCTAGCATTCCACCGTGTAAAGTTTAAAAAAATGTCTTGCTTGGGAATTATCAAAGTCTTCTTGGATTTGAAGGATTATATTTTTTTATCAAATTTGGAGAGTTTGAAAGCTGAAGAGATGAATTGGCTTTTTAAAAAAGCATTGCTGCTCTTGCAGAGGACGCAGGTTGTATTCCTAATACTCCAGGAGGGTGGCTTATAGCCATCTGTAACACCAGTCCCAGGGGATCCAGTGCCCTCTTCTTGCCTCCATGAACACCTGAATGCATGTGTGCATGCACACATGAACACCTAAATAAAAACAATTCCAATAAACCTGTAAGTTGGGGGCATTTTCAGCCATTTCTTCAACATTCTCTGCTCTTTTCTCTCCTCTCTCAGTGATGTGCCTCAAGTCTCCAGGTTTCTATCTTTATCTCCATACTATTCTCCTTTTGTTTCTGAGACTATATAGCCTCCATTGACCTAATTTTATGGTCTCTGATTCTTCAGCCTGCTCAGATCAGGTCTGGAATTTGCTGTAAGTTTTTCTATACTTTAGTTACTGTGCTTTTCAACTCTATAGTTTGCATTTGGTTCTAATCTACACTGCTTATCTTTTTTTCTGCTCTGCTTAGTAAAACTCCCAATTTAGCAACTTATATGTGGCTTGCTTTAGTTCTAGGACACGTTGATTATGAGAGACAATGCATCTTTATCTGGTTACCCAGCTCGCTTCCTCGGGAACTGAAGGCTTTTCCTTTCTTGTCCACGAGTTGCTCTCCTCTTTCCTCATATGTCTCATAATTTTTTTGGTTGAAATACAGAAGATGCAATACAATGTGTCAGTTCTAGAAATTATATCCGCTCTTCCCCAGATTTGCTGATGTTTCTACATATTTAATGACTCTCCTGATTAATTCCATGTGGTTTGTATTCATTGCCATATCCTATCACGTATCCTTGGCTCAGTTATCTTGATGCTCAGCTAATGACTGGGCAGAGATCCCCTGACATACCTTCAGATAATAAGTTCTGATATTCATTGTGGCAAAACCAGAAATCAATGAATGGTTCTGCTATAATTTTCTGAACTTAGAGTCATCTTATGATATTATAAAATAAAAATTCAGCTTGTCTATGCCATCATGCAGTTCCTAAAATTTCATAATATATGACATAAGTGGTTTTCGTGTGTGTGCTATAATGAGTTGACCGGGAACCTCTAGCTGGATGGATGACAGGAACATGTGACATGAAAAGCCAAGTCAGGATCGAGTGTTAGAATTTAGACCCTCTAAAACCAATGTCCTGGGAAAAGAGTGTTAGAATTTAGACTCTCTTAAACCAGTGCCCTGAGAAAAGAAAACAAGTGATATTTTAGTTGATAACCAATGGCCAGTGATGTCGTTAGTTACAGCTATTTAGTGACACCTGTCTAAAAACCCAAAAGCAATAATCAGGAGATATTTCAGATTACTGGAAGTAGAATTGTTTTCAATATGAACTGAGATTACACACAGAGAGAGAGAGAGAGAGAGAGAGAGAGAGAGAGAGAGAGAGAGTCAGAAACCTTTGTACAAGTCTACAAGTCTACATGGGAAAATTTAAGTTTATGTTCTCTTTTAAGAAGGATTACTTTCATTTATTTTCTTATAGATTTATTTTTATTTACTTATGTATGTTTGTTTATATGTGTGGGAATTCATGTGTGTATGTGTTTGGTTGTGTGTATATATGTGTGTGTATGTATACTCATGCATGTGTGTGAGTGTGTGTGGATGCCCACAGAGGTCAGAAGAGGGCATTGGACTTCCTGGAAACCACATTACAAATGGTTGCAAAACTGGGTGCTGGGAATTTAACTCAAGTCCTCTGAAAAATCAGCAAACATTCTTAACCACTGAGCAGCCCTATTTAATTTAAGAATATGTTTTTTTCCTTAAACATCACAACTTGAAGACTTTGAACACAATACAAAGTAAAAAGACAAAATTAAAACTGCATTCAGTTTGACTTCAATTTTATGAAATATTCATGCACCCAAACAAAAAGACTAGAAGGAAAAAAAAATGTTATTACCTATCATTTGATCAATGGAAACAGGGCAGTTTTCTCTACCATACTCCTCTGCATGTTCATAATAACTTCTACTGGAATTTCTTTAACATCAAAATGTGTATCTACTGATGTATCTGTAGGTTTTACACTTGTTTCCTTAATCTTCACTGCAATACGATCTTCCATAGCTTCATGTCTGGACGAGTGCAAGAGTGCCTGAAGAAGTCACCCATCATCATCCAGCATCAACCACTCCACCTTAGGTACCATTTCATAGTGCATTACCTTCTTCAGAATATCTGGTACTTCCATTGTCCTTTTCTGGAAGTACCCTGCACCATCCAGGGCCAGCGTGTACACAGCCTAACCCTATAAACACACATCTCTCCATTCATATTCAAATGTCCCCAACCACAGTCATACTTTCACCCTGTCAGTTTCTTGAACAAAACAATAGTGGAGACTTTAGGCAATACACAAAAGCCAATGTGCTCTGTACACTGCTCACATGGTACATGGCACATGACTGTGACTAAGTACTGCCAACTCATAGACCATGAATTCTATCTGCCTTCAACATCACACACGATTTTGAAAACATATTTGTTGTATTTTGACTTCTGTAAGTACTGCCAACTCATAGACCATGAATTCTATCTGCCTTCAACATCACACACGATTTTGAAAACATACTTGTTGTATTTTGACTTCTGTAAGTACTGCCAACTCATAGACCATGAATTCTATCTGCCTTCAACATCACACACGATTTTGAAAACGTATTTGTTGTATTTTGACTTCATGTGCGCGTGCACATGTGCGTTTTATCTCTCTCTCTCTCTCTCTCTCTCTCTCTCTCTCTCTCTCTCTCTCTCTCTTTCTGGTCTGTCTCTCTATTTATGTCTGTCTCTGTGTCTGTGTAGCTAAATTGACTCCAGAAGAAAGCATTGGGTCCCCTGAAGTTGGGAGTTAAGGCAATTACAAGCTGCAGAACATAGATCCTAAGAACTGAACTCAGGTCCTCTGCAAATATAGCAAATACTCTTAACCACTTAGCTATCTCTCCAGCCCCAATATGTACCTTTGACAGGAATCCTGACTTGATGCTTGAGAATACTCTAAGCTCAGCACACAAAAGAAAACATTCAGGAATCTTTTATTTGATTAGATAGGCAAAATGTTGACATTGGTCAAGTACAGATGCTGGCTATTATAGTTTATTTTAAAATATAATTTCTTTGTTTAAGCAGAATTCCCCATAACGGAAAATTGTAGAATGAAACTATGGAAAGGTTCAGACTATTTTATGCCATTTCTCTAATGACACTCTGCATGGCAAGCTATACTTCTCTCTTCCAAACTGTTCAAATGATCAAATATTTCTCATATACATCCTCTTTTTTTCCCCCACTGTAAACTTTTCAGTTTATTGAAAATCCAACAGATGATATCATAGAGCATGTTTCACTTTATGTCAACAAACTATGCAGTGATTAGCTAGCCCATAAGTGAATTGAGAAAATAAGGGGCTGACATGTGACATAATTTTTCAAAGTTTAAAGCAAACAGAGCCTTCTGCTCTTTATTTCTTGTCATTTACACGGTATGACCTCACTGTGAGTCACAAAAGGCTAATGTTAGTGCAGTTAGGAAGATTAATTGTCTTATTTTATTTATAAATCATTCTAATTGAATAGGCAATGTCAAGAGAGTTAAGCCCTCATGTTTACTTGGTTCCCCCTCTCCCAAAGCAAATAAAGTAAAAGATTATTTTAACCATGGTAAAATATCATGCTGGTTTTAGTAATTTTTTTCACAGAAAATCATAAACATTTTAATACTTTTGACCTGTCCTCCAATTAGCCCTGTTTAGATGTGATAAATGGAAGCTAATTTCTAAAAAGCCCCATTCTCTGCTTAGTAACTAGAAAATTTTAGCTCACACTCTTTTTTCAAGATTTATTTATTTATTTTATGTATATGAGTACACTATAGCTGTCTTCAAACACACCAGAAGAGGGCATCAGATCCCATTACAGATGGTTGTGAGCCACCATGTGGCTGCTGGGAATTGAACTCAGGACCTCTGGGAGAGCAGTCAGTGCCCATAACTGCTGAGCCATCTCTCCAGCTCCATTTGCACAGTTTTAGTGGGGGATCCACAGGTATTCCATTCATTGACCCACAACAGAAATACACTAAGAAACAGATCTAGTGACACACAGGTAGTGAGTGAGTGACACACCATGCCTTCACATGGCACTCCCGTCACACATCTCTGAGTTCTCAGAATCTCGATTTATTTTGCACTTTTCTGTTACGTGAAGTTTGGCTTTTTACCTTGGACACTGAACCCAGGAATTTCACCCTCCCAAACATTGGCTTCTTCACTTATTAGATGGAGGGGGGAGTTACAGTATACATCCCCCCAGAGAATTGTGATTACTAAATGAAACATTACAAAGAAGTGCTCACAACTGTCTCATGCTATGGTGTGAATATGAGACGCTTGCATTATTTTGGATGCTGAACACTTGGTCTGCATCTGGGAGGTTTTGCCACCTTTAGAAAGTTGAGCATACTTGGAGGAAGTGACTCGGTGGAGGGTGCTTCTAAATGTTGCATCTGGTCCCCTATTTCTTATCTGCTATGATGTGAACATCTCTTCCTCCACATATTTCCACTGTCATGATGTTCTGCCTCACCAGATTTAAATCATGATATTCAGAAACCCAGAGACAAGTGACTATGGGCTGAGTCATCAGAAACCATAAGGTAGGTAGGTAGGTAGGTAGGTAGGTAGGTAGATAGGTAGGTAGGTAGGTAGGTAGGTAGGTAGGTAGGTAGGTAGGTGGGTAGGTTGATGGATGGATGGATGGATGGATGAATGAATAGATAGATAGATAGATAGATAGATAGATAGATAGATAGATAGATAGATAGATAGATAGATACATACATACATACATACATACATACATAGATATATAGATAGATACATAGATTATAGATAGATAGATACATACATACATAGATACATAGATAGATACATAGATAGATACATAGATGATAGATAGATAGATAGATAGATAGATAGATAGATAGATAGATAGACAGATAGATGACAGGTAGACAGACAGACAGATCTTTCCTTCCTTAAGGTGTTTCTTTCCAATATTTTGTGAAAGTGGTGAAAAGATCTGATTAATAGAACCCCTGATTTTTGCCTTAAATTTAAGAATCATAACAAATCATTTTTAAATGTCATTGATGATTCTTTTTTTTTCTTACATGCACTTTAATCACCAAAGTTGTTTAAAGTAGCTATCTAAATATGCCAAGATTCTGTTGGGGACATTTCGCCCGTGCCATCTCTCTCTGACCCACCAACTTCTATCCTATGCTTTTTCATTCTCTCCCTCCAACAGGGATCTGGAAAGCAATCGTTCCAGCAATGAGCAGTGGACCCCAGTTAAGAACAAAGACCATGAAAAGATAAATACAGAACTGTGTCCAATGAACATGCTCAGACCTGAATCTTGAAAGGGGGACGTAGCCCTGGATGGATATTATCGATATACATTTTATGCATATATAGAATTTTCAATGGATAAAAATATCATTAGAGGGGCTGGTGAGATGGCTTAGTGGTTAAGAGCACCGACTGCTCTTCCGAAGGTCCTAAGTTCAAATCCCAGCAACCACATGGTGGCTCACAACCATCTGTAATGAGATCTGACACCCTCTTCTGGTGTGTCTGAAGACAGACAGCTACAGTGTACTTAGATATAATAATAAATAAAAATATCATTAGAAAAGAAAAGAAGTACAAATATTCAGATTTCTAAGATAAAAATTATTGAGACGAATAACGGAGATATTTGCATTACCCTGGGAATACAATGAATGTCACAGAATTATACCCTCGATAATGTTAATAAATATAGCTTTGTAATTCAAAAGAAGAAGAAAAGTTACTAAAATAAGTTATAAAAATCCCAACATTAGGAACCAGAGAGATGGCTCGGCAATTAAGAGCACTTGTTTCCCTTGTAAAGAACTAAGGTTCAGTTCCCAGCTCCCACAAGATAGCTCGGAACCACCCAACTAATTCTAGTTATAAAGGATCTGAAGACCTCTTCTGACCTCTAAGGGTGCCAGGAATACATGTAATCCACATACCAACCAACATGCAAAACACTCAAACACATAAAAATTAAAACTACATGCCACCATCCTCACAAACTGCATACACAGAATTTTTCATGCACTAGACCTCTAACACATTATCAGAAAATATATAATTTTTAAAACTTTCATGAACTCCTAATACCCCACTTTCAAATGTGACTATTTCTCTTCTAGTTTACCTAGAAAGAACAGAAGGGCTATTATCTCTGTCTCAAGCCTGGTTAATTTTTTTTTTATTTTATTTTTTGAATTTGTATACAGGTGCTCGTTCATCAGACGTGCCAGGTGGCATGTGGACATGCCTCCCGTGTGCAGCACAATCATGCAAGTGTCCCTTACAAAAGCGTCTTGATAAACTCCAGCTCACACCGTTTCCATAAAAATGTAAAGCATATTTATAATTTCATATGCCACATTCCAGTTCAGCAGCTAAGTGAGAGTGCCTGGGGTTGCACAGCTGGCAAATTGCTGAGCTGGGATTCCATTGCTGACAGCTGGTATTCATCAGCGCTCACCGTCCTCCCTACCCCTGCACACTAGGCCTTCCAACCCCATCTCTGCACCTCTGATGTCTTGTTCAGCAGCGAGGAGGGGAAGGGAGTGAAAAGGCAGATGAGCTGGACTTTTTTTTTAAAGTTTTTTGTTTGTTTTTAATTATCTTTAATCTTTTTTTACAGTCCAGTCATTATCCACCTCCCAGTCCTCTCTCCCACAGTTCCTTATCCCATTCCTCCCCCACCCCCATCTCCAAGAGGATGTCCCCACTCCCAGCATTCCAGGCCTCCCCACTCTCTGGGGCCTCAGGTCTCTCAAGGGCTAGGTGCATCTTCTCTCACTGAGGATAGACCAGGCAATCCTCTGCTGTATATGTGTTGGGGGTCTCAAACCAGCTAGTGTATGCTGCCTGGTGTGTTACTCTGTGTCTGATAGATCTCAGGGGTCCAGGTTAATTGAGACTGCTGGTCTTCCTATGGGGTCACCCTCCTCCACAACTTCTTCCAGCTTTTTCCTCATTCAACCACAACGGTTTCTGACTTCAGTGCATTGACTGGGTGTAAGTATCTGTGTCTGTCTCAGTCTGTTGGGTCTCTTGGAGGGCAGCCACGTTAGGCTCCTGTCTGTAAGCACACCACAGCAACAGTAATAGTGTCAGGCCTTGGAGCCTTTCCTTGAAATAGATCCCAATTTGGGCCATCACTGAACTTCCTTTCCCTCAGTCACTTCTCCATTTTTGTCCCTGAAGTTCTTTTATTTTTTGTTTTTGTTTTTGTTTGTTTTTTTTATTTTCTATGTTTTTTTATTTTCTATTTTTTTTAATTTACATTCCAAATGATTTCCCCTTTCCCATTTCCTCCCTCCCCGAAAGTCCCATAGTCATTAGGGAAATGCAAATCAAAACAACCCTGAGATTCCACCTCACACCAGTCAGAATGGCTAAGATCAAAAACACAGGAAACAGCAGTTGTCGGCGAGGATGTGGAGAAAGAGGAACACTCCTCCACTGCTGGTGGGATTGCAAACTGGTACAACCACTCTGGAAAGCAGTCTGGCGGTTCCTCAGAAAACTGGTCATGACACTCCCAGAGGATCCTGTTATACCACTCCTGGGCATATACCCAGAGACTTTACCTGCATGCAATAAGGACACATGCTCCACTATGTTCATAGCAGCCTTATTTATAATAGCCAGAAGCTGGAAAGAACCCAGATGTCCCTCAACAGAGGAATGGATTCAGAAGATGTGGTATATCTACACAATGGAATACTACTCTGCAATTAAAAACAATGAATTCATGAAATTCTTAGGCAAATGGTCAGAACTGGAAAATATCATCCTTAGTGAGGTAACCTAATCACAAAAGAACACACATGGTGTGCAGTCACTGATAAGAGGATATTAACCCAGAATCTCGGAATACCCAAGACACAATTCACATATCAATAGATTTCTAAGAAGATGGAAGGAGAGACCCCTGGTCCTGGAAAGACTGGATGTAGGGGAATGCCAGGACAGAGAAGCGAGAGGGGGTTGAATGGGGAACAGGGGGAGGGAAGAGAGCTGGACTTTTTAATCCAGCATTTGCTGTGCATTGATCAATCATTTATGACTCAAGCCCTTTTCTTAATCTCACTTATTCCTCAAAATTTTATTTCCTCTTGTGTGAAAGTAAGGAAACTGAGGCTGAGAGAGGTTCGGGATCTTAACAGTAAGAAACTCAATGCTGAGTGCCAAAGCTCCTGTTCTTTCGACTATGCGCGGAAGATTTCATAAAATCAAAAAGCAACATGCGAGGAAAGGGAGATAGACCTCAAACTGATTCCATTTCATTTCTTTCACTTTTTTTTTTTTTGGTCTGTTGCTTATTTCAAAACTCGGTTGTAAATGGCTGAAAAAAGCACTTAATACTCACTCCGAACGCTCCTTGCTGACGGCCGACCTCATGCAGACCCGAGGTGATGAAGGGCACTTGGTAAGTGCTGGTTCTCCAGGAAGAGGAAGAAAAGTGTTGCAAACAAGGAGGCAGAGAGTCCAGTAGGGATCTAAAGCTCGGGGGATCTAAGGCGCTCATCCCTAGAGCGCCGCCCTGATTTCTATCAGTGCCATGTGAGATTAAGCACTTACGGCTCTCAAAATTGTTCCACCCTATTTTGTCTCTTCACTGAGTCATCAATACATTTCCTCAGTCTCCCAGTTTTCTTTCTACCGCTAGGATAGCACATTCTGACCAAAAGCACCTCGCGGGAAGTAAAAGGTTTGTCTTACTCTTCCACGTCAGAGCTCACCACGCCGGAGATCAGCCCCAGCTGCCAGGTTTGGGTCCAGAGGTGGGGGGGCCCCCCCCGCAAACGATGACATTGACCACCTGCTGACTTTCAAAGCAAGTGGCTCCCAATAGCTCCAGTCATCTTTATTCCTATGATCACAATCCTGCTCGCAGAGCAGTGACGTCATTGGTTCTTGTTTAAAAGAAGTCATAACCTCAGCATGATAAAAGTTCCACCACTACGAAAGGCCCCCAATAGTTTCCCTTCCTCCTTCCCTGCTCCCGTTGGTTCAGTGACCCCCACTCCAACCTTATTTTGTACTACAAAGCACAGTTTCAGCATGCCAAAAATAAATGTCTAGTCAGGCAAGTCCTGTAGACGTGAGCACACACCCCAGCTGGAAGCAAATGCAGTTACACAGTTATGCAAGGTGAGAGACAGATTAAGCATGTGTGGGTATAAGTCCAGTCATCAAATAGCACCCCTCTGTTCTATGACATTTTTAAGTGCAGTCAGAGATGTGCTCACTGTACCAAGCAACCCATCCTGATAAGCACCTATCCATTCCCAATACCATCTTTCTAAGAACCAATTTTATAAGTCTCTGTTGATCAGACATAGCTTCTCTATTTTCTAAGTCTCTGTTGATCAGACACAGCTTCCCCATTTCAAGTCTCTATTGTTCAGACATATCTCCCTCAGAACAGTTACGCAAGCAGGATCCACCGCTCTACACAACCACCACAGGCTTCCTCAGCTTGACTGGAGCTGCTTCTCTAGAGACATGATTATGTGTCCCAAAATACCCAAGATCAACGGTCACATCTAGAGGATCAATAAAGGCAGGGAGAGGAGAGGACTGTTTTACCCCTCAAAAGAGTATTGAGAAAAACATAGACTCATCCACAGGGCTTTCAGCCTGTGTGATCCCAGCCTTGTCCATGACCAACAAAATGAAACTATATGTTGCTATGAGTAGAGACAGCACAGCGAAAGCAAGGAGAGCTTATGGCTTATGTGATCTAGGTAATAAGCATAGAGGCCACCAAATTCACCACAGGTCCTTGCCAAGTGGGTCTTGACATAGTAGAGTCCAAGGGGTCTCCATGGACCTTGCCACAGTAGAACCCCAAGAGTAATGCACTCATATACTGTTCTGTGCGGATGCTGCGTGCCCACCACCGAGTTCATGCTTGAAAAGATGTCAGGACAGGAGCTCAAACAAGAACTTGCTGAAGAAAACACAGAGGAGAGCTACTTGCTGGCTCTCTCACCCATGCTTAGCTAGGATACAGCCCAGGACTACCTGACCCAGGACTGGGGCTGCTTCTCACAATGGGCTGGACCCTTCTGCAACAGTTAACAATGGTGCAATCCCTCACAGACATGCCCACATTCCAACCTGATAGCAACAACTCCTCCCTTGAGACTTTTGCTCCGGTGAATCTTGGCTCTGTCCAGTTGACAATTAATGCTAACTTTGACACTCTCTCTCTTAGTCAGGGTTTCTATTCCTGCACAAAGCATCATGACCAAGAAGCAAGTTGGGGAGGAAAGGGTTTATTCAGCTTACCCTTCCACACTGCTGTACATCACCAAAGGAAGTCAGAGCTGGAACTCAAGCAGGTCAGGAAGCAGGAGCTGATGCAGAGGCCATGGAGGGATGTTACTAGCTTGCTTCCCCAGCCTTGCTCAGCCTGCTCTCTTATAGAACCCCAGACTACCAGCCCAGGGATGGCACCACCCACAAGGAGCCCTCCCCCTTGATCACTAATTGAGAAAATGCCCCACAGCTGGATCTCAGGGAGGCATTTCCTCAGCTGAAGCTCCTTTCTCAGTGATAACTCCAGCCTGAGTCAAGTTGACACACAAAACCAGCCAGGACATCCTCTGAATAGACAAATCCAAATATTTCCTAATTCTTTTCCTTTTGGGTTTTTATTGGGAGGGGAACTTGGGTACAGTTTATCATGAAGATGCAAAGGAATGTTTAATAACTTTTATTTATTCACTCTTATTGAAGTAAAATATCAATAATGATGAGTTAAATATTTTAGTCTTTCTAGGGAATGTTTCAGTGTTGCTGGTATTCATGTTGTTCCAATACTATGCCTACCCATCTCTAGAGCTCTGTTCTTCATCTATTAAACAGTGATTTCTCTTCCTTTCTCTCTCCTTAGCCTCTGACAGGCATCTTTTTCTTGTTTCTCTGGGTGTGGCTGTTCTAGGAACTTCATATAAATAATCTTACAAGGTTTGTCCTTTTGTGTCTAGCTTATTGAAGAAATAAGTTTTATCTTCAAAGCACATTTATATTACACCATGTGTTAGAAATTTGCTCTCTTTTAGGGGTAACTAATATTCCTTTGTGTGTATGAACCATGTTTATTTTTAACCCATCATCCATCCATGACTGTTTGAATTGTTTCCCCTTTTTGATTGCTATGAATAATGGTACTCTCAACATCGGTATTTGAATGTCTATGCTATTACTTTTATCGTGAGGAATTTCCCAATGTAGCCACCATTTGGAAAGGAGCTTGGGCAACTCTGGCTTCCATGCCTGGCATCCAAGCCTGGGAAGGGAAGAGCAAGAGTGCTCTGAGAATCTACATAGCCACTGCTTATAAAGGAAGGTCCTCATGGAACTGTCTTTGGTCAGCATAACTCCAGCTTTTCCCACTATGATGCTGGCAGAAGGAAGACATTAAGGGAGTCTCCTGAAACTTCCCATCTAAGGTCATGGTGAATCTGTATCAGGAGACAAATAAAATTACCTACAAATGCATTGTGGAGTCTCCAAATACCCAATGAGAGGAGGAGAGCCTTTTTCTACTGGCATCAACTGGAAAGAGTGCCAGGGTCATCACATTAAGAAACTGAGGTTATCTAGAATTTGAAGCTGATGTCTTTAAAAAAAAATAAAATAAACAGAACTGAGTGACCTCCGAGAATGAGCAGCCCTTCAATTACATGTGCACTCATTGGTAAACTACTCAAAGGACTTGGGATAATCAGTCACAACTCCAACCAAAATCTACAAGAGGCATTGCAATCACTATTCACATGTGCGCGCTATTTCTAAAGCACTCTAAGTACCCTACTGCATAATAACAAGGAGACCTCTGCTGGAGACCAACTCTGAGGGCCTTAAATGCAGCCAGTTCAGTTTACTTATCACACTCTCTCCCAAGGGAGGCTCTGCTGCATCTGGTCAAAAACTCCAGGCACAAAGCAGGGCTGTTTTACCAGCAGAGGGTTTTTATTAAGTAATGGAGTCAGAGCCTGTGAAAGAGAAGACTGAGTTAGGATTTCTTATGCCTTCTTTATGGGAACCTACTTCTAGTAACAACATCTCATGGTCTGCTTTGTAACCCCTGGGAGAAGAAAACGGGACTCAGTGGAAGAAATTCTCTTAAAAAGGAGTAAACACAGATACATACAGAGACACATAGAGATGGGAGGCAGACAGGCAGACAGGCAGACAGGCAGACAGGCAGACAGGCAGGCAGGCAGACAGGCAGGCAGACAGGCAGATCCAAGCACACCATTCTTTAACAAGGTACATTCGCTCTTAACCTTTACAAACTTTCTTCTGTGTGTGTGTATGTGTGTGGTGGTTAATAAAATAAAATAGTGTGGTATATACTCATTTTTAACCACTTTTTTATCTAAAGTATCACCAATAGCTTCCTATAACAATATATTTGTTATCCAAATCTATTCTCTCTTTTGGGTTCAAAAAATAAATCTGTTTTTTCTGGTTTCTGTTTAAATATTTAGCGAATATGTAAGCAAACCCAAGTCTCTTTCTGCAGTAGCTTAGTAGACATGATCCAGTTCTCTCTTCCAGGAAGAAGTGTCATTAAATACCCAATGGTAGATATTCAGGTTTGTTTTAAGTTTGCTTTTTCTGACCTTATGAAGGTATAGGCCACAGAACATGATTACAGCTCTTACATACAAATAGAATGTACAACTTGATGTTTTGACTTGCATATTGAAAATGAATATCAAACTCATTAGAATATACACTCCTTACATACACAGTTACATGTTGAAAACATTCCTGAAATCTCATTCAGTGTGTTTCAGTGACATAAACACAGACTACCACACAGCAATGCCTTGGTTGTTCCCAAGTAAGCTGAACCTAGTCCTAATCCTGCAGTGCAGTAAAGATCTATGTCCTGGGCTTAGGAGGAAGGACCAAGGATCTAAGAACCATTAGACTATCCTGCCCACTTTCTCCTCCAGCCCTGTGCATGGGTACCACGAGAAATGAAAGTGAAAACAGGAAACACACAGACTTCTTGGGCAAAATCAATATGCTGTCACTTGCCCTCTTCCTGTAGAATTTCTCTAGAAATGTCTGTCAATACAGACTTTCCTCTCATCTCACCACATTTCACTAGTTTGAAGACAGGGGTTTCCACATCTTAATGGTTCTGAAATCAGGACGTGTCTTACGATGGATCGCTGTAGGCCTGACAAGAGCGGTGACATCGCAAAACAAACTTTGTGACCATGGTAATGCTTTGCAGGAGAGTGAGCAGAGAAGAGAGACTCTGAATAAGGCAGTTCTGTTCTTTAGCCTCGTGGTGTATCTGACTCGCGCTAGGCAAGTGTTCAAGCAGATTTCTAGGTACTTCCCACAGAAGAGAATCACTTAAGGTAAGAATGGGAATCTGCCTAAGAGCAGCAGAGACTGCAACAGCAAGGGGGGGGGGGGTAAACAGTAGGCACTGCAGGAGTAAATGGGGGCTTAAAAATCATTAAAGCTGTTGAAAATGATAATTCAAGATGCTATGAGATATTGCCTAGCAGGAGAGAGACAGTTATCATGCAACTGACTTTCCTGGAGTGAGGCTTATCCATTGCTTTCCAGATGTGCTAACCCTGTGATTTCTCCAGCTGTGAGACACTCAGCTACATGGCTTGTGGTAGTGGGGAAACAGCAGTCATCCTCTCTCCTATGCACAGAGAGAGAAGGAGAGGCAGGGGGCGGGGAGAGGGAGAAAAATATTAAGGCGGGTATAGAGCGAGTGAATGAGAATAAATAAAATAGGGACGAGAGGGAAAGTAGATGGTTAATGTAAGAGAAAAAACAGAAAACGTGGTAGAATAGGGAAGCAATATGAAATTAAAACATGACTATTAAATATTTGTGCAGGAGTGGGGGATGTTTAAGAAGTCACAGTGAAATGAGAGTAAAGTCAAAATACATTATCAGCCAAAAATCTCTTCCAAAGAATCTCCTTCTCCTCTCGGAGCATAAGTCCTAAGAAGGCTCAGCCAACCATAATTTGGGGTGGATTCTCGGAAGGCTTTATAGATGTAACCATAGCTGAAGAGGAGATGGATCTTATATTGAATTGTCATTTGTCAGCCTCCAAAGAAAAGGGTCTCCTAGGTGACATGGCTATTTCAATTAGTCACTATCCTGATCCATCATCTATTTCCCTATCAACCCCCTTAGTCTTTGCATTGTAATTGGCAACTACAACAAGCTTCCTTACACAAGAAGACTTATCTGTGTCCATGCCAAAGTGCATCTCTCTAGAGTGCTCTCTGCCACTCAATCCAAGTACATGGCAATCACCTCAGGTAGTAAAATAGATGTCTGCATTTGTCAAAGGATTTCTTTGGTATTGATGGGACTCAGGTGCCAGTATTAGTAAAGAACCTAGGTGACAGTTATCTATGGCCTAAGTGTGCTTCTTCTAAATTTATATCTTTAAGGCCTAAAACCTCACCACATCCCCGACCCTGTGATATCTGGAAGCAGGAGCTATGGGAGCTAACTAAACCATAAGGGAAAGAAAAGTCGTCACGAGGGGCTTTATTAGCCATAAGAGAGAAGTCTTAGGGTTTTACTGCTGTGAACAGACACCCTAACCAATGCAAGTTTTATAAAAGACAACATTTAATTGGGGCTGGCTTATAGGTTCAGAGGTTCAGGCCATTGTCATCAAGGTGGAAGCATGGCAACATCCAGGCAGGCATAGTGCAGGAGGAGTCGAGGGTTCTACATCTTTATCCAAAGGAAGCCAGGAACAGACTGGGCATGCTTAGGCATCCAGGAGGAAGATCTCCAAGCCCATCCCCACAGTGACACATTTCCTCCAACAAGGCCACACCTTCTAATAGTGCCACTCCCTGGGATGAGCATATACACACCATCCCACCTTCTCTGTCTTCCAAGGATGCATGAACAATGTGAACATCTCCAAATATGCAGAGGAGATATCAGAAACTGAGCTGCTGGATGACTTGACCATGGCCTTTCCTGTTATTTGAATTACTCAGTCTGCTGTAATTTTGTTGCAGTGCCCTTAGCTAAGAAAGTAACTTCAATGTGCAACTGTGGCTGAAAAATCTGTGACCTGTGGGAGAGTCAAAAGGCATTATGAGAGAGATCAAGCGTGCAAATGGCATGACCCAAGACCATTATTCTCTAAGCATCAATGTCCTCATCTGTAGCATAACTATATCACTGAGCTTGCCTCACCGGGTCACTGGGAGGGTTAAATGAGATTAATTAAGTAGATGCAGCATGCTGCCCAGATAAAATCTTTGGCAAGATGCTGCAGAATTTTTAAACTACAGTAACTCGTCCTTTGAAAGTGTTAGCTATTGGTTCAGAGATAAGCAACTTTTTCTTCTTCAACATTAGTAGCGTAAATAATGTTAAAACGAAGACACTGAAAGTGGAACTGCTATATAAACCAGAAATCCGATCACTGGGTATAAATCCAAAGGAAATGAAATCAGTATTTCAGAGAGACATCTGCTGCCCCATGTTTTCTGCAGTAAGTACTATTCATGATGACCACAATATAAAAGCAAGTACAAGTACATCAATGAATGAACAAAGAAAATGTGTCACATATAGACAACAGAATACTATTCAGTTACTGAGAACAAAACCCTCTTATTATTTGCTACATTATAGATGAGTAATATAGAAGGTGGAATAAGTCAGGCACAGACATACTAACACTCCATGATCACATGAACTTGTGGAATCTTAAACAGTTCTAAGGCTAGAATACTGGTAATAGTGAGATTGGCCAGGATAAGGATAAAGGGAGTAGAGGTTGGGCCAATGAGATAGAAAGGAAAAATAAATTCTAGTATTTTCTACCCAGTAGACTGACTATGGAAAACAATAGCAGACTGTATATTTCAAGATATCTAGAAGAAAAGATTTTGGATATTCTCATTACAAGGAAACATTGACTACTTCAGTTGTTGGATATGTAAATGGCACTGGTTGCTACCCAATATATATCTGCATTGAGACTTCAAACTGTGTCCCACAAACATGCACAATCATTGTTTTGATCACAAAAATATGTTATAAGGTAGTAGAAACTCTAAGAAGCTTGACAATCATCGACACAGCAGATTCCTCACTTCAAGTCTCCCTCAGAACTACCCACTTGCTGATTCAACACAAATCTCTGAACTCTCCATGATGTCCTGGCTGTTTCTTTGTAATGTGCTCAAAAATAATCATCAAATTGTTCTTTAGATCCTTGAGTCCCACAAACACCTCTTTTTCTACGTAAAATTAAAGGAGCGTCAGTGAAAAGGAAAATGATTGCTTCTAGAGTCATTCGCCAAGTACATTGTATTCTGTTCTTCTAAGAAGTAGGAAACCATTTAATTCCTTGTTAGTTAAAATGTGGTCCAGGAGTGTCACCTCAGAGCAGCTGCAACAGAAAACAGCTTTCAGCAAAACTCCCTAGTGATGTCCTTAGGAGTAAGAACCTACCAACTGTTGATGCTTGATCTTTTGCTTAGATTGAAATGCTAAATATTGGCCCCCAAGGCCTGGTTACAGGGGATGAAAGAGAGTTTACACAAACCCAAGTGACATACTCAAGTGACACTGTATAACCTTTCCCCCTCACACACACAAGATATCCCTGATTGGTGAATAAAGATGGCTACAGACAATAGTTAGGCAGAAGAGAGACAGGTGGGATTCTTGGGTTCCTGGGCTTGGGGTCTGAGGAGACCACAAGAGAGAGAGGGGGGGAGGAGGGAGGGAGAAGAAGAGGAGAGAAGAGGAGAGGAGAGGAGGAGAGGAGAGGAGAGGAGAGGAGAGGAGAGGAGAGGAGAGGAGAGGAGAGGAGAGGAGAGGAGAGGAGAGGAGAGGAGAGGAGAGGAGAAGAGAAGAGAAGAGAAGAGAAGAGAAGAGAAGAGAAGAGAAGAGAAGAGAAGAGAAGAGAAGAGAAGAGAAGAGAGAAAGAAGATGCCCTGGAAACTGACAAATTGAAGATAAGAGCAGCCTAGAAGGAACATGGCAAATTATGATTCAGAGTCATTGATGGAAAAATAGATTCTAATAGCATAGAGTGTAGATATTTGTCCAACTCTAGTGATGATTAAGGCTTATTATAAATATAAAGATTGTATGTCTTTTATCTGGGAATCAAATGATCAAAGGTAGTGTAGAAACCCCAAATGAGATTAAATAATTTTCAACAACCTACATTAGGGCTCCTTGATGACAAGATTGAAGGAGATGCTATTTTTTTTCTAAAAAGATCGCTGCAAGTTTAAACCTTAGTACCTGGATCATCTCCATGACAAGCAATTTTGTTTTGAACTTGGTAGATTCTTTTTTTTATTATTATTATTATTAGATATATTCTTTATTTACATTTCAAATGTTGTCCCCTTTCCTGGTTCCTCCCTCCCCCCAAAATCCCATAAGCTATCTCCCCTTCCCCAATCAACCCTCCCCCTGCTTCCCTGCCCTGGTATTCCTCTACACTACGGCATCAAGTCTTTCCAGGACCAAGGGCCTCTCCTCCCTTTGGTGTCTAACAAGACCATCCTCTGCTGCCTGTGCGTCTGGAGTCATGTGTAACACCATGTGTACTATCTGGTTGATGTTTTTATCCCTGGGAGCTCTGGGAGAACTAAGTGGCTCATATCGTTGTTCGTACTATGGCGCTGAAAACCCCTTCTGTTCCTTGTGTTCTTTCTCTAGTTCCCCCATTGGGGACCCTGTGCTCAGTTCAATGGCTGGATGAGAGTGTCCCCCTCTGTATTTCTCATACACTAGCAGAGCCTCCCAGGTAATAACTATATCTGGTTCCAGTCAGCAAGCACTTGTGGGCATCAATAATAGTGTCTGGGTTTTGTAACTGTATATGGGATGGATCTGGGTGGGGTAGTCTCTGGAAGGTCTTTCCCTCAGACTCTGCTCCACCCTTTGTCTCTGTATCTCCTTCTATGGGTATTTTGTTCCCCTTTCTACAAAGGACCCAAGTATCCATACTTTGGTCTTCCTCCTTCTTGGGCATCATTTGATATGTGAAATGTGTCTTGGGTACTCCAAGCTTCTGAACTAATATCCATTTATCAGTGAGTGCCTACTATGTGTGTGTTCTTTTGTGATTGGGTTACCTCACTCAGGATAATATAGTCATTAGGAAAATGCAAATCAAAACAACCCTGAGATTTCACTTCACACCAGTCAGAATGGCTAAGATCATAAACTCAGGAGACAGCAGGTGCTGGCAAGGATGTGGAAAAAGAGGAACACTCCTCCACTGCTGGTAGGATTGCAAGCTGGTACAACCACTCTGGAAACCAGTTTGGCGGTTCCTAAGAAAACTGGGCATAATACTACCAGAGGACCCTGATATACCACTCCTGGGCATATACCCAGAGGATTCTCCAGCATGTAATAAGGACACATGCTCCACTATGTTCATAGCAGCCCTATTTATAATAGCCAGAAGCTGGAAAGAACCCAGATGTCCCTGAACAGAGGAATGGGTACAGAAAATGTGGTATATATACACAACAGAGTACTATTTGACCATTAAATTTGGTAGATTCTTATGGCAAAGCCTGATGAGGCCTTTTGGCAGTGATTCTGAAAGCCCCATTCTCAGCCTCGTCCTTTACTAAGGAAGTCTGGACGCTGATTTCTGGGACTCTGTCCCTAAAGAAGGACAAAGAATGAATATATCCTGTCTCAAAGCTGGCAATGCTTTCATTACTATTTCAATCAAAAACTCCATAGCACATCTATTCTGGTCTGTGGGGTCTTTTTATCCTGCCCTGCAAGGATGAACTGATGTAGCCTAATGGAAAGTCATCAAAGCAGGCACAATGAGTATGTGTCTCCCCCTCCCCCAGGCTGCTTCTCTGCAGTATAGCTTATATTCCAGATCACCATCAGAAGAGCAGATATATTAGGACAAAATCTTTAGTCCTCCAACCAAGAAAGTAGAAGAGGCAGAACTTTGGAGTTAGTGGTAGGTGCTTCCAATAATAAAACCCCAGGCAAGTAAAATGGCTTAGTAGGTAAAAAAAAAAATACTTACAGCAGAGGCCTTCCAACCTGAGTTTAATCCCCTGAACCCACAGTGGAAGGAGAAAAGTGACCCTTAGAAGTTGTCCTCTGACCTCCATACACACACTTTGACATGTGCATGTATGCACACACAAAAGTAATAATGACGGTAATAATATCAATAAGTAAAAGTTCAAATACAATAAAACATATTCTAAATATTGATTTAGAAACATGTCATTTCTTTGCATATGATGACTAACAGCAAAGTTACCAGGAGTCATATGAGTCAGGAACGTTGATCTAGAGAATGCCAGCTGTTCTCTGAAGGTAACAGTCTATGTCTGACATCAGGTCCTTCATATGCCATTCCCAAATGTCATGCAATTTGTTACTAACTAAGGTTTATTTTTTATTAAATGTCATTCATTTGTTTGTTTGGGGGTGGAGCTTATAAGAGTCACTTGTTTCTCCAATCATGTATGTCCTGGAGATTGAACTCAGGTCATCAGGCTTGGCTACAAGTACCTTTACCTGCTGGGCCATCTTTCTGGTCCATTTATCCAAATTTTAATGAGGTGAGCATTTCCCATGCTGTAAAATATATCCATTTTCAATGTTCATTGCATTGAGATTTAGAAAATACATACATTTATAGTGTTATTTCTTTTACCCCCAAATACTCTAATCCCCATTTCTGTACTCATCCTAGGCTTGCTGTGTCTCTATAGTCTTGCCTTTTGTAGATATTGGATTTTCTTGAAATCAAGAAATACTTAGTATTATAAGCACTTTAGTGTACTGATTTAAATATCTGTTGCATATATCTGAAAAATGTTTACCTTTTGATTAGGAAGTAGTGTTTCAATCTACGAATTTCATCCATTCAACCACCAGTGAAGTGTTTGGATGGCTTTGGTTCTGAGCTGCAGTGAATACTACCATTTCTGCATTTGTCTTCAGGCCCTTCTTTAGATTCCAAGAAGTATAATCAAGCTAGAAACATTTGTTCTATATTAATCACTGGTGGAGTTGGGGATGCAGATGGAGATGGGAACAGGAGGGATCAGGTTGGGGGAGGATGGAAGGAGAGAGTACTGGGAGAGACAACTGGAGTTGGGGGATATTTGGGGGATGAGCTAGAAAACTTGTGCAATGGAAACTTCCAGGAATCTGTGAGGGTGACCTTAGCTCAGACCTCTAGTAATAAGGAAAAGAGAGACTGAACTAGCCATCCCCTCTAACTAGGCAAGACTTCCAGTGGAGGGACTGGGACACCAATCCAACCACAAAACCTTCCACATATAATTTGTCCTGCCTACAGGATGTGTTGGGGGGAAAAGTGGCACAAAAATTGTAGGAATGGCGAACCAGTGACTGGTCCAGCTTGAGACCCACGTAATGACAGGAAGCCCATTCCTGGCACTGCCTGCAGGGGCCAACACCCAGAGGCTAGATAGCCCAGAGACCTAGAATAGAACCAAACATGACTGGAAAAAAAGTCAATGAAATTATTCCTAATGATACTCTACTATAGTCATAGATTGCTGCCTAGCCCAACTGTCTTCAGATAGGCTTCATCCTGCAACTGCTGGAAACAGATGCAGGGACCCACAGCCAAACATTAGGCAGGGATCAGGAAAGCCTTCAGAAGAGGGAGAAGAAGGATTATAGGAGCCAGAAGAGTCAAGGAAACCACAAGAAAACCCACAGAATCAACTAACCTGAGCACATAGGGGCTCACAGAGACTGAATGGACAACTAGGGCACCTTCATGGGACTGAGGTAGACCCTCTGCCTATATGATATGGAGTTGTGTAGCATGATCTTCTTGTGGGACTCCTAATATTGGGAGCTGGAGCTATCCCTGACTCTTTTGTCTTCTTTGGGGACTCTTCCTCATACTGGGTTAAGATATGAGGGGAAGTGCCCAGTCTTACTGTAACTTACTATGCCATGTTTGGCTGATATCCATAGGAGGCCTGCCCTTTTCAGAAGAGAAAGGGAGGAGGGGTAGATGGGTTCAGGGGAAACAGGAGAGGGGGAACTAGGAGAGGAGGAAGGGGAAACTGTGAGGTGGGTTGGGATGTTAATAAAACAAAAACAGAAAGGAATTATCTGACTATAATAAAGGTTACATGTTAAAAGCCCACATCTCCCATCACACATCATGTAAAACTCTGAAGGATTCTCCTCTAAGATCAAAAATAAGATGAGGACCCCACCCCAGAAGAGAAGAGGCAGACATACTGAAGTTCACAAACATATGTATAAAACTCCAGACTTCCCACATGACAAATAAATGAACTCAGGAAAATGTCAGGATCCGCAATCAACACCAAAATCCGTTATGGCTCAAGATGCTAATGAAATACCAAAGGAAGAAAACCTTTTAATCATGTTTATGTTAAAAATCAAAGCAAGACCTCTTCCCGCCATCTTGGCACCTGTGGAGGCCTGCTGGCAACAGGACTTCTGAAAGCAAATACATCTAGAAGGCTGCGGTGCAAGGTCACTTTTGCTGGTTACAAGTAAGATCTCGGGACCAAAGAGAACACAGGGCTCTTCTTAAAATTGAAGGTGTTTATACCTGAGATGAAACTGAGTTCTACTTAGGCAAGAGATGTGCTTATGTGTATAAAGCAAAAAAAAAAAAAAAAAACAAAAAAATCAATACAGTGACTCCTGGAGGCAAACCAAATAAAACTAGAGTGATCTGGGGACAAGTAATTCGGGCCCACAGAAACAGTGGCATGGTTTGTTTCAAATTCCAAAGCAACCTTCCTGCAAAGGCCATTGGACAAAGAATCCGTGTGATGCTGTACCCATCCTGGATTTAAATTAATGGAGAGTAAATTAATAAAAGTAGATTTGTAAAAAAAAAAAATCAAAGCAAGAAGATGAAAGTTTTGTTCACTGCCATCAGTTGTATTTTGATAGTAGGCTGTTGTGGGTTTGCTTTTTCTTTTTTTAAGAATTTTTTCAAGTGTGTGTGTGCACGTGTGTGTGTGTGTGTGTGTGTGTGTGTGTGTGTGTTTCTGTGTGGGGTTTTGTACATGTGAGTGAGTGCCAGCAAGCATTCATGTAAGCAAGAGGTACCAGGTCCCCCTGGAGCTGGAGTTTCTGACAATTGTGACCCTGTGGATGTAGGTGCTGGGAACTGAACTCAGGTCCTTTGCAAGAGCAGTACACAGTCCTGAGTGCAGAGCTGTCTCCCCAGTCAGGATAGTAGACTTTTCCAATAAAAGAATTGCTAATGTGTCCTAAGAACGACCTTTATCTTCAGCATGATCCGCACAACAAAAAGCCGGTGAATCCTTTCTCCATTTTAACCTAAATACTCAATGAACCTGGGTTGACTTGTCACTGTTAATACTAAGCGATGTTTGCAAAACATCTGTGCCCAGCCTCTTATGCCTGAGCAGCGGCAAAGTGATGCTGGAGCCAGAACACCGGGCGAACAAAAGCCCATGACAGCGTTTTTGAGATGCAATGCTACAAACTGTCTGCATTTGTCAGAGTATAATATTTACATAAGGATGAACCAAGAGCAGTTAATGTTTAATCTAAAACCCTGGCATAGACAGGTTCTCTCTCTCTCTCTCTCTCTCTCTCTCTCTCTCTCTCTCTCTCTCTCTCTCTCTCGCACACACACACACACACACACACACACACACACCACATTTGATAAAGGAGCTCAAATTCTGACTACTTCTCTCAGACATAACTATCTCCCAATCCCATGTCAAGCAAAGCAAACAAAGACTTTACCAAAAGTTTAAAATCTCCCCCAAGATATTGAGAAAAAAATAAATAGTTCACGTTTCTTAAAGAACTCGGGGATGTTTTGATAGATGTGTGTGTGTGTGTGTGTGTGTGTGTGTGTGTGTGTGTGTGTACAAGGCAACACAACAGCTGGGCATATATTTTAATTAGTTTAAATGTGGGCATATGGAACTCCCTAAGAGATACAAGATTGCCCGCCATTAAGATTCTGTGCATACCTTCCTGATAGGATCTTGCCCAGTTATTTAAGAAAATTAAAAAATAATCTTCATCGGCTGCTCATATTGTGTCCTCCATGTCCAAAGAGGATCAGCTTTCTTCCAAAGTAGTTACAAAGGCCTTCCATTCTTGATTAATTAGGGAAAATACTAGTCATTTCCCCAGATTCTGTAATGTTATCAGCCAAGGACACACACACACACACAAAATGAATGGGTATCTATTACTACAGTCCCACCCACCTCTGTAGGGAAAGGACATAAAAGACCACACCTTAAACTGACAAACCAAAAGTCAATCAAATACCATGTTCTGTATTGTACTACTGGACTACATTTTACCTGGGAACCAACACAGAATGAAAAATAAGGATGAGGCCTTCCTGCCCTCTGCCTCTCCTCTTCTCTTCCCCAACATGGACATGCACGTAGGCTGTTCTTTTCCTGGCCAGAGGTCTTCCAAGGCAGTACTTTGAGTCAGCTTCTAATTTCTTCTGTGTGCTCAAACCTCTTATTAGGAGAGGGAAAGAAGAGGTAGTGTTTCTTCCCATAATAATTTCCTGATAGGCTACCATCACCGTGGCCAGCCATCTAAAACCTCGAGTGGACAGTCATAGGGATTTCTCCCCCCCACCCCCCAATGCCCTTAAATTGACAGGCACATTCCCAGGAACCTAATTGAAAACTGCAGGGTTGCTCCACAGTGCAGTTCTCTGAAATATCTATGCCACCTCCACTGGGTTTTTATCAATCTCGAGGGTAGAAGCTCTCACTGGGAGGTGAGTTTCACTAACCCTCGTTTTATAAGTAGAAGAAAAGAAGCCGGGGCCAAGAAAATATATAGGCCACTCTCCTGAAAGCCGTATATCAGCTCAGCCAATTTCTCACTCTCTATCGAAGACTAATTTTCCCTCTGAACCCAGAGAAAGCTGAGGTTTCCTCTTTCATGAGGCACAAAAGAAGGGTGTCATTCATTCCTACCACTCCACGCAAGACTTCTGAGTCAATGGGGATTACAAAGGGACAATGGGTCTGGGGTGACACAGAACAGACTTTAAAGCGTACTGAACAAGGGGAAAGGACCCAAGAGGCCCTTTAATAGATGCTTAGATCTTCCAAGGGTCTAGATTTCTTTCCAACAAAGGTTTTCTATACTCGCACTGTGTTCATACGTACAAGAATGGACACCCCAGACTAGTCAATTACCCAAAATACTTTTACATTAATTTCTCTAAGTTTTCTGAAATTTGGTTTGTAATTCTAGAAAATGAAGGACGCAGACCCCCATCGCTTTTCTTTTGTCTCCCACGTGCCTGGTACAACTTCTGAAAATTTGTCCATAAAAGAGAAAGAAGCACGAAAGAGGGTAGAGAACTCTGCTCCCCCTTCAGGAAACTCAGATAATGCAGATGCATGTTCTGCGAGCCTCTTCAAGGCAGCTCTAGCCTACACAGCTTTTCTGCAAAATCAGCAATTAATGGTGCTTATCTGAATTAAGTGCACAGAGTGCACGGAACGCCTGAGAAGGTAAATTGAAGGCAGCAGAGGTGATTCAGCAGGGAAAAGCCTTACCAAGCAAGGCTGACAACAACCTGATTCCCATCCCAAACCCAGTTGGATTAAAAATGGGCACTCCTGGTACCCAGCTGTCACCTGAGCACTCTTATGGAAAGATGGGCGGCAGAGATGAGGGAACTGCTCAGAATATCACTGGATAACTTGTCTGGAGTACACATCAAGGTAGAAACAGGAAAGATCCTGCCTCAACAAGGTGGAAAGAGAAAGTGAGGACCAACCGCTACACATGCATCATGGCATACACATACACACAGACGGACGGACAGACAGACAGACAGACAGACAGACAGGCAGGCAGGCAGGCAGACAGACAAAGATAATAAATATTTTAAGTAGATTGAGCTAGGAATCCTGGAAAATGCCTATAACCCTAGCACTTAGAAGGCTGAGGCAGGAGGATTATCAGGAGTTCAGACCAGCTTGGGCTACATAGCAAGTTCTAGGTCAGCTTAGGTTAAGAAGTAAGTAAGACTCTATCTCAAAAAGAAAAAAAAACCTTTTTAGAAGAGAAGAGAATAAGAGAAGGTAATCTGTAGGATGGCTTCTTAAATGTTTATATGCATGTATGCAATTATCAAAGATAAATAAAAAGTATTTTTAATTTTAAGAGGTTGGTTAAATTTTCCCTTGAATTAGCTTGTTGGGTTATCTTGCCTTAGATAACACTTGTGGTGATTTTTGTTAATGTTCAATAAAAACGCATATTTAAATTCAGAGGAGTTCAGCAAATTAGGCCTTTTCATTTCAACCTCTGGTTCTACCCAGGGCCAGACTGACCGGGACAGAAGAAAGGCAGTCTGACAGGAGCTGGCCTGGAGTCATTCTGAGTTTATGCTACTGCTCCAGCACATGGGGCTAAAAACACTATTGATTGTAGCCCTGATTTCTTAAAAATGTCAGGGACATTTTACACTTTTCCTCTGAGGCACTAAATATCAGCCCTGCCATTAACCAGATTGTGATAACAGACGCAGATAAAGCCTGCTGCAAAGTGCACAGGTAAAGTATTTCTTCAAAGGTCACTGTGCTGCCGCAGCATGGTATAATGACCCTCTTCTTCGAGGGCTGCTTATGTCTCACAAAAGATATCCTGGCCCAGCTCTGCAACTTCCGCCTCCCCCAGAAAGGGTGCATTTCACAACAAGCAATTCAGAGAGCTGAATCCTGTCTCCCCTAACAATCACCGGACACAGTACAAACCTTATAATTAACTCTCTCTGCCCCTCATTTCCAACAGAACCCTCTGCAGTTCACCTGGCTCCTCTCCTTTACAGCAGGAAGTCAGTAAGCCTATTTTATGGTGCTAAAGGTTTTCTCTGGCAGTCCTTGACTGACAGAAGATTTCACAAACCATGTAGAGAAACAAGATTCTCATCGCAATCTAGGCCTCGATAGACAGGCTTGTTCCTCTCCGGAGTTCCGATAAATCCAAGTTTTGTTCCTGTGTCTTGGCTCTCCATTCTCTGGCCTACTGACATAAACAGAGTGGCCAAGAACACAGGGGAAACTCTTCTGTGACTGAGCCTGACAGTGCCTTGGAGTTCAGCTGAACATGGCCATGACCACTATCCTCAAAATCTGGGCCCGTCTTTTATCTAGACACACACACCACCAACAAGGATGTCTCTGACACATAATCTTCTACCTTCGCATCTCCCACAAAGTATCATGACCAAGGTCATTTCAAGGAGACAGCCTCCTCCTGGCATTCTCTAACATAATCCTTTCTCTATTTTTCTTAAGTTGTTCACAGTACTCTGTCACTGCAGTTCCAGGGAAGCCACCTCCTCCCTTCTAGCCCTGAAGGGCACCAGGCACACATCTGGTATACCACCATTTTTACAAACAGGCACTCACACATACACATAAAAATAAATGAAGCCTTAAAGGCAGTGACTGCCATGGCTATCTGGTCTACCTTCTCTGCTAGGTACCCTGATACAATTAAATGACTGTAACATCTTCAAACCAAGTTCCTAACCAGAACTGTTCTACTTATTAAGGCAATGTACAAATTGGGCAAGGCTTGTTAAATCCAGTGGAGCTACAAGGAAACTAAAGTCTGTTTTAAGCTATTGGCTCAGGTCACAAAGAGCTTCCATTGTTAAATAGCATGTGCTGGTGCCATTAAAATTTTATACCATTTGGTTATAATTTTGCCACATTACATTATCATTAGAATCACGGTTTCCAGCAATACTACAAAAACGTCTGAAAGTCAGGGCAAGATTATGATTAATGAGAATGTACTTGAACTTTGACAGTTATACGGTAAGGTGCTGCAGTGGATTTCCCTACATTCAGAAACACCTGGTTCAAATTTGCTCATTCCTGGCAAAATGGCTTAAGAAAATGGCGATTTGGTTTATTTCTTTGTTTGTTCATTTGTTTCCATTTATGAAGTGAAGACAATGTGTCAGGGTAATAAGTTGTTAATGAGAAATTGAGAAAATGGCTGAAAAGCTTTTAAGCCTTTTTTTTGTTTTGTTTTGTTTTATTTTGTTCTTGTTTTTGTTTGAGACAGGGTTTCTCTCTATAGCCCTAGCTGTCCTGGAGCTCACTCTATAGACCAGGCTGGCCTTGAGCTCAAAAATCTACCTGCCTCTGCCTCCCAAGTGCTGGGATTAAAGGCATGCACCACCACTGCCCGGCTAAGATTTTATTTTTAAGTCTGGGGGCGGGGGGGAGGTGTATCTGTCTGTATACATGTGAGTACAGGTACCTCATAGGCCAGAGAGTGTATCAGATTCTCTGGAGCTAGACATCCAGATAGTCTCAAGCCACCCAATGGGCATCATGGAAACCAAACTCCAGTCCCCCGCAAGAGCAGCAAGTAGGCTTTACCACTGAACAGTGTCTCCAGTCCCTCTTGCAAATTCTGGAACATAGTAGGCACTCTGTCCTCTTCCTTACCCCATCATCCTTCATCCTGTACTTGGAACACTGACCTCCAAAGAATGTTCAAAGCACAGAAGCCAAGGACTACAGATACTCTGAAGCATGGAATGACAGACTGAAACCCAGTTTGAGGATGTAGTATAAGAAGAGATCCAGAGCCTGTGTTCTTGGCTACAGCACATATTTGATACCCTATGCCCCAGGACTGTGTATTTTATGATATATATTTTGCTTTTTAAAAAAAAAACTTTTTTTATCAGTTTGTGGAGGCTGGAGAGATGGCTCAGCAGTTAAGAGCACTGACTGCTCTTCCAGAGGTCCTGAGTTCAATTCCCAGCAACCACACGGTGACTCACAACCATCTATAATGGGATCTGATGCCCTCTTCTAGTGTGTTGGAGGACAGCTACAGTACACTCATATATAATTAATTAATTAATTAAAAAAACTAAAATTGTTTATTGGTTTGTGATGGTTTGTATATGCTAAGCCTAGGGAGTGGCACTGTTAGGAGGTGTGGCCTTGTTGGAGTAGGCCTGTCACTATGGGTGTGGGCTTTAAGATCCTCATCCTAGATGTCTGGAAACCAGTCTTCCTCTAGCAGCCTTCAAATGAAGATGTAGAACTCTCAGCTCTGCCTAGATGCTATCATGCTCCCAACAGGATGATAATGGACTGAGCCTCTGGATAAGCAGCCCCAATTAAATGTTGTCCTTTAGAAGAGTTGCCTTGGTCATGGTGTCTGTTCACAGCAGTAAAACCCTAACTAAAACATGGTTCTTTGCAAATTTCACATCATGCGCCCCAATCTGTGTCATCTCCTCCTCCCCTCATACCTGCCTTCCATCCTCCCCCTCAATGGAGAAAAAAAAATCTCATTGTGGAAGCTGTAGTATGTCATAGTGTGTCCCACAGTGTACCCTTTTGTCTGCCCTTCTTTGCTTGCAAATATTCATTACAACGATTTGTTGGTCTGGTATAAGGCCTCTGGCTTCTGCTACTCTATCAATATTGGAACCTCACTGGGACTCCTCTCAGATATCCTGCTGTTGCTCTGTATCCTGGAAATCCTGTAGGTTTGGTTTGGTAGGATTAGCTCCTTCATTCACTCCAGCAGTTCATTGATGGGGTAGATGTTAGGGTGGGCCCATTCAGAGGCCTGGATCTGGGCCTGAGAGGCATCTGAGCTTGTCAGCCAGCCTGCATGGCCAGCTCACCAGCACACTCCTCACAATCAGGGCTAGCTCACCAGCACACTCCTCACAATCAGGGCTAGCCCTATCCTGCTGCCAAGGGGAGGGGAGGGGAGGGGAGGGGAGGGGAGGGAAGGGAAGGGAAGGGAAGGGAAGGGAAGGGAAGGGAAGGGAAGGGAAGGGAAGGGAAGGGATCTTTCTCTTGCTAGTGTCCTCACAGCAGACAAGAGGCAGGGCCAGCTCCCTCACACTTATGGCCACAGGGTAGGCTCGCCAGCAATCCCTACATCTAGAGTCAGCTCTCCTTTGCTGCCCAGGTGAGATATATAGCCTGCTCTTCCAAGTGATGCAGCGGGTGAGGGGCAGGGATGGCTCTCCTCCTCTGATGACCACTCAAGGCCAGCTCTCCCACTTACCTTAGGTGGCAAGGTGTAAAGATGGGGCAATGTCCCTCACTCATGTCACTGCATGGCAGATGCGTAGCTGGCAGACAAGTGGCAGGGCCAATTCTCCCATGCTCGCACCCTTGGGGATGGCTTTCCCAAATTCATATCCTTGGGGTGTAGCCATAACTCCCAAAATGTTCAGGGACCTCTCTCCTGAGTAGTGCAGCGAACTGGAGAAGGGTCAGTTCTGCTGCTCTCATATCTCCATGGTAAGCTCTCCCCAGATGCCCAAGGGAAGGGTAGGGCTAGTTCTGTCAAGCCCTCAAACATTATCATTTTCCCAGGAGGCAGCACAGACCAGGGATGTCTGTTCCACCTTTGGTAGTAACAGACCCCTGTTGATTCAGAACCACAGACCCAGACTTGGCCCTTGGTGGCAGCACAGGCCAGGATCCCACCATGGTCCCAGGTGGCATCAGCAGCTACTCACATCAGACTATTCCTCACTACCCTCGAGTCACTAGTTCTGCCTCTCTTCATGGTGCACACATCCTTCTGTTTTGCTTTCTCTTCCATTTCTCTACCACTTACTTTCTCCTCTTAGTGCTATCTGAGGTCTCTGAGTGTCTGGGGTTGTCTCAGGATTGCTATGACTCATTTGTGCATTATGGTGCCCAGGAGGGGTTACCTCAGGCATGGTCTGCCCCTACCACTCCCTGCCCCAGGCTTGTATGGTACCAAACTGGTGGTAATCTCAGGATAGCTTCCTGTCTAGAACCCATGGTACTGGTCTGGTGGTCATCTTGGGCTCACTCCTCAGCCCAGCCTTCCTGAGTAGCCCTATGTGAGGATCATCTGTTTTTGAGCTTACTCCTACCTGTATGATTCCAGACTGGTGGTGATCTCAGGCTAGCTCCCTGTGCAGGGGCCCCTGATGCCAGACTGGTTGTCTCAGGCTCACATTATTCAGGGAATGTTAGGTAACTAATCATTCAGATGTTCACAGGTCAGAACACTGAGCATAGACACAGCCTCTCTCCTCTGCCACCTACTGACGGAAACATGACACAGCAACCACACTTGCAATACCTCTGGGGCAGGCTTTCATGATATCCTAATTATTATTATTTTTTTAATCTTCCAATTTAAGAATGGTATGAGATACACTGTAGTGACAATTTTGGGATTTTGGTTTCTTTAAAAACACAGAAACATTACAGGAATATGTTTTCATTTTAATCCCAGGTGTGGGGTGTGGAGCTGCTTCAGACTGTCCACAACAGCTGACTGTGATTTGCCTCATGCTCTAGCAGGGGCATGATTTTGCCAGCTGCAGATAGTTTCTGTGATTGTTTGATGTTTGGAACTCTGAGGACTTTTGAGAGGGGTATATAAATACAAGGGTCACCAGAGGTGGGGTTGTTGGTTGTGGTGGGTTGTTGGTTGGTTGTGGTTTGTTAAGTAGTCATGTGGAAAGAAAGAAAGAAGGAGGAGGAGGAGAAAGAGAAAGAGAAATTAGATATTCTGATGGTGAAGATCAAATATGCCCCAAGGAACTCAGCATCCCTAATCAACAAAATTAGTCTAAAAATGTCAGTACCCCCTTTCCCTTTTTCTCTCTCCTATCGAGTATTCCTGATGGGGGTGGGGTTGAAAGGGTAGAAGAAAGAAGAAGACACAAAGTAACAAAGAACAGCTACACTACACCTTACCCTTTGCAGTCTCCCACATCAAAGTATCAGCTTTCACTTAATCTTCCTAGGGAAAATCCTAACATCAGAAAATAGCTTGTCTCTCCTTGCTCATCGCCCTCAGCCCTGCCCACCTCTGCATCTCTGTGCCTTTCCCTAAGCTATTATCTTTCAGTCCACAGTGGGGAGCCCATCCTTCAGCCCAGGAAACATGAATGAAACAAAGGACACTTCACCTGCAGGCTTCCTAGGAAGGACATTTCCATCTCATAAAATGTATATCGAACTCTGCCTTTTCAATTTACAAGGCCTATGGGTGCGAATTCTGGACTAACATTTGCCACCCTGTCCCGTTACCAATTTACCATTCACACAAGCTGCATCACTCAGGTATCTGATGCCCACATCTCAGGATGTGGCCATATCATTTACTGTGGTGCCTAGGCTCCGATTGGAGACACCAGCTTACACTTGGCTCCCTCCCTTCACAACTCAGGGTCAGCCATGCATCAAATCCAAGTCACAGGTTGGCATCTTCTTCTAAGGGCCCGTCAGAATAAGCAGCATGCCTCCCCACGTCCCCCCACGTGCCACACTGAGCTCCCTCCTGCCCATGAGCCTCTTTGGTTCTGTCTCTTGAGGTCCCCTGATCCTTGGACTTCCGAGCCGACGCCATTTTCTCAGGGAGGGAGAGGCTCTTGTTACAGTCACATCACTTTACTTTCTTCTGCTTTAAGTCTGCTCCCCGCGTTTATCACTTCGACTTTTTCATCTACGTGGCTGCCTGTTCATTGTCATCTCCCCGCTCCAGAAGGTGAGGCCCTTGAGAACTTTCCCAGGTTTCCTCTCCACACCTCTCATACTGCCCAACTCCCAGGCAACCCATTCACACCTGGCTTCCAGCAGCCACAGAAATTTTGAGCATCACCCCCTCCTCTGGCTGAATCCCTTCTGTGATTTCCCCATAGCTCTGCCAATAAGCCCAGCTTCTCGATTAGGCTTACAACATCCTCCTCCCCAGACCTTTTTGTTCTCATCTAACTTTGATTTGTGATGCTTTCCATGGGTCTGGTCAGTGATTAGCACATCAGGCCACAGCTAACCTGAAACAAAAGGCTGGAATTCAGTGACTAGCCAGAAATGACACTACAGAGCCCAGAAGGGCAAGAGGAGGATAGTCTGACCACTGAGCAAACCATCCCTGAGGCTGCATGGAAAAGGGACAAGCCTGTGTCCTAAGCTCTAGGGAGACAGGGCCATCTCTGTCTTCTGTCTTCTGCTTGAATTTCATTGTGAAAGAAGGCTGAGCTCTGATTTTAGGAGTTTTCAGTAGTGACAGTTGTGGGAGAAAGCAGAATAAGATGGAGCCATAACTGGCATAGCAATAGTAGAGGAAGTAGAAAGCACTCTGTTTTCCCTAGACAGAGCAGCAAGAAGCCCAAGTCCCAGACTCTGTGCTGGGTAAACAAGATGACTAGGAGAATGTCAGAGGCAATGGGTGCTAAAGAGAGCTGGGGTCTGCAGGAAAAGAACAATACGGAGCAAGCACGGACTTCATGACAGAGCTAGAATTCAAACCCTGCATTTTCTGCCTCCACACCCTTATTATTTGGGTAAGACACAGTTGCTGGTAAGAGAACTGATACCCATACCTCTTGGGTTCGACGTGGGAGCTGGGGCAGCACTCAGACTTACTGAGGGCTGCTTAGTGCTGGGAACACAGTCTCAGACTATGTTATTTTTACTAACAACTCTGGCAAGGGACTGCCAACATTACCATCACTTGGTAAGGTCTGTGCTTCCCAGGGATTTATCTCTTACCAGTGGCAGCACAGAGCTGAGACCGAAATTCAGTGTGTCTCACTTGGACTCGTCCTATCACAGTGTGTTCTGACCTGGGATCTCCAGACACTGGGAGTTAAGACTTATTCTCCTATCCCATGCGCCTACTCTCTTTAACATTTTAATATCCAAAGCAATCCCAAATACTGTTCTAAACCTGGACATAACAGAAGGAAACAATAGTTGAAGCAGACATAAAACCAAATGAGCTTGTTTCTAAAGTAAAATAAATTCAAGTCTTTCAAACACATTTTGATAAGATAGTTTTCTCATCAGCCTCTCTAATCATTTTCAAGTTTATAATTTCTTCCCCAGACCAACTCACTCATCAGCTGATAAAGCATTCATGCTATCAGCCAGTCCTGCCCATATATCATATACCTTGTGACTACCTATTACTAGTTGCAAACACTAATCTTGGGTCTGAAGATCTAAGGCCTAACAGGGCAGGACTCTATCCACGAAGGAATTTATAGTCTAGTAGGGGATACTGAGAGTAAATCAGCAAGTTGATTGTTATGGCAACATGCCTTGTGTGTAGTAAACGACCAAGAAGGGGAAATGAGGAGGGCAAGAGAGGGAGACATAGGAAAAGATTCATATAGCAGGGGAGAATGCATCAGAGAGGAGACTGAACTGATTTAAAAGCTGAGAACCAAGAGACGAAATGCAGAAGGGGTCTCATTGGAATTCTCATACCAGGAATTTTCTACAAAGGATGTTAAGTCTGAGTTCCAGTGGAGACACAGAATTATCTGAATATAAAAATACATGCAGTAGCTAATGCTTTGACCAGGCTTTCCTAGTCCTTGTCCACTCTCTGTCCTCTGCTCCCACTGTGCTGAGAGAGATTTTTACATACCTCAGACACATTGCTTAAAAGACTTCCTGCCCAGTAAGACTGGTCCCTGGGACTTTTTTCTAATCCCCTTGACTATGCTCAAGAGTTCTATTTTACTAAAGAAAATAACTTAAAGTCACTGTAGTGCTTTGAATGAAAATAGCTGCCGGGCGGTGGTGGCGCAGGCCTTTAATCCTAGCACTTGGGAGGCAGAGGCAGGCGGATTTCTGAGTTCGAGGCCAGCCTGGTCTACAGAGCGAGTTCCAGGACAGCCAGGGCTACACAGAGAAACCCTGTCTCGAAAAACCAAAAAAAAAAAAAAAAAAATAGCTTCCACAGACACATAGGGAGTGGCATTATTGGAGGCGTGGCTTTGTTGGAGGCGTGGCCTCATTGGAGGATGTGTAACAAGGGGTGAACTTTGAGGTCAAGCCAGGCCCAATGACTCACCTTCTCTTCCTGCCTAAGGATCCAGATGGAGAGCTCTCAGCTCCTCTCCAGCACAACATCTGCCTGCATGCAGTCATTCTCCCCCTGTGACAGTAATGGACTCACCCTCTGAAGCTGAAAGGCAGCCCCAACTAAAGGCTTTCCTTTCTAGGAGTTGCTGTGGTCATGGTGTCTCTCCACAGCCATATAAAACTAAGACAGAACTTGGTACCAAGTATTGGTGCCACCTGTGTCCTGGACTACTCGATGCCCAACCCTACCTGCCCTTGGGGGTTGGAGGTGAGGTGGCACAGAATCAACACAGAGTCCTAAAGCAGCAGGTGAGAAATGCCTCAGCAAGCTCATCCGAACCTGCCGCATTAAAGGTGGTACCTTTAATACCACCCGCCCCCAAACCCCATTGGTCCCAAGAAAGCATCGCTTCTAAACAGCAGTTCCTGATTGGCTGGCATGATCTGCATCAGCAATCCTTGGTCTCACAGACAGTCCTCAATAAGATCCTCCTGCAGAGGCTATCTTTGCAGCTGCGCAGCCCCCAGCGATTCCTTAGAGGTGGCCTCAGCCATTCCTCTTACAGACTGGGAGATTGCTGTGATAGACCTGACCATGCTTTTCTTGGAGGAATGTAGATCTGAGACTTTAGAGTAAAAGAGCAATTGACCACTTTAACTAGCGCTTAGTGGGATATATTAATAAGAGCATGGAAGACAGCAGTGCTGAGGGTGATTTGAACTGTAGGGCCCCAACTCAATAGGTTCCAGAGGATAATTTTAGTATGTGGCCTAGAGACCATTCTTGTGCTTTTTTGGTGAAGAAGATGGCTGCTTTCTGCCTGTATTTAAAAAAAAACTGCCAAAGGCTTAATTGAAGAATTATGGATTAACAATTTTAGTAGAGGACTTTCATAACAACCTAGAATTGACTATATTCTGTAGCTATTAGTGGCCAGGTTTACGCAGATCTATAATGAAAAGGAGCATGCTGAACAAAGAAAAATGTACAGTCTGTGGGAAAAAGAAGCACCAGGAAGTGTAAACATATTAAAGAAAAGGCCTTGTGCTAAGTGGAATAAAGAGAGTGGTGACCTCAGAGAAGACTCCACCCAGTTAAATTTCCAACTTGTCAAAAGGAATTAAAGAGAAGCTTAGGGCCAGGTGTGGTGGTACACATCTTTAATCCTAGCACTCAGAGGGCAGAAGCTGTCAGATTTTAGAGTTCAAGGCCACCTTGATCTACAGAGGAAGTTCCAAGAAAGTCAAGTTAGACACTGAAGGAAACCGTCAAAACCAAAGAGTCAGTGAGAATACATTTGAATGAATCGTGTTCCAGCCCCAGCAAGCAGCAGAACTGGACAGCTTCAGCTATGTGGTTCTGGCTTTAGAGTCAAGGATACATGGAAGAGGTTAGGGAATCTTCCTCTGGGACTAAGAAAAGCCCATGGTTTTGTTCAAGTATATACTAAAGCTTGAGCTAACTTGGTAAGGTAGCTATTTAGCTATCTTTTTTTTTAAAGCTATTTTGCTATTTCCTGCCTCTGGTTGCCAGCAGCCTCCTCTGCCTTTCCCTTGCCAATCCCTACCTCTAACTGATCTTAAACTGTCAAGAAGATCTGGCTGTGTTTAAGATCTTTCCCCATCCTTGACTCTACCCTTAGGATAAGCCTGACCTAGAACACCTTTGACAAGGCGTTTACTGGGAAACAGCTCAAAAGTATTCTAACTCATTAGCCACCATCCATCCTCCAAGATACAGACCATCCTCTATACAAACGCTCTTTCCAATCTGTTGGTCACTTCCCTCTATCCACCCGCAGCTGGAAATGAGATTCCCAAAGACAGACAGACCCAAGATGTTGATGTGTTCGTGAGACTTAAGTTATATCTAGGTTCAAAGTTATCTGATAGCAGAATTCACTTGGATGGTTGCAAATTCATTGCTTATCAAAGTGTCCATTGTGAAGGGAATTTTACAAAGTGAATTTATATAATCGCAGCAATAATAAAGCTCTGATTTGTTTTTATTTAACTTTAATTCAATTGACCTTGTTCAATAGCAGCATGAATCTGTTAGTTGGTCTTGAAAATGTCCAAGTTTATAAATATCTACAAAGATCATATGAATTAATCATTTATATTATGAGCCCAGCTTGAGTTAATATTCTTACTCAATTGTCTTCCATCCAGGATCTTGATCTTTCTTTCCCTTTTTTCTTATATTATTTTAAGTCATATTGCATTTTAATGGTTTCCTTTGCATCAGATGTAGTACCAAGAACTTCCTAGAAGGGGTATCTAGCCAAAGTTTTAGTGGGTAAGTAGAAGCTATCTAAGTAGACCAGTAAGTACATAGGAAGATCAAATCTTGGGTCAAACATCCCTAAATCTAAATCTCTCACCCTTCCTCTGCCCTGGTTGTCTTGTTTTTAGAAGTGACCTACCTTGCTACCTTATGTACTTCCTGGTCACTGATGCTTGATAGACAGACAGACAGACAGACCCAAAATTTTAAATGCCAATGCTATTCTGAGTGGAATTTATTGTCTAATTTATATTATTGATTTGAAGTATAAAAATTATATTTTTGTTTATCGTATGCTTATCTTTTGAATTCACAAGGCTTAGACCAAATTTTGAGATAGCTTTTAGTGCTACAATTATGTTCAACCTGTTCCTTTCCTCCAATGTCCTTCATTGAATGTTTCAGTTTTTGGTTTGTTTGTGTCTTTCACATTAGCTACTGCTCCAAAGATCATAAAGGGACAATGACAGGATCTGATCTCAGGTTTTAATAGGAAATAGCTTTAATGCTTTATCCTTTAAAATATCATCTGCCATTTTTGGAACTAACATTTATTATTTTTCAGTGGCCTTCTTCTCATCCTTCTTCCATACAGTTATCCACAATAGCTTTGCATTTTACTGAATAGCCTTTCAGTTGCGATTGATATGCCTGGGATTGTTGATATAATAAAATATGTTGATAAAGTCTGTGATTCTGAAGTCCTTGTGTTACTGGAATGCATTTCATTTGCCGTATCATATAATTTAAAAAATGGATATCTGGATTCAGACATCTAATAGTTTATTTGAAATACTTCCTTTTATATCTGTAATTGGAGTCCATATAATTTTCTCTTGTGTGCTATCTTCATGATACTTTAGGCAATGAATTAAAGACATATCATTTTTTCCTGTGGAATGGAATTGTTTAAATAATATAAGAATTACATGATGTTTGAGTTTAAATTGAATGCAGCAGTAAAACCATCTGAACCTGACACCCTATTTGGATATAGTTATTGGACTATTCAGAACTTTATTTTACTTTGGGTCAAATGGAGTATTTTATGTTTGACAACAAACTATTTCTCAAAGATTTTGAACATGTATTATCTTGGTTTGTGTAAGATGTATTATCTTAGGCTTTTCTGTATTTGAAGATGATAATTTAGTATTAGCATCTAGATCCCTTCTCTCTTTCCCTCTCTGTCTCCTTCTCTCTATGTCTCTTGAGTGTCTCTCTCTCTCTCATTCAGTTTTACTAGTTATTATTCATTTCAAAGATGATGCTATTTCAAGTCCTGAGTTTATTTTGCATCATATTACATGGACTATAAAGTATATTGTAAAAACTAAATAAAGTGTCTGTGTCTTAAGATAAAAGCTAATTTTTATCTTGTGGAAGAGATATCCCAAAACATGCAGCCTAAGATTGACTTGTCATACTACCTGCGTGATCAGGAACACAGACTTGGTCTTCACGTCATGCTCCCAAATGCTACCTTCCATTCTTGTGGTTCTTGTGATCAAGTGACTGAGCTCTGATTTGTATTCAACAGCAGGTGGGAGACTGGAAAGCTAGAAGAATCCTGCCTCAGTGATTCAGCTCCTTTTGTTTACCTTCCCAGAACTTCTGGACCACACTTCATTTGTCACACCTGGACATTGAATCAGAACATAAAAAAAGGGGAGACTGAGGATGGAGAGACAGCTCAGGGATTAAGAGCACTCACTGTTCTTGCAGAGAACTCAGATTTGGTTCCCAGAACCCAACTCATCCAACTCACAACTCTACAACCCCAATTCTGGGGAATTCATCACACCCTTTCTGGCCTCTTTAGGCACTGCATGCATGTGATGCACAGACATACATGAAGGCAACATGTTCACACACATAACATAAAAATACAATAAAACATAAAAATACCTTTTACAGCAAAAGATATTTAAAAATATACCTATGTAACTTTCCATGAAGGAAAACTTTGTGGTGGGCATGGTGGCATGTCTGTCACCCCTGTACTGGGAAGGTTAAGTAGGAAAAGCCAGACCATCCTAGATCTGGGCTACTGGAAAGAACCTGTTTTTAAAACACAAAAACAAAACACAGAACCAGAGTTTTCTGCTACAAATTTGTGCATTCTATCAGATTTATTTTGGTCTGGTGTCCACTTCAAACTTCAATAGCTCTTGCCTTTCATCTGAATAAATTGTTCTTCCTAACTAATGTTGGCTTTTCTTTTTTTCTAAATCATGCTTTATGATAAATGTTGAGCTGAAGTCTCTCATACACTGACAACAAGCTACACCACTGAGGTACCTGGGTTACTTTATTATTTTTCAAGTCCTTGAAGTCAAATATATCAGCTTATTTTTATCCCTAGAAAATGACAACCGGGCTAAGAAGATGACCCAGTAGATGAAGCACTTCCACATAAGTACAAATGCTGGAGTTCAAATTCCCAAAAGCCCTGTAAAATCCACATGGACATGACAGAAAAGTGTCTGTAAGTCCAGTACTTGGAAGACAGAGACAGAAAAGTCTGGTTGGCTACCTAGGCTAGCCAGAATTGCTGAGATCCAGGTTCATTTATAGACCTCAGTAAATATGTAGAGAGTGGTCAAGAAAGATATTTAATGTCAACTTCAGACTATGTGGCACACATACATGCACACACAGGTGAACTCACATAACATACATGTAAACCATATGTGTGTGTGTATGTGTGTGTGTGTATATATATATATACATATATATATATATATGCACAAAAAAGTAAAAACTGCAATTAAGCTCCTAGAAATCTAAATTTTAAATCCTGTGTTTTATAGGATCATTTGTTAGACTCCAGTCCTCTGCTGTGGGGCAAGTGTTTATAGGGCTGCTTGGAGGTGGTTGAAACTAAGAGCATTGGATTTTAGGGTTTATGATCTTTGAACATATATTCCCTGAGCATGGTAGTCATTTGACATATTAAATACCTCTTCTCAAGTACATAGTGCCTTCTCTCTCATAATTCATTTAACCAATTGCCTTTTGCCAGACATTTAGTGGTCTCCAATTCCTCAAGATTGTAAGTAATGCTGTATCTGCCTTCTTTATGATATATCTTTGTCCATCTGTGTAATTATTTCTGTAGGCTCAGTTTCTGGAAATAGAATTGCTATGTCAAAGGGCATGCACATAGAAAATCTAATGCCTCTTCAAAAACTACTAACTAGTTTGCTTTTTCTGTTTTCTGGAAAACATTCAATGTCTATCTCTCCTGTGTTTAGATGATGAGGTCACTGGTTTGACACAAGCAGACTTGAAATCATAGTTGCTGGGCCTCTCCTTCATAGCTAACATTGTGTAAAGCCAAGAACTGCAAATGCCAGGACCTTGACTGTCACCAAGTCCTAGCCTACTACCCCTGATATCTACCAAAACAAGCCAGGGGCCAGAACATGATTTTATTCGAGTCAGAATTCAGGTAAATGAAGAAAGAAAGAAAGAAAGAAAGAAAGAAAGAAAGAAAGAAAGAAAGAAAGAAAGAAAGAAAGAAAGAAAGAAAGAAAGAAAGAAAGGAAGGAAGGAAGGAAGGAAGGAAGAAAGAGAAAGAAAGAAAGAAAGAAAGAAATCATCCATTTTTCCAAAAGAGAATGGTTTCAGGGCCTTGAAGAGGTATGGGTAGGAGAAAGCTGAACTAGTCAGAGATTTTTTTCCCCAACATATTCTTAGATCAGAAATACTGTAGGGCAGAGGCATGCTCTATCTTTTCTTGAAAACCAATTCTGGGGCTGGTGAGATGGCTTAGCGGTTAAGAGTACTGACTGTGTAGGACCATGAAAGGCAGCCTGTTTTCTGATCAAGCTAGGTTTAAACCCCAGAGACCCACCAGATAATTCTGCAAGGGACGAAAGGCCTTTTGCCACGCTCCAAGACACTAGGCTCCTGACACGAGGCCCCAGCTCCATAATTCTGTGGCCATCAGTCATGTAGAGCAACACCCCAAGCTCCTGGTACTCTGTCTGGACTCCACCCCCACAGTTACCTGGCAATATCCAGGTATGCTCCTCCCCACGGTCACCTGGCAACAGTCAAGTAGGCCTGGCCCACTGTAAAAGGGGCTGGCTGCTTGCCCCTCCTCCCTCTCTTATTATCTTGCCCCTCTTACTCCTGCTTCCCACTTGCTTCTCTCTTGCCCTCTTGGGCTCTTTTCCTTTCCCCCGTCTCCACGTGGCCACGGCCAGCCTCTACTTTTCGCTCATCACAACTCTCCACCAACAATAAACGCTTTAAAACCATGGATGGCCTCCTCTCATCTGAATCCGCTGTGCTGGAGGAATGGAGTCTGTCTTCCTCTAAAGAGCTGCACCTCCTGCAGGAAACCTCTCTGCCCACCCAGACACAGTCTGCCAAGACGAGCAGCCCGCCTGAGCTAGCAAAGGACACTTGTCCCCGCAGGAACCAGCCAGAGCTCTCCTTTCCCTCTTTCCCCTTCAGCCCCAGGCTAGATCCAGCCCCGTGGGCCCCACCCTGTTCTCAGCTCTTCCACGTCATCCAGTGGCATCTGCAGTGCCCAAGACTGAGAACCTGTCATTCCTCAACCTCCGAGCGGCCCAGGGACCCACAAGCCTGGCCCTGCTGGTTCCCCGGGCAACCCAGACTGCCCTTCCTCTGCTTCTCACAGCCAGATGCCCGCCCAGTGGCGGCATGGCATGCAGTCAGACTTCCCGTCACCCTCGCCCAGTGGCCAGAGCCCTGGCTGGGCGCGCAGGCTACCATTTTAACCTATATGACTGCTCTTCCAGAGGTCCTGAGTTCAATTCCTAGCAACCACATAGTGGCTCACAACCATCTGTAATGGGATATGATGCCCTCTTCTGGTGTGTCTGAAGAGAGTTACAATGTGCTCATATACATAAAAGAACTAAAATAAATCTTTAAAAAAGAAAATCAATTCTGCCCCCCCTCCCGTGTCACTCCTAATAAACTAATTTTATAAGTGAAGACCTATAAAAAGGATAAAGAAAGGGGGTGCTACGGTGCCCCTTCTTAATAGTTAAAACACTCCGTAAAAAGAATAGCTACAGATTAGACAAAGGGAGGAAGGCAGGATAGCTGGGCTCTGCTGAGACTCATCAGGGAATGGTCACTTCCTCCTGGCATGGCCATTTTTATAAATGCATGCTTTAGGGGAGAGCATAAATGCAGTCCTCCACTCCCACAAGTGATGGAGTTGACTATCCCACATTTGGGGAAATTGCAAAGGGCCAGCATATTGGAGTGCAATAGATAACTTTTCCTGCTGGAAAAACCACCCGTCTCATGATCATATCTCCCCTGCCAGGTAAGTATTATAAATTCATTTTTGTTCTCTTTTTCTTAAGCTCCCTTTTACTCTGTTCTCTTACATGATCACTGCCCAAAAGGATGATATCTAAGTCACATCTCTGGGCCTGAATAAAGAGATGGCATTCTGAACTGACAGAAGGTCATAAGATTATTATCTAGGCCAGGCTTTCAGGTAAGGAACAAAGATTTACTATTGTCCTCTCCCTTAGGAGTTAATCTAAATGGACCTGTCAATCCCCTGAACAAGAAAACACCCCTCAGGAAAGCTGTCTGTTCTAATGACTTTAGAAATAGTATAAAGCCCACCAAAACATGCAGGGCTAGCCCACTGGTCCTCTAGCCATTGTCCACACTCATCCCTTGAGAGTCTGTATCTTGACAATGGTCCCTTTGGTCATGGTCCGCTCTCATAGTATAGGAGCTTATAGTACATAAGCTCTGCCAGTCTTCTATTACATATGACTCTCTTTACAGTCACCTCTGAATTCTTTCTATAGAGACCGCAGGAACCAGGGAACCAAGGAGAGTCCAGAACACAGTCCCCATTAACAGTGGCAACCTACTATCAAGGCTGCTGTAGATGGCAGTGGTGGCATCAGTCAAAACTCAGACAGGCAGAGTCTGGATGCAGAGTCCTACGGTCAAAGTCTGTATCGCTGAGTCAGTCGCGTGTACACACAAATGTGCCTTCTCTGTGTATTCCTCCTCCCACCTGCACACAAACATGTGCTGCATGTACAGACCTGAAAATATAACCTTAAAGACACTCAAATTAACCAGGAAGAAATCACTTTGAAGCCATAAACTATAGCAGAACTTCATCTGGTCAAAGAAAACTGCACAGACATCAAGATATATTTGCAACTTAAATGCAAAGGAATAAGGTAGTCACTGCTGAGAGAACGGACACAATCTGCCTCAGAGCCCAATTCTCGTGTCTCAGGCCACCCACAACTTTGTAGGTGAAAATCTGCCCCAGGTAAAGGGGGAAATATTACAATTGCCCCATCCTTAGAATTTGAAACACCTTCTTACAAATGGCTTGGTCAGCGCTTGGTAATATCCTTTGGTGAAGCTCTTGCCCAGGCAAGGACAAACCCACCTTTGATAAAGAGAAAATCCCACCCGACACCAGAAGGTAGGAACAAACATGACACACCCAAAGATGAGATGAGAAGCTGCAGGAGTTGGGGGCATGGGGGCGGGGACGGGGGAGGAGCTACCTCCTCCTCGCTGAGGCATCCATGTATCTATCCCAGGAGCTCCTCCCTCAATGCTATTATTTACAGATCATGAGCCCGCTGCTCTCTGGATTCTTTTTCCTCTCCCTCTCTCTGTTTTGGACACTAGCCAACATCCTAAGGCTGCTTGCCTTGATACCCTTGGCATCCCATCGTGCCACTCTGCTCCCGGAACTCCATGCAGCTGCTGACAGACTGCCTGCACTCAACCTGTTGTGCTTGCCTGACCTCTGGTTCATAAAACATTATATATTTTTTTCTCTTTTTTCTGATCCAGCCTCTCTCCCTGGCAGCTGCCAAGTATCTCCAGCTTCCTGCACTTTTTTCCCCTCTCAAGCTCTAGTCAATTTGTCCTCAAGTCAGTTGCTAAGTCTATTTTAAATTCCTTGATGTACATGACAAAGAAGCGGAAAGAGGGACGGTTCCAAGTGACGGTGTGTTCCAAGTGACGGTGTGTTCCAAGTGACGGTGTGTTCCAAGTGACGGTGTGTTCCAAGTGACGGTGTGTTCCAAGTGACGGTGTGTTCCAAGTGACGGTGTGTTCCAAGTGACAGTGTGTTCCAAGTGACAGTGTGTTCCAAGTGACAGTGTGTTCCGACTTACGGTGTGTTCCAAGTGACAGTGTGTTCCGACTGACAGTGTGTTCCAAGTGACAGTGTGTTCCAAGTGACAGTGTGTTCCAAGTGACGGTGTGTTCCAAGTGACAGTGTGTTCCGACTGACAGTGTGTTCCGAGTGACAGTGTGTTCCAAGTGACGGTGTGTTCCAAGTGACAGTGTGTTCCAAGTGACAGTGTGTTCCGACTGACAGTGTGTTCCGAGTGACAGTGTGTTCCAAGTGACAGTGTGTTCCGAGTGACAGTGTGTTCCAAGTGACGGTGTGTTCCAAGTGACGGTGTGTTCCAAGTGACAGTGTGTTCCAAGTGACAGTGTGTTCCAAGTGACGGTGTGTTCCAAGTGACGGTGTGTTCCAAGTGACGGTGTGTTCCAAGTGACGGTGTGTTCCAAGAGACAGTGTGTTCCAAGTGACAGTGTGTTCCAAGTGACGGTGTGTTCCAAGTGACAGTGTGTTCCGACTGACAGTGTGTTCTGAGTGACAGTGTGTTCCAAGTGACGGTGTGTTCCAAGTGACAGTGTGTTCCAAGTGACAGTGTGTTCCGACTGACAGTGTGTTCCGAGTGACAGTGTGTTCCAAGTGACAGTGTGTTCCAAGTGACAGTGTGTTCCAAGTGACGGTGTGTTCCAAGTGACGGTGTGTTCCAAGTGACAGTGTGTTCCAAGTGACAGTGTGTTCCAAGTGACGGTGTGTTCCAAGTGACGGTGTGTTCCGAGTGACGGTGTGTTCCGAGTGACAGTGTGTTCCGACTGACAGTGTGTTCCGAGTGACAGTGTGTTCCGAGTGACAGTGTGTTCCGAGTGACAGTGTGTTCCGAGTGACAGTGTGTTCCGAGTGACAGTGTGTTCCGAGTGACAGTGTGTTCCGAGTGACAGTGTGTTCCGAGTGACAGTGTGTTCCGAGTGACAGTGTGTTCCGAGTGACAGTGTGTTCCGAGTGACAGTGTGTTCCGAGTGACAGACAGTGTGTTCCGAGTGACAGACAGTGTGTTCCGAGTGACAGTGTGTTCCAAGTGACTGACAGTGTGTTCCAAGTGACAGTGTGTTCCAAGTGACAGTGTGTTCCAAGTGACTGACAGTGTGTTCCAAGTGACTGACAGTGTGTTCCAAGTGACAGTGTGTTCCAAGTGACAGTGTGTTCCAAGTGACAGTGTGTTCCAAGTGACGGTGTGTTCCAAGTGACGGTGTGTTCCAAGTGACGGTGTGTTCCAAGTGACGGTGTGTTCCAAGTGACGGTGTGTTCCAAGTGACGGTGTGTTCCAAGTGACGGTGTGTTCCAAGTGACGGTGTGTTCCAAGTGACGGTGTGTTCCAAGTGACGGTGTGTTCCAAGTGACGGTGTGTTCCAAGTGACGGTGTGTTCCAAGTGACGGTGTGTTCCGACTGACAGTGTGTTCCGAGTGACAGTGTGTTCCAAGTGACGGTGTGTTCCAAGTGACAGTGTGTTCCAAGTGACGGTGTGTTCCAAGTGACGGTGTGTTCCAAGTGACAGTGTGTTCCAAGTGACAGTGTGTTCCAAGTGACGGTGTGTTCCAAGTGACGGTGTGTTCCAAGTGACAGTGTGTTCCAAGTGACGGTGTGTTCCAAGTGACAGTGTGTTCCAAGTGACGGTGTGTTCCAAGTGACGGTGTGTTCCAAGTGACAGTGTGTTCCGACTGACAGTGTGTTCCGAGTGACAGTGTGTTCCAAGTGACGGTGTGTTCCAAGTGACAGTGTGTTCCAAGTGACAGTGTGTTCCGACTGACAGTGTGTTCCGAGTGACAGTGTGTTCCAAGTGACAGTGTGTTCCAAGTGACAGTGTGTTCCAAGTGACGGTGTGTTCCAAGTGACGGTGTGTTCCAAGTGACAGTGTGTTCCAAGTGACAGTGTGTTCCAAGTGACGGTGTGTTCCAAGTGACGGTGTGTTCCAAGTGACAGTGTGTTCCAAGTGACAGTGTGTTCCGACTGACAGTGTGTTCCGAGTGACAGTGTGTTCCGAGTGACAGTGTGTTCCGAGTGACAGTGTGTTCCGAGTGACAGTGTGTTCCGAGTGACAGTGTGTTCCGAGTGACAGTGTGTTCCGAGTGACAGTGTGTTCCGAGTGACAGTGTGTTCCGAGTGACAGTGTGTTCCGAGTGACAGTGTGTTCCGAGTGACAGACAGTGTGTTCCGAGTGACAGACAGTGTGTTCCGAGTGACAGTGTGTTCCAAGTGACTGACGGTGTGTTCCAAGTGACGGTGTGTTCCAAGTGACAGTGTGTTCCAAGTGACGGTGTGTTCCAAGTGACGGTGTGTTCCAAGTGACAGTGTGTTCCAAGTGACGGTGTGTTCCAAGTGACAGTGTGTTCCAAGTGACAGTGTGTTCCAAGTGACGGTGTGTTCCAAGTGACAGTGTGTTCCGACTGACAGTGTGTTCCGAGTGACAGTGTGTTCCAAGTGACGGTGTGTTCCAAGTGACAGTGTGTTCCAAGTGACAGTGTGTTCCGACTGACAGTGTGTTCCGAGTGACAGTGTGTTCCAAGTGACAGTGTGTTCCAAGTGACAGTGTGTTCCAAGTGACGGTGTGTTCCAAGTGACGGTGTGTTCCAAGTGACAGTGTGTTCCGACTGACAGTGTGTTCCGAGTGACAGTGTGTTCCAAGTGACGGTGTGTTCCAAGTGACGGTGTGTTCCAAGTGACGGTGTGTTCCAAGTGACGGTGTGTTCCAAGTGACGGTGTGTTCCAAGTGACGGTGTGTTCCAAGTGACAGTGTGTTCCAAGTGACAGTGTGTTCCAAGTGACAGTGTGTTCCGACTGACGGTGTGTTCCAAGTGACAGTGTGTTCCGACTGACAGTGTGTTCCAAGTGACAGTGTGTTCCAAGTGACAGTGTGTTCCAAGTGACGGTGTGTTCCAAGTGACAGTGTGTTCCGACTGACAGTGTGTTCCGAGTGACAGTGTGTTCCAAGTGACGGTGTGTTCCAAGTGACAGTGTGTTCCAAGTGACAGTGTGTTCCGACTGACAGTGTGTTCCGAGTGACAGTGTGTTCCAAGTGACAGTGTGTTCCGAGTGACAGTGTGTTCCAAGTGACGGTGTGTTCCAAGTGACGGTGTGTTCCAAGTGACAGTGTGTTCCAAGTGACAGTGTGTTCCAAGTGACGGTGTGTTCCAAGTGACGGTGTGTTCCAAGTGACGGTGTGTTCCAAGTGACGGTGTGTTCCAAGTGACAGTGTGTTCCAAGTGACAGTGTGTTCCAAGTGACGGTGTGTTCCAAGTGACAGTGTGTTCCGACTGACAGTGTGTTCTGAGTGACAGTGTGTTCCAAGTGACGGTGTGTTCCAAGTGACAGTGTGTTCCAAGTGACAGTGTGTTCCGACTGACAGTGTGTTCCGAGTGACAGTGTGTTCCAAGTGACAGTGTGTTCCAAGTGACAGTGTGTTCCAAGTGACGGTGTGTTCCAAGTGACGGTGTGTTCCAAGTGACAGTGTGTTCCAAGTGACAGTGTGTTCCAAGTGACGGTGTGTTCCAAGTGACGGTGTGTTCCAAGTGACGGTGTGTTCCGAGTGACAGTGTGTTCCGACTGACAGTGTGTTCCGAGTGACAGTGTGTTCCGAGTGACAGTGTGTTCCGAGTGACAGTGTGTTCCGAGTGACAGTGTGTTCCGAGTGACAGTGTGTTCCGAGTGACAGTGTGTTCCGAGTGACAGTGTGTTCCGAGTGACAGTGTGTTCCGAGTGACAGTGTGTTCCGAGTGACAGTGTGTTCCGAGTGACAGTGTGTTCCGAGTGACAGTGTGTTCCGAGTGACAGACAGTGTGTTCCGAGTGACAGACAGTGTGTTCCGAGTGACAGTGTGTTCCAAGTGACTGACAGTGTGTTCCAAGTGACAGTGTGTTCCAAGTGACAGTGTGTTCCAAGTGACTGACAGTGTGTTCCAAGTGACTGACAGTGTGTTCCAAGTGACAGTGTGTTCCAAGTGACAGTGTGTTCCAAGTGACAGTGTGTTCCAAGTGACAGTGTGTTCCAAGTGACGGTGTGTTCCAAGTGACGGTGTGTTCCAAGTGACGGTGTGTTCCAAGTGACGGTGTGTTCCAAGTGACGGTGTGTTCCAAGTGACGGTGTGTTCCAAGTGACGGTGTGTTCCAAGTGACGGTGTGTTCCAAGTGACGGTGTGTTCCAAGTGACGGTGTGTTCCAAGTGACGGTGTGTTCCAAGTGACGGTGTGTTCCAAGTGACGGTGTGTTCCAAGTGACGGTGTGTTCCAAGTGACGGTGTGTTCCAAGTGACAGTGTGTTCCGACTGACAGTGTGTTCCGAGTGACAGTGTGTTCCAAGTGACAGTGTGTTCCAAGTGACAGTGTGTTCCAAGTGACGGTGTGTTCCAAGTGACGGTGTGTTCCAAGTGACAGTGTGTTCCAAGTGACAGTGTGTTCCAAGTGACGGTGTGTTCCAAGTGACGGTGTGTTCCAAGTGACAGTGTGTTCCAAGTGACGGTGTGTTCCAAGTGACAGTGTGTTCCAAGTGACGGTGTGTTCCAAGTGACGGTGTGTTCCAAGTGACAGTGTGTTCCGACTGACAGTGTGTTCCGAGTGACAGTGTGTTCCAAGTGACGGTGTGTTCCAAGTGACAGTGTGTTCCAAGTGACAGTGTGTTCCGACTGACAGTGTGTTCCGAGTGACAGTGTGTTCCAAGTGACAGTGTGTTCCAAGTGACAGTGTGTTCCAAGTGACGGTGTGTTCCAAGTGACGGTGTGTTCCAAGTGACAGTGTGTTCCAAGTGACAGTGTGTTCCAAGTGACGGTGTGTTCCAAGTGACAGTGTGTTCCAAGTGACAGTGTGTTCCGACTGACAGTGTGTTCCGAGTGACAGTGTGTTCCGAGTGACAGTGTGTTCCGAGTGACAGTGTGTTCCGAGTGACAGTGTGTTCCGAGTGACAGTGTGTTCCGAGTGACAGTGTGTTCCGAGTGACAGTGTGTTCCGAGTGACAGTGTGTTCCGAGTGACAGTGTGTTCCGAGTGACAGTGTGTTCCGAGTGACAGTGTGTTCCGAGTGACAGACAGTGTGTTCCGAGTGACAGACAGTGTGTTCCGAGTGACAGTGTGTTCCAAGTGACTGACGGTGTGTTCCAAGTGACGGTGTGTTCCAAGTGACAGTGTGTTCCAAGTGACGGTGTGTTCCAAGTGACGGTGTGTTCCAAGTGACAGTGTGTTCCAAGTGACGGTGTGTTCCAAGTGACAGTGTGTTCCAAGTGACAGTGTGTTCCAAGTGACGGTGTGTTCCAAGTGACAGTGTGTTCCGACTGACAGTGTGTTCCGAGTGACAGTGTGTTCCAAGTGACGGTGTGTTCCAAGTGACAGTGTGTTCCAAGTGACAGTGTGTTCCGACTGACAGTGTGTTCCGAGTGACAGTGTGTTCCAAGTGACAGTGTGTTCCAAGTGACAGTGTGTTCCAAGTGACGGTGTGTTCCAAGTGACGGTGTGTTCCAAGTGACAGTGTGTTCCAAGTGACAGTGTGTTCCAAGTGACGGTGTGTTCCAAGTGACGGTGTGTTCCAAGTGACAGTGTGTTCCAAGTGACAGTGTGTTCCGACTGACAGTGTGTTCCGAGTGACAGTGTGTTCCGAGTGACAGTGTGTTCCGAGTGACAGTGTGTTCCGAGTGACAGTGTGTTCCGAGTGACAGTGTGTTCCGAGTGACAGTGTGTTCCGAGTGACAGTGTGTTCCGAGTGACAGTGTGTTCCGAGTGACAGTGTGTTCCGAGTGACAGTGTGTTCCGAGTGACAGTGTGTTCCGAGTGACAGACAGTGTGTTCCGAGTGACAGACAGTGTGTTCCGAGTGACAGTGTGTTCCAAGTGACTGACAGTGTGTTCCAAGTGACAGTGTGTTCCAAGTGACAGTGTGTTCCAAGTGACTGACAGTGTGTTCCAAGTGACTGACAGTGTGTTCCAAGTGACAGTGTGTTCCAAGTGACAGTGTGTTCCAAGTGACAGTGTGTTCCAAGTGACAGTGTGTTCCAAGTGACAGTGTGTTCCAAGTGACAGTGTGTTCCAAGTGACAGTGTGTTCCAAGTGACAGTGTGTTCAAAGTGACAGTGTGTTCCAAGTGACAGTTACTTCTAAGGAGAACAGGGAGACTGAAGTAAAAGGTTAAGTTAGTCTAGGGTTGAAGAAGAAATACTTTTATATTTGATATATATTTCCTATTAAGATTGTTTGTAATTTTGAAGCAAATGCCATAACTAATAAAAATTAAATAGGATTCCAGTACCTTTTTAAAGTGGTCTTTAATATCCTGATCCCAGATGTCTTAATTGTACTTCAGTGTCTTTACAACATCACAGAGATGCTGGCTGTTTCCTCTGTCACTGCTTTGCTAGGATACACACTGGTTACTTCCGTGTCTATTCCGATGATCAGATATGTGATGTGCACACTTGTGATTATAGAATTGAAGACTGCTTGGACAAGAAGCCCAGCACTGGCTGCACAGACACTGTAAAAGTTTAAAGAAAAAAAAAAGGCAGAAAAATTTCAGCGAAAGACAAAGGGCTATTGTTACTATGTTTTCACCAAAGAATAAAGAATTACAACACCTCTCACAATACAACTCCTCTCTCTCCCCCCTTCCTCCCTCCCTCTCTCTCTCTCTCCCCCTTCTGCTCTCTCTCTCTCTCTCTCTCTCTCTCCCTCCCTCTCCCTTTCTCTCTCTCTCTCTCTCTCTCCCTCCCTCTCTCCCTCCCTTCCTCTCCCTCCCTCTCCCTTTCTCTCTCCCTCCCTCCCTCTCCCTCCCTCTCCCTTTCTCTCTCTCTCTCTCTCTCTCTCTCTCTCTCTCTCTCTCTCTCCCTCCCTCTCCCTTTCTCTCTCTCTCTCTCTCTCTCCCTCCCTCTCTCCCTCCCTTCCTCTCCCTCCCTCTCCCTTTCTCTCTCCCTCCCTCCCTCTCCCTCCCTCTCCCTTTCTCTCTCTCTCTCTCTCTCTCTCCCTCCCTCTCTCCCTCCCTCCCTCTCCCTCCCTCTCCCTTTATCTCTCTCTCTCTCTCTCTCTCTCTCTCTCTCTCTCTCTCTCTCTCCCTCCCTCTCTCCCTCCCTCCCTCTCCCTCCCTCTTCCTTTCTCTCTCTCTCTCTCTCTCTCTCTCTCTCTCTCTCTCTCTCTCTCTCTCTCTCTTCCTCCCTCTCTGCTAACACACACCCTTCCATGGCAATGATTTTTTTTTCCAACCTTATTTCTGTACATAAGTGTCACCTGTCTTTTTCTTTTAGGCACACCATGATCACCCCATGGCCATTTTGGAGTAGAGATAACCCTGGCCCAGTAACCATGGCAATAAAATAAGTAAAATGATACAATAAATGGTTTCGAATACAACAATGGGGATGGAGCTGTTCTCACTTTGTAACAGAAGATGAAAAGATGAGGAGACACTTGCAGGATCCTCACCTGAGAGTCTAGCTGTTTCTCCCTCCTGCCAGTCAGCTCCCTGTTAGGTTTTGCTGTGGGGAGTTTGTGGTTCATGGGTATGCTGGCACAGATTACTGGGGGCTGGAGGGTTTATTAGAACAGCTATAGAGGCCATAGACAGACAGACAGATAGAGGGCAAAAGTATGGCAGAGGCTCTGAGGAGAGTGACTCAGACAGCTTTGTGGGGTCTGTGAAAAAAGAGCTCACAGGGCAGAGGAGGGAGCCTCTTCTGAGGTCTGAGAATGAGGGAGGTTCACAGCCAGGAGCTACAGCCAGGCTCTCTGATGCCTGGTAGGAGGCAAGGAAGGGGTGGGGAGTGGGAGGAGTGGGTGTCCATAGCACCCTGCTTTGATGTCAACTCACTTCCCCGGTGGGTGTGGCCTCACACGCTGTCTAGCTCAGAACCCATAGACAATGTGTCTCAGTGGGGTTCCTGTCAAAAATCTGTGAGTGGAGCGGAGCATTAGCTACTGCAGATCTGCAGCAATGCTACTGCCTACAGAAAATAGGAAGTTAACTGCATGTGGGACTTCATGAAGTAATGTCTATGCACTCATCGATTACAGTGGGGTAGAACTCTGTAGAGACAATGGATGGGCTGTTCCTATCCTTGATACACTACGGGGGGGGGGGAGGTGACTAGATGTCTGTTCCTGTGCAAGAGTGAATAGGGAGGGTTTGATGACTGAAGAAAGAATGTATAATGTTGGCATTTAGTCTAGGCTCCGCCCCACAGTTACCTGCAACAACCAGGTGTGCCTGACTCACTATAAATGAGGCTGCTTGAGCCCTCCTCTCTCTCTTGCTCCTCTTTCTCTCTCACTCTCTTGTTTCTCTTTCTCTCTTGCTCTTGTTCATGCTCCTTACCTCTCTACTGATTCCACTCCCCCCACACACACACCCCCACACACTCAGCTCATGGCCAGTCTCTATTCTTCTACTTCTCTACTCTGCTTCTCTCTCTCTCTCTCTCTCTCTCTCTCTCTCTCTCTGCCTTTCTCTATCTCTACTCCCTCAACTCCCCTCCCCATTCCCTGAATAAACTCTATTCTATACTATACTGTCTTGTGTCTGGTCCCTCAGAGGGGGAAGGGATACCTCAGCATGGGCCCACAGAGGCACCCCCTTCCCCCACACCATACCAGGCCTCCACCAAACACATCTCTGGTCTCTTTCTTTTTATAAAACACAACAGTATACACCTAAATAAAATCTGAATTTAAAAACAAAAGGAAATAAAGAACTGCAGAGAAATGGGCATCATGTGAGCAGCCAAGTTTGCCACTGTGACAAAAGAAAGTCTCCATCCCCTGTGATCGATACCCTATCCTACAGATTTTTTTAAAAGTACTTAATATAAGTTTAGACCTCAAGATAAAGCTTACAAAGAATGACTTCCCCCAGAAAACCCGGCCAATATGGTTTGTGTCAGAGTAACTTAATAATGAGTGCAAAGGATTGTGTCTGTCAAAGTTTGGAGAGGAGACTTTCTCTTCCAAGTGTAATGCAGAGATTACCAAGTTCCACAAGGAAACCTAAAGGACTCAACATTCACTCTGGAAGAATGTAAAATTTGATAAATCATGAAATAAGTACATTGTTTTAAGAATTTACCAACAGCATGGAGCTGTGGCCTTCAGCTTCCCACCCCCAAAGAAGAAATCATTCAAACCCAGGATTGCCTGACTCTGGAGTTTATCCTGGTTTCACTTTCCTTGCTGTGATGAACTACCCTGAAAATAAGCAACTCAGGGAATAAAGGGGCTCATCAGGCTTACAGGTCCATGTCACAGCCTGTCATTTAAGGGTGTCAAGACAGAATTGAAGCAGATTATAATATCACACACACAGTCAAAAACAGAGAATAGTAAACACACCCTTCCTTCCTTCCTTCCTTCCTTCCTTCCTTCCTTCCTTCTTCCTTCCTTCCTTCCTTCTTTCCTTCCTTTCTTGTTTGGTATCTATGCTTGGCCATCTTAGGGTTTTACTGCTATGAACAGATACCATGACCAAAGACAACATTTAATTGGAGCTGGCTTACAGGTTCAGAGGTTCAGTCCATTATCATCAAGGCAGGAGCATGGCAACATCCAGACAGGCATGGTGCAGGAGGAGCTGAGAGTTCTACCTCTTCATCTGAAGGCCTCTAGGAGAAGACTGGCTCTCACATAGTTAGGAGAAGGGTCTCCTTGCCCACCCCCATGGTGATACACTTCCTCCAACAAGGTCACACCTCCTAATAGTGCCACCCCCTGGGCCAACCGTATTCCAACCACCACATTAGGCAACTCTCCTTGTTTCAGTTTTATATAATTCAATGCACAGCCCTTGAAGTGGCAGGTGGGTCTTCCCATATCTGATAGCAATCAAGACAGTTCCCATAGACCAATATGATCTAGAGATTTCCTCATTAAGACTCTTCCCAAGAGACTCCCCATTGTGTCAAGCTGAGAGTTAAAACTCACCTGCACAGCAGGGCTGGTTGCAGGAAATGAGTATAAAGGAGGACAATGATTCCATTGTAAGGTTGGCCAAATATCTTTACCCTCATCAGAGTCTACAAATAAGAAGTCTTGTTGGAGACAGAAATTTGCATTGAGCAGAAAACTCATTTCTTCAAGGCATGTAAGCTACCCAATTGAGTAAGTGAAGGTCAAGGTCATATAGAAAGGTCAAGGTCATAACAGAAAGTCATCTTGGAGGTGTTACGCTCCAGACCCCATTGCTGCTGTGAACACACTCACCCGTGTCTGTCTCTCTTTCTGTAAAGGAAGTGGCAAGCCTCCTCAGCCCCCAAAGTCTTCTGTGGATCTCTAATCCCCTACCAGACTCCCCAGCTGCCCAAGAGAATGAAAGGTCCCACACTCATTTACCCCAAGAAAGTTCACAGGTCTCAGGTCACAGGACATCAGAGGCTGTGATAAAGCACCATGACCAACGTAACTAACTTACAGAAGAGTCTATTGGGTTTATGGTAGCAGAGTACATCATGGCACAGAGGCATGGCAGCAGGAAACTGAGAACTCAAATCTTATACTACATGAAACAGAAAGAGTGAAGTACAGGCGAGATAAGACTATAGACACTGGAAGCCTGCCCTTGGTGCCATATTTCTTCCTGCAAACCCCACCTCCCAAAAGCTCCACCACCTCTAAATAGAGATCAAACATTCAAATGTCTGAGCCTACGGAGGCCATTTCATTCAAACTACAACACATCTCTTCTCTATATCCTTGGAATCCCATATTTCTTTCCTGAATTCCCTCCCCCTGCTGCCCAGCAATCAAGGACTGTCCCAGATTCTGCTACAACTGTGTGACTCTGTAAATTACTCAAGGACTTAGAAACCTAGAACCACAATGTCAATCCCCTCTGGATCCAACCCCTGGAGAACGAACTTAAGCTCTCAGAAAAGGAGAAGCTAAAACCATCAAGCCCAGATCACAGGCTAGGATCCAGGACATAATATGGAAAAGGAAGACCCATGTCTGGAAGCAGAAACCCATATTCTTACAACTAATCAAAACAATACTGAGACCCAGGGTAGCAGTCTGAGACTGAGGTTTGAAAGGGAAACTGGAGAGCCTCTTCAGCACTCCAGCCTTGCCAGTGAGCATTAGTCACCACAAAGTAATTGTCTGCCACTTGAAGGAGAAGGGCACCAGTGCCTGTGAAGACTGTCTTTGTGGTTCTGACTCAGGTTGATGAACAAAGATGAGAAGAACAGTCCTCAACAGCCCATCCCCACCCCAATCACAGGAACATCTGGGAGAATTCAAAGCTGATCACCAATGGAAATCAGTCACAGGAATAGCAAAGTGTATACACAGCCTAACTGCTGACTAGGCAGACCCCACACCCCTTAATAAAAGTCGACCTGAAGAAGAGTGTCAGATATTTGATCACACTTCAATCCCTGAGATTGTTTTATTTACTGAAAATACCTCTTTCTAACTGTGGTGTGACTCACCCTTAGCACATACCTGTGGAGAAACCCTGCTAATTAAGGTTGCAGTCTACCATTGTCTGGACAGCTCTCTTGAGCTCCATGCAAAATGGAGGACCCCTTTTAAGAGCAGGACTTCTCCTTCTCTGACCTGGTCTGGGGAGCTTGAAATCCCCATACCATCTTCCTGTGGAATGTCACTCATGTAGCCTTGGTTAGATTACAGGTTCAGCTTCCCATCTCCCAATAAGAACCTGTCCAGGAAGTGCCTGGGATTTCTGGAATGCCTCTTCATGCAAATAAGGCATTCTGAAGTACCCTAAACTAGACCCAATAATCATTACCCACCATAGAAATCCCTACTCCTTCCCCCAAAACTATAAAGCCTTTGACTATCCCCAGTTAAAGTTGAGCTGCCTCTCTGAAGCTGATCCCATAGTCATTTCTGTCCTACTCATTGGCCATCCAAACCCTTTTCTTTGACTCTGCTCCCTTTGTGGTCATGGGGGAAAAGGAAGGGCCACACACTCCTCTAATCAGTCTAGCTAGAATAACACACTTACTACACACCTTTAATTCCAAACAGAGAAGGTAGAGTTAGTTTGTAGAAGGAAGCAGCCATGTTTGAAAGTGATGTCTAATTGAGTGGCAGAAAAAGTGATGAATCAAAGAAAGATTTGACAGAATAGGATATGGCCATCTCTCACGAGAAGAGACAGGAAAGGGAAGCTGCTTAAGAGGGCAGTGCAGTGGGGGGGGGTGAGAGAGAGAGAGAGAGAGAGAGAGAGAGAGAGAGAGAGAGAGAGAGAGAGAGAGAGAGAGCAGTTTTACCAGGACAGTTATAGAGAGATAGGTTGAACAAGATAGACACAGGTGAAGTCAGAATGAGCCAGAGAATAAGAAAGAGCCAGGAGATTAGAACAGATTGCCAGATTTAGTTTCAGGCTAAACAGAGAATCAGGAGAGGCCAAGAGAGAGAAGCTAGATTGAATCAGTCAGCTTGGAGAAGGGTTTGAGACAGAACATCTGAGTTCAGCCAGCCAACTGGAGATCAGAAAGAAGAAAGGGTGAGCTTGTTCAGCAGCAAGTCACAGAGGATGAAAACATTCTAGGCCTAGATAAGATTGTGTGGAAGCTAGAAGCTTCCAGGACTAGGCCTAGGTTGGCAGACTAAGGCAGTAAGCAGGAGAATAAAAGATACTTTTACAGACACATTTTATTTGTTGTTTACTGTCTTTAACATGATGGTTACCTTTGTACGGAAAGTAAAGTGTCATGCCCTTCCTCAACAAAAGGAAAAAAAAAAGACTAAAGAGAAATCCTGTCAAGAAACAAATGAATCTGACCTGAGAAAATAGATCAGTGATACCATTCCTAACATGCCTAGAAGGGGGTTGGGATTGTATCCTTGGCACCGGACAAGAAGACAGGAAGAAAGAGGGTAGAAGAAAAAGGAAGAGAGGGGAGGGAATGGGAAATGGGGAGGAAGGAAAAGGAAGGAGAAAGAGAGAGTATTCAGTATCAGTCATGAGACACTTATAATCTCAGTCTTAAGAGGCCGAAGAATCACGAGTTCAAGGCCAGCCTGGAATACATGGTAGTAAGATATTGCCCAACACACATAAACACATGAAAGGATGATGTTGAAAGATAACTTGTCCAGATAGCAGATAATTAAAAAGAGAAGAATAAATATGCCCTAATTTATTATTCACATATGCTAATTTGTTACATGCCATACTGATTAATTAAAAAGTCTGTGGTAGAAAGGGCACAAAACCAGCATCAGAGAAAAGAATATCAGATGCCCATTCTAGGGAGGAAGTCGAAGACAAAGTTCTGATATGCTCATCAGAGGACCCAACCAAGAGTGGACATGGTGAGCTGAAAAGAAGATACCCCAAACAGAGAGAGAGAGAGAGAGAGAGAGAGAGAGAGAGAGAGAGACTAAGCCTTCCAGATCTCTGGGACATCTCAAGGTATCTCCCACAGCAGAAAAGATAACTGTTTAGCCCTCCCTCCCAGAGAGCTTTGACTTTAATATGTATATATTTATATTTCCACCTATTTTATTTCCACCTATTTTCTGTTAGATCCTAGGCCCTGCAGCTGCCTCTCCTCTTTTTCCAGGAATCAAGCCATGCCAGACTGCAGCTCTCTCATGCTTGAGGGTGCTCTCTCTGGGTGCCTCTACAACAGGCTATAGAGAGTATGCTGTGCTGCAGACCTCCCTATTGCAGCTGCAAGATTAAGTTTGTGGTGTCTAGTGCCTTCACGCCTTTTGGCATGTAGACCAGGCTAAGCTAGATTGTGTGGGATGAAGTTTGCCCAACCCTGTGAAAGCCTGTAAGAGTCAGGAATCCCCTTGCTCTCAGTCTTTGAAGGGAAGTTTTTTCTTGTTCCCTTTAGAGACCCAGTCTCACTTTACATGGAGGTTGTGTCTCCTAGCAATATGATACCACAGTCTCCATTTTGACATAACAATTCCCTTTATGGCACCACATCAAGAGAGCAAAATCCCGCCATGTTGAAATCATCGTGCACCCTCATAGCAATTGCCATTGTGATACCAAACGGCTACCTGGATACATCACAATGTTCTTTATATTGCTGCAGCGTTTCACCACAATGCCCTATTGTATGTATTATCACAATGCCTACTTGGGATATCACAGTACCTACTTGTGATGTCACAAGGACACATCATCAGACTATAAATGCCCCCCTTATTATGGTACAATGCCCCATTGAGACTTCAAAGTGCCCTGTTGACAGCACAGCATCCACTGTGATACCACAATGCTCCATCGTGACATCAAAATGCTCCATTGTGACACCACCATCACCTATGACTCAACTATGCCCTACTGGCATGACAATACTCTCCTTGTGACATCACGATGTTGATGTCCCATTGTGACTTCATAAAGTTAAAGTATTAAATTGCAATGCTCAATTTGACTATCACAATGGCCTTTGAGGGGGCCATGGTGCACTCACTGTGGCATCACAATACTTTGGTGTGACATCACAATAATGCATGTGATTTCAGAATCTGTTGTTGTTGCTTCACAATGGCCCGGAGTGACATCAAAATGGTTCTATTGTGCCTTATCAATTCTGAACATCACAGTGCGCCATTCTGACAGCAGTACACTGCTCATTTGACATCACAAGCTACCACTGTGACATCATCATCATCATCATAATGTTTTGTTATTATAAAATACCTCATTGTGACATCACAACTTGCCCCTGTGACATCACAACACCCATTGACACTACTGATCCCATCGTGATACAATTCCCCATTGTGATGTCACTGAGTTTTACAGTATCACAACACTCCACATTGGCCATACAGTGTCCTCTTGTAACATGAAAATGCCAACTGTGCCATTACTGTGTGACCTGTGGTATGGCAATGCTGAGGACTGGAGACTCCTTCTCCTTCAGTTCCTGTTTCCTGATGCATCTCCCCTTCAGGGCAATCTCATGGCAGCTCCTGCCCACCAAACTGCACTTTTGTTATAATCCACTCAGACTCTCTTCTTCTTTTGTGAATTGTTCTTGTACTCACTGAGAGGAGACCAAACTTCCTCCATCTCTTGAGTTGCACTTGTGGACACCAAAAGTTTAAATCCACTTGTCCTAATGGTTTTGGGCTGTTGCTGTTATTTTCTCTGTGGATTTGGTCCTCCAGTCGTTAGAAATCTTGATTCTCTCTTCTCCATCTTCTTATTCATGGGCCATTTATTCTTTTTTACAGGCTGACATTCCCAGCTGAAATTATTTCCTTTAAGCCAGTGGGACCTCCATTAGTATTTCATATGGAGAGGATGAATATATCAGTGCTAAAGTCTCATTATTTTGTAGTAAGAAATGTCTCTATTTGGTTTTCATTTTTGAACATTATTTTGTTAAATAGCGTTGTAAATTTGTAGATATTTTTAGTTTGGGTTCCATAAATATTCCATTCACTTTCTTGTTTTTTATACTGTTTAGAAAATTACCTGTCAGTTTTTATTCTCTCTCTCTCTCTCTCTCTCTCTCTCTCTCATCGTCGTCTTTGGATTTTATCAGTTAAATATAATGTGCCTGGTATGGTATATTTTGAATTTATTCGAATCAGTGTTCATGGGGATTCTTTTTATTTCAGTTTGTTTTTATACATCTATTTTTATGTGTGTGGTTATTTTGACTGCATGTATTATCTGGGCACATGTGTGTCCAGTGCCTGCAGAGGCCAGAAGAGGGCGCCATATCACCTGGACCTGCAGTTACAGGCAGTTGTGAGCAGTCCTGTGGGTGGTAGAACCTAACCCAGCTCCTTGGAGAGAACAAGTGCCCTTAGCCAATGAGTCATCTCTCCAGAACTCATGGAGGAACTTGATCAGTAAAGCAACATCTGCCATTGGATTTGGAGTCAAGTGTGATTTCTCGGGTTTCCCATGCTTTCTGGGTTTCAGTAAGTATCCAGTCTACAGTTGAAAACGTCCCCCTCGGGGTCTTTCTTCTGTTCACAGGGGAGGCTTCACGTCTCACAGTTCATTATTCTCTACTCTTTAGACGCCTTGATATTTACTCTGAATTGCTCAATTTAGCAATCCTTTTTATTGTGTCCATTCTGAGGTTAATTACTTCCTCTGAGTTTCTTATTTCAAATACTGTGGGTATTTTATTTTATTTTATTTTATTTTTAGGACAGTCATTTGATTTTGATACCTCTTTTTAAGGTCATAATTTCTCAGTGAAATTTTCCATTTATTTGATGTTCTATTGTCGAATATTAACCAGCTCTCTAAAGTCCACGTTTACCAGCTTTTTGTCTTCAGCTACTTTATCACTAGACATTTGTTCTTGCTGTTTGCTCTTTGTGGTAGCCTCGCTAAACTACTTGAGCTGTTATGGATAAGACTTTATTATAGCTTGTTTTCCCTAAAACAGTAGTGGAAGGATGACTCAGAGGGTAAAAGCTCATACTATTCTTACCGAATACCCGAGATCAGTTCCCAGTACCCACATCAGGTAGTTTACAACTCCAGCTTCAGGGGACCTACATTTATATGAACATACTTCAACAGACACACACATACCCAAAATTTAAAAAAAAACAAAACCTAAAAGCAAAAGAGTAATAGTTTTTGCCTAAGCAATAGTTAAAATGCCAATAGATCATTCTTTCTTTTTTTTTTAAGATTTATTTTATTATATGTAAATACACTGTAGCTGTCTTCAGACACCAGAAGAGCCACCATGTGGTTGCTGGGGTTTGAACTCATGACCTTCGGAAGAGCAGTCAGTGCTCTTACCCGCTGAGCCACCTCTCCAGCCTGATCATTATCTTCAAGTGAACCCCACTAGTAGATGATGTTAATTATGCCTTATCTCAATTTTTGGTCAAATATACATTATTACCAATATGTCACTCATTTTTCAGGGTCTCAACTAAATGATCTGGCAGTCTATACGTTTCAAAGGTCAGTAAATATGCTTGAAAACAAATAACCACCTCTCTTCACTCCTGGCCTCCATGAAGAAACGTTCTGTTGTTCTATAATCAGCCTAGATCCTGGGTGATTGGCAAGTCCGAGGAGTGGCCATTAGTAGCTGTGAAGCTTGCCACACCTACCAGAGTCTTCTTCACAGTTCTGTGTACAAGAGTTCCCCATTTTCCTTTAGGTGTTTTTTTTTTTCTTTTCTCTTTTATTTTTTTTTCCCCAGAGGGGTTGAAGTGGGCTGGACCTTAAAGCCAGGACTTCACACACATTAAACTCGCTCTAACACTGAGCCTCCACATTTGCTTTCCTAACTACTTAAAAATTAAAAGATACATTTTCAAAAAACCCAAACAAACTCTCCCCACCCCCCAAAAAAGAAAAACCTCAGACTGAAGAGAAATAAAACTTGCTACAAATAAGAGCACGCACTTACCTGTCTTGTTTCTTTCCCATCCCCTACCCTGTCTGCATTTACAATGAGTGCAACTATGCTAAATCTTACCAAGGATGAATGTCAAATTCTGCAGTAGAACTAAGCATAACAACTTCCCGGGAATAAAGTAAACAGTGCTTGACTTTAACGAGCAGCTCATGTAAGGACAGAGCCTGTGCTGAGTCTTAAAGTTAAGGTTTTTAAATTAAAACTAAGCATATACCAGTACCTAAGCCAGAAAATATAGGTTTCAGAAGATGTCCTAAGGCACCATAAGGAAAATGTGCCACTTAAGGAGACTACAGAATCATTTGAGAGTTTCCTCTTGTCTCCTCGATGAATTCTGTGCCAGAACATGAGAACACAAAGCCAGGTTTAGAGGAAGGTGAACGTATTACTTAGGGTTCTTAAAAGGAACCAAGCCAATAGAAAGAACACATAGGCGTTTATTAGAGCAGCTTACAAGCTGTGGTCTGGGTAATCCAGCAACCGGTATCTCACACTGAGGAGGTCTAGAATCCAATAATTGCTCAGTCCACAGGTTTAACATCTCGGCCGTTTCAGTCTGGCTCCTTGAAGCCCTTGGAGGATTCCTGGAGAACTTGTGGTCTTCAATCTATTTGGAAATCTCGAAGAGATTGGTTCTAATATTGGTGAAGGAATGCAGTAATAGGTAGATGGATGGACTTGTCAGTAAAATTTAAGGCAAGCAGACAAAAGCAGAGTGTCCTTTCTCCATGTCCCTCTATCTGGGTTGCCACATTTAGGGTGGGCCTTACTGCCTCAAAGAATTGAATCAAAACGATCCCTCACAGGCATACCCGCAAAGCTTGCGTTTTAGTTGATTCTAGGTGGTCAAGTTGACAACCTAGATCAGCCAGCACAGTGGCAATATATAAATGCAAGAAGTACTCCGCTACTGTCATGGAGTCAGGAGTGATCAAGCAGAGGCACCGGACCTAGAGCTTCAGATTTCCCAGAAATACCTTGGGACAATAAGATGCTTTAATTCCTCTTTCTTTTGCTTTCCTTCCTTCCTTCCTTCCTTCCTTCCTTCCTTCCTTTCTTTCTTTCTTTCTTTCTTTCTTTCTTTCTTTCTTTCTTTCTCTGTGTTGATTTTTCTGAAAAGTTTGTATCTAAATATGTGATCAATTTGCTTTCTGGTGGGATTTAAAGATGGGTAACACCAGCAATTACAGACTTGCACAAGTAAGTACATGAGTAATATTCTCCAAGTGAAGGGCATGGGTCAGAATGATTACCTAGCAGCGAAAACACTCGATGCTCTTGCAGAGGAGCCCAGTTTGGGTTCTAGCTCTCACATTGGGGGAGGGGAGGTTTCCCAGCCTCCTGTAAATCCAGCTCCGTGGCATCTGACACCTTTTTCCTGGCATTTATACTCATACACACATACATGTATGTATATATACACAGATTTTAAAAAAATAAACATTATTAAAAGCAAAACACTGTACTGGAGTCCTTTCCATGACATACATAGAGGCCTGAGTTTAATTCCTAAAACAAGAACAACAACAAAAAAAAAAAAATAGAAGAATGATCTTTAAAAGGCAACCAATTGCATAAAACAAAAGCCCTTTTAACTGACAGGCCTTATTTGAGTCATCCCTGCTAAACTTCAAGTTACCTAGCTGTTGGTTAATTTTTGAAAGAAGATGAGAGAAAACAATACTTTTTTTTCTTTTTTTACTTTATGAAAAACTGTGCGTTTCAGGTGGGTAAGCAAATCCTTTGCATCTTAAGCATGGTGGACATCCCTACATGAACAGGGTGGGGGAAGACTGTGCTCGCCACATGACAAGTGTCACAAAAATAAAAATCTATCAGGACTCTTCCCTAAGTGCTACTTTGTGTGAAACAGGAGTCTGATTTAGCGCTTGTCATTCAAAACTTCCAAATCTTGGCACGTCATCCACTTAGAAATGTAAATAAATGTTGATCATATGCACAGCTGAACACTGGAGACGTGAACGGTCCGCTAAATGCATAGAGCGACAGAAGCACTGAAGGATTTCATGGTGTCGCTCTGGTTCCTGACGGTTAACCTCATTCTCCCTACAGCCTGGAAACATAATAGGAAGAAGGGCCAGGAAGTACCATGGTCTGGAGCACACAAAACCTGCAGTATCTGTGTTTGTCAAATCAACAGACACATGTTTCATTGTCTACTCATTATCTCATGATACCCAGGGGTCGGAGGATGGGGGAAGGATTGTGGGAGGGGCTGACCAGGACCTGGTCACTGAGTGGGATGTAAAGTGAATAAGTAAAAAAACATTTAAAAATAAATAAAATAAAATGTATCTGTTTGTGTTTAGTCTAAGTGTATGCATGTACACTGTGTGTACTTCTGGTATCCTCAGAGGTCGGATTAGAGCATCTGATCCTCTGGAACCAGAGTTACAGATTTTTGCAGGCCACATGTATGCTGGGATCCAACCCAGGTCCTCTACAAGAGCAGTATGTGCCCTAATCACTGAGCCACCTCACCAGTCCCTTCTTATTATCCCACATTAACTTCAACATTTCCCTGTGAGGTCTGTCTTTTCAACAATGATATTGGGACTTAGGACATTAATAGTTTGACCAGTGTCAAATAGTTTATACACCTTTGATCGGTGTATGTCTATGAATGAGTTGGCAACTTTCTCCCTGCCCAGGCTGTGCTCAAGTCTAGGCTAGCTCAGTAGATAATAATGCAAGGGTTGGAAAATAAGAAAGGACCTAGACTTGCCATTGAGAATCAAGGTAGAAATAGCCAGCCACATGCCTCCTAAGGGGTAAAATGAGTGAGGATTTGTGAAATATGTTAGATTTCCAAAAGATTGTGGGAGAGAAAGAAAAGCGTGAGGGTGTAACTTGAAGGTATGTGTAGAACACATGCTGTGTTTTATGAAGAAGAAGGAAGAGGAGGAGGAGGAGGAGGAGGAGGAGAAGATGAAGAAGAAGAAGAAGAAGAAGAAGAAGAAGAAGAAGAAGAAGAAGAAGAAGAAGAAGAAGAAGAAGAAGAAGAAGAAAGCAACATGTTTGGTGAGGCTCGGTATGGCACAGGGGAAGAGGGCGCCTCTTTAGGCACATGCTGAGGCATCCTTTCTCTCCTGAGGGAGTAGCCACAGGACAGTACAGAACAGAGTTTATTTAGGGCATGGGGAGGGAAGTTGAGTATAGAGACAGAAAAAGGCAGACAGGGAGAGAGACAGACAGAGAGAAAGAGAGAGAGAGAGAGAGAGAGAGAGAGAGAGAGAGAGAGAGAGAGAGAGAGAAGAGTAGTAGAGGTGGGTCATGAGCAGGTGGAGAGAAAGGGGAGCTAGAAGCCCCTTTTATAGTGAAGTGATTCAGGCACGCCTGGCTGTTGCCAGGTAACCCTGGGGCGGAGCCTAGACGAAATGCCAACAATAGACATTTGAGGAAGAATCGGAAGCCACTGGGTTCTCTTTTCACCGAAGAGACTCTGAGAGAGGGTGGAGACAGAGAAAAGGGCATCCAGGATATCTAGGGAGAAAACTCTGAGATACAAAATGAGCATCTTCAGAACTTACTATATGAAATGGTTTGCAAGGAGAACATGTGCGTGGAAAATGTGGTCCCTCAGAGCCATGTGTGGATATCGATGCTGCGCAGATGCTCGCTAGTGGCCTAATCATCTTCCCATTGCCTTAGGCATGATGGGATGTGGAGTCTTTAGGCAGAGCTTGCATCCTTCAGGCTACCAATCACTCTGTGTTTAACCACCACCGCCGCCGCCAACACCGCCACCACGACGCCAACATTACTGCCATCACCTTCGCCACCAACAGATCCATCCCAATACACTCAAATCCACTCCACAGTATGGCGTTTCAAATAACAGTAAAGCAAAAAGAAAAGCAATTAGAGGAACACGAGATAATTTTCTCTAGTCTGGCTGGTGGATTGCTTGGGGCTCATCCTTGTTTTTAACAATTTCTTTCAACCCGGCTTATAATTATGCAACTACGGTACCCACTAGAATCAATTGGTCTTCCAAACCCAAACACGTTTATCTTTATCTAAATGTAATTTATCTGAAATGTCATGTTGGTGTGAGCATTATATAGTACTTGCATAGGCTTCTATTTTCTTCTTAAATAATGAAACACCCTAATGGAAAATATTCCCTCTAAATAAATTTTAATGAGCACTTATTTGCCCAAATTGTCCTTTCTGTGAATGGCAGAAAATTTAATATGAGCTTGAAATTATCAGGAGCATTTTTTTTAAATGGACTTTGGGAATAAATCACGCAAAGATGAATTCTTCTCCTGCACCCTCCTGAGCCACAAAGGCTGCGGTAACAACTTCTTCCCAGATGCAAAGCAAGTGTCAGGGTCTTATCTTCCATTTATACAGCAAAATGTCACCTTAAGAATCAAGGTGTAAGACATTAGGAGAGCTTAAAGTGAACAAGGAAGAAGCCAGATTGCTACAAAGGGCATACATCCCAGACAATGCAGGTGTCTGCTACTAGATTTAAAAAAAAAAATCTGTGCAACAAATCTTTTTCTTTTCTCAGAAAAGAAAAGCAAATAAGACATATCACTACTCTGCATCCTGGGTGAAGTAGAAAAGGCAGGCCTCTCTGAACACAAGACTTAAAGCAGGGACAGATGGAGTAAGCTTGACTAAGTACCTTCCAGAGGAATGTTCAAGTCCTAGCAAAAATTCTGAGTCAGTGACATAGGAAGGTGGGAGTGAGAGCGCCCTCGGACTGTAGTACCCTACAGTCTTAATTGTTCCTATGAATTTTCTCTGCATCCGAAATGCTGCCAAAGGAGTCGTTGCTATTTTTTTTCCTCTTTTTTTTTTTTTTAAATAATAGAAAGGACACCGAAAGGAATCATTTAGTTCAGTTCAAGGAATACATACACTGATCTCTCAGAAGCTTCGCGGTATAAAGTCAACCACCAAAGAAATGTTTCCATTCTCTGGCATGAGGGTGGGTGGGGTAGGGGTGCCCAGTAAAATCACCAGTAAGTGCCAGGCCGACAGAATCTTCTCTCTTAAACCAACTTCAGCTGGGTGAGCAGGTCCAGGGGCTAAAAGCACATCAAAGTCTTGTGCTTGCTCTTCATGAGAGGTTTTTGAACGCAGCCAGTGAGCACAGGCTCTCCCCTCCAATGGCTGCCAGGCTCCCTAGTGCAAAACTGTCACAAGGCCAATGAGTACCCTTTAAAAAAACCCTCCCACATCCTGAAACAAACAAAAACCAACTGGGGCCAATGGCAAGGGGGGAGGGGAGAAAGGAGAAAGCAGGGAGTTGGGGGATAAGCTCAAGATATAATAATTTGTCTGAAGGCTTCCTTGGGTCACAATCCCGAGCAATGACTACATGCAACAAAAGAATTTTTGAGTTAAAGCAAAACAAGGTGGATGTTTTAACTGAAGGGTAGCTACATGAACCCGTGAAATAAAACTCTAGTCTAATTGTTTTGTAAATCTCTACTTCCTATAAAAGCAAAGCAAAACAAAACAAAACCTTTTTCCCACCTGTATCTTGTCTTGGCCATGCAAATCCCCAGCTTCTTTCACAACTGACCCAAGAAGGAAATAACAAATTCAAAGAAAAGGTTTACACATTTCATGTAAGGGGACGCTACTTTGTATCAGTGCAGTGAAGAGGAATGAGCTAAGATGGGGGGAGGGTTGTGAGAGAAACAGAGACAGACAGGGACAGACAGACTGACTGACTGACTGACTGACTGACTGACTGACTGACTGACTGAGAAAGTTGCATGTGCTTACATCATGGAGAAGGCCTATTCCCCAGGGTAAGTTTATCAACCTTCTCCATCACCCAGAAGTAACTGCTTCTTGGGGAGCATTTGCCAATATCCCTCGGGTATCTGAGTTTGTATGGCAAGGGAAGGAGAGGTCAGATGAAACACAGAGGAAGGCTAGGGAACTCACTCTCCAGGAGTCTATTATCTGAAGGGGGGGGGCATTCACTAATGGAAATGGCTGTGGTCAAGACTCAGGGTCTAAGTGCTGTGGAGTACAGTACCAAAGAATTAGGCAGTGTCTCCTCACAGGGAGAGGGAAGCATTTCTGGGAGCCCAATAGACACATATACTTTACCCAGGTTATGGTTCGAATATGAAATATCTCTCACAGGTACGAGAGTCTGAACACTTGGTCCCCAGCTTGTGGCATTGCTTGGAACACTGTAGAATAGTTATCACGTGGCCCTTTGCTGTAAGAACTGGGTCACTGAGGTGGGACCTTGAAAACTTTATAGCTGGGCTCCACTTCCTGCTTACTCTCTGCTTCCTAGGTATAGGTGGAATATGACCAGCCAGCCTCCTGCTCCTGCCTGATGCCAACCCTTTCCCAATGTGATGGATTGTGTCCCCTAGAACTATAAACTGAAATACATCGGCTTTTTCTCCCTTAAGCTGTTTTGAGCAGGGTATTTTATCATAGCAACAGAAAGGTCACTAAGACAGCCCCCAAGTTACAGAACACCCCCAAATCAGTTCTTTGCAGCATAATGATAAGACTGCTGTCCAAGAAGAAGTAGTGTGGTGTTGTACTTGAATTAATGCACTAGAAAGTTAGATATATCTAACTTCCAATTGTGGCTCTGGTAGTCACAGTTAAGATAATGGAGTCTTACTTATTACTTTTAAAATCAGTATGTGATGCAGACCTCATTTGTCTATTATCCTTAAACTTAAAGAAGATCAGGCAGATTAGATTTCTGGCATATATTACATCACAAATAAATGATAGGAAACATTATCGTTAATATTACTACAATTTTTATTCCGCTCTGAGGAAAGGAGGACAATAACATTTACGGAGTGCTGTCACAAGCCAGGCACTTTCTCGGACAAGCTTCATCACATACTTCACAACCCTTCACCGGGCCACCACACACAGACACACACACACACACACACACAGATACATACAGAGGCACACACAGACACACACACACACAGATGCATACACACAGACAGACAGACACACACACAGATACATACAGAGGCACACACAGACACACACACACAGATACATACAGAGGCACACACAGACACACACACACACACACAGATACATACAGAGGCACACACAGACACACACACACACAGATGCATACACACAGACAGACAGACACACACACATGCAGTGAGGTAGACACCATCATTTCTATCCTGCAGGGAAGCAATTCAGCCTGGATGGTGGTGAGATCTGTCCAGAGTCACATGCTGTGTGAATGGTGAGATGCTGGATGGCAGCAGAGTTAGCTGTCCCTTTACTCTGGGAAAGAACAGTCAGATCCTCCACAGGAACCCTGTGAAGAGGATTCAGACTCGAGCATGAAGTTTCTGAGAAAAAGGAAATTGGCAAAAGCTACTGCCAGCGATGGGAAGGTGATCAACAGAACAGTTCGAAGAGAAAGTAATTCTTTCTGCCTTCTTTGAAACAGCTGATTTCCCTAGACAAATGGAGAGCCAAATTCTTATAATTACCTATGCACACATTCCTGTCATCTTCTATATTTGCGGAAAGTACATTTTCATTTTTAAGTTAAGGCAGAAAACAGAGGTGCCATTTTTCATATCCTCACAGGCTACAAACCTTCTCCCCCTCACCGCCCCCCCCCGCCTCCCCCTCCTCTCTGTTATACTCATCAGCACAACACGGTATCAGGATTGTCTGCAGTAAGTTAACAAATGTATCTAGAAAAAAACAATGAGAGAAATGTATTCTGTACCTCTTTAGTGTGAAAATCTAATGAACTGCTCCTTCATTCTTAGAAGGTGAGAACTCAGGGCCTCTCCTTCAATTATACATAAAGTGTTCTAGCCATATATGTCTAGTGAGCAGGGGTGTCAACCCAGGAGGACAGATGTGGTTCCTAATTGTGGCCAGCCCGCTCATCTTCCTAGACAGCTTTCCCATGGTCCATGCAGGCTTTGTTTCCTCAATCGAGGGAAATCTAAGGTTAGTACGTTCTTTACTTGGACTTGTTTGCTACTATGAAGGTGTGTGTGTGTGTTGTGCAGTGAGAAAGACCAGACATGGGCTGTCTAGACGACAGCTACTACCACAGTGTGCAACCTTTTGACGCTGCAACATGACGGCGGCATTATCTACAGATTTTTCTGGACCACATCCATAGCTATGCTGGGATGCATGAGCCTCCTGGGTCGTAAAGTACACACATCTTGTTGATTCCAAGTACCCTTGTCTATCCCCCTTAAGTACTGGGCTGAGGTCACACTGACATCTGTTGGCCAAAAAGGACTTTTCTAGATTTGTAAAATTAACCTATTGAAATAGGCCTAGGGGTCCTCAAAGCAGCCAGTTAATCCCTCCTATGGTCTCCAGTTTCCATCTTTTGCTGGGCATGCCTTAGAGTCGCAATTAACCCAAGAGGCAGTGTGAGCAACATTTCTCCACGGACAGTAGAGACCTGGCTAGCTTCTGTCATCACTCGGGGAGAGTTATAAAAGATTTGAATCACGAAGAGCAGCGGGTACCCAGGAGGATGATTAGAAACCAAGTCCACAAATGGGAAGCAGCTGAGCAAGGGGTAAAAAGGACGTTTATCCAATACATTGTACAGGATTATGCTTGGTTTTTGTTGAAATGATGCAATGTGAGTGGTGTTATATTTTTTTAAAAACACACCGCAGGCTGGGCAGTGTGGTGCATGTCTTTAATCCCAGCACTTGGGAGGCAGAGGCAGGTGGATTTCTGAGTTTGAGGCCAGCCTGGTCTACAGAGTGAGTTCCAGGACAGTCAGGGCTACACAGAGAAACCCTGTCTCAAAAACAAACAAACAAACAAAAACCACCACGGGCTGGGGACACAGCTCTGTGGATAATATGCTTGTCACACTGACATGAGAACATGAATTTGAATTCTGAGAACCCTAATAGAACTGTGCATCTATAATCCCAATATCCTTATAGCAAGATGGGACGCAGAGACAGAAGAACTCCCAGAAGCCTTAAGGCCAGCTAACCTGACATAAACAATACTGAAAAAGAGAGACTGTCACAACAAGGTGGACCAGGCAGACCAAGCATATACCACTGTCATAAGAAGGACAATGGTGCTTTTAGAAGTTTACAAATGATCCACACTGCCCTGAGAACTAGGAGCGGTACCATTCATGGAGCCAAGTGAATCCAATAAAAACAAAATGGAGTTGATCTCTCTCTCTAGCTTCCCCTGTGCCCCACAGACGGCTTTCTGGGTAACCAGGAGAATGAAGCGTTAAAATGTGCACACCATCAAGCCATTAGTCCTTAGACTGCAAAATATGTAGATAAGCAATAGCCTCTGTAGAGATCAGACTGGCGCTGTTCTGAACAGGAAGAGGTGAGGACAGCTTCCTCTCACCTCATCTCAGAGCAGAGCAATTTCCTCTTGACTTTCCCTCTCCTCACCAGGAGAATCAGGGACACTCCCAGGGAGGGAGCAGAGGAAGGAGGGGCTGAGGACATTGGCCTGAGGCATCTGATCTGATACAAAGTAACCAGGAGTCCTAGGAAACAAAGGACACCCAGCTTGCGATCCTCTGGAGGACTTACTCTCACCGACCCTGGTGTTCTTCATCACTGTATGGGTCCCCTCTCTGGTCTCTAAGTAACCAAGCTTGAAGTTTACAGGGGTGAGGGGGTGGGGGTGGGGAACAGGCTAATCATAAAACAAACTAGAAAAAAGTGACAACTGTGAATCAGAAACACAAACACGGCATCTCGGCTCAGTAAACTTGCGATGGAAATGGAGCGTGTTTGCCTTCGCTTTGGCACCAACTGTTGGAAAGCTCAAACACGGTCACCCAATACGTACTTCAGATAAGCTGCAACGAGCAGTGTAAGAGAAAAGCTGAGTACGTTCAACACAAAGCCAAACTGTGATAATCTCAGAGGTCTGTGGTCCAGGAGTAGCTGCCAGGCTCACAGGGCTGTGGAAGCATGGTTGATCCCCAGTAAGATGGGCTGTGGTCGGAGGCTAGGGCTGTGTGCTCCTTGGTTTTTTTTTTTTTAAATATATAATTTATTTAATTCTTATTTTATGTGCATTGGTGTGAGGTTATCAGATTCCCTGGAACTGGAGTTGCAGTTTTTGAGCTGCCACATGGGTGCTGGGAATTGAACAGGGGTCTTCTGGAAGAGCAGTCTGTGCTTGTAACCACTGAGCCATCTTTCCAGCCCAGTTGTGCTTCTTCGTTTTAACTGTCAACTTGACACAGTCTAGAATCAACTGGGAAGAAAATCTTTTTTGGTTTTGGGTGGGTTTTTTTGTTGTTGATGATGTTATAATATTTTTATTTCTAATATTGCATTCAGTTAATTACATGAGAAAGTTCAACCCTGTCTTATGAAACAGGGTTTAAGTTGGGTGATTTTTTTTATTAAATCATTTTTATTTATTTACATTCCAAATGTTGTCCCCTTCCTTGTTCCCCTCCACCAGTTCTTCAACCCATCACCCCTCCCTGAGAAGAGAGTCTTAATGAGGAATAATCTAAATCAAATTGGCTTATGGGCATGTTGGGGTGGGGGTGGGGGTTGCCTTGATTCTTTGATATAGGCAGATTTAGCCCACTATGGGTGACACTGGTCCCTAAACTGGGTCCTGAACTATGTAGGGGTGTAGCAGCTAGCAAGCACGAGCAAGGATATGTGTATTATTCTGTTTTGCTCTTGACTTTGGATATAATATTAGTAGCTGCTTAAGTTCCCTAAAATGATGGGCTGTAACTCAAAATTGAAAGCCAAATAAACCCTTTCCCATCTTCTGTGTTTTTAGGCATAGCAACAAAAATGAAACTAGAACAGTCTGATCTAACAAAGAATGACACACTGAGCTGCTTATACTTCAGAAATCTACTGTCTCCTGGCTCTGGACGCGGGAGATCTAAGCTTTCTGGGTTGACACACAGTTGCATTCATTTTGAGGAATCCTGCCCATTCCTCCATTTGGATAATGTAGGCATAACATTTTTGTTCATTGTGTAAAGGTTATCCCTGGGTTATTCAAATGGTGATTTCTCTGCCCTCATATCTTCTTTCAGTAAGGAAAAGGCATTGTAATGCTCCTATCAAGAAACTCCTGTCTCAAGTTTGGGTAAACAGCCTTACATTTATTCTCTGTCATGTCAATAAATGTTGATCACCCAATGGCTGGGCAAAAGAGAGAATAGGTCAGGGTTTCTACAAGCCAGGGGAAGGAGAGAGAGAGAGAGAGACAGAGAGACAGAGAGACAGAGAGAGAGAGGAGAGAGACAGAGAGAGAGAGAGAGAGAGAGAGAGGAGAGAGACAGAGAGAGAGACAGAGACAGAGAGAGAGACAGAGAGAGACAGAGAGAGGAGAGAGGGGAGAGAGAGAGAGAGACAGAGAGAGACAGAGAGAGAGAGAGAGAGAGATTCAGATCAGCAGGAGGAGGAGAGGGTCCAAGAAGGCAACAAGAGAAAAAATACATCCAAAGGCCAAAAAGCCAGATCAGTAATAATATGAAACTATCATGAGATGGAGCTGAGAGGTAGCCAGATTAGCATGGGGGGATATTACAGATCTCTTAACTGTCCAGTATTGAGGTGCAGCTTGAAATAAATCTTGGTTTCTCTGTGTGATTATTGGGAAATAGCAAAGGTAAAGAAATACAGCCACTGGATTAATTCACTGTTTACGCTTATATTAAACGTAATTCATTTTACAGGATAGTATATTTCAGTCTAACAGAATGCTTACTTGTGTAGACATCTCTAGATCCAGACTTCCCTCTTCCTAAGGACACCTGCCCCACAGGACTACAGACCCACACCACCCCTTCATGAGCCAATCCTAATTAACAACACCTGAAGCAACCCCATTCCTATATAATCTTTCATCCGATGGACTAAGGCTTAGGATAGTAACAAGGATATATTACTGTCCTCAGCCTTACATATAACCTACATATCACCTCATACTATGCTGTAAATAAAAAATACTTACAGAATAACAAAGGTTGCACATGAAATATTTCAATTGTAATTTTATATGGATTATACACTAAGCTACTAATATTTTGGATATGTCGAAGTGAGATACACAATATCAAAATTAATTGCATCTGTCACTTTTTATTTTTTTATGCAACTTTCTAGGGTATTTTAAGATTTTATTACATTATTCGTTTATGTTTATGTGCAGCTGTGTGTGTCTGTGTCTGTGTGGGTTGTTCTGAGGGGTTTGACTTGGGTCATCAGTCTCAACAGCAAGTCTCTCTACCCACTGAGCCATCCTTCCAGGCTTCGAAGAGTTGCGTGCATAGCATATTACTATTGGACAGAGCTGATCTCGAAGAAATGCTTTCTTTCTGGGGACGGATACCATTGTCACATTCTCTCGGCCTCTGCATGCCATGGAGAGGATTGATTAGGAAATGGGGTAACACAGAATGGGGGGAAGGGTGGATGTTGTATTACCCCTCCCCACCCCTCCCCATTCCACCCCACCCCACCCCACCCCAGTACTCCTCTGTTAAAGGTGGCTGTACCTAGGTTTGCTTTATTCCTTCCCCTGCTCCTTCTTGGGTTTCTAATTCATTCCTTTCTTTATTCTTCTCTCTTTTACATTGTCTTTTTCTTTTTTGATAAGATTATATCGGCCTAGACAACCTGCCAGGAGAAGCTCCAGCAGCCTCGAGTCCCTGGGATAATTAGCTGCCTTGCACCTCACTCCTCATTAGAAGCTGATTGACTGGGAAAGCTTTACTCCAAGTAAAATCATCACCTGCCAGTGTGAGGTTACTTCAGAGAAAGGCTGGGCCTGCCCAGAATATGTCTACTGTCCTTTAAGCAGCTGTGCACTGGCTACACTCATCAATCCCCTTGATCCTGTCAATCAGAGGAAGGCACTCCCTGTCCCTGCTCAGACTCTCAGGACAACTCAAACCCTTGTCCCAGAACTCAGAAAAATAAGACACCTCGGGAGTGGAGATGGAAGGCAGGCAGCCATGCTTACACGGGTGTCCTAAGGAGATGGCCAATTGCCCTTGCTGCACTGCCCTCACTATCGATTTTAAATTCTTCCTTTGATCTAAGGAGCTACCCAATAGCCTTGAAATAACTTCTTTTTGGCACCTATGCTGCCCACATCATTCTTTGCTTTCACATGCCTGGCTCTTAACTATAATTATTCTGATTTTTCAAAGCAGTGAAAAGGACCTTTGTCCTTGGCTTTCAAATCCCAGTGTCAGTGTGAATAGGATAAGGAGATAAAGCAGTTTGAGCCCAGCCACTGCTTTGTCTTTCTGAAAACTACAATCTGCCTGGTGGAGAGCTGGGAGCTGTGCCTCACTTAGCCTCTGGGGTCCTTGGTTCCACGCCACCACTGGGATGGAGCGCTGGGAAGTAAGAGGTAAGTGGGATAGGGAAGCCTAGATTCCACCTCCAGATTTTCACCTCCGAAACAGTACTACAGAGAGTTCTTCACACTCAATTTGTTCCTCATGAAATCAAGTTTTGATCCCATGCCTGGAGATACACAGCCCGAGTCATCTTTAAGGCACTCCTTTAAATCTTATCCCCAAAGAAGCATCTATCTTCCTGTGACTTGTATATGCAACTTCAATTATCTTTATCACCTAGGTAGAATATTGAAGGTTTTGCCTGGATTTCCTGGTTGACTCGGGTAAGGAATGGCTTGCTGGCTTCCCAATGGACACATAACTGCACCCTTATTTGGATGGTATAGACTCAGTCATTGTCTCTCATTGGATCTAGTGATTGCTCAGTTTAGCCTCTCAGGCATTTTTATAATAGAACAAAGACGGGGTCTACATGAGACTTCATCTAAGGTTTTGTTTCCATCTGTTGCATTTGCTAACTGAGCTATCAAGAATCATGTTGTTTCTCTGTAAACTGTGTAAGTCATCGCTAGCTGAACTAATGGGTGGGTGCCAACAGGAAGAGGACTCGGAATGAACCCTACACCTTTGATGTGTGCAGGTGAATGATTTAAGTGTACAACAGTGCTCACCAAGTTTCAGGTATCAGTTTCAGAGCAAGGTGGTTTTATGGTTTTATTTCATTTATTTTGGGTTTTTTTTTTATTTATGTGTGTGTATTCGTGTATTCAAGCGCATATCAGTGTGTGTGTGTTATTGTGTTTGTGTGTGTGTGTGTGTTTATGTGTGTAAAGCAAAGGATGATCTCAATTGTCATCCTCAGAAACACTGCCCGCCCCTACCCATTATCAACAAGATCTCATCAACAAGATCAACAAGATTAGGCTAGATTGGTCACAGTGCCCCATGGATCCTCCTGTCCCCAGTGCTGGGATTACAACAACCAGTGTAGCATCTTCCCACAGGTTCTGATGACTGGTCTCAGGTCCTCATTCTTGCAAAGCAAACACTTTCCCAGCTGAGCTGTCTCTCTAGTGCTCTATTTTTGGTTTTTGTTGGGTGGTGGCTGGTTGGCTTTTGTTTTTGTTTTTTGTTGTTTTGTCTTCATCATAGAAGATGAGTGGAGTTTATTATAGAGTAATAGGAGATTAGAACGAACTGTGGCAAAGGGACAGTGGTAAAGAAACGTACAGGGTGAGAGTCAACAATGGCCAGGGACACAAACACAGTCACTTACCTGTCTGGGTAGGGCAAATACTGCCCCAAATACACACCTCCAAAATATCATCACAACTCTACAAAAGAGAATACCGACAACCGAAATAACGGAATCATCTGACTACGACCACCCAACTAAGAAATGGCAAGCCAATGTCTCCAAGGCCGTGCTTGTCTGCTTCTGAGTCTTGGTTACTTTCTGTGGGGTCATCTGGTCTCACTGTTACTACTGTTTCTATCTCTACTTACGCTGCCATCTTCTCCAATACTACTTGGGAGGCAGAGGCAGGCGGATTTCTGAGTTCGAGACCAGCCTGATCTACAAAGTGAGTTCCAGGACAGCCAGGGCTATACAGAGAAACCCTGTCTCAAAAAACCAAAAAGAAAAAAAAAATAGACTGTGAGGATGAGACTAGCCAGCAGAGAGGCAGGCTCCATGCTTCAGCCTCATTCCCAGCTACAGAGCATCTGACAGAAGGGTCTGGAAGGCAGCCGTTGTCCTCTCTCTTCACAGACACACGGGCGTGGCACTCTTTATTTAGGTCCTGCCATGCAAGTTTCCATATCCAGGACCTGTCCCCTTCAGGCATTCTGCAAGATCCTTCCCAATAGACAGCATGTGAGCATACTTCGCCTCTAGGCTCCATCTGCTGGTTCTCCCCTAGAGCTTAGCCCAAACGAACGCTGGAAGGACCTGCTGATACAATAAATATTTGAGCAGCAATACGGCTTTGTCGATTGCCCTCTGACTCTCTATCCAGGGTGAACTGCTTTCCACAGGTGCAGGCTTATAATAAAACACCTGAAATGACTTAAAACGTGAGATATTAAATTTCGTTGTTTTTTCATAATAATTCACAGATGGATTTGCCCCCATTATGATACACAGTGATTCTCACGACAGCCACGAATGATTTTTTTTTAAATTAATCTCCAAAGCCAGGCATTCCTGCTTCTACCCGCTGACCCAGCATCTTTCTCTCTGAGGTTCGTTGTCTGGTAGAGGATATGAAACAGCAATCACTGCCCACAGAAACCATTTAGTGCTCTAATACATCCTTTGTGTCATTTTTTTAAAGACTTATTTTACAATTAATTATGTGTACCTGTGTGTGGGTGTGTGCATGCAACATGGACCCACACCCACATCCCCAAGGTCAGAGGCATCAGGATCCCATAGGAGCCCACATTATTAGCAGCTGTCAGCCCCTTGACATGGGTGCTGGGGACTGACCTCAGGTGCTCTGCAAAGGCGGTAGTACATCCGCTTAACTACTGAGTCGCCTCTCCAGCACTACCACCCCCATTCCCTGTATCATTCTTGATTACAGGAGGAGACATGACACATTCCGGTTGGCTGAAGCCTCTAGGTTTCTGGCTTTCAGCACCGTTGCTCTTCTCAGGACGGTGTTAAGACATTTTCATTGACATCTAATGTATATTTCTTATGTGACAAGCTCTGCAATGAGTCCTTCACACAAATTTTCTCATTTTATGTCACAATGACCCTATGGACTCATTTCACAGATATTGGAATCTGAGTTTGAATAAAAAAATAAAGTTGCCAAGAGAGAAGTCAGGGTTGGTACCCAGGAGCTCTGGCTTCAGAAAGCATTCCCTAACCTGTCCTGCGAGCACCCTTGCCCCTACCTGTTATGTTTCCTAGTGTTTTGGGACCCCAGTGGATTGGCACAGGCCATGAGGATCCCAAGGGAAAGCAAGGCAGCTTCCCACAGCCTGAAAGACCTGGCTCAGGAAGCTGAGCAGGATCAGTTTGCATCTCACTCTGGGGACTAACTGTGCGCGGTCCGTTAACACAGCACTAGTACTCGCTCAGAGACCCTGGAGTTGAGGGTCTCTCCTGACTGTTTAAGCTCTGCAAGGCCAAGCATTGACTCCCATGCTTGAGCTTCTATGTGTGTACCTAGCAGAATTTCTAAGATGAATCCTGAAGATGTTCGTCCCTAATCCCCCAAAGCTGCGACAGGAGAAATTGCAAAGATGAGCTTAAGTTACAAATTGATTCACCTGTAATCAGGGACACCATCTTGGTTTACTTAGGTGAATACTTTTGGCAACCCGAGATCACACTGAGTTGCCCATTTATCGGCATATAAGAGCCGGACGGTGTGAGCAGAGAGCAGAAGTGGAAGTCAGAGAGCTTCTCAACTTGAGAAGCAGGTGGTACTCTTGCTTCCCTGAAGATGGAGGGGCCATATGGAAAGCCAAAGGAGACATGAGTCCTGCTGATTAACAGAGCTTGAAGGAGGACCCAGAGCCCCATCTGGGTAATTAATCAGAGACCCACAGTAGAGAAATTAGTTGAGTCCAACAGACATTTGAGAAAGTAATATGAGGTGATAAATGTTCTAGGCTCTTCGGGAGGAGTGGAGAACCTGAGGAACTACAGCTAAAAGCTGGGGTTGATTTAACCCCAAAGGTCTATCTCATATCGTCTCGTAAATTTCAGAGAAGGAATTTAAAAAACTTATATCATATAGTCTACTACTACATATACAGGATACATGTATGTGTGCCCTCGTGTGTGCACATATGTGTGCCTATGCAGGGTGTTTGTGTATATGAGACAATAAAGAGACATAGTAAACAGGAAATATATGAAGCTGCCGGCCAGTCTATACAATATACTTCCTAATACTTAATTTTCAATGAATATACTCCAATATAGTGATAAGGTAGCTTGGCAGGAGAGATCAATGGCGTCAAGTCTGACAACCTGTGTTCTATCCTAGGATCCACATGATGGAAGAAGAGAACTGACATTTGCAAGCTATCCTCTGGTACCTAGGTGTATGCCATGGCATGCACATGCCCACGTACAGAGTGATAAATACATAAGCAAGTAACAGTATCAGGTCTCACGCATTGTATGTAATGGTATGTGCTGTACTTGACACAATCATGGGTCTGTCTACACCAGCATCACTTCCAACACAGCCCAACAGGAATCTCTCCGTTCCAACTTGACCAGATGGGCTGCTGCAGCACATGCTGTCTCATGCTTCCTGAAATATCTGTGTAAGACATGCGAATGTACATTTTAAATTTCTTAATTGCATTTATTTATTTATTTATTTGGGTGTGTGCATGCATATGTGCATGCATATGTGTGCAAGGTGGTCGAAGGACAACCCCTGGGAGTTGACTCTTCTACACTGTGGTTCTTGGGGATAGAACTGAGGTCATCAGGCTAGATGGCAAGCTTCCCTACCTTCTGAGCCACCTTGGAGCCCACATGAACAGATCCTGATGAAAAGTTTTCCTCCAAGACTGGGAAGACCCAGTGTCTGTTTCCTATAAACACCATTTTCTTATCTTTCCAAGCATGTATTTATTTACTTTGTGTTCGGGATGGGGTGGGGTATGGTGGGGGAGAGCATGCGCACTCCATGATACACGTGGATGTCAAAGGACAGCTTGCAAAAGTCAGTTCTCTCTTTCCATTACACAGGTCCCAGGATAGAACACAGGTTGTTAGACTTCCCAGCCTCCTTCTCCTACCCTACCGGAACCATACTCTGTTTATTATCCAGTTATATCCACTGTGTTGTTCAGACATCTTTGTGGGCTTTCAGCCAATCAGAATGGAAATATGTCAGTTGCAGCCAAACAAGCTAAAACGAACAACGAAAATTACAAAAGCATTATTATTTCTTTGCCAGTTCTACACTACCTACAATTTGGGGTGGTGTGGGGGAGTCTTGTGAGAGACAGGGGGAAAGTCACTGTATGTAGGGCATGTGGAACCTTGTTATCAGACAGACAGAAGAAATGGTATGGTTGAATGAGCTCAAACCCCGGGAATCTCAGAATTGAGAAGAGGAGTGGAGTCCTTCCCTCCCTGCCTCTATCGCTCTGAAACACGTGACCACGACACCCAGCTGAGGAGTTCATCTCCATGCTAATGAGGTATCTAGATAACCCTGAGCCTTCAGCCAATGAGCTTCCCTTCCTAGGTATTCCTTCCAGCCAAAGGTATTTGATAACTGACTCACTCCACTTCGTTCGCATCCGCCATCAAATACACCAGTATGAACAAGGAAGGATCAGTCTCAGAGAGCTGCTTTATTAAGAATCCCCAGAGAGAACCACACCTAAAACTCCTGAGGAAGGCCTTTTCTCTCCAGCCCAATCAGACCTAGTTCCACTGGTCCAGGGCTCCACCTTCCCCTTCTTGTCCTGTGTGTGGATGCCCTGAGGGGAAGCATAGACCGAGGACCCCTGCCACACACACACACACACACACACACACACACACACACACACACACACACACACACACAGTATAGCGGAGGTGCCTGAGCACCCAGTGAGGAGACCAGGAACCACAGTTTTCCTCCCAGTCTCTGCTGCCTCCCCTTCCAGTCTGGCGAAGGAGAACACAGAGTGTGGACCCCCCTGGTTCAGACTTAGCTCTGCCTCCCCTGAGCGGAGAGGCGGGACACGGTACAACAACTGTATTCCTTCGGAATTTTCCAAAAATTTTTCAGTTACCATGGCTAAACATATCATTTGTTTAAAAGCCACATTATCAATCCAGAGACCCGGGACCAACTCATCAATTGACATAAGAGAGTTGGTCGCAACAGCAGAGCAGGGGAGTGGAGGGAGGGAGGGATGGAAGGAGAGAGGTGCTTTTAATGAAAGATCCCCCACACACACACCCATATTCTCAGGCAGCTAGTGGTGGCACTGTTTGGGCAGAATCAAGTGGTTCAGCCTTGATGGAGGAACTACGTCACTAATAACAGACTTTGAGATTAAAGCCTCACCCGACTTCCGGCTTGCTTGCTCGCTCCTTAGTGCTATAGTTAAAATCTGAGCTCTTGGCTTCCTGCTCCAGCCACCACCACGCCTGCTGTCCTAGATTTCTACCACGATGGACTCTTATTCCCCCTGGGACTGTCACCCCAAAGAAATCCTTCCTTCTAGAAATTGCTTTGGTTGTGGTGTTTTTTATCACAGCAATGATTCTTGGGGGTGGGGGGCGGGGGGGTGCTTAAAGCAAAGGTACGCGTTGAGGTTATATAATCACGTGGGATATAAAGAAAGGCATAATACTTGATGTTCTATATCCAAGCGAAGGACTAATGGTCCTTGTCATCAGCATCCTCTTCATCTCTGATCCTGGTTATTTGGGGACAAGGTAGAATGGAAGACAATAAAGCCAAGCATGTCCTAAAGTCGTAAAAAATAAACTACGTGTCAGATTGCCAGCTGTTCTAATGCTATGACTCCGATACAGCCAATCATCTCCATCTGTTTCTAGAAGTAACCCTCTTCACCTGTCGGAGACACTAAGCACATCGTTCTATGGCCACTAGCACAGGCCACAGAAGGCCGGCTGGCTCTCAAAGGCCAAGGGAATCCAACCCCTTTGTCTCCCCATTTACTTAGAAGATTAACCCCTTGAAAAGCAGCTGAAAGGAAGGAATATGGAAGCCCAGGGATTCTGGTGAAGGAAGCTAGGATGGCTGGTCTTACAGGGATGTGGTGGGAAGGATATACTATTAAAAGCTGCTAAGCCATGTAGGACCAACTATCTCTTTGTTATACAGATGAAAAGTCAACATGTCTACCCGTATATTGGTCATGCCCCTCCAGGCACTAGCTTATCATCTTTGGGGTCATGTTGCAACTCTCTATCAGTCAATTTTACCAAGGAAAAAAGGAGCATAATTGTGTAGGCCTCACAGGACTGTTCTAACGATTGAGCTTGCTCAACCCCTGGCATCAGTAAATTATTAGACTTTTTGACTTTCATTTCAATATACCTAACACTTTGTTTTAAAAGAAGCTTGATTTGTTGCTGGCTCGAAGGCTCAGTGGGTAAAGGACTTGCCTTGCCTCCATACAAGATGACGTGAGTTTGATTCCAGGAACCCAGGTGGTAGAAGGAGAGAACTAATTCCCATGAGCTGTTCTCTGACCTCAACACACACAAAATTGTGGAATGCAGACACGCATACATGCATGCGCGCGCACACACACACACACACACACACACACACATTAAAATAAATAAATAATTTTAATATATAAAATAATTTTTAATAAATGCTTGATTTTTAACTACAGATATCATTGCGGTTAACTTGTAGCTTGAAATGAGAAATCTGAAGCCCTTCAACCTGGTCACAGGAAAAAAGGTATATGCATGTATATCATAATATATATGTTAACAGAAATAGCCCTCCTCAGCACATACCCACATTCTTCACAAAGTCAGTCAGATAGGGAATCTTGATTCTCTGAGAGCCAGGAGTAGCAAATCACTCTCACCTCACTGGACTGTGTGTGTGGAAAATTGAGACATGCACTCGGGGCAGTGCTGACTTGGTGGATATGAGCGGGTGGGCGTTTCCCATTAGAGAGCCAGTTGTCACCCACAAAGTCCTAAAGCTAATCGCCTCCAGTACACTCTGGAGTCTCTATTGTTTTACTTCCTGTATTTGATTTACCATCCACCTGAAATTGATTTTTGTTGTGTTATGCTGACAGTTATAAAAACAAGACCAGAATGGATATGCAAGATAAGTTCTTTGTAGCCTCCCCTCGGTCCACAGGACACATTTGTGACCTTATGCCCAAACTACTGCCAATCATTCCTTCCTTCCTTCCCTCCTTCTTTTCTCCTTCCCTTTGTCAAATTTCCCTTCTCGATCTTTGAGCCCATTTCCCATAGAAGCATAAACATACAGGAAACAAAGCATTATTTTCCCTCCCTCCTGGACAAGGCACAGGCACCTCACAGTGGGACAGACCACTGCCCTTCTCAATCCCTGGCCTTAAGCTCCCCAGATACACTTCAAGAACGTAGGCTCTTCATCGTACCTACAAATTAAAACACTAAAATTGTCAAATCTGGGCTGCTGGAAACAATGTTCATTAAAGTCAACTAAAGCAGTCTCTGCTGTCAGAGAGGCACATGAGACCTGAAAACGCCATGCTCTGGGAGGTTGGAGGGAGGGAAGGAAACAGATGTTAAAAAGAAAACAGAAAAAAAAAAACCAATAAAAGCATTCTTCTATCTCCAAAGACACAGATTTTTGTTTCCTCCAGTTCTAGGACTGTGAATCACAGCTGACTTTAAAAGTCCTTTAAATGAACAGGTTATGGCCGGATTGCTGCCACAGTTTTATCTAAAAGTGAACACGAACAGCCCCATTACAATGAGCAAACAAAACCCTGAGCCTCTGAAGTCAGCCGAATCCTGAGACAAAGAAATATTTAGGTCCTTGCATAATGGTGAACAGTGTGCCAACATTGACTGGGGCAGCTTTCCCTCCTGAGGCAGAACAAATGACAGAGGAATTGGTGGACCTGTTGGTGGCCAGGACATTTGCTAACAAGCAAGGAAACTCTGGGAGCAGAGACAAGAATAGTGGAACCGTATGGAGACGCAGGGACAAGGCGCTAAGAGCCTAAAGAAGGCTTCCTGGGTCCTGGCAGGGCCTGATTCCAGCATCCTGGGGTTCAGGCATTTCCCACTCTGCTTGTCATGAGGCACACTTCAGAGACACCTCAAATAGGCTTCTTCTCCTTTTGCCCAAGAGATGCAATTGTTCTAGAAACAGAGCAGTGAGAGACAGTCTCTCTTCTAGGCACTAGACTGTGTCGTAGTACAAGATGAGGCTCAATGTGTCCCCGGGGAAGCTTGGAGGTTTTGGCCTGTCAGAGACACACTGAAGATGAGGGGGAATGGAACTATGCCTTTCCCTGGGGAGGAGGCAGAGGTTAAAGAACTGCTCTCACAGGACGGGCTGGGAGGTATGATGTCAGTACTCCATCCATCACACTAAAGACAGTCCTGTAATTGGAGCTCGCAGGTCGGCCCTGGGTCAAAATATTCTGCCCACAGTGGCCTCCCTATCATCACAGTAGACCCCTAAGGATTAGCTTAACAGTCGCCCTGACTCAGGGAAGCACAGCTCAAACCATTTCCTAATGTACTCCTCCCAGTGGGCTAGTAATGAGATGCATTCCCCAGGTCGCAAGCTCCAAGATGTTTTCCTATGAATTTGTAAAGCCCAGACATCGCTGACAACAAGCTCTGAACCATTAATTCTACGTAGAAGACATAAATTGAAAGAAAATACCCATGTACTTTACTAAAAATATGACCTTGAGGAAATTCCTTGAATTCCCTGGTCTTTGTATACTTTCCTGGGAAATATATTCAGCATGTATCAATGGAGCCTGTTGAATAGTTAGAAAAACTCTCCTATATAAAATGCTGAGGGCAATTCCTGGTGCCTGGAAAGTACCCAGCCAACAGCAGCTGTTGCTGACAGAAGTACGCGGCTGCCTCCCACTGACTGGACTGTGAAGCTGGGCCAATTCCCCTCTCCAAGGCTATTCCATACTCTAATGCTGGCCATTAGAGATCCGTCACTTTGGGTTGTCAAACAACGTCTACAGAAAATTCTGGTAGGAAACATAAAATAATAATGAAAGATATGAAAGGATGAAATAGTAAAACACATGTGATATCTAACAGCCAGTTGGGCTTTTGTGAAATAGTTCTCAAAGTGGGCCAGCCCCTCCTAATGGGCTCTAATAAGTAGGACGTTGAGATTAACCGTAAAGACTATTGGGAGAGACGGGTCAGATTCCTAGTGTTTACATGGGGTTGGGCTGGCATCACAATGGTCCTTTGGCCTCTGTGGTCCCCAGGCAGCTGGACTAAACGGCCTTAGCTACCCAGTGCAAGAGGGGGTGCGGGGGCTGGAGCTTTGAGGCAGGTACATGGGTTTTTCCTGCCATCTAGTGGTCGAGCTTCTCTAGAAGCCCAAACATCTCTCCTTAAGGAAAGGTGGTTCACTCTGAGGGACACTCATTCGCTCCTTGCAAGAGATCACCTCTAAAATCAGGCCTGCCACACTCGCAAAGCAGGAAGCTCCCTACGATGTGGACTGTGAGTTTATGATTTACCATCCGCCTCCCAGAGGGCCCTGAGGGATGTGCGCAATTAGGAAAAACTTAAGAAGAAAACTAGGGCCGTTACTGTGGGAAGAGTTCTTATCCATCGTGCATAACACCCTAAATGGAACAACTACACAGTACAGCCAGGCCCAGAAACAGTTTGGAAATTGGAGCCGGGGGTGGGGGGGGGGGTGAGGAGCCAAAGAGTAAAGCAATGTCTTCTGGACAAGACGGCACCATGTGACCAATGAGTAGCAGGGCTTAACTGCACCCGATCATCTCCAACAGGAGTTCCGGAAAGTGCTGAAGAGACCCCACCCCTAGCTAAGGAATAATTGGCATTGGGTGGTTGCTGGGTGAAGAGGGGTCAATTTTCTTAAGGGAGTGTGCCCGCCAAATGGGTAGACCCACACCCATTGCACGCACAGCAATAATTGCGTTCAGATCTGTTTCTAAAAGAGATGTGAAATTGAGAGGATTTGGTGTGGGGAGGGGAGAGGAGTTGGAGTGAATATGATTGAAATATTATCTATATGTGTATAAAGATCCTCAAAGAATAAATGAAAAATGTATTTCAAAGGCAATAGTTCAGTTAGCGAAATCTCCTCGTTAGATGGAGGGCAGTTTGGAGAAGGGAGAGAAATTGTCCAGCGAGTACAAAGCTGCAGATTAAAGGGAAGGATGAGAGTTGGGACTGGTATCCAGGAGGGTGTGTGTGGTCAGTAGTGATGGGGCACATTGGTCCATTGGTCGTCCAGTACATATGTAGCGGAGACAATTGTGACTAGTAATATGAAGCACACTTGCAATCCCAGTGCTTAGTCGGTTACAGGAGGATCAGTAAAGTGGAGTCATCCTTCCTCTCCATACAACAGTTTGAGCTGGCTTGACCCTGTCAAAATGCAAATATATAGAATATTTCAAAAACCACTGAGAGGATTTGCTGTGTTCTCACTACAAAGAAACTGGAAATACTGCAGGTGACGGGCATGCAGATTACTGTCATCTGATAGATCCATGGCATATGCATATATTGAACTTTGGAGACTGGAGAGGTGGCTCAGATATTTAGAGCTCTTACCGTACAAACTATGAGTTGCAGTTGGCAATCTCTGACCAAATTACAACTGATTGTTGTTTTAGCTTTGTCCTGCAGGGGGCAGAAGTGTATAAGTTTTTGTGGTTCCTTCCCCCCCCCTCCCCCCCCCGCCCCCAGTCTTCACCAACCTAGCCAATACTTCCTCCACTTCTCTGAGAGCAGACGATCCATGGGAAAGTGTTGTTTGCATAGAGTAAGATTTCCAATAGCATTATATAGAACAGTGGTTCTCAACCTTCCTAATCCTGCGCCCCTTTAATACAGTAAGTACCTCACGTTGTACTGTGACCCCCAACCATAAAATTATTTCTGTTGCTACTTCACAACTATAATTGTGCTACTGTTATAAATCACAATATAAATATCTGTGTTTTCAGATGGTCTTAGGCGAGCCCTGTGAAAGGGCAATTTGAACCCCACGGGGGTCGCAACCCACAGGTTGACAGCCACATATATAGAAGGTTTAAGTGGGGAGTATCCAGAGGATCTCTGATGTCCTATAGCCTTAGAGAAAGTGTGTAGGACACCAGTTCTTTTTGTAATTTGTGTGTATGGGTGTTGTACCTGCATGTATGTGCACTACTGTGCACCTTGTGCCCATGGAAGCCAGAAGCAGGGGTTGGATCCCCTGAAACTAGAACTAGAGGTGATAATGGTCAACAACCATATGGGTGCTGAGAAGAGCAGTAAGCACTTCTAATGACTGAGTAATCTCTCCAGCCTCTTTGGTTCTTATATAAAAGTATACACTGATGCAATGCGGAATAACTGATGTCAGAAGGAGCCCACCAGGGATGACAGCCTCTTTATCCTTTAAACTTGAGTGGATTGTAAAAAGATAAAGCACAATGAATGTTGCAGATAGAATTAAGTTTGCTACCATCTAACCTAAGAATAGATTGTCCTGTAAGTTTGGGTTGAGCCATACAATCACAATGGTCATTTAAATACAGAAGTAGGGACTGGAGAGATGGCTCAGTGGTTAAGAGCACTAAATGCTCTTTCAGATGACCCGAGTTCAGTTCCTATCACCAACATGGTGGCTCAGAACTGTAACTCCAGTTGAAGAGGATTTGTTGACCTTTTCTGGCTTCCATGGGCACTGGGCACGCTTGGCATACAGACAGACATACACACAGGCAAAACACTTACACATAAGGTAAAAACAGATACATGAATATGGAAACAGGAGAAGTATCTCTTTGTTATGACATATGAAGGACTCTGTGGCCACCAGTAGCTTTGAAGGTGAAATGAGCCAAAGCAAACCTAAGCAGCTCTAGGGGACAGGGACAGAGATTCTCCTCTTGGACCACATGAAAATAATTAGGACACATAGAAACATGTTTTCGAGTATCAACGGTGCGGCAAAGGCACCACACAAGAAATGGAACAGAATGGAATAGAATAGACCAGAATAGAACAATCATGGTATAAATGCACATGGAAATATAATGTAGGGCAAAGACAATATCTTAATTAAATATGCAAAACATACCTTTGCAATACGAGAATACTGGGCTAATTGAATATCCATGAGAAAAAAAAAAAAGATAAAAATTAGGTTCCTATTTCACACAAGATGAGTTCCAAACACATAACTACATAAAGCAAAATTGCCTAAATGACGGCAGCAATCTTCAGTAAAGGTCGCTAATTTCTTCCAGTGGAAGTCCTTGCTATGACTCAAACTGCAGGGGAAAAGAGCTGTCCTTGTTTCATTTCTGCTGCTGTGACAAAACATCCTGACAAAAAGCAATGTACGAGTGTATTCAGTTTCCCAATTCCAGGCTATAGTCTGTGACAGCAGGGAAGTCGAGGCAGGTACTTGACTGAGCAGGTAATATCACATACTTAGTAAAGAGCAGAGGGCAACTAATGAATGTGTGTTCCTTTGCTGGGAGGGGGGAAGCGTGCATGCGTGCGTGCATGCGTGCGTGCATGCATGCTTGCTTGCTTGCTTGCACTCCATTTGATTTCCTTGCTCTTACATAATTCAGGATCCCCTGCCTAGGGAATGGTGCCACCCAATGTGAGCAGAGCCATATGTGGTTGCTCACTGGCTTATATTCCACTCAATTTCTCTACTCTTTTTTATGTAAATGAGTACACTGTAACTGTCTTCAGACACACCAGAAGAGGGCATCGGATCCCATTACAGATGGTTGTGAGACACAATGTGGTTGCTGGGAATTGAACTCAGGACATCTAGAAGACCAATCAGTGCTCTTAACTTCTGAGCCATCTCTCCATCCCTCAATTTCTCTACTCTTACACAGTTCAGGATCCCTTGCCCAGGGAATGGTGTTACCCACAGCAAGCTATGTCTTCCCACGTTAGTTATTTAAGACGATCCCCATAGGCACATCCACAGTCCAACTCAATGTAAACAATCTCTCATTGAGACTTCCTTCCCAGGTGATTTGGGTTCTATCAAGTTGACAATTGAAACCCATCATCACAGGAGCCAAAAACATTGTCAGTTGGCGCTGGGGTTTAGATTAATGTCTCACAAAGGCACATTGTTAAAGATTTTGTACCATGATGATATCATTATTGGAAGCTGGTGGGACTTTTTAAGACTTGGAGCTGATAACTTATGTGATGGGTACAGAGATAAGGTGACCTTGTTGTTTAAAGGACAAAATGAATAACAAGCAAATCCCAATGTCCACAATCCAACATGTACTTAAGAAAGTTCCATAAAAGAAAGACTTAAGAAACAGGGCCAGTGTTCAATAAATGCACAAATAAAGGATGATATCAAAGAGCAGACCCATGGCTGTGCAACGAGGTTTGCTCAAGATATTTGCCTCCAAGGGAACAGGCTCCCTTCTGCTTAAACAACTGTTAGAAATGCACAAATCATCCCAGACTTGATATCCCCACACTTCCTCTGGGTGCTCCTAATATTTAAACCGAGGGTCCATTGGTAATTTATCCAAGAAATTAATTTTTCTAAGAAAAATTGCAAGCATTGTATTTACTTTTGTGAAAGAGCCTGAGCTTAGCGGAAGGGAGTTGGATGACAAGGAGTAAGTCCGTAGAGAGGCTATTTGGACATTGACCCCATTCTCTCTCTTTCACTTCCTGGCTGCTGTGATGTACTTTGCTTCTTTGTGCATTCCCTACCACGATGGCTGTGCTCTCTAGCACCTACTGCAATCAGCTCAGTGACCTTGGACTGTAAACCACAAAACCGTAAGCCAAAGAACCTTCCATACTGTGAATTTGTCCCTCTCAGGTGTTTGGAAACTTCACCAGAAAGCTCCCAAACACAAAGATATTTAACCACACATTTTTGTATTTAGAACACATTTTTGTTTTACGGTAAGGGTTATCTGTCAAATGACGGGGGTGTTTGTGGCCATAGCCTCAAGAGCTACTGTGGTTAATATGGCACTCCTGAAGAGGTGCACATTAAACAGAAGAAAGGAGACAGAGATGGTACTAAAAGCAAATACTACCTAGTGCAATACCATTCCCAGGAATCACGTTTAAAGATGTTTTCAAACATAGCTCAGATGTAGCTTGGTCATTGATGCACAAAGATTTCTTATTTGTAGTTTCACTTGCCAACACCTCTGTGACCTGCAGACAATATTCACATCAAAACATAAAATGAAAAAGATATAACCCAGGAGTTCTAAATTGTATGCAGTTTGAGCAGTGTAGGGGAATTTCTTGGTGCTCCATGTCAGTGTGACCAAGTTATGAATTAATTACCCACTTGCACAGTTAATCCACTTGGTATATATGGCCTTCTTTTTTTTTTAAATATTTGTTTATTTATTATATGTAAGTACACTCTAGTTGTCTTCAAACACCCCAGAAGAGGGCATCAGATCTCACTACAGATGGTTGTAAGCCACCATGTGGTTGCTGGGATTTGAACTCAGGACCTTTGGAAGAGCAGTCAGTGCTCTTAACCACTGAGCCATCTCTCCAGCCCTATATATGGCCTTCTGAGTCAGTCCCTTAACAGCTTTTTCAGTGATTAGATTGACTGTCCCATGATGTTTATCCCTCATTTACTTTTTAAAGTTTTATTTATTTTGTGTATATGGATGTTTTCCCTGTGTTTATGTATGTGCACCACATGTGTACCCAGTGCCCATGAAGTCCAGAAGAGGGTATCATATCCCCTGAAACTGGATGTACAAGCACCTGTGAACTACTCATTGTGGATGCTGGTTAATCAAACCCAGGTTATATGGAAGAGCAGCCAGTGCTCTTAGCTGCTGAACCATTTCTCCAACTGTTCACATTATCCTGTCTCTTAAGCCAAACTTTTGTTATAATGAGTTGTTAATATTATTGTATTTTATAAGTTAGTGAGTGTTGTTAATCTATTACTAACTGATTCACACATGAAATTTTATCATAACCTAGTATACAAGTGGGGTTAGGAAGAGCCCTATGGGAATGGCTCTCTGACAGATGAAAGGGGTTACTTAACTGTTTTAAACAACAATCAAAATTCTAATGCAACTACAAATTGTACAAAGTATATATAATAACATTTTTTTTTAAATTCAACAATGGGATCTTTTACGTTTCCTTCGTCTGTCTTACAAAATGTTCTGCAAAAAATGTAATACAATTGTTTGCTCAGAATCCTAGAGCCTGAAAGTCTGATCTGTTTACTTTAATGGCACTTTCCAATAGCATTATTTGGATTATATGATAATCTCAAAAACAATGTCAAAAGACAAATGCAAAAGAAAGAATGGTTCCTGGGCATAGGTACGCCAAGTAAGCAGAGTGCTCCACACGGAGAGATATGTCATACAGTAAGAAAGGAGAGGTGGGTGAGTGGAAAGGAAAGTGGGGCTGGGCATACTGCAGAAGCTTGGAACTCCATGGCTTAGACCAACAGAGGCAAGGCATCTGAACTGTAGGACACCAATTTGTTATGCAATCGGTTGCACAAAGTCATGGGAGTTCATGGATATGTAAAGGAGACACGTGTGTCGCCAGTTCACCCTAGATCCTGTCCAGTACTGGATAGAAGAACCAGGCTGGACCATGTCCTCCAACTCCTGACATGCACACATCATTCCTTCTGGCTTTTCCTGTGTTCTTGACTCTGTCAAATCCTTGCAATGCTACCAATGTACAGTACAGCACCTCAGACATTCTACTGCATGTCAGACACTGATCAGTCTTTGGAAGTCTCTACCAAGAAGTAAGTCTCATCACAGGGTAGAGAAATGCAGATGGGAGAAGCTTTAAAGATAGCGATCCTTCCAAGAATGGCGAGATCACCCTGGAGGGCCTGACTTTCTGGGTCCTTCTAGGAAGAACAGTAAAACTACACCTCAGAGTCTCCTTGGCCTTATAGCCCCATATAGCAATTAGGGAGAGTTAAGACCTTTTGCCCATAAGGTTTATAAAACATGCCTAGCACCAGTGGTCCTTCAGGAAAAAACAGAAAACCTGGTGAATTAAATTCACAGGCTTAGATTGGTCCCTGGAGCACCTGAAGGGAAGAGTGACTCTGATGCCCCAGTGAATGGAGCCAAGGTAGAGCTGGTCATTCTGAACCCAAAAAAGGAAACAGCCCTTCTGAGCCCTGCAGCTTTTGGTACTCCTGTTGGAAGAATGACTAGAAAAAGAGGCCCTTGGAAGTCCTGGTCCAAAATGTAATAGAGTGAACCCAGAGATGCCAATGTTGATTATAATCCAAGGAAAGATGATCTAAGAGGATCTGCTGGTCCTACTGCACCCTCCTAACCCAGCTGATCAACCTGAAGACAAAGATGATGAGGTTGGACCAGGATTTCCAGGTATACTGGGCCTAAAGGTGGCTATGGTAACAGATGAACTTTGGCCTTCAGTGTCTGATGGTCTCCCTGATGCTTCCAGGCAGAATGGAAGGCCTGGTTGCTAAAGAGAAGAAGTACTCCTGGTAAAGATTAGGAATGAGGTTCCCTAAAGTTGTAGGACTCTGAAGGTTCTGTGAAACTGCTCCTCCTGGTTCCTAAGGTACCAAGGGTGAATACAGCAGTCCTGATGGCCCTAGTGCTGCTGACTTTCCAGATGGTCATGGTCCTTCTGCAACTCCTGATTCTCAGAAAACTATTAGTAACCCAAGGTCTTCCAGGTCTCAGTGATGCTCCAAGAAAAATGCACTGCCACAAATTCCTAAGGTAATCCTGTTCTTCCTGGCAACCCTAAAGACGCTAGAACAAAATGTAACACCTAGAGTGGCCAACCTAGAGTGCACTTGATGACCACAGCCCTGTAGTATTTGCAAGCTAACTTGGGATTATTAGAACATTAAGTTTCACAAGATGACCAGGCATACCAGGACCTAGGAAACACTGGGTCTTCTGGGTACCAGAAATAAAAACGAAAAATGAGAAGCCACAACAGGAAATGAGGTACTCCTAGACCTCTGAGTCTTCCTAGTCTGACTGGTGCAACTGGTTAATCTAGGAGAGATGGAAATCCTGGATCCATCACTTTGCACCACAAGAACCTCAAGGTAATAGAGATGAAGAGAATCTGAAAGTTCCAAGTTCTTGGTATTACCAAGTCAAGAGGTGACCATGGTGGCAAAGGTGATCATGGAGAGCATGGATTCCCCAGTGCTTCCTGGTCATCCAGGTTCACCTTATCATGTGATGAGGTAACCCATAGAAAATGGTGATAGAGGAAAACTCCCAGCTAATCATTCTGGTACTCCAGGTCCTACTGACTCCCAGAGTGCTCCTGGTCTGTATGGCCCATGCGGTGACAAAGATGAAACCGGCTCACAGGATTCTGATGACATCAAGGGTTATCAAGGATACTCTGGCAATTCCGGTACCCAAGGGGTCTCCAGATACTTCTGGTCACCAGCAAACAGGTAGTCTAAGAACCACAGAGGATCTGTTAGACTCCATGGGCATCATAGAAGAAATAGGAAAGTAGAGGTCACAATCAATTTGCGCCACAAGAACCTCAAGGTAATAGAGATGAAGAGAGTCTGAAAGGTCCTCAAGGCTCCCAAGACAATCAAGTCCTCCTGGGCCCATTGATGTCCCAGATCCTTGCTGGGAGGCTAGTGACAGCATGAGGACTGGAAGTAGAATGTTTGGCAGCTTTCTACTACATTGTGGAAATGAACTAGAGAATTAAGAAATCAACACTGAAGAGGTTAAGTCTCCACTCAGATGTGTTAATGGACAAATAGAAAGCCCCATTAGTCTTGATGGCTCTCATTAAACCCTTCCTCAGAATTGCAGAGATGTAAAATACCACCATCCAAACCCCAGAGTGGACAATATTGTGTTGATCATAAACAAGGGTGCAAGATCTCAAGGTAATATGGAAACAGAAGAAGTATGTGTGTCAGTCCCTTGCCCCCCAGGTAAGAACTGCTGGACAGATCCTGGTGTAGCAAAGAGATATATCTACTTTGAAGAGTTCATAATGGTGATTTTCTGTTTAGCTATACCAAAGTTCATCTTCCCAACACTTGTGTATAAACATATACCCACATGAACACACAAACACACATATACACACACCATCACTACCACCACTACACAAACAACAACAGCAACAGCAGCAGCAGCAAGAACAACACAAACTATTTTCAGGCTTTCCTGAAATATTATTACCTGAGAAGATGTGAGGGCAATTTTGAGTCCCAGCAAATGGCAATTCAGTACAAATTATTTACATTCAAGAGAGGCAAGTCAAGAGTGTCTTGTATCCTGAGTTAAAGGTCCTCAGATTTGTACTGAAATTCTTTCAGAAATGACAGATTACAAAAAGTTATATAAAAAAAGTTATATAAAGCATCTTGACAGAGAAAATTATTGAAACTCTATGTCATTGTTTGTAGAATGTCAACAAAAGTTGTTTTGGGAAATGTCAGAAATCCTAATGAAAGTCCTGAGCGTATAGAGAGCATCAACCTTCATTCCCAAATAATAAAGTCAATATGTGTTAGCTTGTGGTATAGAAAGAAGTATAAATACCCTCTATCCCTACTTCTACTCCATAGAAGATAGTTTAAAAGCTTTTTTCTCGCTGTATAATTCTGTAAGAAAACTGTTCTGTCTTTGGGGATTTATCTACCACTGAGTCCAGTACGTGCTACCCTATTACTGATGAGTCATATACAACTCATGGAGAGACAAGAGTCATGACTACTATTGTTAGAGAAACCCATCCCTAATAGTCATGGCCTTCATCACCCCAAATGGTTCATATTATTGAGTCACCTTGCAGTCTAACTCTGCTTTCTACAGCATCATCACGGAACCCACAATTGCTGTCAATATTAAACATATAAAATGAGAAAAAAACTAAAATGGAAATATTGGTAACCTGGCATAAAAGATAAAGTGAAGAAATGAGGGAGTTCATGTAACAATATGGGAATAGGGGGATGAATCCTGTGAGATATTCAAGCAGATATTAATAGAATATCTGTCAATACCCTAGTAATTGCATCATACAGGGATGTTGTGAGCCACTATTGAGGAAATTGGGAGAAGTGTTAACAGCATCTCTCTATAATATTTCTTACAGAAGCAGGTCAATCTATAATTATCTCAAGACTATAGTAGAGACCAAAAAACAAATAACTACTGATGTGTTCCTACAGCAGCATAAATGGATCTTGAATTCATCTTTTTATGGGATAAAAGACTCAACTTTTTACACATTGTGGGAATGATCTGTGAACACTCAAAAGATGCAAAACCTATGTTTTTCCTATAAGGATGAACTATGCATAGCACAGTGATGACTGCAACTCATGAGGATGAGGAGGAGGGTTGCCCAGAAGACATTTTCAGATAGTAGAACTCTTTGGTATTGTTAAGTAGGCAGGCACTGGCAGGCTTGGAGGCCAAGGATGGACCACTCCCTAGTGATCTGCTTTGGGCCCCACCTTCTGTTTACAGGATGACATTAGACAATAGTCATATAAAGAGAGAATTTTTATGATTTTTTTAAATGCATTATCTTCAAAGAGTTGCTTAGGAACCTAAATGAGATCACAGGGTGGTTCCTAAGGACACCAGACAGGTTTACAACTCAGGAGATAAAGTGCTAGATGCAGGAGGAGATCCTTACTGTAAAGTTAATAGTCTTGCTTGGGATTCTCAGAGAAGGAGAGAAATGAGGCCGTACCCAAGGCCCTATGTGGTCAAGTTTCAAGCTTAGTTACACAGACTATACTAGGCACACTGCAGCCATCTTTAGATGTTCTGCTGGGCCTGTGCTCAAAAGACCATCTCAACTAGGCCTGTTGACTATATGTCTTCTCTCAGTGAAACAGGGGTTTTAGGAGGTCATAGGCCCTTGCCTGAGTATCTAGTCACTTTTCCTATTCAATTATAGTCAATTCTGCCTTAACTGCACATTGAGGTCTTAGGGGAGGGGCTAGATGATATTAGTACTTAGGGATGAAGGCAACATAGAGAGGCTATCATCCATGCTACAGGTCTTCCATTATAGCTGTTTTAAGGTCTCCCCTGTCCTACCCATAACCCCTCACCCATTGCTCTATAAGCCTAAGGCACTCATTGGTTCCCCTGGTAAGCCTCAGTAGATTCATAGTTTGACTTGTCTTTGGGGCCTTACCAGGAGAGGTAACAGTGGCAGTGGCTCCTGCAGGAAAGGGATTTGACCAGCACTGGCTCATTGCTATGTTAACATACCTGGAAGCACTGTTATCCCGTATCACTTCTCGGTTTCTCCAGACCACGAGCTTCTCTCCATCCTCTTCCATTGATCCTCCGTTGTTCTTCCCCTTCCCTGTCGATCCTTTTCTCCTCCCCCAAACTCTCAGCTCCTCCCCCTGCCTCCTGCCCAATCACTGGCTCTAGCCTTTATTTGAAAAGTTAAGGTGGGGAGAAGGTTCACCAGGCACCGGTATATACCTGATTAACTCTGCAGCCCCTCTCAGGAGTGGAATTAGCATCAAAATACAAGCCCAGGGCTATATCCACAACACAAAGGTAGGCCTGGTAGCCCTAACAAAACTACTAGTCTTGGTCACTTTTCCTCAACATACACAAGAAAGAAGCAAACAACCGAGAGAGAGAGAGAGAGAGAGAGAGAGAGAGAGAGAGAGAGAGAGAGAGAGAGAGAGAGAGAGAGAGGTATTCAGTGTAACCACAATGAAAAGAAAAACAGAGAAGTCCAGTGGCACGCCTTCCCCCACATAAGGGTTCAGATCTTTGTTTCTTTATTTGTTTTGAGACAGGATCTCACTATATAGCTTTGGCTGACCTGGAACTCCATAAGTATACAAGGCTGGCCTCGAACTCAGAACTTGCATGCCGCTTCCTCTCCAGTACTGGAATTTGAAGACATGCACCACCACACCTAGTGAGGATGTTTAATTCAACAACAAATGGAAGGGCATAAATGTCTGCAGAATATCTTTGTTCCTGACAGAGTAGTGACAGCTGATCATCAAAGGACCAAGCACACCCTCCATAAAACCAAAAATCAACCCAAAACAGAACTCCACAAAGACTCTCTTCTCTTAGAGCCATCAGTAGAAGGCAGAGAGAGATTCTGCTTCTTCTCCTCTGAATCCAGGGAACCCTAACAGATGACTCTCTTGTGGATCTATTGCCACAGTCATCAGACTTTCTGCCTCCCTCAAGCAGCCATTATAGGCAGAGACTAATAGACAAAAAGGCACATAGAAACAGCTGCACAAATTTGGAGTCGTCAGCAGGAGTTCTCCATAGGGGCCACCAAAACAGTGTACATACAATATTGTGCATGCCTTCTCAAGCTACAATAGTGATCTCTTAAAATTCAGTGAAATTCAAATGCAAGCAGACACGTTTCCTAAGAATATTAATTTTTATCCATCATAAAGACAACACAACATAGCCAGCACCTAACAGGCTATTTAAGCCTCAAGCCTAGAAGATACCCAATCTCACTTAGCTGGTACTACAAGTGGCCCAAGTAATTTCACATCCCTGACATGGAGATGATAGTTGAATCAAATCTAAAGACCAGTGTGGAAATGAGCCTATAGAAAAGCAGATGTGTTAGTTAGTTTTAACTGTTAATCTGACACAGCTAGAATCACCGGAGAAAGGGAATCTCAATTATCGGATTGATTACCTAGGTCAGGTTGCCTGTAGGCATGTCTTCGACAGGGGTGGTGAGGGTTGTATGTCTTGGTTGTTAGTCAAGGAGAAAAGACCATTTACTCTTGCTGAGCCCTAAACTGTGTGAAGAAGCTAGCTGAGTAGAAGCAGCAGCAGCAGACAGCATGGGTACATTCGTTTCTCCCTGGTCTTTATTATAATATTTTATATCTTGAAATTATAATATAAAGGTGTCATTTTGCCCCTTCTCGTTTCTCTTTCTTACTCCTCTTTGCTCTCTTAAATTCATGGCTTTCCTTTAATTGGTGTATGTGCATGTATTCCTAAATATATAAATACAATCTGCTCAGTATGTTCCTCGCATGTTTTCAGGGCTGACTGTTGGTATTGGATAACCAGTTGGTGGGCTCCTCCATGCTCCATGGGGAAGACTTTCTCCCACTCATCATTTCTCAGTCTCCTGTAGTTCTTTGTCTTGGCTTGAGGCCTCCACTTTTCTACCTTAGCCTGTCTATCAGTGTCATCTGTGTTCAGCTCACACTTAGGCAGTTAGTGTTGCTGAAATTTTTATGGGTGTAGCTTCTAATAATCTCCCCTTCCTTCCCACTCCGTAAGTCAGATTCTTCAACAAGCAGAAATACACAGTTGTAGAGGGCACAAGGGTCCTTGTGCTCACAGATAAACACTAGGCAAAGCAGAAATGTTAAAGATGTAGTGTTGTCTCAAAAGAGGAGAAGTATAACCTGTTTTCCAGCCAAAAGGTGGAGAATGGATAACATTAATAAATAACCTGTGCTCTCTGTAGGAGCAGGCCGCACCTGACTCGAGCATATTGTTATGCTTATCTCAGCCATTCTCTCTAGAACTTTATCTTGAGCACTGTTTCTCAGTCACTAGGACCCATCTTTACCTGGGATATCGCTTGTGGTTTACAAACAGAGCAGAGGTGGTTGATAGCCCAGTGACCTCTGCACTAGGTGTATGACCCAGAACACACCAAATCTTCCCCTAGGCCCCGAAGATAACACAAGTAGTTAATCTATACAACCCATCTTTATGTAAGAGCTCACGCGTACTTTGCAAAGAGTTTCGACATAGTCATGTGACATGGAAATTTCTGCTTTCTTTGGGAACTCAGTTATGTCAAATGATGTTTTGCTGGGGCAGACAGGTGAAAGGATGTTTTGCTGAAACAGACACAGGTGAAAGGATGTTTTGCTGAAGCAGACACAGGTGAAAGGATGTTTTGCTGAAGCAGACACGTGAGAGGAAGCATGATGGTTAGAAAGAATATAAATATGGTCCCACAGACAGTGGGCCAAGGCTCAGGCATTGGTTCGCCTTGCTTCACCTCAGTAGTCTTAGATGAGCCTGATGACTCTCCTGTATTGGTTCACCTTATATCGAGTTGCTGATCTTTGCTTGTTGTGACTTCATAGACAACACCAAAGCACTTCTCGTGATATTCCAGGAGCTTCTTATCACTTCTATGGACTTAGGCCAATGAGCAGAGCCTCTTGGTTTCTTCTGGATCAAACTGATTCATGACTGGTGATTACTCGGTGGACTGGACTGCTGTTGCTGGTTCATGTTGGTGTTTTGCTGCCAAGTGGTCTAGAATGAACAAAGATTGAAATAGCCCCAAAGAACTATTTCTAAACAGGTCCATAAACCCTGTTTCCTAGTAACCTTTCTTTTCCACTACCTCTGGTGGGTGGTGGGCTAGAAGGGAGGTAGAAGCATTTAAGAACCCTTATTAAAGTAGGTTTTGAAAAATCTAAGCCCATAGTCAGGCCTCGACCTTTATTGTACACATGGGATTGAGTTAATTGTCACCAGGAAACTTTATCCCAAAATTGCACTGTATTTAAACATGCCTCAAATAAACTGCCTGGTGTCAGACTCTAGGAGTTTGACCCAACAACCAGCTACTGCATTGTATTAAACCACATTTCCTCCTTGTCACATGTGGGTCGTTACCCTGCCAACTTTGGCATTTGCAGACACACATTCGAAGTGAGCAAAAGAGACTGTCTATCATCCTAAAGTCCATCCTTCTTGCAGGATTTTCCTGAGGAATCTATGAGACCCTTCATGGTACAATAAATCATGGCACTCCCTGGCCTCTCGTTCTAATTTCCTCTCCATTCCCTCCGGCCAGGGGATGGGGACAGCATAATGAATGAAGCAGTACTGAGAATTTGGATACCTGTGAAGTGACTTTAGTGGCTTGGACCGCTGATTCAATTTTTTCCCAGCAGAGGAGCCTTGTATCACTCCTCAAGCAAGTGAGTGCAGGATTGCATATCCTTCTATTACATCAGGTGGAGGCACAGACTAGAAGGACCACTAAAGAGAGGATGGTAGAGTCCAAACAATGATGCCCACCCATCCTTCATACTTGAAGCTCTACCTGCTCGCCAGCTGAGACAAATAAAGAGGATTGGCATCCCCTGCCGTACAGAGTCCCTGCTAGCTAAGAAAGCATCACTGATTTAGACTGGCAGGGTCCACTTCTGACAGGTCCTCTTGATCACTGGTAAAAAAAAAAAAAAAAAAAATGAAGAAACGTACAAGGTCTCACAGCTGACCAGTTGGAGAACATGTTCCTTAAAAACAACCAGCACAGTTGCTGTGATGGTGAAAGGCCACATCACGACTGGGGAAAAAAATGGTGTTCCCATAGTTTTAAGAGAGAAAACAGTTTAAAAGAAAAACTCAGTTACAGGGATGGGAATGGAGAGAGGAGCCAGAGGAAAAGGAGGTCCAGTGACAGGCCTAAAGTGGGATCCAGCTCAAGGGGAGGTCCCAAGGCCTGACACTATTACTGAGGCTATGGAGTGTTCACAAAAAGGGACCTAGCATGACCACACTCTGGAAGACCCAACAAGCAGCTGAAAGAGTCAGATGCAGTTATTTGTACCCAACCAATTGACAGAAGCACCCGACCCCTGTTGTTGAATTAGGAAAGGCTGAAAGAAGCTGGGGAGAAGGGTGACCCTGGAGGAAGACCAGCACCGAAATCTCTCAAACACTGGACCACCAAACAGGCAGCATACACCAGCTGATATGAGGCCCTCAACACACATACAGTAGAGTACTGCCGGGTCTGGGTTCATTCAGACCCTCAAGAGACTGGAGGCCCCAGGGAGTTCAGAGGTCATGTAGGGTGGGGGTATGGGGACATCCACGTGGAAACAGGGGGATGGGGAAGAGGTACGGGATGTGGAACAGGGTGAATGGGGAGTATAAAATATGGAGTGTAAAAAAAAATAAATTAATTAATTGAAAAAAAGAAAAACTCATCAAAGAATCACAGACACAGCAGGAGATGCTAGGGCACTCTCTTCTATAGCTGGTAGCTGGTATCTACTTTTCTCAGAGCTCTGAGGTTGAAAGCCTGTCTGCTCAGAAAAGGAGGTAGTCTCAAGCCCCACAATAGTCATTAGGTAAGGCTTTGTATCCTGAACCAACAGGATGGGAAATTTGGGAAGGGAGCTATGATGGGAAAACATGAAGACAATAACTCTCTGGAGTATCAGCCTGTGGGGGAAAGAAGGCAGGAATTTGTCATGTTTAGGGACTTTAAAAATGACTGTCTATGACATGTGTGTGTGTGTGTGTGTGTGTGTGTGTATTTACATATATATGCCTTTTGTTTCTTTTACTCTACACAGGCATCCTGTGCTGCAGAATCAAATAGTCAAAAACCTTTGCTTTCACTAATCTCTTGGGCTTTTCATTATAGAGTGAGGGTCTTGCTTATCACAGCATGTGGGGGAGGCAGCCTTATGCCATTGTGAACATGGAGAGGTCAGAGGACAACTTGCAGGGGTAGGTCTCCCTTTCTTCCTTATACGGGTTCTAGGGATCAAACTCAGGTCATCAGGCTGCAGGGTAAGTGTCTACCTCATGGAGCCCTAATAACAATATTCTTAATAGCAGGTTTACATCTCCTTCAGGTGTGAAAACAAAACCACTAAGTACATTTTGTATGAAAACATGTGGAGCAGTCAATAGAGGCAGCTATAGTTGGACTGAAGGCAACTGGTGAGTCAGATCCTCTTTGATTAAGTAATCTAGAACTGATTTGCACTGTTTGGTTATCTCCCCCTTTAAAGGAATCTTCTAGGAGAAATGTCAGAGAGCAACTATGACAGTTGATCTTGGTGGCGTACATGGAAAGACAGTCTTGAACTGAAGAATTGTCTCCATCAGATTGGCCCTATAGACAGACACATCTTTGGAGCATTTACTTAATTCCGAATTGATGTGGGAGATGCAGCCTACTGTGGGTGGCACCATCCCTAGGTAGGTGTGCCCGCTTTATCAAGGCAAACTAAGCAAGCCATGGCAGAACGAGCCAGGAAGCAGCTTTAAGCAAGCATTAAGGTGACTGCTTGAGTTCTTGGCCTGATTTCAACTTGCAGGAAGCAACGTGAAACAAACCCCTCCTCCCTCCCCAAGATGCTTTTGGTCTTGGCGTTTATCACAGCAACAGAAAACAGAAAATAACAAACAAAAAAAAATTTATCTCTTTTAAAGAAGAAAAAATTTGTAACACTCATAAGAATGATAAATAAATAAATCTTCAAAGGAAACTAGCTCAAGCTCTAAGCCAATTGCTCCATCTGCATTTCAAAGAAAAAATTGGGGCAACCTCAGGCAAAGGTGCCCAAGCTGCCTGGGATTTACATGAGAATGGTCACAGGACCTCTTCCCCCTCCATAGGATTCTGGACTCTTATCTTTCCTCCTAAAGACTCTGCAAGGCAGCCATTCCTCAATGCTTGACAGCTTTCACCTCCAAACAAGTGAACTCCCACCATCCCATAGATTTTTGTCTTGAGTCTTGACAGGGAGTATCCTGAAACACAGGGATGGTCCCTGGAATCCTGCCGAGGTGGCAGCAGCTGATTTGGCAGTGACTCTGTGCCCCTTCCTCCTCTCAGACTCTTTGGAGTGTGCTGCTGCTGCTGCCTGACTTTATCATCCTCTCAGGAAAACCTACAAAGACTCTGGAGACCTGAGATGTCAGAGGCCTCCACCCATAAACCCTTATGCAATTTGGACCGTCTACCCAATACACCCTGAAGAATGAGATAATGGCGGCCTTGCCTTCTGCAAAATCGCAGGTGAACTTCATTTTCCGCCACAGCACTGCAAGGGAAAGTTGAGAGTACTTTTGACCGACACAGTGTCAAGAACTCTGAGAGGAATACACGTCCTAGCAATTTTCATGGCAGCTATCATATAATGTCCAGATATGAAATTTTGATTTGTACTTTGGGACAAGAACCCCCTTCCCCTTCTTTTCATAGAAAGAGACAGTTTTGAGGGAATGACATAATAGTTTATTGTGGACATGAAGAAGAGGATGAAATGTTGGTCAGGACATCCAATACTGACTTAGGGTTTCTATTGCTGGGACACCATGACCAAAAAGCGGGTTGGGGAGGAAAGGGTTTATCTGACTTACACTTTCACATCACTGTCCATCATCGAAGGAGTCAGCGTATCATTAGAAATCATTTCATTGGCTTTTTCGCCCAGTCATGTTTGGTTCTATCCTAGGTCTCTGGGCTATCCCACCTCTGGTTCCTGCCATCCAGGCAGTGTCAAAGGTGGACTCCCTCTTGTAGTATGGGTCTCAAACTGGACCAGTCATTGGTTGGCCACTCCCATAATTTCTGTGCCACCTTTACCCAGCACATCTTGCAAGCAGGACAGGGGTTAATGTTCTAATCCCTCCACTGAATGGCCGGTTCAGGGTCTGTATTCCTCATTAGTAGAAATTTTCATGAGGGCCACCCTCATAGATTCTTGGGAGTTTCTATTGCACTAGGTTTCTACCTTGCTCCCAAATGCACCCCCCCCAGTTCCAGTTGTCTCTCCAAGTACTCTCTTCCACCTATGAAATCTATTCTATTTCCTCTTCCCAAGGAGACCAGTGTGTCCCCGTCTTGAGCCTTCTTTGTTGCTTAGCCTCTCTGGGTCTGTGGATTATAGCATGTTTTTTGTTTGTTTGTTTGTTTGTTTTTAACTTTAAGCCATTCTCCACTTATAATTGAGTACATGTCATGTTTGTCTTTCTGAGACCAATTTTTAACCCCTATCCTATAGCCTTCTGTATATGTTGTCAAAGTTAAGCCTAAAGCAAGTAACTCAAAACAGGTTTAAGGTAAACTAAATTTGTTTAATGTAACATAATATTCAAAATCAGGCATACTTTAGAAGCTTATTGTGAAAAATTGAATGTTTAAGTAAAATGGGTTAAATTTACAATATACTTAGCAAAGCAGAATGTCCCTAGGGTCCTGCTGTACCTTGCATGGAGCACAATCCCACCAGAGTAAGCTTCATGCTAGCCTCCTTATAGGACAAGAGTGCATGAGACATAAGACCTGCCAGAATTCTCTTGCTTCTGCCTCTGTAGAGGTCTTCCATCTCTGGCTGCCCAAGCTTGACCAGCCAATGTAGGCCAACCTAAAACTTCCTGTCTACTAGAAAGATGAATTACTTCTCATGTCTCAGATGACAGGGGAATCGATTCTCTTGCCTAATGGAGTATCTCAGGCTGCATCCCCATCTGCAATATCACAGACAACAGAAGCAAATAGCAATTGCTCAGCCCTCAGTGTTTCCTTCTCTGACATATTGGGATGCTGTGATCAGGAGAACCTTGCATCTAAGCCTACCACTTAGGCCATGGGACCTATGTGCTAGTTCAGTTGGCCATGCCCTTTACCCTGACTCTCAGTTCTTTCTCTTAGGACACATTAATTCCAGGGTTCACACCCCAACTACCCATGACCCCCAATTAAAGAAGACTGCCAGAGATATCCTGTCATCAAATGCAGTTTGAGACAGTTATTCAGAATATCCAAGGAGTATCTTTGACAGTTGGTTTTGTAACCATAGAGACAACAGATGATTCTGTGAAGCTCTCAGATTCTTCAGGAGATGATGACTTGGATGAAGGCAGTTCCAACCTGGGCATACCTGTGGTACCTTGAGAATATAATCTAGCCTCTACCCAGATAGAGCTCCAGGGCCAGCTCCCGTGCTCTTACCTTGAAGCCTACAAGGAGTATAAGGTCTTTGGCAGAGGAGTAGCTTTGTTCCCACCAGTACTTTAAAATAAAGCCTGAGGTCACCACGTTGAATGTGTCTGGGTCAAAAAGAGGCAATGGCTGTTTTTAGGAGAGTTGTTTGTGGAATGTTTTCTCAGAAATTCCAAAAGTTGATATTTGTTAAAGCTTATTTCATTTGATTATCTTGCCTTAAGGAGAGGGGGGGAGGGGGAGAGAGAGAGAGAAGAGGGAGAGGGGAAGGGGGAGGGGGAGGGGAGGGAGAGGGGCAGACAGCCGAGACAGGAAGCCATGAAAAAGAACTCTTAAAATTATGGTAAGGATGCTGAAGTGTATCCACAACTGATAGTTTCTGGCAGGGGTGGGCACTGGGAGTTTGGCCATGCTCCAATAGTATATGGGTAACCCAAAATGGACTTGGTTTGGGGAGTGGGGTGGTTTGGGTTTTGTTTTATTTTGTTTTCTTCCTTTGTGGAGGGTCACAAGAGTAGGGAGAACAGATCTGGAATGACTAAGAAGTGAGTGTGATTGGGGTGCATTGTGAAATTCCCCAAATAGTAAAAATATTATGTTGGAAAAAGAAATGATGCCTCTAAATAACCAATCTATTTTAAATAGAATGATGTTAAGAAAGAGGCTTACTGCTGTCAGCAAAAGGTGAAGTAAAGATTTGTCCATTGACACACAGAAGAAGGAAAGAATTGGCTTTAGCCTTCTTTGTCAACTCAGCCCATGTTACATGTAAATTGTTTATAACAGACTTGGCATGGCTGACTACTTTCATATTCCATTTGTTGGTTGAGTGTGTGGGCTGAGACTGTAGAAATTTTTAAAGGTTCTGCTCATAGGTTGAGCTTTAGAAAAACATTATGATTGTTTATTGTAAACTTTGTTAAGATGAATCATTTAATTTTGACATGGCAATCTCTGACTCATGTAGTAACTTAGGGCATTCTAGAATATTCTAGAGATGTGCCTTTGGGGAAGGGAGCAGGGCAGTCACTGTCTCTGGGTATACTTTTTTGAATTGGAAGTTGAAAATAATTTCTTTTTGGAGAATACAACTTAAAATTAAATTGTCTCTTTACTTAGCCTGATGGTGTAAAATATATTTATCATACAATCCTGGGTTATAGGTATAACAATTTTATGTTAACAAAAAATGTATTAAGACATGTTTTCAAATACTATTTATGGTCTATTAAGGTAATAGTATCAATATTTAGAATTTTACCATACCAAATTGTTTCAAACCAAAAATTTTGTTTCACTGAAGAGACTGTTTTGTTCATTAAACAATAGTAGGTATTGTTAATATTTGAAACAAATGTACCTACTATTGTATGAAGTTCATCATATTTGGAAGCAGGAAATATCACTTAGACACTTTCTGTTCAGACTCACCCCTTGGATGTTGATTTTAACTGATAAGCTTCCAGGTGTTTGTTCCAGATGTTGGTGCCTGATGTAAACAAATGACTAAGTATCGTTACCATAACCTTCATATTCTTAACTACACAATTCAGCCAGTTGTGCAATTGCATCTAACCTTATGCTATATTGACTTGTGTTAACCTGAATGTAAACTTTCTTAATGTCCCCCCACAAAGTTGTACAGTTATTACTTCTTTGCTTATGATCCAGATTTTCTCCAGCTGCTAATGGTCTATCATAGTCAGTTGGATGGACCCTCCTCTGATTCACTCTAACTTCCGCCCTGCGTGTTGACCTTTGGTCAGACTTGAAGTACTTCCAGAGAGATCAGTGCCCCTTAAACCCAGGAAAGCAGTTTGGGTGACCTCTCAAAGGGGTCATGGATGATGGGACATCTAACTCATCCCTCTTCTTGCCACTCTGGTCATTGTTGTGGAGCCTGAGAACTGAAACAAATGGACTGATGTCTTCTTTGAATCAATTAACCTCTTGGCCTCACCAACCTGGATCTGCTCAACATCCTTCACGACCAGCTCAGACTCCTTGACTGCTACAGTACTCCACAATCAAAAACGACTAAACCTAACTACCGCCAAGGATGACCTCTGTGACCTCCTCCATAAACACGCTGCTTCAAGGCCAGCAAACTCTAACTGGTTTAAGATGGAGCCTAGAGACAGGGACCAGAAAAAATTCAACCAGGAGCCTCCTCCTGTGTATGGGCATCTGGTTCCCTCTCACTCTGGCTCCTCCCTTCCATCACTCCATCCTTCCTGGTTCTCCTTGCCCATCTGTTTGCTTGTAATAGTTCAATTCTTTTTAATGTTTACTGAAGTTCACCCTATACCCAGACAAAATGTTTCATATAAGCTCTCCCCATAGGGGAAATTCAAATGGCAGGTTTTTTCTAACCTGGCTAACTCTCAAATAATTGAGAATAGAGACCTATTGATTTATTCAACAGGCTTTAGGCACAACAACTTGAGAAGATATTACTGTCCCTCTAAGCTAGCTATATCCCATCCATATGTCCCAAGTTACTTAAGATACTACCCGTCTGTGTCTCACCCTGCTTTGTTCTGCTCAGTGTGTGTCCTTGTGCAGAACTCTCTTGTCAATTCTTCCTCATGCCTGACTTCATGTCGTCGTCGTCGTCTTCTTCTTCTTCTTCTTCTTCTTCTTCTTCTTCTTCTTCTTCTTCTTCTTCTTCTTCTTCTTCTTCTTCTTCCTCCTCCTCCTCCTCCTCCTCCTCCTCCTCTTCTTCTTCTTCCCCTTCTTCCTCTTCTTCTTCTTCCTCTTCCTCCTCCTCCTCCTCCTCCTCCTCCTCCTCCTCTTCTTCTTCTTCTTCTTCTTCTTCTTCTTCTTCTTCTTCTTCTTCTTCTTCTTCTTCTTCTTCTTCCTCTTCTTCCTCTTCTTCCTCTTCTTCCTCTTCTTCTTCCCTGCCTAGTGACCCTCACTTGCCCAGTTGCCAATGTCTCCTTCACACTCTTTTACCTCAGACCCATCACTGGGATCGGAAGTCCAGCCTTTCTATCTCCTCTGCCCAGTCATTGGCTGTCCAGCCTTTTATTAGCCAATTAGAGATAACTGTGGCATATACTTTATAGCGCATTGATATAGGACATTCTTCAATGTTCATGACAATGTCTGTAACCAGACAATAACTAGACCTCAGGCAGAGAACTCAGCCTCTGAATACACAGTGCACAAGACCCTCTTCCAGCATCTCCCAGAGTCTCTCACCCTGCAGCTGCTCCCTTTGTTACTTTTGTTCCTGGTTCATCTGCAAAAAAAGATATTTTAGTTGCTGTGGAGAAACTGGCTAAAAGGGCTCTTCATCCAAATGCATCCAGATCTGACCCCAAAGCCAGATACATTTCTCCTGTTCCCTTCCTTTGTTGCTCTGAAGCTCCCTGCTGTTCCTTCTAGCTCCTTCTTTGGTGCAACAATCCTGACAATGAGACTAGCCACTGCCACCCTAAATCAACTCTATGCCCACTGCCTTTCACAAGCCCACTCTGTCTCTCCTGCCTTCACTCCTTCCTCCCTCTCAACCTACCTGAGAAGTCTCTCAATTATTTTTTTAAAGTCTCTTTAGGAATGCAGGGCAAAAAGCACACGACCTGAAGAACCAGCTTCCCTCCATCTTAGGCTAACAAGTCATCGTATAGACTAACTAGATTTATTCCTGTTTACATTTAAAGTTTTGTTTCTCAAGGACAGCTACTTCTCCAGCATCATTTCTGCCTGCATGCCACCATACTCCCCGCGATGATGATGATGATGATGATGATGATGGGCTAAACCTCTGAAACTTTCAATGAGAACCAGTCAAATGTTTTCTTTCATAAGAGATGACATGGTCATGGTGTCTCTCCTCAGCAGTAGAACACTAAGACGGGAATATAGTTATTTATTGAACTAACTATAAAGAATAATATATTAGGTACATAGAAATGTTACAAGTGGTTGGGGGTCTAGGTCAAGAGTCTCCAGGTTCTTGGCTTCTTATCCAAAGAACTGAAAAGAAGAAATAACACAGATTTGAAAGGCCAGAAAGGGGGGTGGAGAGATGGTTCAGCGGTTAATAGCACAGACTGCTCTTCTGAAGGTCCTGAGTTCAAATTCCAGCAACCACATGGTGGCTCACAACCATCCATAATGAGATCTGACACCCTCTTCTGCTGCATCTGAAGACAACTACAGTGTACTTATATATAATAATAAATAAATATTTTAAAAAAAGAAAGGCTAACCCTAACCCTAACTCTAACCCTAACTCTAACCCTAATCCTAACCCTAACCCTGTGTGTTTTATTTGAAACACACAGCAGTAGATACCAGAGACAGACAGTGTCAAGATTGACAGTGGACCACACGAGTGACTGCTTAAGGTACCCAGTTACTGTGTGGGCTGTGATGGAATTCTAAAGGAGGAGTTTGGCTACTAATGGACACAGTGTAGGTGGCCCTCTGTTTTAATTGGTAATCTATGCCATATGATCATTTTCTGTTGTGAATGTTCCTTCCCATAATGCACTTGGTTTTAATCACCTGCATGCCCAGTTGTACAAAAGATGTTAGATGGTAAATAGGCAAATCTCTCTAAAAGTTTACCTGGTGTGCACAATGTTGCCTTATTGTGCTTAGACCCCCAAACCAGTTCAGGTTGGACTGCCATTCTACCCACACTGTACTGTTTGAATAGAAACAGTCCAAGTTAAATCTTCATTAGGGAATGAGCATGTATACCATCATTCAATGAGGGCTATACAAATGCAGGTGGGGATCCAAGGTTGCTAGGTTTATTGTTCAGAAAGGGATGCATGTTTATATAGCAGGTGCAGGTGAACTTGGTGAATGTGTGTGTATGTGTGTGTGTGTGTGTGTGTGTGTGTGTGTGTGTGTGTATGTGTGTGTGTGCCTCCCCAGGTGCTAAGCTGGTCCTTGTATTTGCTTTGGGAGTATACACAAAGGGTGGAGGTGGTGAATGAGAATCCCCATATACAATCACTAAGTAAATGGGTGAACAGATGAAAATTGGGAGGGATGTGTGTACTGGGAATGGATCAACAGCAGGATATCATTTTATTTATCTTTTACTTGGCAAGACTGTACACTCCAAATTCAATCAAGGGAAATAGCAGACAAACTGAAATTGAAGGAATTTTGTATAAGATGATTATGAAACTTTCTGGAAATATGAAGTCTGTAGAATAAAAAGACTAACTTAGGAAACACTTCTTTGTCTGGAAGTCCAGTAAGTCCCAATAACTAAATAAATGTTATGCTCAATTCCTGGTTGTATCCTGAGACAATTAGATAAAGATGAATAGGAGACACAGTTGAGATTTTTAAAAAGAGGCTGAAAATAAACTTGTAAATTATGAAAAATGTCTTTGTCCAAAAAGAAACCATTTTAATTTTAAAGGTGTTCAGAATTAAAATAGCTTACCTCTAAGTTTGCATACAACATTCAAAAGCAAAAAACATTGTATCATTCAAGTTAAAAGTTTCAAGCACATTAACAATCATGAGCCCCGAAAGACACAAAAACCTGTCTGTCTGTCTGACTGTCTGTCTGTCTCAGGTTGCTAAGTGAATAAAAACTCATGGTATATCTGAGCTTCTTCAGATGATATCTCTCAGGGACAGGTTCATGCTGCTTATGAAGAACACACTTCAGATGAAGAGATCAGATCCAAAACCATAAGTAGCTTTCTCTTCAAGTTTTTGTTTCATCTGTCAGCTCTTGGGAAAGGCAGTGTCTTTGTCTTCCTTTGGCTTTGATTAACCTCTCCAAAGGTAGAAGTAAGCAGACTGCTCTAACCTTCATGTTGACCAGATAGTTCACAGGGGGACTCCATTTGTACAGAGCTTGAGGTCCTATAAAACGGTCCCAAAGATAAACTGGGTCAAGTGTCTGGAGGACCTGATTTCTTGGTGTCCTTGGGACATGTATATCACAAACATTTGAGAGGCAAAGCTTCATGAAAACCAATTGCCAATAGTATGTGTATATATTTACTTCTCTAGAAAATAGGGCTTCACTCTTTTTCTCTTGAGTGTCAGACAGATTTAATGTTGATTTACTTCCAAAGGATAAAGGACAGACAGGGAAAAAACTCACAGTTGTATAATGGAAAGATCTGGCAGAATCAGTCTTAACCATGAAGTCCATTTAAACATCTCAGTGACAAGTCATGTTGACATGATAGTGTCACCTACGTAACTTATCATGGAACTCCATGTAAAGAAGGGATGGCCCCAGAGTGAGTGCAGGATGCACCAAGACACCAAATTCTCAAACAGGCAACAAGCAGCAAACCTTTTTGTTGTTTTTTTTTGTTTGGCAGGAGTGGGTTTTTAAAGAGGAAAGAGGGGGAAGTCTATGCTGGGATAATCTCTTGTACACTGCAAAGGTTGTCAGCGTGAAACATCAGCTGTTTCAGTGTTTTGTAAATATCTTCTCCATCTTCTTCTGAATGGTTTAATTAAAGAGCTGAACAGCATATAGCAAAGCAGAAAAGGATAGGCGGGACTTTCAGGCAGAGTTAGGAATTCTGGGAAAAAGTCTGAGGGGCAGTCAGACACGGAAGACAGATTTGCCAGCCAGACGCGGAGGAAGTCGGAATGGATTTGTGAAACTAAGGAGAGGTAACGAGCCACGTGGCAGAACATAGATGAATATAAATGGATTAATTAAGCTATAAGAGCTAGTTGGGAACAAGAGTAAGCAAAGGCCTTAAGCATTCATAAGTAATAAAGAGTCTCTGCGGCATTATTGGAAAGCTGGCAGACCAAGGAAGTCACGTTATAAGTCTGTGCGAAATCCTGATTGGACATGTTAGCCAAATAACGATTTTGGTAATTGGACCTTGGTGTTCTGTCTCAGTGAGTGGCCAAATAATGGACTGGACCTTGGGGGCTAGCTTTAGGAGTATAATCTAATGGTTCTTAGCAAGGGGGAGAAGGGTAAAGGGCAAAACCTTGTGACGATATATTTGCCATGCTCAAGCCTGCTAGAGAGCCCTTCACCCCCATAACCTCAGTCTATTTGTTAAGTAAAACCAAGTGCTGACATCTATAACACACCTAAGTGGTGCTTCCCAAAGCTGAATTAGATCCAGAAGGAAGGAAAGACTGAGCTGCCCTTACTTTTGAAACGTGGCACCAAACCCAGCGTCGCTCCTGGAGGAGGTGCTGGCCCAGAACTGCAGTGCCGTGAGCATGGAGGGACCTGTGTCAGCTCTGAGGTTCTGTTGACAGTATTACACCAGCATTAATTCTGTTTCCACGCTGTTAGAGAGAATTTACCATTAGGAAGAGTTGGGCCAATTGTCTATGGGAGCTGTCAGCCATGTTTGTATCTTTTCTTGAAATCTAATATTATGGGAATTGAAACTCACTTTTCCTTAAAGAAGAAACAATATAAAATGAAACCAATGGGAAGCTTGATACCACAGTGTGATGGTTGGTATATGCTTGGCCCAGGGAATGGCACTATTGGGAGGTGTGGCCTTGTTGGAGTAGGTGTGGCCTTGTGGGTGTGGGCTTTTTATCCTAGCTGCCTGGGAGCCAGTATTCTGCTAGCAGCCTTCAGATGAAGATGTAGAACTCTCAGCAACTTCTGCTCCATGCCTGCCTGGATTCTACCATGTTCCTGCTTTGACAGTAATGGACTGAACCTCTGAACCTGTAAGCCAGCCCTGATTAAATGTCGTCCTTATAAGACTTGCATTGGTCATGGTGTCTGTTCACAGCAGTAAAACCCTAACTAAGACACACAGTAAAGGGTTCTCCTTCCTTTTGGAACCACCACCTTCCACACAACCCAGCTGGAGGTGCAATAGTGAGTGCACAGACGTGCAGATAATAACTGAATTCTAGGCCAACCTGGGTACAAAGCTGAGAGTGAGAGAGGGGAGTAAAGAAAACAGTAATGGGAATCGGACCATTCAGGAGCCTAGCAGACAGGAAAAGACCTTTCTGAGACTTTGTCTTCACCCATATAGCACTAAAATTTCTGACCAAATGTGAATACTCATATTGTCCCCTTATTTGTCATGAAAGACACATATGGATTGACTAAACAGGAGCCTAGGCTCAAGGTCTTGGGTTAATATTCAAGTCCCCTTGGCTCACAGCTGGCATGCTTCAAGGCAGGTCATCCATTGTATCTTTGCCCCAACTGTGTCATAGAGATGACAGGATGGCTCATAGCTTCACCACAGGGCTACAACCAAGATTAAGTATTTCACACATGAATGAAGCCTGTGTCCTTGAGACAGGGGACTCAGTCGGTGGGTTTTGTTTTCTGCTGTATTTAGTATCATTACTCAGTGCTTTTTTTTTTCTTATGACTAACAATAATTAACTTTGTTTTAGTAAATGAGGACCCGACTCCGTTGAAGTACGCAAAATCCATTAAAATATGAATCTATCATCCTGTTTACAAGTCTATCTTCATTCCTAATTACAGTATTCATTTCAATTATTCTATTAATGAAGTCATACCAGTGACGCATAAACAAGGTCTCAATTGCATATAGATTAAGACACAGCAACAGGAGCCAGAGTGGAATTAATACCCGAGGGGTATTAATCATGGTTATATTGTCTCCATGCAAATGAACAAGATACAAAAGGCACCGCCCATGTCCCCCAAGGAGACTCTCATATTTCCTGACAGAATTTACCAAAGGTATTATCGGGGTTGCTTCATCACCCTGAAAGGTCTTCTGATATGAATGAATGAAGTCTATGGGATGTGACAAAGAATTCACAATCACCATTCCATGCTCTATCTCATTGTCATTGTCCCCCCACCCTTTGCCATGTAACCAAATATTTGGGACTACTTCCCTGAACAGATGAAGAAGTATCTGTGGACGCCCTAAGAGAGCACTGGATCCCTTGAAGGTGGAGTTACAGGTGGTTGTGTGTTGCCCCGTGTGACTGCTGGGAACTGAACTCAGATCCTCTGGAATTATGTGATCTTGAGAACTAAGCTCTCTCTCTCTCTCTCTCTCTCTCTCTCTCTCTCTCTGTCTCTCTCTGTCTCTCTCTCTCTGTCTCTCTCTGTCTCTGTCTCTCTCTCCCTCTCCTCCTCCTCCTCCTCCTCCTCTTCTTCTTCTCTCTCTCTCTCTCTCTCTCTCTCTCTCTCTCTCTCTCTCTCTCTCTCTCTCTCTTTCCCTCTCCCCCTCCTCCTCCTCTTCTTCTTCTTCTTCCTCTCTCTCTTCTCTCTCTCTCTCTCTCTCTCTCTCTCTCTCTCTCTCTCTCTCTCTCGCCCCAATAGCATCTATTTTATGAGTCATCACCATAATCACACTTACTTTTTGATTCACCGGCATGGTATATCCCTTCTATTACTTCTTTGAATGCATTTATAACAAATGGTAGGAAGTTCACACTTACTGAATCTATGTCTCAGCCCCATGCATACACATACCTCCAAAGAATTCCTTGTGGATTTTTTTCTCCTGTATCAATTATACTTTTTTTTTTATCAGTTATTTCTTAGGAGTTTTCCAGTGTTAACACGTTGTGATGGTAACTGTGCCGTCTGCTCTCCCCTCCTCCACACGTGGCTTAAGTTAGTTGATTTCTCTCCTTGTGTTCAGTGGTTTTCCTGGGCCTGCATCCCCAGCAGTCTTTTGTCCTGTTCTCTGGGTGGTTGATGGAGCGTGCCTTGCAGGCTTAGGTGAGATGTGGTTTTCCTATTGTCTTCAAAATTGCTCCTGGGCACAGATTTCTCTCTGCTCTGTGGGAAGTCAGCCTGCCCAACAAAGCAGAACAGGAATCCGGTGCCCAGCAGCAGATCCAGAGCAGGCAGGCAGACGTTTGTGCCAGGGAGCTGCTACAGAACAGGAGAGGACCCCCAAAGCTTCAGAATTCAGTTATGCTAAGATCCGTTAGCTTGGTCAGTGTTTCTCAGATGAGTGTACAGAGTCAATTCCCACAGATTTTTTTTAAAATACTTTATGGTTAAGGTTTTATTTATCTTTAAGATGTATTTATCATTGTCTTGTGTATATGAGTGTTTCCCTGAATGCATGCATATGCACCATATGTATACCTAGTACTGGAGAGGCCAGAAGAGGGCATCATATCCGCTGGAACTGGAGTTAACAAAGGATTGTATGTTATACCATGTGGGTGCAGGAAATTGAAACCAGGTCCTCTGGAACAGCATCCAGGTCTCTTAACTGCGGAGCCATCTCTCCAGCCCTATTTGGAATCATTAAAGAAAAAGTTTCCAAAACCTGATTGAGTGAGATGACTCAGAGGGTGGAAGCATTTCTGCCTAAGTCTGAAGACTCAAGTTTAATCTCCAAGTCCTACAAGGTAGCTGAAGAGATCTGACTCTGGAGAGTTGTTCTCTGACCTGCACATGCATGCTGTGGTACATGTGACTGCATGCACGCACGCATGCACATACATGCAAATTCTAAAAGGTAAACGAGTCTCCTTCCAAGCATTGTAATGGAACAGTTTATCACAGGAAATGAAATACGGGACTATGGAAGTTCTGAAGTTCCATGAAAGGCATTAAATTATCATATGGTGGTGGCCAGCAGAGGACAATATGTGCTCTCATATTTTCTAACTGAATGGTTTCTGTCTTTGTAGCTTCTTCACTGAGAACAGTGGGGACTGCACCTTGTACTGTGTGCACCATGACCTTTGCCATGAGGTCTTTGTAAGTTGATGCTCCACAGAAGCTGGACTTATGGGCAAGTACCACCTTCCCAATCAGCTTTATCGTTCACAAAAATAGTCACAGTTATCTTAACCCATGGGACTGTTACAGAGGCTGGGAAAGGCAGTATATGCAAACAAGCTAACTCTGCCCCGGTTACTATATATACTTAGTAAATATTACACTTACTTTGTCTTGGACTTCTGTTTGTTAATGGTTTCCCTTTAGTTTTTTGAGATGGGATTTCATGTAGTTTGGGCAGAATTCAAACTATGTCACTACACCTGATAGTTCTCTTCATTTCAATTTTTTTTTAATGAGATTTTTGTTAGAAAACAACCTAGATTTCAAATGCAAATATCTTTGTGGCCTGCCTGCTGGTACACTTCAGTCTACTTTTGATTCATATGAGAACTCCATTCAACTTCTTATTTTTCTTTACAAAAGTACCCCCTTGTCTCATATCTACCCTTCCATTTTCATGTCAGTGCCAATCATAGGTTGGATTCTAATCTTCAGGAATCCAAAGATACAGTACTGTGGTGGTTTGAATATGCTTGGCCCAGGCAATGACACTATAAGGAGGTGTGGCCTTGTTAGATTAGGTGTGGCCTTGTTGGAGTGGGTGTGGCCTTGTTGGAGTAGGTGTGACCTTGTTGGAGTAGGTGTGACCTTGTTGGAGTAGGTGTGACCTTGTTGGAGTAGGTGTGACCTTGTTGGAGTAGGTGTGTCACTGTGAGCATAGGCTTTAATATCCTAGTCCTAGCTGCCTGGGAGCCAATCTTCTAGCAGCCTTCAGATAAAGAAGTAGCTCTCAGTCCACTCTCAGCTCCTCCTGCACCATGCCTGCCTGGATGCTGCCATGCTCCCACCTTTATGATAATGAATTGAACCTCTGAACCTGTAAGCCAGACCCAATTAAATGTTGTCCTTATAAGAGTTGCCTTGGTCATGGTACCTGTTCACAGCAGTAAAACCCTAACTAAGACAAGTATATTCTGATACACATGATTGTTTGAGTAGAAAGTTAAATTGTGTAAATCCTCTGGAACTATATATGTTACCCTATAAAGTGTGTTAGACCTGTTAAAAAGTTATCAGCCAGGCAGGAGGTGTGGTGGCTCACAGGTTTGTGATCCCAGCTAGACAGGGGGCTGACCTACGAGGATTGTAAGTTCATTGCCTGCCACTGCAGCAAGTTCAAATACAACCTCAGCAAGGTAGTGAGAATGTCTAAACTGAATAAAGACTGGGGATATGCTCAGTGATAGATTATTTGCCTGGCATAGGTAAGGCTCCAGTTTCAGTCTTCAGTACCACAAAGGAAAAAAGAAAGAGAAAATGAAATCATCAATCTTGGAAGATATTTTCTTAAATTGAGTTTTTTTTTAAAAAAAAAAAAGATTTATTTATAGTTATGTGCGACTGTGAGTCTGTGCAAATGTATGTGCATATTTGTGCATGGGTGCTCACAGTGGCCAGAAGAGGGCATTGGTCCCTTGGGGGCAGAGTTACAAGAGATTTTGTGCTGCACAATATGGGTTCTGAGGCATGAACTCTCTTTTTCAAGACTGAACTGCGAGTGTTCTTAACCACTGAGCCATCTCTGCAGTCCCTCAGTTATCTCTAGGTCATGACCTCATTTATGTTCATATTTGTATGTAGAATGCTGGAGCATAAGAAGGGGTCATTCTTTTTGATGCACAGCCTACAGAAGACTCAGACCAGCTCTCACTTGGGAAGCACGTCCTGACCCCTGTGGCTCATGCTCCCTGTTTCAAAATGGTGGGCTGACGCCACATCCCATTCTCCTTCCTTCTTCCTCTTGTTCCCTTTCCCCTCCTTCAGGCTAGTCCCCTGGTTAAGCAAGCATCCCCTTAGGGCATGAAATTGCCTTTCTGTCTTTCTGAATTCTCCTAAGGTATGCAATCTCTATAAGGCACCTCCCACTCTCCCATTCTTGATTGGGCTCTTGGGGAATCTCTTAAGTGTTGGGAAATCAGATGGAAATCACTGTAGGAGGAGCCAGAGCAGGCCCTCACCACTCCTGCAGCCTTTCCTCTAGTCTGCACAGGGATGAAAATGAAAGAGGCCCTGGAAACACCTCGGAGGTATTCCTAAAAGCCTGTGTCCAGGCTTAATGGTTTGGCCTGTATCTTTTACCCTCAGCCATGGGTTCTACTTAGTAATTTCTGTGCACTCAGACATACGCCAGAGGTTAACCTCCATTTATATTTCTGTAGACATGCAGAGATGTGGTGGCACATACAAGAAGCATGTTTCCAAACACATGGTATCCACTTGTCAGTTTTAGTTGAGACTCAGTCTGCCCACTTATTGAGAAAAATGGGGAGTGTAAGCTCCCCGCTATGGTATAGTATCCCCCTTGCCCAAGTTGGAGACCATGGAAGATTCAGACTGAGTGCATATCTCATGAGGGGCTCCCAGCCACCCTAAAAATAAAAATACATTGTCAGAGCTGAGCAGTCAGAGATGCTGTTCATTCAAAGCACCCAGCCTATTGTCAAAGGCATGTGGTACCAGAAATAATACATTCCGTGTTTTCAGGAGATTAAAGAAAATGAACACCAAAAAAGAGGGGTGGGGGTGGGGCAATGAGAGCATTTCTATCTCAAAAGGCACAGATGTTTCCCAGTTCTGGAGATGTGGGCTGCAGCCAGCTTACAAAGTCCCTTGAAATTAACAGGCTATATCACAGGTGTGAATAGGGCCTTATCTAAGAAAGCAAGAACAGCCCCATTACAATCAGAAAAGCAAAAACAACAACTTCTGAAGCCTGGGACAATGAAAAAGATTTCCCTGCATAAAACTGCAAGTCACTAGCTACTTTGATTCTGTGTGAATAGTTAAGTTCATTTCCAGAAGCCCATGGTGGAAAATTTAATATAGAATTTAAATTTAGAAAGAGCAATTGGAAAAGAGCAAACTATTGACTGTAAGCCAATATGATATACTGTATGATGGGGGTCATTAAAGCTAAATATATCTTATCTAGCTCTGCAGAAATCCCTAATATATTAGGATTGAAAAATTCCCCCCGCAAGTTAGGTGATTATCTTTGCGAAATTATTTCGCAGTCTTCTCCCTAAATGTTTCAACTAAGAGAGAACAGATAAAAATGAGATAATATTTCTAAACCTACGGATTACTGCCTGATGCACCAGAAAATGTTACTAATTGCAATACCAGATATGAAAACTATTTTGAAGAGCGATAGGGTGAGTTCCGTGGATCTGTTGCTGCGCAGATGACCTCCTTTGAAGATCTTTGCAAGGAAAATAATCTACTGTCAGCCAAATGATTAAACAGGGCCGGTGGATACGCTCAGAGCCCATTGTGGGTTGAGGTGCAGAGGCTAAGGCATTAGATTGCAAGTTCAGAAAACCAGACTAAAGAATCTTAAGCAAAAGAGACTTAAGGAAGCTCTTGATGGGAGAATTCAGAATTGCAGCCCCCATCAGTGCCAGTTTGAACCAAAATTCAACGTTATAAAAATTTTAACTCTATGTGTGTGTGTGTGTGCATATGCAGGTGCTCACAGAGGCCAGAGTGACAGTCTTCTGGAGCTGGAGTTACAGGCAATTGTAAGCTGCCTTGTGTGTGCTTGGGAACTGAAGTCTGGTCCTCTGCAAGAAGAGTCATCAGTCTTAGCTGCTGAGCCATCTGTCTCTCCAGCCCAGCTTCAGTATAACTTTAGGATTCCTGCTGCCTGATTCACCTCACTGCTCCACTGCCTCCTTTGACAGGTTTCTCATACAGGCTCCCTCTGGAAGGTGCATATTAGGATTTGAATCTGCAGTGTGCAGTGAAGGCTCACAAATACTCGTTTCCCAGCAAATGACAATATCTTGGGGATTTGGTGCTTTAAGGAGGTGGGGCCTGGCTATCAGAAGTAGATCATTTGGAGCTGCAAACTGGGATGAAAACTGAAAACAGGCCTTACCTCAAGCTCCTCCCACCATGGGAGGAGCCACCCCAGCCGCCTTGCCTTTCCTGCCAAGGCTTACAGTAACCCCCTGAAGCTGCTGCCAGTGGCCAGTATGTGGGTCAGGTTTTCACATGTTTGTGACGCTTTATTCAGATGATCAAAATAATAAATAAAACATATATTGAAAAGTAGCAAGAAAACTATTCAAAGTCAAGGTGGATAGTAGTACAGATCAAAAAAAGGTGTTATCAAGAGTAACAGAGAGCCGCGAGACTGGTATTATACAAGAGTCCCAAGTGACTGCCTGGGGCTTCTTTTATGGGGCCTAAAGGAAAGAAAGACTGCTTACTAAGGAGTCTAATTTGGGTACTTTTCTATTTTGATTGACAGACTCATGGTATATAACTATTTATTAATTACATATGCATATTTGACTTATATAACTGTCTTAGTCAGGGTTGCTTGGTCATGGTGTCTGTTCACAGCAGTAAAACCCTAACTAAGACAATAACCTTTTCTCTACTGTCCTACACTGTATCTAATTTTATTACTATGCATGCCCAGCTATGCATATGCATGCGATGCTTTATCTTTTTGTGCATGCATCCAAAAACAGCTCAGGATGGATCAGCTCCTTGCTCAGGTACCCAGCTGTAAACTGGAAATATTTTATGAATAGAAAGTATTCACCCTGGATGGCTGTCAAAAGGAAAGAAAGTTATCTTAATATTCAGAGTAGGGTGAATGTGTGACTTGATTTGTCTTGTGGTGGAGACAGCTAAGTACATCGTTAGGAGAGAGGTGTGTCTACAGCCCAAATCAAGTGGAGTCCCAGGCTTCTAAGCTATTCCCTATGCTTTCCTGCCCTGAAAGCATGAGCCAAAATAAACCTTTCCTTTCTTATTTCTGGCAGGTAGTTTGGTCATTTTGGTATAAATAGTGACTAATACGCAGGTGAGAGGGCTTTTAGAGCCCCACACTTACATCACCTATTTCCCAAGTAAAGAATTAGGGTTATTTCTTAGGTATTAAAAGTTCCAAGGTTGAATGGAGAAAAGAGGGAGGGAAGGGGGCTTATGGGACTTTCGGGGAGGGAGGAAACGGGAAAGGGGAAGTGATTTGGAATGTAAATTAAAAAAAAAAAAAGTTCCAAGAAGAGCTTTTCACTGTTTCATGCAGTCCATGTAGAGTCACACTCCTGTCCCTAAACTAACCATTATGGTCTGTATTAGGGTACTCTCATTGGACTGGGATGCTTCAGGTCCTCCATAACTGAATCTAAAGAAGGCTGGGAGCTGATGATTTGTGAGCCAAAAGGATCCTGTAGGAAATGGACAAGACATTCCTTTGAGGTGCAGTGCTTTCAGGAGATACACAATAAAATCACTGCTCACAGAGTCCTCTGAGGCTTTGGTACTGTCTTTTTATTTATTTATTTTTTTAATTATTGGATATTTTCTTTATTTACATTTCTAATGTTACCCCTTTCCCAGTTCCCCTCTCCCAGTTCCCCCCCTCCCAGAAACCCCCTATCCCATCCTCCCTTCCCCTGATTCTATGAGGGTGTTCCTCTACCCACCCCACTCCCACCTCCCCGCCCTCGATTCCCCTACATTGGGGCATCTGTGAAGCCTTCATAGGACCAAGGACCTCTCCTCCTATTGATACCTGAATCCTCTGCTACATATGCAGCTGGAGACATGTGTACCCATTGGTTGATGGCTTAGTTCCTGGGAGCTCTGGTTGGTTGATATTGTTGTTTTTCCTATGAGGTTGCAAACCCCTTCAGCTCCTTCAATCCCTTCTCTAATTCCTCCATTGGGGATCCCACGCTCAGTTCAATGGTTGGCTTCGAGCATCTTCCTCTGTATTTGTAAGGCTCTGGCAGGGCCTCTCAGAGGTAACCCAATCACAAAAGAACACACATGGTATGCACTCACTGATCAGTGGTTATTAGTCCAAAAGCTCCAAATACCCAAGATACAATTCACAGACCACATGAAGCTTAAAAAGAAGGAAGACCTAAGTGTGGGTGCTTAAGTTCTTCTGAGAAAGGGAACAAAGTACTCACAGGAGCAAATATGGAGATAAAGTGTAGAGCAGAGACCAAAGGAAAGGCTATCCAGAGACTGTCCCACCTGGGGATCCATCCCAGAAACAGTCACCAAAACCCAACACTATTGTGGATGCCAAGAAATAGCATCCTTTGTTGAAAGGAGCCTGGTGCTGTCTTTTGAAGGGAGGCTGGATCATATGAAAGCCATTCACAGGAGTCCAGTGGGGATACCCAGAAGAACTTCCTGCCATACTTTTTTTTTTCAGAGAAAGACTGAAGAGTATAGCTCACTGGCAGGGTATCTTATCTGCATGGACAAAGGCCTGGGCTCAACCCCCCAATACCACATAAACAAATCTACCACCACAGACATACCTCACCACATTTCTACAGGACTTGAAGTCTAGCCAGCACGTCAAATTTTCATCTGTGGCTGAACACTGGATGGGAATTTGAGAACTTCAGCTGACCTGTGTATACAACAAATATATGCAGAGAAAACCATGGACAGAGACTCAATATAGACTTCTCGCGTTCCCTTTCCCATCTCCAGTTCTATCTCTCGTGGTAGCCAGCCATTCTCCAACCTGCACTGTTAGGAGAGATGCCAGAGCTCTTCAGTGAGTCTTTCAAGGAGCTGCCCAGATCTGCCTTCTCTTACTTCAGTCAAGAACCCTCTAACCATCATATCAAGTTTTAGGAAAGGAACCGGAGAGTCACTCTTTTCCAGGCCCCAAAGTCTTAGCATACTCTAATGAGAACAAAGCTGGTCCCAAGGATACTTGTCTGTAGTGTGAAGCTCTTAAAAACCGAGCCATGGAGGGCTAAAGAGATGGCTCAGTGGTTAAGAGGTTAAGAACACAGGCTGCTCTTCCAGAAGACCTGAGTTCAAATTCCAGCAATGACATGGTGGCTCATAACCATCTATAATGGGATCCGATGCCCTCCCTTGGTATGCATATACATAAAATAAATAAATAAATCTTAAAAACAAACAAACAAACAAACAAACTGAGCCATTGCACCAGAGACACACAGCAGTTGTAAAGAACTGGAGCCTTGCTGTGGAAGAGGGCAGTGAAAAGCTATGAGTTGGTCCTGTGTGATGTAATTGCTGCATCCATTGCACTAAAGCCGGTCATGGAAGCTGGAACCAGCAGGGGAACCTGGGCCCAAATATTCTGTTCACACCAGCGTAGCTATTGCCACAATTTCCTAACAAATTAACTTAGGGTCACCTTGACTCAGGGCAGGCCAACCAAATCTACTCTTCCAAGTAGCATAGTTAATGAGATTTTAGCACATGCTTCATGTGGTCAAGAGAGCAATTACTATTCAACTGAATTCATAACACCTCCGATGTTACTAACATCAGGCTAATTCCATGTACTGTAAACAAATGAAAACAGCAATATATAATTTTTCTATGTGATCTTGGACTGTTGCAAACCAAACACATTGACGATTTGTCTCTTTTAAAACTTTTGAATTTCATGTGAATTTTAACTGCCATTGTGACAGTATTTAGAGGGTAGGCATCGAGGACCCACCATCTAAAATGGACTAATGCCATTATACATGGAGTAGGCTCATTTTTGCGGGGAGTCATTATATACTTAATTTTTAAATGATATAAAATTGTACTTATTTATGGTGAACCGTATGATGTTTTGATATACATATACATTGTGTGATAGCCAAATAAGGGTACATGCACTGGTTAGCTTACTTGACACAAACTGGAGTCACCTAGCAGAGGGAACTTCAATTGAAGAATTGCCTCCATTAGATGACTGGCCTGTGGGCAAGTCTGTGAGGCCTTTTCTTAATTAATGATTTATGTGGGAGGGTATAGCACACCGTGGGTGGTGCCACCCCTGGGCAGGTAGTCTTGGGTTTGTAAGAAAGCAGGCTGAGCCAGCCATGGAAAGTAAGCTAATAAACAATGTTCTTCAGTGGTTTTGGCTTCAAGCTTCTGTCTTGGCTTCCCTGATCAATGCAAACAAACCCTTCCTCCCCAATGTGGCTTTTGCTCAGAAAGTTCTATCACAGCAAGAGAGACACACGCTAGGACAATGAACAAATTGGCCTTTCTTTTCTTTCTTTTTCTAAAAAATTGTCATTATTTTTGTTTACCTGTCTGTGTGATCCCACATAAATGTGGGTGGAAACGGAGATCAGAAGAAGGTGTCAGGAACCCCGGACCCAGAGTTGCCTGACATTTCTAACACATCCTGCTGCTAGCAATCAAACACGGGTCCTCCGCAGGTGCTTTTAGCCGCCAAGCTATCTCATCAGCCCCCCATCTTCCTCCTTAATATTTATCAGCCTTGCCTACTACAGAGTTCTGAACAAATACCAGCTCCCATTACTTCTGAACCATAATCGTGTCTTATTTCAGCAGGTTTCAGACAGTTGAACTTTCCCTTGTGCAAAATTATCCCCTATCTCTCTAGCCATTTGAGACTCACCACTTTGGGTTGGCAATCTTTGCTATAAGGAAGACCCATTCTCCTAACAAGTGGCATAGTCAAGCCTCAAGGAGTTTTCAGAGTAGACTATGACCTCTAAGTGAGTCTTAATCGTGAGGGAAACAAGAGCCTTAGACATTTTCAGATTTGGATTCTTGTCATGGAGGTGAGGACCTAAGCTCTTGAAGACAATTCACTGGTGTCTTTCTGGTATTCGCTGGACAGTGAGTTGAGTTTGGAAGGTCTCTATCATGAGGATTTTCTGCCATCTACTGGTTGTCCTTGCAAAAAACAACTACGTTGATGCAAGCAACTAACTGCTCTTCTCCTTCAAGCCCACTGGCTCCTAGGCATTTTACCAGCTTACACATTCTAAGGCAGTGGTTCTCAACCTTCCTGGTGCTGCACCCCTTTAATACAGTCCCTCATCTTGTGGTGACCCCCAAACATAAACTCATCTCATTGCTACTTCAAACCTGTAATTTTGCTACTGTAATGAATCGCAATTATCAATATGTGATATGCAGGATGGGCTTAGGTGATCCCTGTAAAGGGACTGTGACTCACAGGTTGAGAAGCATTGTTCCGAGGAATGTCTATAAGACCTCTAATATTGGAAAAAGAGCAAAAGGTTTGCAGTGAGGTACGAGCCTGGGACAGGGAGTGAGAGACTGAGTATCTGTAGGCCCAGTCACTTAACCTTCCCAGCCTGAGTCACACTAGCGAGCTACTCTAGCATCCCTCAGGTGTGGGCAAGTCTAACTATCTATACTTCACTCTTTTTAAAAATCGAAGCTAATTTATAATGTTGTAATATATCTAGAGACCTCTAATCTTGTTATCCTTCAATCCTATTGATTACCAGTTTTATCGTTTAAGCACACATTTTAGTAACTATGCTGACCTTTTCAAAAAAGAACTATTTCTACATTGTCTCTTTTGACTGTATGAATTCCAACTTTATTATCTTCTTATTTCTATTGCAGGTTTAGTTTCCTCTTCATTTCCTGTCATCTTAAGGTTTACACTTATGTTAGCATTCTGTCTAAACTCCACCCCAGTTACCTGGCAACAGCCAGGTAGGCCTGACCCACTATGAAAGGGGGTGCTTGTCCTCTGACCCACTATAAAAGGGGGTGCTTGTCCTCTGACCCACTATAAAAGGGGGTGCTTGTCCTCTGACCCACTATAAAAGGGGGTGCTTGTCCTCTGACCCACTATAAAAGGGGGTGCTTGTCCTCTGACCCACTATAAAAGGGGGTGCTTGTCCTCTGACCCACTATAAAAGGGGGTGCTTGTCCTCTCCCCTCTCTTACTCTTACTTCCTGCTTGCCTCTCTCTTGCCCTCTTGGGCTCTTCTCTCTCTCCCTTCCCTTCCCACCTCTCTCCACATGGTCATGGCCATCGCCGGCCTCTGCTTCTCTACTCTCTCCTTCTCTCTGCCTTTCTCTGCCTCTACTACCCTCTTCACTCCCCTCCCCATACCCTGAATAAACTCTATTCTATACTACACCGTCATGTGTCTGGTCCCTCAGGGGGAAGGGCTGCCTTAGCATGGGCCCACTGAGGCACCCCGTTCCCCACACCTCACCACACTCCCATAGAACATATCTCGTACTTCTTTGACTTTTTATAAACACATCAATGTAGATCACTGGTTATGGGTGTCTCTTCTCATATCTGTGTGAGCATATAAAGTTGTACATATTTCTGTGAGCACTCATGCTCTACAGTCTCCGCATTTGCTAGTTTTTTTTTTCTGTTTTCATGAAGCTGAAGATACTCCTTAATATCTCATGGATTTCATATCTGAGTCATACATGAGTTCATATGATGAGTATTGACCTAATTCCTACTGTTGGAAGAATTCTCCAATCTCTGTTAACAATATCCACAATTTCTGTTGCAATCAAATAATTTTCTCTGAAAAATTTAGCTTCTAAAGCAGTATTAACTTTTTTGGTTTTTCGGTCCAGCAGGTGCATTTGAAAAAGTGTCTACTCTGTTGTAATTGGGCAGAATATTTTTTATAAATATCAATGAATTTGGCTACTGTTGTTCACATCTTCTGTATCCTTATTTATTAAGATATTTGTTAGATATTTAGATTTAAATATCCATTTTTTGCCAACAGTTTTGGCGGTCTTTAGTGAGCGCAAAATGTTGAAATCATCACCTAACCTTATGTGCTATTTTTCCATTGAATATTGTCAACTTAACAGTTAGGTACATTGAAGTTTTGTCTTTAAACATCTAAATATTCAGGGATGTTATGTCTCCTGGCTGATGGCAACTTCCTGATCTTGGAGTTGGGGATTTATCTCACCAGGTAGAATGTTTGCCCAGCATACATGAAGCCTTGGGTTCGCACTACAGCATGACACAAACCTGGTGTTAAGGGCACACCAGTAATTTCAAGTACGGGGGAGGGGGGGGGACAGAGGCGGGAAGCAGAGTAATCCTTGCCACTTGGTGAGTTGGAAGTCAGCCCGGGATACCTGACACCCTGTATCCAAAACAGAAATCTTCGACCTTTATGTCATTATGGTATTATTTTTAACTCCATTTTCTCTGATAGTAATATAGACAGAGACTCAAACTGCGAGGCTCAAGCAGTCTCAAAGATCAATGTACAGAAAGACCCAGAGAAACGGACCTGGACGTCCAGAGCAGGGTCATCCACACCCTCATTCTAAACCTGAAGGTATTGCCAGGTGCTGGAGCAGAACTGTAATCTACCCTGACTTGAGTTTAGGGGCAGATAGAGGCTGAGGGAGAAGGATCGCGAGTTTAAGGGAAGCCTGGGCTATATTGGAGCCTCTGACTCAAAACCAAAATGAACAAAACTTAGCTTGGAGAGACTTCTGGCCGCCTAGACACCCCCATCCCCACTCAGCAGCCTTAAGGACGAGAGCTTCTAGGTGTACGGGCGCACAGGATTCCTTAAGGCTGTTGCTGCCCCTGGTCCATCATATATAGTAGCCAATGGTGACACGCGGAGGTAGGCGCGGCAGAATTCTCAGCCAACCAGAACGCAGCGGTCCCTGAGAGCCACACCCCCACCCCGCCACATGATTAGGTTGCTGATCTAGTTGGCTCGGCCCACGGAACTTCTTGCTAGTGGGGGTGCGCCCGTGTTGCCCGCACATACTAGCCCTAAGCAGCCTGCCTTTGTGTTTCCGTACGCTTCCCTCACAGGCTGGCGGGGTCCAGAATCCTACAAGTCAGTTCCACAAGCAGGGCCCGCCTCTTGCTTCAGCATCCGAGTCCCATAGGCTGACTAGACTGCGCGCGACGTTCGGATTGGAAAGAGCGACTGTCCGTCAAGCATACGCTCCGCCCTGCCTCTCTTAGTGAATAAAAGAGTGAAGTCGTCCCAGTTCTAGGGACGCGAGTTCATTGGTTCGGCACCATCTCGCTCCAGCAAAGGCCGGAACAGGATTGATGTTTCGGTTAGAAACAGAAGATGTCAGTTAAGGGATGAGCAGTGGCCTTCACCAATTAGCGCACACTATCTCCGGAGGCTCAACCAGAACGGGGCGGAACATAAGGGAGAGCCTACTCTTGATTGGGTGAGAGGAACTAGGTCCCGCCCCCTTCAGCCGTAACCTTTGGTACCCGAAGTGGGCCGCTCTGGTCCCGCTTCACAGTCGACCGTGGCTGCGTCCGGTGGAAGGACGCGCAGATTCCACTGAGTTCCGGGAGAGTCCCGCGTAATCTTTACGGTGAGGGAACGCAGCGTGTGGCTGCCATTGGCACTCTGTGAAACCGGAAGTGTCGCGGGAGGCGTCGCTTCCGGAAGTGTGGCAAATCCCCACCACACCAGGAAGTGTGCCGCGGCGGCTCCTGAAAGTGTTGCTGTCCACCCAGTTGAGATACGAAACAGGTGTTAATGTCTCGTGTTTGCGGAAGCCCAGCGGAGTGTCACCCATCCGAAAGTGCCGGAGGGTGCAAGAATTTGGTCATGATTTTGAATGCCGCGTCCTGTCGAAAACCTTAGGGGAAACCGCACTAGGAATGTATCCAGGAGGTCTGGCTCCCTGAAGGCTTTTAAGAAGTTTTCTATTGCTGCCCATCACCCTCGATTCCCCTTCTCTCCAGGGATGTGCAGATGGAGGCCGGAGGAGATAATGCTGTCCCAGCCCCCGGGGGCGTGGAGGACTTGGTGGACACGCAGTTCCCCAGAGAGGAGGCTGGAGACAGTGAAGGGGTTCACTCAAGCACGCCGGATCCCGGAGATGGGGACCCGGAGGACACAGGTATAGCTTCCCTCAATGAAGCCTTGGAAGCAATCCCTAGGGGTTGTCATTGCTAGCTGAGTAGGGGAAGAGATCTATGGGAGACCAGTGGGCAGTCTTTGGGAACCCGAGAAAAGTAGCTTGAGGCATAGCTCGGTCAGTCGTCTGACAGAGACTTGCTGACTTAATTGAAATCCTTGAGAAATGACACAGAAGCCAATGGGTGTCAGCTCTTGTCCGGGATGAGCAGTATTGTGTCTCTGCAAATGTATTCTATGGCGAGGGGTCAAGGTAAGGAAGATGGACTGTGCTGTACAATCCCATTTTAAGATTGGAGTTCTCACATCCTGGGACACCCTTCTGTTGCAGGGAAATTAGAATAGACTTGACCTGAGTGTGGGTCCTTAAAGAATCAAATAGGGCATGGTTGGGTCCCAAAAGAGTTGTCTTGATGGGTGATGGGAATTGAGACACGTTGCTTGGGTATTTGGGGACACAGGATTATCAGTGCACAATTAAGAAAATTTGAAAACATTGAGTATGAGAACATCAGATGGGGTTGCAAATGGATGATTGTCATTGGGTGAGTCAGACATCAGAGGCAGTGGGAATGGAAGTTGTTCTAGAAGGAAGCAAGTGGCTTCATTATGGGATTTAAAGTCATAACTCTGGGGAGGAGGCAGTGGAAATAGTGAAATCCTTGTGGGTTAGTGATTATTAATGGTGACCATTGGAGGAGTGGGGTCCATGGACCTGGAGTAAAATAGGAACTGTCATGTAAAGGTTATTGAAGACTAAGGTGTCAGGGATGTTAATATTTGGTAGGGGGAGTGACTGAAGGTTAGGGGAGTCCTGGTGATCTGGATGTCAGTAGCTAGTGTGATGGCCACTGTAATGTGAAAAAGAAGGACCATCCCTGGGAGTACAGTTAACCAAGAGAGTCATGAACATCAGTGGGGAATCAGTGGATGTGGATGAGGATAGAAAAGGGTTAGGGGAGTCAGTAGGGGCATTTTAATGGTGGCCACTGAGGGGTAAGTACACATCAGGGGAATAAAAAAGGGGTCAGAGAAGTTAAGGACAAGCCACTGTAAATAAGGAGATTAATAGTCATTCAGAGAGCTGGTGCCTTGAAGACCTGGGAATGGCAGTGTCTAAAGGGAATAATGGAGGGGCCAATGAAGGACAGTGAGGACCTGTTGAGCTACTTGTGTTTTAGGGCGGGGCTCATTGACACCTTAGTGTTAGTGAGCATAATGTTCTAGCCATTGTCAGCCGAATTCACTGAACAGCTAGGAAGATGTGGAGAACTTTGTCAGTGAATGTGGGTCACTGGGGGTGAGGGGGCTGGTACGGATTTGGTAGATTGTGGAATATATAAGGTTGGTGGGAGATGGGCCACTCAAGGCTCCCTTTCAGGATCCCAGGCCGAGGACCAGCCACCCAGCCTCCTATCACCTTTGCCTCAGGCTGAGGCTGCGTCAAGCCCTTGTGAGCACTGGAACACTGCAGCTTCAGACAGCAGTCCCACTGGAGAAGCTGAGAATAACTCTGAGGGTCAGGGGGAAGACCCCAGTGACGGGGACCCCAGTGATGAGGACTGGCGCAGCCAACGGAAGCACGTGTTTGTGCTGAGTGAGGCGGGCAAGCCCATCTACTCACGGTATGGTAGCGTGGAGGCACTGTCGGCCACCATGGGTGTGATGACAGCCCTGGTGTCCTTCGTGCAGAGCGCAGGAGATGCCATCCGTGCCATCTATGCTGGTGAGTGAAGAGGAAAGGGCTCAGAACGGTGGTGGGCTGGTGGCCGGGAATATGGCAGGGGGTGGGGGGTTAGAGGTCTGGGTAACTAGCCATGGGTACACCTGCCTACCCTGAAGTGAGTCAGTGGGTCAGAGTAACTGTCTAGAGGTCCTCCACATGGTTGGCAGCACATGCCCTGGTTGTCTGGGAGTGAGGAGGTGTACTGTATGACCCGGCTTTGTCTTACTCCATGTCCGGCTCACCATCCCACCACCCAACTCCATGCTGCATCTAAATTACCTGATACCTCCACAGTCAACATGTCCCCACAATGTCCCCGTAGCCCTCGCTTGTCCTCACCCTGTTTTAGGTGTTGGCAGAGTAAGAGCGCAGACTCAGTCAGGCCAGGCTATATGTGCTGGAGAGTGGGAAAGTCCTTTCTGACCCCTTGGCTCATTCCTGGTCTGTGTCCACCCTACCCACTCTTCCTTCCCCCAGAGGACCACAAGCTGGTGTTCCTGCAGCAGGGTCCACTCCTGCTGGTGGCTGTGTCCCGGACTCCACAGTCTGCAGCACAGCTACGAGGTGAGCTGCTTGCAGTACACGCACAAATTGTGAGCACACTAACACGTGCAAGTGTGGCCCGCATCTTCGCACATAAACAGAACTATGACCTCCGTCGCCTGCTGGCTGGCTCAGAGCGCACACTGGACCGACTCCTGGACAGTGTGGAGCAAGACCCAGGTGCCCTGCTCCTGGGTGCTGTGCGCTGTGTGCCTCTGGCCCGTCCACTGCGAGATGCCCTGGGCACACTACTGCGGCGCTGTACAGCCCCAGGCCTGGCCTTGTCAGTGCTGGCCGTTGGCGGTCGACTGATCACAGCGGCCCAGGAGAGGAACGTGCTGGCCGAGTGCCGGCTGGACCCAGCCGATCTACAGTTGCTGCTTGACTGGGTGGGTGCGCCGGCCTTCGCGGCAGGTGAAGCGTGGGCACCTGTGTGCCTGCCTCGCTTTAACCCGGACGGTTTCTTCTATGCGTACGTGGCCCGCCTGGATTCCATGCCCGTCTGCCTGCTGCTGCTTGGTACCAACCGCGAAGCCTTCCACGCCATGGCTGCCTGTCGGCGCTTAGTTGAAGATGGGATGCACAGCCTTGGTGCCCTGCGTACGCTTGGGGAGGCTGCCAACTTCTCCAATGGCCCAGCAGCCAATGCCCCTGCCTACAGTGTACAGGCTGTGGGAGCCCCTGGCCTCCGGCATTTTCTCTATAAGCCACTGGATATCCCCGAACAACACCGCCAGCTGCCACAGTTTACCAGGTGGGCCCTGACCCCAAGTTGACTGAAGACATGTCCAACCAAGACATGAGTTAGGAGAGATAGCCAGCCATGCTCTAGCCGTCTCCTGGGGAGCAAACAGTTCTTTGATGGCAGAGGCTTGAGCATCACCCTAAAGGAGTCCCCCTGTTGTAGTGGGAGAAAGGCTCTGCTTCCTAGTTTAATGGAGGCGCTTGGCTTACAACCACTAGAAACCCTGGAGTCTAATGGGAGAGGCTGAGCCCCATAACCTAATTACAGCCCCCAGCCCGAGAGGGGAGGCAGGCTCTGACTCACCATGCCACTGCCTCCCTCTGTTGCAGTCCCGAGCTAGAGGCCCCGTACAGCAGAGAGGAGGAGCGACAGCGACTGTCCGACTTGTATCACCGCCTGCATGCTCGCCTCCACAGCACCTCCCGGCCCCTGCGCCTCATTTACCACGTGGCGGAGAAAGAGACGCTGCTGGCTTGGGTGAGTTGGTCAGCTTGTCCTGCAAGCCTGCGTTCCCTGGCTTGATCCCTTCTCGTTTTAGCATCCTCCCTCCACCGGCTCTCTCTCCATGGAGATGTGCACAGGTTTTGCCTTTATCTGCATCGCGGACCCTGCGGGCACGTGTGTCTTTAATTACAGAAGAATTTCTCACCGACGTCCTGCCATTTCCTTGCTTCCCGCCATTAGCAACCAGGTCAGGGTCTTTGACTTTCAAGGATCCCATCTCCAGCTATCTCTGATCTTGCCCGTTCCCTGCTCCCAGTGTAGAAGCCCCAGCTCTCCCTAACCATTGCAGTTCCGGACTGTCCTTCGAGTCTGTTAAAGGTCAGCTATCGAGGGAGGCTGGTGGCCAGGCAGGCAGTCCCACAGGGAGTGAGTCCTCCCCCAACAGGTTCATTAAATAACAGTGTATGTTAATATGGGTTCAGCTAGGATGATCGTTTTAATTTTCAAGTAATCTTGGAGATGGAAGTGGCAAAGCCAACATAAAGAATCACCACAACGAGGCCTTTTTCTCGGGCACTCATGTTCCCTGGTCTCATTTGTTCTGGAATGGTTCCACAGGCTTTGTTGATTTGTGGCCCTGGCACTTTCAAAGGATATCAGTCTGTAAACTTGCTGGTAGAGTGCCCCTGTCTCAGCTCTCTCCTGCTCCAGCATGGTAAGAGGCCATGCAGTAAGCACACTGTTTGAAGAGCCCTTGACCCCAGCTCAGCTCTCTCAGGGAAGGTGGAGTCGGCCACATGTGTATGCTAGTGTTTCCCCTTTGTAACTAGCATGCGCCCGTGGCACCTGTGGCCTGTGTAGTTGTGGGTTTTAGAAGTACACTTCCTCATTCATTTTATGACTCTATGACTTGAACTTGCAGCAATTACCAGGTATTTGCTTGGTGATGGCTTTTCTAATCACCCCATTTTTTTACATTTGTAGTTGGGACTCTACATAAGAACAGACTTCTTGTTTGATTCTTTTAATTTAGAAATTACGTTTATTTATTATTTAGTGTGCATGCATGCACATGTGTTTAGAGGTCAACGGACAGCTTATAAGAATCCATACTCCCCTACCAGATTGTCAGGCTCGGGTGGAAAGTGCCCATTCTTCCACTGAGCCGTCTCACTGGCCCAGAAGTTTATATTTTATATAAATAGGGCCTCTTGAGATTGTTCTTGATTTCAGTAGTGTGAAATATTTTTCTAGCATTTTCTGCAGTTATTGTGAACTTAGCCCGTGGACTCCCTGATTGAGGTAGCTTGGGTCCTGTCTCCCTTTGGCACATGTCTGTCACATACAAGTACAGCTCACTTTACATACTGCAGCCTTCCTGGACTCAGCTACTTTGCCAAGGAACACTACTGTCTCTTTCTAAGGAACTCCAGGGTTTTAGATCAGGCGGTCGGGAGAAGGCTGGCTGGAAAGATGGCTTCCACTTGGAGAGGATGTGGTGAGCTAGAGGTCCCTAGAGGAGGAACTGCCCATGCACAGGAAAAAGACAGAGATGTGAGGCAAGGCTGAGGCTGGCTGGATTGCAGGAACAGCAGAAGAAAGGCCAACGTTGCTGGGGCAGAAAGAGAACACTGGGCAGAGTGGTGGGAAGGGGCACAGAGAAGGTCCTGGAGACCTTGGGGCTGGGCCTCATGTTGGTGTGAGGGTCACATTGAATCTTAACACACTGCAAGGCTGAGATGATACCATGGGGGCAGGAGCAAGGACAGCCGTGGATGTAATAATCGCTCACTCAATATTGAAGATTGCTGTTACATTATCTCTAATCTGCAGATAAGCAAACGGAGAAACACACAGAGTCAGAATCACCCAGCTGCAGCTGCTGGTCCAGCTGGCCTCTTGTCTGCCCTTGATAGGATGAATACCAGATTGCCCAGCAAGCCAGATCCGGCTGCTGCCAGGCATGGCTGCCAAGCTTCGGGAGCACACTGGGTTGGGTTTGGGAACACAGACTCGTCCATGGCCAGCTCCAGCCCATCTGATTCTCTCCTCCCCTCTCCCCAGGTGACGTCCAAGTTTGAGCTCTATACTTGCCTCAGCCCCCTGGTAACCAAGGCTGGTGCCATCTTAGTAGTGACGAAGCTCTTGCGCTGGGTAAGGAAGGAAGAGGACCGGCTTTTCATCCGTTACCCACCCAAATACTCCACACCCCCATCCACCTCGGCGGACCAGGCCCCCAACAATGGCTTGTTCACCGGACTCTGAACGACTGCTGGAGTGACATTCTGTGTCTACTCTGGAAATGTGGGTAGAGGTCCTTGTGGGGCTGGTCCCTGTCTCCCCGGGCAGGTGGGCAAGATGACAGGGTTTGCCCACAAATGGGAGAAGGGTAACAGCAGCCAGGGGCACAGGTTGCTCTCTCAGCCCCCTCATGCACTTCCACATCTAGGAAAGTGGGAAGCTTCCTCTGTCCCCTGCCTCACCTCCCTAGCCCGAGTGCCACCATACCCTCCATCACCAGCTGACTCCGCCAAGCCTCTTCTAAGCAGCACAGGTTGCTACCAAGTCTGTCTGCCAAGCAGACCTGAGGCTGGACTGAGGCTGTCCTCAGGGTAGGGGTGGGCAACCCATAAGGGCTCTAGAATTTGGAATGCAGGGCTAGCCTGTGCTTGAAACCAGACTATGGGTGTTTAAAATAACACACACACACACACACACACACACACACACAGTACAGAAAGGGCCTAAAGCTGACTCCCTCAAGACATTTCTCTAGCCTTCATGCTCTTTCCCCACCCCCATCATTTCTCCCTTTCCCTACATTAAAACAACCCCCCAAAAGACGCAGGCCCCACCATGTTGGGTTGTTTCATACACGAATAAGAAGGTGGTCTCCAGCATCCACCTGTGTAAAACATACCGCCTGACTTCATCCGTGGGCCGGGATGCAGCGTTGTGAAGATGCTCTTAGCCGCTAAAGCTTTTACTTTCTTCTGTACCTTTCAGTGGAGATCTGTAAACGGCCAGGGGTCGGAAATGTGTTGTGCTGATGCCCAGCATGAACATGTTCTGGACAGTGAACGCTTGCAGTAGCAACCTAAAGAAGAGCCCCTAAAGAGCTTGTGCTCACAACCCACCTCAACTGCTCGCTACCTTGGCTTCCAGCCTTTTTAAAGAGACACGGTCCTGTGGTTGCGCGCATGCTTGCAAACGCAAACTAGCAGTTACGTTTGCAGATGTTCTGCGCTTGCTCCAAGCAGATACCCGTGTAGCCCCACCCCCTGGTTTCCTACATTGCAGGGGCACGGCACGTGCTGCCTCTCCCTGCTGTTTCTCTTCCGAGGCACATGCGCAGATACCCCACGTTGGGAAATGGCTACGGAGCTGGAGCCTTTGATGGCAGAGTGGCTTGGAGCTGAGAAAGCTGAAGACACCCGAGGTAGTGAGGGCCACAGGGTAGATGGGAAAGAGGCTTCGGCTCATTATAATAACTGAGAATTTTTTTAGAAAAAAAGTTTTTAGCCTATTGAAACATAACTTCCACAAAGTGGAAATAAATAACTTGACTTCTCATCACCTTGGTTAACTTGCCGACTTTATTGACCATATTAAATATCTTAAGTAAGTAGTTCATTTCAAAACCCGTTACTCAGCAAGTCAGGGAGGGATAGTGATGGCCTCCCAAAACTTCTCTGTTGCTGCACAGCTGAGGGAAGGAACTCCAGTCACCTCACAGGCAGCTGAGATCACTGCGTAGGTTTCTTAAGGCCCCTGAGCATGCTTTTCCCTACTTTTGTCAAATTTGGTTTGACTTCAGTAATGACAGTTTCTCTTCCTCAATGGGGGCAAGGAGCTGGAGTCCAGCCTAGAAACTACTGGAAATTGCAGTTCCTTCGAAAGAAATATCTCTCATGCTAAATTCACTAGAAGAGCATTCATGCTTTAATTATAGAAACTTTCTAAACATTCTAGAGAAAATAGTGTGACCAAGGACCCTGACCCCACGTCAGTGGGTGTTCAATCTTTGTCCTTATATCTGTCTCCACCTCCCCTCCCTGCACACCCAGTCAGTCACTAAATGTCCAAACATGGGAGGCGGCACCTTGCCAGACCTGTTTATTCAGATTCCAAAACAACGAACATGACCTTCCATGACCTTCCGGAGCAAGGCCTGCGGTTTCCCTGGGCCCCTGAGACACCTGCTTGGTGCTTGGTACTCCGTGACCTTTCCCTTTGTTTTTAAAGTGGGTGAGTAATGGAATCATTTTAACAGAATTTGTCTTAAATTGGAACCACATGTGGGGCGTCAGTTTTCAAAGAATAGAAATCAGACAAGCCACATTTTATTAAGCACATGATACAGTGCCACTGAGATTTAAACATTTAGCATCCACCTTTCAAACTCCTCAAAGTTTAATAATGGACTTGATCGGCGCTGGAGGAAGTTAGAAGGCGTATCGGGTCACATCTCTTAGCCATTGACTGGCCATAGGGGGATGCTACGCGATCCCAGTGGCCTTCTGGTAGAGGCTAATGATTTCAGCAGATGCTGTTCCGCATCTGCAATCACCATGCTAGGTAGTCACAGGAGACAGACTGCACGAGCGTGGACCAAGGGTGGCCTGTGGTGTTACTAACAGACAGAGACTGGAGAAGTGATCCAAAACCCGACCAAATCTAGGTATAGCCATGCAGTTGAAGTTTTGTTTTTTTTAAAAAAGAGGTGGAGAAACATAAATTTCAGTTGATACAATTGTTTATCAAAATTGTTCATAACAGATGGGACCCAGAAGTTTTATTTTTATTACTTAATATCAGGATTGAAACAAGAAAGGAGGGGTTTACCTGTCAAGGCCAGCTCCTTGAAAACTGTCTTGAGGGTAAGCACTCTGATAATTGTGGAGAGGGGCGTTGGATTTGAGGGAGGGGAGCAAAATGGAGGCCTTTGTGATGTATTGTTTTATTTATCTCTTAGAAGATAGGTAGTGATATGTAATTTACAATGTAAGAGGGCAGGGAAGGCTGAGGAACAACCCGTGGGACCAATGTTAACACCCAGATTTTAAGTTGTGCAGCCTCCGTATATAGGAAATGTACACTGGAGTATTAAGGACTAGTGGGTCATACTATACACAACTCACAGATAACAAACACTCAACACATGGAGATGCTCATAGAGTACCACAGCCTATTTCTATGACTTTTGTGTACATCTGAAACAATTTCAAAATAAAATGTTATATGGGGACTTAACCTCCTCAGCCTCTTTTCTTTTGTAACGTAGAAGATTGTTTTTGTTACTGATTTATTTTAAGTTCATGGAGCTACTGGGTTTCAATTTTTTTTAATTATAAATTAAAGTTTCTTATAGCTTGGGGGCTGGAGAGATGGCTCTGTGGTTAAGAGCACTGGCTGCTCTTGCAGAGGATCAGGATTGATGCCCAGCACCCACCCAGTGTCTCAGATGCCTAAAACTCCTATTCCGGGGGATCTGACACCCTCCACAGGGACCAGGCACACCTGCAGGTAAAACATTCATACACTAAAAGATATAAAGCTAAAAAAAATTTTTTCTTGTTACTCACCCTGGGTCTTATGACAAACTATAAAAAGGCAGAGAAAGGAAAACCATGGATGAAGCCTTTGCAGAGGTTGCAAAAGCCAGCTGGAGAACCCAGGCTGGTCAGAGAACACTACGCATGATCTAAGTACTGGAGATTTCTACATACACAGCAATGGTGAATTGTACTGGGTCTGATTTAAGACGAAGCAAATTTGGATGGCGTTCACCATCATAGCGCCAAGGTCGTGAGTACGAGGGACCATCCTGGTGTCGCACTGTGCCGGAGAGGTTTCATAAAATGTTAGGAAGACAAACAGCTTTCTCTGTTGTGAGCTCTTCTTTCTTGGCCAAATATTAAAATCACTTTAAATAATAAAAAAAAAATGTTTCAGGAGGAGATGTACCAACTTACCAGAGATGATTGTATCCTGGAAGTGAGATTCAGAGAAGGAAAATTTTCATTTCTTCAAAGATTTTTAGAATGTTATTTGGGTATGATTTTTTTTTAAATGACACATGAAATATTTTTTTTCTAAATGGTGAAAATATTGTCACTAAGCTGCTGACAGTGGTGAATTCTGTAGCTTAGCTAATAAAGTCCTGGTCTAGTGTGTGTGAGGCTCTGAGTTTGATTTACAGCATTGACTAATCACAAAAAACTAATTAATCAAAATAAAAGTGTGACCCTCCCCCTTTCCCAGCTTGGATCCATCACAGCTTCACAGTATAATACATTGTACACATGTTTGAAGTTGTTACAGAATTAAAAAAATTAATAATAAATGCAAGTAAGTGGCCTTACTTGAAACCAGAGGCTCTGGTTTCATTTCTGTGGCTGTGATAAACTACTCTGGTTAAAAAAAAAAAAAAAGCAATGTAGGAGAGAAACATTTTACTTGGCTTACAATTCCAAGATACCGTCTGTCATTTAGGGAAATCAAGTCAGGAACTCAAGCAGCTAATCACAACACAGCCAAGAGCAGAGAGGAACAGAGCCATGCCACCTGCTTACTCCCTACTCTCAGCCACATGTTTTTCTCTTGTCTTAGAACCCCTAAGTTGGGGGATAGTACCATGGCTGGGCCCTCCTGCATTAATTAACAAAGCCCTCCCCAATTCTTCAAGTAATATGGGCTCATGCTAAAACATCTATAGAAGTATGCATCATGAAAAAATGCATTTGCTTGAACTGAGAGCCAACTAAGGTCAGTCCATTGTAGTTCATTGGCATGGGCTCCAGGTCATACTTTTTCTTTCTTATTTCTTCTGTCCATTCAAACTCATGTTTGAAGACATTTACAATAGTAACTGAACTCAATCGAAGAGAACAACCTTTGTATTTTATATTTCAGTATTGAGTATTAAAAAGACAGTCAATGTAACTTTGTTCAAAATGATTCAGCCCTGCACTTACAAATGTATGCTTGTAGGAGTTTCACACCCAACTCAGAGTTGAATGTTATATTCTGTGCTTCAAGGAAGAACACTTTGTTTACTTATGGGATACCTCTTACTGCTGGGGTAGCATTTTCTTGGTAGTTCTTCCATCGTTGAGTATTAGTAATTATCTATAATTGTATGAATGGAGTTGGGTAGAGAGGTACTCCCAATAAATTCCTAATAAATACATAACCAATTAGAGTGGTAATAAGGAGGGAGACAGATAATGTGTTGGCCCAATATTCTTGAGGCAGATAGGTTAAGCCTAAGGAGTTAAACCGAGATTCCGGAATGAAAGGCCACACAAGATAACTGTGAAGCTAATCTGAGAGTTTAAAAAGAACAAAACTACAAGTCACCCTTTCTGGCAAGGCAACAGTGGATATCCCATCTTCCTTGTGGTTTTAAACAGTTTGAGGGGAGGACAGAACTGGGTCAGACTGAGGTCTCGCGTTCTGTGTTCTGGTTAGAGGCTCTACCCCAGCCTCATGTGAGGCCTGAGGGACATGTGTACATGTCTTTATTAATGTAGGAGTTTCCCCCCAATTTCTCCACCATGCATCTGTGCATGTTCGTGAGTGTGTGTGTGTGTGTGTGTGTGTGTGTGTGTGTGTGTGTGTGTGTGTGGAGTGTGTTGATTCCTAGTCCTCATGATGTTGAACATCATGAGGTTGCATCATTACTGTGTTCATCTGTCCTTTGTATTCGAACTAAAAATGTCAAAATATTGATGCAATTCCTCTCTCTCTCTCTCTTTCTCTCTCTCTCTCTCTCGCTCTCGCTCTCTCTCTCTCTCTGCTTTCATAAGCAGTGTTATGGTTGTCCAAAAAGAGGCTCCTCACACCCACTTCTTTCTGCTTCCAGTGATTAGCAGCCCCTGGACTGGGCTTCAGGGAGTAAAGGGCTTGCTGCCCAAGTGTAAGGACCCAAGTTCAGATCCCTAGAACCCATGCCAAGTACAGCATGAGTCTAACCCTTGCTGAGTACAGTCTATAACCCTAGCACAGGGCAAAGCAGGAGTGAGGGTTGGAGATATGTCAATTTCCATACTCAGGATGACTGACCAGCCCAGCTGACATGGCCAGCCCCACGAATAGTAAGGCTGCATCACAAAAATTACAGTGGAGAGTGACTTCTAGAGAAGTTGACTTCTGCCTTATACATAAACCAAGGCACCACCACATACATGTACATACACACATGTACAACAACAACAACAGCAACACACACAGACATACATTTAAGTAAGTATGTATTAAGAGCACGAGTGGCCATGTCTAGACCCAATAATTTATTAGAATTTACAAGCTAGGGCTATGGTTATTTTAAAGAAATCAATATGAAATCGGGCTTCCCTGTGGCATTTATTAGAACCTCATCATGACCTTTCAACAGCAGGAGAGTCAAGATGACATTCTCTCTTCTCACCCTGGGTTTGACTAAGGGGGGGGGGGTGTTCAGGAATGTCTTTTGTCCCCTTGTAGCAAAGCTGATTCATCCAGGATACACCATGATCCTTAAAATCAGGGAACTGGTTCCCAGACGCCCTGCTGTGGCTGGAGACCTGGCCCTCAGCCCAGCTTTGACCATAGCCCAGGCGTGTCTAAAGACGGGCTAGCTGCTTCTCGACCTGGGTCTGTGTCTTTCCTGGGTTTACCCATCCTCCTGCTGTGTCCTGTAATTCTGGTTTTCATCTCTACAGGGCAGGCCACATCTCTAAATACGACGGAAGACTTGCTGGAGACAGTGAGAAAACTACAGAAAGGTCAGGTGTCCTGTGTCCCACGTCCCAGATTTTGAGTCAGGCAAACAGAATTAGAACCTAAAAGCCTCAACTCACAACTTTAGAAACTCATCCTGTTGTTGCTAGTTGGTTCTGTTCTTTGAGAGAGAAAAGAATGAAGTCACAGCTAAAAATTCTAAATCTTTAAGAGGACAGAAAATCTTTCTCCACTTACACATAGGGGCACATAGACACGCGCGCACACACACACACATACACACACACGCGCACACACACACATACACACACACACACACACACACACACCATCAGTCCATTCATCTTTCCATCCACCCGTTAATCTATCATGTATCTGTTTATTCGTTTTTATGATACACAGGCAAGCAGTAGTATCAATTTTTTTGTTTTGTTTACTAGTGCTAAAGCTTGGATCCAGGACCGCTGAGCTACTTCCTCACAAGAGCAGTTTTTAAATGGTCAAGTGTCACCCAGAGATTCTTTTAAAATAAACACCATTCACAGGCATATATTTCTTGTCCCTTTAAGCCCTACAAGTTGCAAAGGACAATACAGAGTATTTTGCACTGGGCATTTTGGTTGAGAGGGAACCTGGGAGTCAGCTTACATTGAGTACCCATTTAAGTTCTGGAACACTGGGCCCGAAGTAAGACTCCCCCACCCCACCAGACCATTCTCAGCATCAACTGTTGTATCCACTGATTTGCTTCAAATGAAATGGAACCTCTCCGCTCATATTACCCACTCCTACACCTCATTGCGACTGTGTACTGGACTAAAACTTTGTATAGAAACTGCAGGATTATACATGTGTAGTGACCTACCCTGACCATCTGCAGTGAAATAAGGTCCCTGGGCCACGGGGATTTCTGCCAGTTGCTTTCAGCACCCTGGAGGACATCCACTCTTCTAGAAGTGTCTAGAAAGGGAGTCTGTTATCTTGAAAAGTCCAGGGCTAAGCTTATGACCGCCCCCCGCCCCCCCCCCCCGCTTGCTTTAGGTGTTAGCGGTGAGACTCAGCAAAAGTAGCCTCATGTCCCAATGAGCCTGTGATTCTCCTCTGATCCAGAACATGATGAGGTGGGAGGAAGGCTTCTCCCTATAGAGCTATAAAATGGGCCGTGAGGTCAGAAGTAACTCTCTAAGAAGGCATTGAGAATTTGAAAGGTGCCACTTGTCACTGGAAAGCCCTGCTGTCTTTGTGACAGCTAGAGACCAGAGAGGCAGGAATGACAGCCTGTTCTGCCCCCTTCAAAGAGAGTGGGGCCTGTGGGAGGGCTCCACCAGTTTCCACGACACTCAAGTTTTAGCTATAAGCCTCCACTGTGGTCCTCTGCTTTCGTGCCCTCTGCTCCTCCCCATAGCTTACTAGTCCTCTGTGACGTTGCATGTGGACCTTACCTGCTCACTCCCACTGCAAGAGATTCGTACCTGTTCCCTCTCCCTGGAATAGTTCCCACTCCACACATCGCTCCCGACAGTGTACAGGGCCTGTTTCCTTCCCTTCATTTGGGGTCTTTCCATATCTCAAAAAAGCACTGATACCCATATATTCTTTATCACCCACCTTGTATCATCTTTGTAACTGCCCCTGCCACCAGATTGACTCATAGCCATCTCCCCTACCCAGAATGCAAGCCCTGCAAGGACCGAGGACCCTGCTACAGATCCCAGCACAAAGCAGGTGCTCTGTAATAGCCTGTGGATAGATGGCTAGCAGTAGAGACCCAGCCCCAGATTGAAGTCCTCCTCCCCACTGCCTGGGACAGACAAGCATCTGTCTTTTCTGGCTCAGACTGCCTTCTTTCTTCAGAGGGAAGCCTGGAACCCCAGATTGAGGACCTGATCCAGCGCATTAATGAGCTGCAGCAAGGTAAATTTGGGACCCTAGACTGGCCCAGTTGATAGCAGCAGCAAGGCGTCCCTCACACAATGCCGTCTTCCCCCTCTTTGGTTCAGCAAAGAAGAGGTCCAGTGAGGAGCTGGGGGAGGCTCAAGCACTCCAGGAAGCCATGCATCAGGAGCTAGAGTCCTGTAAGTGGGCCAAAAGAGGGATCCCGGGATCCCCTGTCTGCTGCTGGTGCTTCCAGACGTGACTCCGGTGTCTTTGCCCAGGCTCTGGTCTCACCTGTGGTCCTCCTTTTAGCCCGAACAATTCAGATTAGCCACTCTAGCATGTCATCGTTCAGGTCCCAGGTCAGATAGCCCAGTCAGGCTTACATTGATGGTTTTATGTAAAAGCAGGATCCTACCCTGTGGTCTCCACCCCTTCCCACCTCCCTCCCTCCCTCCCTCTGCTTTATTTCTTTCTTCAGAACCTTGGTTTTGTTTTTGTTTTTTTTTTCCACCTGACATAGTATTTGCTTCTTCAATACTTCACTCTTCCTTCCGGCACGAACCTGTACTTCCTTCAGAGTGGTCACTCCTTTGACTCTGTTGGCACTAACACAGAATGCGGATGTGGGGGTAGGGGAGAAAGGAATGGGATGGCCCCCCCGTGGAAGATGGTTGCAAGTGTAGAAGGAAGCTAAGTCACTTCTCCCCGTCTTCTGTGTGATTCTGCCTATTGGGTGAAGTTGCAGTGGGCAAGAGAGAGGTCGCTTCTGGGGCCTGAAAGTATCATCGTGTTTTGCAGTGAATGAAGAGAAAGTCCACATAGAGGAGGTCCTGTGCAAAAAGCAAGGTACTCATCATTCTCCCTCATTCTTCACATCGCTTCACGAAGCCCCGCCCACCCTCCTGCGCAGCCCCAGGGCGCCCACTGAAAGCTGAGTCATGGGCTTTGCTCCACTCCCCGGCCCCTGCCACTTACATGAAGGATGCGCCCAAATCCTGCGAATTCCCACCAATGCCCAAGGTGACGTGGAGGCCCCAGCCTCTGCCTAACCTTGTTCCCTCAAGGTCCCCCTCATCAGGCTATCTTGTTGGCTTTCTTTACAGATGCTCTGTCAGTTCTCCAGAAGCATCCCCAAGAGAGAGAAAGTGAGACTCCACAGTAAGACTCCTTCCCACCTCCTCCCCCACTCAAAGAGAAGGAGCAAGGGCTAGTGAAATAAGTCATGGATACATTGTTGAATTACCTGCACCAATGTTCTTCATTCCTGAATGAAACACACACACACACACACACACACACACACACACACACACACATACACAACCTTTATATGTTGATATGCCTTATTCACCTCAATGGCTGGCCACTTCCTAACCTCCATGTGGTTAATCCACCTCCCACCAATAATCCCAAGTTATTACTTATTAAATTCTATATTCTACCTGGCTGCCCTGGACCCAGAGGGATGCCCAACTGGGCCACACTCCCCCAGATGGCTCCTTCATATGCTGGCTATGCCTCCAGTCCTCCACTCAGGCATGGTGTCTCTCCTCTCCTTCCACTTCTCCAGCATGGTAGATCTCCTTCTTCCTCCTTCCTTTCTGTCCCAAGCTCAGGAATTCTAAAGTCCCACCTCTGTCTAACCTGCCAAGCTGTTGGCTACTGGCATCTTTATTTACCAGTCAGAACCATCTAGAGGCAGGGTCCCTCACTGTCTTACGCGTGGATGTGTGGACTCTCTTCTGCAAACAATTTTGGGGACCCAAATATACAACCAGCATTAAGCCAAACCCACTACATACTCCTTGTTTCCCTTCTATAAAATAGGATATGAAGACAGGACACTTCCATGACCATTAAGTGGTGGTGATAGATAAATTAGACAGTGTGACCAACTGCACCTTTATACATACAGTTTTCTTGTGAAGACATATTTGTAGGGCCAATGGGATGGACAGGGCTGTGATCCCACAGAGAAATCCATGGATCACACGTAATACAAGAAAGGAAAGAGAAACATTCTCAGAAAGAGTAGGGGCTCAGGCGAGTCTGGCTACAAAAGATCTTCCTCCCAGGAAACATACAGTCCAATTGTCAGGATTCAGACCAAAGAAGCTGGGGTGATTTTTAAGTTTGCGGTTTGGTGGGCGGCTAAGTTGTGGGAGTGGAGTCTGCATGGAGAAAAGGTGGTGAAGAGAGGAGGCATTACAAACCCATGAAGGGGAGCACTGGGCAGGATCTGAAGGGTACATGGGCCCTGGGGGTCACAAGGCACCCCAGACCCGACTGTGCTAAGTGTGGGTCCTGGCCATACAACTTCTCATCGCCGAATGTCTCCACAGTTTGGATGCTAAGCAACTGGAGGAGAAACTGGAGGATCTGGCAGGTCAACACAAGGACCTCTGGGAGTTCCATGTAAGCTCCTCCCAGGCTTCAGTATCTGAGTGGTCACTCTCTACCCCTGCTCAGGCCCAGTGCCCTGGGATAGACTTTGACTCTTCTCTTCCTGTCCCCCTTGGCCTTACAACTGGCCACCTTTCACCACCCCTCACACTCAACGGCTAGCATCCTTTGCTGGCTGTTGTCACAGCTTTTAAGGACTTTGTGTTTGCCTCAAAGAGGCCCACGGGACCCTCCAGAAAACCTTCATTCAGCTGCAGAAGGGATCATCAGGAAGCATTCCAGATAGAAGTGAGGGGTGAGGGGGGCAGTGGTCCACCAAAGGGCCCTTTCTACCCAAGCCTTCTTAGGGGTAGGGAAATGTATACCCAGAGCACAACCAAGAAAGCAAAGTAGACAGACCCTGTAACCCTGGGTCACCATCCCTGACTTGTTGGCATTGGGCCACATATGGTGAGGATGAAATGCAGGTTAGCGCATGGGTTCTTGAGAAAGGCTTAACTCCTGGAACGTTTGGAGAACAAATGGGAAGGGGAGCTTGAAAAAGTTGTAAGAAAGGGATTCTGAGCAATAAGAGGGAGACACGGGAAACATCGGGTGCAGTGAATTTGTAGCCCTCGCAGAAACTGCCGAGTTAAAAATACAAGTCAACGACCTAGTGTAGGGAAGGATTTTGTCAAAAGTGCAAAGGAGGGTGGGCTGGAGGTGTTGTCCAGAGAGAGACCAGCCTCCATTCTGACAGGTCCTGCAGCAGCGACTGGCCCAGGAGATCAGCATGATGGAGCACAGGAAAGATCAGCTGCTGGTGGAAAGTGAGGCTTGGGCAGTGATGGGTGGCAGGGCCCATGGCTTCAGGGGCCCACCTTGATGTTCCACCACCTCCTGTAGGGACTCTGTTGCAAGCCAGGCTGAAGGAGGTGGAGCAGCGGCTACAGGAGGCCAGAGAGGCCCAGGACAGCCCAGGGGACTGCAGGTAAGAGGAAGAGCATGCCACTCAGCCTGGGTGTCAGATCTTCAGGCCTCTCTGTCTTACCTTCTCCTCCCTGGTGCCCTGGGCCACTGCTCACTCTTTTCCCTGCTTTTCTCATAGGCTGAAGACAGAGTTGGAGGAATCTGAGGGGGGAGCAGTCCCTAAGCAGCCCAGAAGCTCAGAATGACAGAGCAGAGGTAGGCCCCTGGTGAACAGAAGTAGAGACCAGAGAGAAATGAGGCTATGTGCGTGTGTGTGTGTGTGTGTGTGTGTGTGTGGTGTGTGTGGGGCTCAGAGATCCCTGGAGAAGAGGGATCAGAGGGTTCCAAGCCTCTGGGACACAGTGAGGGAGCCACAAGGAGCCAGCAGGTACAGATAAGAGAGTGTCTAGGTGAAAGTGTCCAAGTTTCTAGGTGAAAGTGTCCAAGCCCTGCAACCTGCTACCACTAACCTTAGGCTGGCTGAGAGGAGCAGCAGCATTTGGAGCCAACCGGAGAGTCGCCAAGAACATGAACGCCCTGCTAAGCCGCAAGGACTCACCAGTGCTCACATTCCTTCCTGGACTACCAAGAAATAAAGATAATTCCAAGAGTCTCCTGAGTCTGTGCATACCAAGTCGCTGGAAGTAAGAGGCCCCAGCCACGAGGTGGGGAGGTGTCCAGGGTATCTCTGGGTGGAGCGTCAGCTGGACGTCACTCATCAGCCAAACTACAGAAATGTACCAGATGCTCAATAAATGCCCCTGAGCTGTCCAGCACGTGAGCGTCAGATGAGAAGGGTTCACCGAATCTCCCTGGCCACACCCAGGTGCGGAAAAGCGTCCATCTAGAGAGACCCAGGCAGGTACTATTAGTGTCCCCTCTAGAGTCCTTGACATCTCAGGCCTGCCCCTCTCTCCTTTCTGCTGTTCACTCTCACAGCTGGGTCCTTGTCCCAGAGACCTTCCCTTGCCATCCAGACCCCCAGGCTCTCTCAGAGCAAGGTTTCATCCGGAGTGCCTGTGGCACCGGGTCTCCTGGCGGCGTTGGCAGTCACCACAGGGGTGTTAATATGTATTAGCACTGAGGTATAAAGGAAGCAACCGTGAAAGATAGGCCGGGATTCAGAGGAGGGCAGTCGGAGAAGTGCTAAGAACAAAACCTGAGCAGTCACTGGAAGGATGAGGGCCAGAAGAATGGGCTTTCTTAAAAGCAGGGCATGGATAGATTAGTTATATTTTGTTCCTGTGATAAAAGACCATGACTAAGGCACTGTGGTGGTTTGAATATGATTGGTCCATAGGGAATGTCACTATTAGGAGGTGTGGCCTTGTTGGAGGAAGTGTGTCATTGTGAGGGTGGGCTTTGAGACCCTCTTCCTAGCCACATGGGAGACAGTCTTCTGTTTGCCTTTGCAACAAGATGTAGAACTCTCAGTTCCACCAGCACCACGCCTGCCTGGATGCTGTCATGCTTCCTACCATGATAATAATAGATTAAACCTCAGAACCTGTAAGCCAGTCTCAATTAAATGTTGCCCTTTATAAGATTTGCCTTGGTCATGGTGTCTCTTCACAGTAATGGAAACCCTAACACGACAGGCACCGTATAGAAGAAATGGATTATTTGGGCTTACCATTGCAGAGGTCTGGAACCCATAACGGCAGGGACAGAGGGGCAGCAGGTGGCTTGAGAAGGAAGCTGAGAGATCATATTTCCACCCACATGCAGGAAGCCAAAAAAACAAGCTGGAAGTGTGGCCCAGGCCACTCCCTTTCAGAGCTAACCATCAGTGATAGGCTTCCTCCAGCAGGGCTGTAGTACCTAAAAGTCCATAACCTCCCCAAGCCCACCACAGGGGACAACGTGTCCCTCTTCAGAGACTGGTCACCTCAGCGAAAAGAACCCAGAGCTGGACTGTCTCCCTTGCATCCCCACCCCTGCTGCGTACAAGCTCCCTAGCTTTGAGTGAGCCACTCCCCTCTGCCTCAGTTTCCTCACCTGCAAAACACTGCTATTGTGTGGAGGACCCAGAGGGCAATTCTCACTCTAGGGGCTGCAGATCAGATATTTACATTATAATTCATGACAGCAAAATTACAGTTAAAAACAATGAATTCACGAAATTCCTAGGCAAATGGTCAGAACTGGAAAATATCATCCTTAGTGAGGTAACCCAATCACAAAGGAACACACATGGTATGCAGTCACTGATAAGGGGATATTAACCCAGAATCTCAGAATACCCTAGACACAATTCGCATATCAATAGATTTCCAAGAAGATGGAAGGAGAGACCCCTGGTCCTGGAAAGACTGGATGTAGGGGAACGCCAGGACAGAGAAGCAAGATGGGGTTGAATGGGGAACAGAGGGAGGGAAGGGGCTTATGGGACTTTCGGGGAGGGAGGAAACGGGAAAGGGAAATCATTTGGAATGTAAATAAAAAAACTTAGAAAATTAAAAAAAAAAAAAAAGAAAAGAAAAGTAAAAGAAAGTGTGTATCCAGGGCTGGAGAGATGGCTCAGCGGTTAAAAGCACTGACTGCTCTTCTGAAGGTCCTGAGTTCAAATCCCAGCAACCACATGGTGGCTCACAACCATCCATAATGAGATCTGACCCCCTCTTCTGGTGTGTCTAAAGCCAGCTACCATGTACTTACATATAATAGTGAATGAATCTTTGGGCAAGTGGGGCGGGAGCAAGCAAAGCTCCTGAATTCAAATCCCAGCAACCACATGATGGCTCATAACTATCTGTACAGCTACAGTGTACTCATATATATAAAATAAATAAATCTTAAAATATGAAATAGCAACAAAATGGTTAGGGGGCCAGCACAACATGAGGAACTGTGTTAATGTATTAAAGGGTCTCAGCATTAGGAAGGTTGAAAACCACCGAGCTAGACTGATAACACATGGGAAGCACTCATAAAAGTTCTCAGAGAACTGTAAGGATGGAGGAGGTGGTAGCCATCATTATTAGGAAGAAATAATATGTAGCAAACCCCCCAATCTCCCTATACAAGTGACCTGTGAATTAAACTGAGTCCACAGGAGAACAAGGATTCCTGCTGTCCAACCCAAGTCATCCTGAGTTCACACATTTCACCCTTGCTATCCCCCCACCCCATCTCCTTAGTGAATGCAAGGACCCGCTTTGTTTTTCAAAGAAAAAGCACAACACTAGAGGCTAAAGAACTTTATAAAGACAGAGGTTTATTTCGGCTCATGGTCCTGGAGGTACAAGGTTGAGAAGCCATGTCTGGTGATGGCTTTCTTGCTAGCAAAGTCCCAAGGTGATGGGACTTCACTTCTGGTCTCTTCCTGTTCTTATAAAGTATCAGAGTTCAAGCATGGCTGCCCCACCCTAACAATCCGTGAATCTCAGTTATTTTCCAAAGGTAAGTGTGCCAGGTAAGCCTGCGACCCCTGAGCTGTATCCCCAGTCCCAATAGGGACCAATGTCAGCCCATAAGAACTTGAAGGACTCTCCAACCATAGCAGGATCATTTAACTATCCTGACTCTAACAGTCCAACCTGCTTTGGCCACCCACCACACTCCGGGCACTTTGCTAGTTCCCGAGAAAGTTCTAGAAAATGTTGTTCCCATAGGTTTTGCCACCATAGAACTTAGAGTCTCAGCTGGAGGAAGTGTGTTTAGTACTCTGAGGGCATCAGTGGGGAAGTACCTTGTCAGTAATTGGGCACTTCCCTCATGACTCAGTTCTGTGTGATCTTGACAAGGAAACAGTAAAACCAAAACCCTCTGCCAACCCTGGAGACATCCACACAAAATGTGGCCAAAAAGACAGTTTCTTCATTACATAGTCTTTAAGTCAGTGTGTGGTGCCACAGCCTAGGCAGTCTGCTAAAGAGATCATAAAGACAGAGACATTGCCCTTTGATGACCAGGCAGATCCAATATGTGAGCAGCAAGTAGTCTTCAAGCAAGTGTACGCACTGCTCACTTTATCACAGGGCCTCATTCCCCCTCCTCCTCCGGCAGTTGCAATGGGAAGCCCACGTGTTCCTCATGGCACTCATCCCAAACCCAGCATACCCACAGCTGGTGCCCATAGTAACACCTGATGACTGACACCAGAGTCATGGGAATAAATTCCCTGCTTTTCTGGTGTCGTCTTCAAATTATCCACTCCAAAGCCTCCAGAGAAAGCAGATGGGGCAAAGCCAAGACCACGACCTTCATACCGGCCTAAGTCTTCACAGACCCTCCATCTTCTGTTCTCCACCTGCTACTTCCATTCTCTAAACCTCCCACCCCTACCTCTTTGGAACATAGAACTTACACTACAGCAAAGAAATATCTTTAAAGATATCCCATAAACATCTTGCAACAGTTCCCATTCTCAGGAAGGGGTAAAATTTATATTCACTGTACAAAGAGCCCCTAAAACCAAACAAAGAAACCATAGCATTACCCATCTATAGGGAGTCTGGGCTAGATCCCTGCCTTCCAAAGCATATTCATGTTCATGGGTACGTTCTACAAACCACTCATTTTCAAATCGTGCTACAGGCTGAGGTCAGCAGCAACTCTGTGATTCTGTCCCTTTATGCTATCCCAGCTATGACTGGATTTACTTTAAAATGTTCCAGTAGATAATGTGCACTTGGCCTTGCAGAGCACTTACCCAGAAATAAGGAACAGTATTGATCGAGGTCAAGCTTCAGGAAAAGTGACATTTGAACTCCCTACATCAGCAGCTCCTGGGGACGGGCTAGGAAGTCCGGAAGCTGGCTCCTATCCCAGACATGCTGAGAGGAACACTCCGGGTGGACACGGTGATCGATCTGAGTCCCTCAAGCCCACCGGGTGGCTCTAATGTCCACATTTTCAAACTGAACTGTGGCAGAAAAGAGCTTCTGGCCTTTCCTGTTCACTTGTATCCTTGTGGCACAGGTTTTCAAAGGACCGCTATTGAAGCCAGACATTCCTGACTCAAGCCAGGGACCCTCCTTATTGAAAAGTGCAATTCAAGAGAGTAGGCGTGATGGCACGAGCATGTAATGCCATCTCTTGGAAAGCTGAGGCAGGAGATTGAAAGTCTGAGTCCAACTATACACAGGGACAGGTTTCCTGTGAGGGGAAGAACTGGTTACTTGTCGGATGAGATCTCAGGTCATAGGCCGGTAAAGAACACGTGTCTCAAAAAGCAAAGCACGATCTAAGAAAAATTATTTACATCTATAATCCTCACCACAACTGTAAAGCAGAGACAAAAATAATAGTTTCAGTAGAGTTATGTAAAACGTCAGTTTCCTTTGCCTCTTTTACAAAATTTTAACTTAATGAGCCCTACATGTATGATATACAGTATCTATAATATAGAGTCTATACCCTCCATTCCTTTCTGCCCCTGAAAATTTTTTAATGATTACTATTAGCATGCATACACTCATGCATGTGTATCTGTGTGTGTGTGTATGTATGTATGTATGTATGTATACTGAATATATTCATTTCATTTAGCATTGCTTATCTGTTCATATGTCCAGGGCTGGCCACTTGTATTGGACATCTTAGGTGGAAACTCATCCCTGGAGGAAACTATCCCTTTCTCTCAGCACAATTGACCTCCTACAGCTCTTCATCTATGTGTGTGACCACGTGGAATCCCCCTCCCCCCTGCACATTGGTACTTCAACGAGTGTTGTCAATGTGCCGGTCTTGTTTATGCAAGCACATTGTGAAGGTTTTATGGATGCATTTTGATCAAAATGCAGAGGACTAGAGAGATGTGGGGGATACCCAAACCCAACTGATACATCCGCAATGCAGCCTTTCTCCCCATAAAGGAATTGAGTCATAGGCATATCTATGTTCAACCTAACCCCAGTTATAAACATGTACATCTGTCAAATAGGATTCGTTTTTCAGATAAGATATGCATTATACATCCCTAGTGGGCCTAGAACTTGCTGTGTATACCACTCTGGCCTCGAATTCATAGCGATCCAGTGGCTTCTGCATGATGGGTGCCAGGATTAAAGGACTGGGTGGGAGCTTCACCACACCCCAGCATTATATAGTCTTTGTATGAGTAGATCAGTGTGGGCCTAATCACCTAGGTAGAGTGTTAATCTCCTTTTAAAATATTAAGAAATAAATCTGCATTTTGGGTTAAGACACCTGAAACAAAACTTTAATCTTCAGATATCCCCCTTTAAATAAGGCCTTGGGGAAGCAGCTATTTTTTTTTTAGAATATAATTTATTTGATTTATTTTCCTTTTATTAATTTTTGTGCTCTACCTCTAAACAGTTATCTAATGTCAATAACAGAACAGAGAAACCCAGCTAGGTTTACCTGGGTCTAAAAGTTATGCATCTTGTACTCTCCCATGGGAATCAGCTATGAGGATGACCTTTAACCAATTTCAATTGCTTATAAACCTCTAGGGCTTTGGATGATTGCTTTGGACCAGAACAAAATTGTGAAACGGTTATCAGAATGGGCTATTGCTAGTCACGCTGTAAAACTAGCCAGGAGACGGAGCATGACTGGCAGTGTCTAGCAAAGCCTACAGCATCCATTTCAATTTTTAAGATGGGTTGGTGGCTCTTTACCTTGGTGACATGTAAATGACTTTTAAAACACCAAAGGCTCTTTTCCAGAACGTCCCACAAATGACTGGCTTTCCACCGGCCTTCCTGCTTGACTGGTTATTTTGCTGGTGTAGAGCTGCATTAGAGTGGATTCCTGGGAGCTAGGCCTTTCAAGAGGCCACAAGGGTCTCGTGCCTGCCTTTCGGTCACAGTTCTCTTGCTTCACATGGAAAAGGCAGGAATTTACATGTTAATTAAAATTCACATTTTACTTACGTGATCATCCCCTCCTACCTGCTGAGTGAGCTTCCCACGCCCACCTCCTTGTCATCTTCCTCTTACTGCCACCATCTTCCCTGACTGTCCTTGCCACTTGTCTGGCTTCTCTAAGAATCTAAGTTCTCACTCTGACTCTAGTCTCATCAAATGGCCATCCATCAACCAACAGTGTGGTCAGAAAAATTAACTTATACCACTTTATTACATTGGTGATTTCCTATGAACCACAAGGTTAAGCCCCAAGTCCTTGTTCCAGACAACCAGGCCTTCCTGCTAGTCTTATGCAAGCATGCCTTTGTAGTGCTGCTCTCATCTCTCCCTCCCCACCCCCACCTCTAACTGCTTACCTGGATCCCAGCCGCCCACCTCCGAATCTCCCAAGGCAGAAACTGGTTTTTATGTGTGCTTACTTTGGATAAGATACTCTGGACATCTTACAATTTTTTATTTATTTGTTTTATTTGAGACAAGGTCTTTCTATATAGCCCTGCCATTTCCCCTTGGGATATCCAGGCACCATTGAGCACTGGGCTGGACTGGAAGGAGTGAAGCTTAGCAGGGTGAGTGGGTGGATGGGTGGATTAGGCAGGATCTTGGCTGGCATGAGTGGGAGGGGGTTGGGGGGAGAGAGTTTTTAGGGAGTAGGTAGGGGTTTTCGGGGTCAGTGTACACTATTGGCGGTGCTGGGTGCTGGACCCTGAGAATGTTTCCTTTGCATGAAGAGGAATTCCAGGTGCTTGCTGGTCATGTCCTTATAAAAGAGAGAGGAAGTTTAACCTGTAACCTGGCTACCAGGCCACATGACTACCTCAGGGGTGGTAGATGTGGCTGTCGTAAGGCTATGGTCTGCCAGGATATGCAGGCCCAGAGCAGGGTGGAAACAGTCCTACTCCTGCTGGTCTCAGGATGAGATTGTCAGGGTTTGGGTGGCTTTCTAGCCCTACATGGCCCCAGCTGACCTGGCATGTGTTACTTAGTGCAAGCTGGCCTTGCGTTTATAGCAATCCCTCTATTTCAGCCTCTGGAGTGCTAAGGTTAGGTGTACCCCTTTATACCTGGCGTCTTACAAATTCTTTTAATTGACACCTAAAACATACATACAATGGGAGTGTCATGTCACATGGTGTTTGGATACCTGTATACACTGTATGATGTTTAAATCTTGACAAGTATATCTATCTGTGACCCCAGTCAGTTCTTCACAGGGGGAAAAAAAAATCTAAACCCTTTCAGTTCAGCAAATGCCCCTACCAGATTGGCTTGTGCTCATGCCTGTGGAGCAATGTCATGATTAATGACTGGCATGGGAGAATCCAGTTCATTGTGGGTGGTGCCATGCCTGGGCAGGTGGCCTTGTGTTGTGTAAGAAGCCCAACAGAGCAAGCTATAAAAAGCAAGCCAGTCAGCAGCATTCCCCCGCAGCTCCTGCCTCCAAGCTCCTGCTTTGATTTAGTCCATGCCCTGATTTCTCTCAGTAACAGAGTGTGCCCTGGGAGTTGTAGGATGGAATAAACTCTTTCCTCTACAAGTTGCTTTTGGTCATGGTGGTTTATCCTACCAATAGAAATGCTAACTAGCATTATATTTTACTTTAAAATACATGCCCACTTGCTTTTGCTTTCCCCCATTTAAAATTTTAATTAAAGGATAATTATATTATTTCCCCTTTCCTCGACACCCCCCCCCCTTCCCTGCCATATCTGTCTTTTCTACTCCCTCCAAAATTCATGGTCTCTTCTGTTTTAATTGGTGTGTGTGTGTGTGTGTGTGTGTGTGTGTGTGTGTGTGTGTGTGTGTAATTTGTTTTAATGTGTAGATATAATGTAAAGAATTAGTTTTGGGTAAAAATGTCCTCTTACCCTTTCTACAATGACAACATCATCCATAACACTGATATGACATCAGAATGTCATATGCCTCAGAAAGGTGTTTCAAAGATCAGAGAACTATGAACAGAAAGGTTAGCCTGGTATATGGGCGGCAATGTTGTGTGGCTTTCCCTGAGAGATACAGACATCTCCTCATCCAGGCTAGAACACTGTCAGTTGACCAAAGATTGCAGCCAAGCACACCGGAGGAAAGTAGCACATTTACTAGGCTCACTTAGAACAGCAGGGGTTACTTAAGGCAGCTGCATCATTGAAAAGTCTGCCACAGTGTGAGGGAAAGCTGCCGCCCAGAGCTGTACGGGCTTTCAGACAGCTCTCAAGTGGAATCTCTCCTCACCCCTGCAGCTGTTACTGCTTCTGTAACCATGAGAGGAACTTGTGACTCATCTTCTGAAGAAAGAGCTGCTCACTCGCTGGAAGAAAACTTTGTGATCATTAGAAGCTCACTTTCCAGACTGGTTCAGAGATAGCGATCACATAGACCCCCAGCCCTGGAAGTTTCTTGTCTGCAACATCAAACACCCTGGATGTTGCTAAGTACAACTGTCTCCAGCAGACGGCAGCATCTGCCCAGAGACACATCGACTCCCTCTAAATAACTATGCTTAGAGAACAGCAGAGGGCGCCAAGGCTCCACTGTTGGGTGTGAAAGAGATGGTTTAGTGGGTAGTGTAGGAACATCATTGTGTTTGTGGCTTTCAACACCAGCGTTACTGTTCCACATGTGCATGCTATAAAGTTGCCAAGGAGTGGGGTGGGGGGAGACAGCAGAGAGACAGACAGGGAAAGAGATGAGACACCTTACTTTTGCTTTCACATTGCAGTAGTTAGAGAAAACTTTTGCATTAATTACTTGTTTCTATCTAAAATTTGTTTTATTTTTAATTGTGTGCCTAGGTCTACGCTTGGGTATGTGCACATAAGTACAGGTGCTTGTGGAGGACAGAAGAGAACCTTAGATACCTAGAACAAGAGTTACAGATATTAACAAACTTCTTGCTGTGACTCCTGGGAACCAAACTTGAGTCTTCTTCAAGAACAGTATACACCCTTACCAAGCAACACACCTCCCCAATCCCCAAATCTTGTTTCAATGCCAGGATTTATTAGACACTGTGAACATTGAGGGTAAAAGTTGAGTAGGAGTTGTTTCCATAGGAACCAAGAAACAATGAACTAGGACCACTTCCATGTGGCCTGCCTCTCTGTCCCTACCACCATAACCCCTGATATTGTATCAAATGAGCTGGTAATCAATCCGAGTCATTGGAGATGTATACATTGAAACCATAAGCAATATCTCTCCATTTCCTTACACTTTGATAAGTTGAGTTTTAATGTTACCTCTTAGGCACTTTTGTTTGTTGTTTGTTTGTTTGGTTTGTTTTAAATAAAACTATACACAGATCAGAGAAAAAGATTCAGTCTTAGAGCTGAGAGCTTGATGTGTTTGCATAGCAGGTCACCAACATCATAAAACATCAAAAAATTCTAATCTCCCATTTGCCTAGTACCCAAACCCATATTTGTCATATAACTCTGGCTTCCCTTACAACATGAGAGAATGTTCAGTTATCTGAAAGGAATTTAGTGTCGCTTGTAATTTGTTTTTTTCTTTTCTAAGTAGAATGCCCTTGAGTCAAAAACCTTTCCCAAGTGCTGAACAAAAATTTTTGTGCTAAAGGCAAGTTCTAGTAAAGTCGAATGAAATGTGGAATTCTGGCTGGATGAAATTCTCAGGAGCCTTGCATAGCACAGGGGTTTGTTTTTGTTTGTTTGTTTGTTTGTTTTTTTAAAAAAACAATAAATAAAAAGGCTCAATTATTTACATTCTAAAACACAGCAAAATAAATTGGCCGTGGTTGTTGCTTACAGTGTTGAGGTGAGATGGCAGGGATGTCTCTTCTTCATGCAGGCTGTTGCTGGTGACAAGGTCAGTTAGTGTGAATCGGCAAAAGGAGGCTACCTAGTAAGTCAGTGTGAGTTCCACATGGCCTTAATCAAGGCGTCGGGTTCTAAGCTGCAGATGCAATCAGTTCTTCTGCCCCGCTGTGGTCAGACCACTCTTAGTGCTGGGCTTAGGTTGCAGCCTTTTGGAAATTTGTTTTGGCAACTGGAAATGTGTCAGAAGAGCAGCAGGCTGAGACTCTGGGGCCTGCCAAGCCGATGGAGCACCGAGACTACAGCTGTTCCCTACAGTGTGGGCTGAGGAGGGGTGATTGCTGGTGGGTGGGGCATCTTGCACCCCTACTCCAATACGCAGGGGAAGGTTTGATCACATACATACCTGTGTATGCAGAGGCAGAGCGGAGCCCATATATCAATAGTTCTCAACCTGTGAGTTCATGACCTCCATGGTGGTCACACATCCGATACCCTGCATATCCGGTATCATCATTAACAATTTGTAACAGTAGCAAAATTACACTTTTAAATTGGCAATGTAATCATTTTTTGTTGTGTGTGTGTGTGTGTGGGGGGGTCATCACAGTGTGGGGAACTATACTGAAGGGTTACCACATTGGGAAGGTTGAAGACCACTGCCTTACATCCATAGCAGGAACCCACCATCAAATTGGTGTCCGGCGAGGACTGGTGGAGCCTTGGAGGGCTGATGACCTATGTACCTAACAGGGAATCCACAACTGGCCTGAGCTGAGCTGAATGCTGGGGACACAGTGATGGTCAAGATAGACACCGGCCTTGCTTTACCACACATTCGGTCTGGTGAGGAGAACTGACAATATGGCCTCAGGGTGGGAGACACTTGGCACCTTACAGAGGAATGGGGAGCAGGGAGATGTCTCAGAAGGTAAAAGAACTCGCTGTCAAGCTTGCCTACCTGATTTGGATTCCCAAGACCAAGACTTTCACATGCTCACTGCAGTTTATTGCAGACAGACAGACAGACAGACAGACTCACACACTAAGTCAGAGAAAGACAGATGCAGAGAAAAAAAGACATAAATAAATGTGATGATAATGTTAAAAGCCCAGAGGAAGGAACAAAACAGGGAGGGGGCCATGAGAAAGTATTTTCACAGGGCTGAGGGGTGGGGGGTGGGGTGGGGAGAGGTTGGGAGGGTGAGGGAGCCAGAGACAATTCCCAGAGGAACGGTGTCCAATTTGAGACCTGAATGGTGTTAAGCAGGGAAAATTCCTTAGACCAATTAAATTTAGCGGAGTTTATTTGACCAAAACAAAACAGAGTAATGCACCAACTATGCGGCTCCTGGAACTAATAAGACAGCGCCGCGAATTTCCACCAAAGCACGGTCTGATGGCGTTTATCTAAAGTGCCGAGTGCGACACAGAGACCTGAACTGGGAACAGCTTAATTAAGTAAGTGGTTTCAGAGCAGCCTGCAATTAACCAAAGCTTAGCTGCTGTCATTAACGTGTGCATTGCTTTGGTCTGGCGAGGGCAGCGGAGGAGCCTTGTCCACTCCAATGGCTGCCTGCAAATTCTAACAGTAGTCAGTGGGAATTAGTAGGAGCGCAGGGGTGAAAGGATTATTCTCACGGGAACCATTTGCCTTCTCAAGCACAAAAGTACCTGAGAACTGCCATATATTTGGAAACGTTACGGGGCACACCCAGGAAAACTGTCGCTACCTAACAAGAGGCCAGGGTTGCTGCTGGAAGCCATGATGGTGTTAGCTCAGACCCCTAGCCTGGAATGGGCTCAGCCAGGTGTCTCTCCTCTTGAGAGTCTAGCATCACCTATGAAGTGGCTATCCTGTGTGTGGGTGGTCCAGGTGGCCTCTGGTTTCTAGTAGCTGGTGCAGGAATCCTTTGGTACCTCGGTTATTCCTATCCAGGTTCTCAGCCTTAAAATGGGGTAGACAGAACTTCTTTAGACTGGGGTCTCCCTCCAGCACTTAAAGAGGCCAAAGGGGGGGGGTGCTTGAAGACTTTTGGGGAGCTTGGTTGTAGAAACAGTTTCCAGGGTTCAAGTCAAGTTTGATCCTAGCCCAGGTCTAAACAATGATGAAATCAACTCCAACTTCCAATGATAGGTGCTGTAACATCTGTAGCCAGCCAACTTCCAATGAGAGGTGCCATAACATCTTGTGGCCATCTCATTTAAATTGCTACTATGTTTTTCTTTTAAACAAACAAACAAACAAGCAAACAAGCCCCTCTCCCTGATTATAGTCAATTCAAAGTGACTTCAAGAAGCGAAAGTTTGAAGGATAAGGGTTGAGAGGGCCACAGTATCTGAGGGAGAGGAAGTGGGAGAACATAGCTGTCTACTCGGAGATGTTCTCAAAATGTGGTACCAGAGAATCAGGGAAGAAATCGTGGGAGAAGGCATATTAGGGAAAAACACTCTTAAAGCTATACCACTCTGTGCCCACTGGTGTACTCGGCTGTCTTGAGGTGAGAACAACTCTCCTTATAAATGTATAAGGATCTACGGATCATGAAGGACCTTGCACAGTGGCTGAGCGTTCAGTATGAACATATTTACAGTTAGTGATTTAGACGGTGGGGTTTGTCTTTGAACATCTGGAGCATCCTATCCTAGGTCCTCCAGGGAGTCAATCCAGACTTTCTTCATTCTGTGAATTTGGTCACCAGCATGATTGTGGTACTTATCATCTCTGAATCCTGGTTCCTAGAGTGCTTCCTTGGGAGTAAAGGGAAGATTCTGCTTACAAACTGACTTGTCTGCAAAGATCATATTTGGCCCTATTGTGAGCGCTAAAATGAGGGACTGCAAGAATCATTATGACGGATCTCAACACTTGACTCATTGCGTGGACTTGAACACGTGAAGGCAGAAACTTTCAAAGCACTCTCCTACAGTCCCTGCCAGTTCGGTTGCCATGGAAGTTTTTTTTTCCTCCTATTTATCTCCAGCAATTAGACAAAGGATGTTTTACTTCTGAAGAGACAAGAGGAAAAAAAAATCATCATTTCGGCAAAGCCGAGGAGGGAGATCATCAGCTGACCCAAAGTCATTTGACAGCCACATGGTGTAAGCAGTTGGGATGGGACAGCAAATGCTCACTCACACTTTTGGTTGCTCAGTGGTTAGGAACAAAACAGGGTTTGAAAAGGAAGGTACAGACTCCCTCAAGAAAACCCTTCTGTTGTCTGTCTGTCTTTCTCTTCTTTCTTTCTTTCTTTCTTTCTTTCTTTCTTTCTTTCTTTCTTTCTTTCTTTCTTTCTTTCTTTCTTTCTTTCTTTGAAGCTAGCGAACCCCTAGCCTTAAGCTCAGTCTCCTTAGAAAATCAAGTGGAGGCATATCCCCTAGACAAGGATGGGTACAAGTGCCTCCTGCTTCCTAAGTACACCCCTTTGTTTCATGCTTCCCTCCCCCACACCACCCCGAAACTGAGGAAACACCAGCAGAACACAGATCAAGGATTCAGCAGTTCTTAAAAGTTCTTAAGACAAGACAAGATGTCATCTGCTCAGCCTTAGTGCTGGCAGGAGGTACTCTTTTGTTTAGCTTTGAGGAAAAGTGCAGGCTCTCAGAAGTGGGTAGGAGTAAGGACTTGTTGACTCAAAGCATTTCTGTTAGATTAGCCTGGACTCTGCAGAATGACATAGCCCTCAGCCTCAGGTTGCTTGTGTTTTGGTAAGATAGGAACCGGATCCCCTCTGGGACAGACAGGCCTGGGGCTAATTATACCACAGGGCGAATTCATCACTAAATCTTTCACTAACAAAGACAAATTACCTCATACCTTTTACAAGACCCTAAAAAATTAGGTGAGTGAATCCGCTGTCCAGCCAGCTCAGGAACCCAGACAGCAGATGGCACTCCTCCAAGGCGACGCCTTTTTCGAAGCAGGTTTTCATAGCCCAAGATGAAACAGGCAACTGTTGTTATCATCACCTGGCTTATGAGATCTTTCACAGACCACAGTCTTCTTTGATCTGCACTGCAGTCAGTTTTGAGAGGAGTGTTGTTATTACCTGCATTCGTGAACAAGGAGACTGTGGCCTGGACAGAGAAAGCCTCACACTAGAGCCAAAATAGTTTGGGTTTAAGTGACAAACAGGTCTTAGTTCTAGATTCGTGCCTGCTATCCTGCCGTATAAGATCTCTTGGGTGATGTGAAATTCTGTTCCTTCATCTTCTAGGGATGATAATCCTCAACTCAGGGGCTCCTGACAGCAGAGGCAAGCTCTCTCACACTTGAGTGCAGAGATGTATCATGCCACTTCCAACGTGCTATTTTATCCATTGAGATTACTTGTGATCAAACTCCTATCTGCTTAAGTTAATAGATGAAATATCTAGGTTAGTCTTTCTGGGCCATGTTTCCTTATCGATAAAATATTGAAAATCAGAACAGCCACCCCAAATGATAGTAGACTACTGACATAGCTGATAATGATTGAAGCCAGCAATAAGCACAGAAATGGTGGTGGTGATGTTCATGATGACGATGTTACTGATGCTAACACCTAGACTCTCCTAACATGTGCAGCTGAAGTCCAACACCAAGTCCCCGTATGTTAACTTGCAAGGGTTTTTCTTTTTTTTTTTGTTTTTCAAGACAGGGTTTCTCTGTGTAGCCCTGGCTATCCTGGAACTCACTCTGTAGACCAGGCTGGCCTCAAACTCAGAGATCCACCTGCCTCTGCCTCCCAAGTGCTGGGATTAAAGGTGTGTGCCACCACTGCCCAGCACAAGGGTTTTTCTATTTTGAGACAGGAAAGCGAATGAAGGCCAAGGATGGTAAGCAATTTGAAATTCCAAGAGATGGGGGTTTCTGTGATGTCAGGACAGACATTTTAAAGACAATGGAAATGTGGGAGGGCTGAGCTAATGCCTTCCAAATGACTGGAATGGGCTCTCTTAGGCTTTGAAGGGAAGTCTCAGGGAGAGCCTGGCTTTACTAATGCATTCCCCCTTGAGGCTGTGGAACTGAGCTGTAGAGCTGCAGGATCTGAGGTGTAAATGGAAGTCTTACCTTCAGCTCCCGTTGGACAGGAGTGACTCAGCGGTTTAGACAAGGAAACCACCAAGCTCAGTTATTGCTTCTTTTGCCATCGTAGCCTCTTTTTTTCTTTTCTTTTCTTTCTTTCTTTCTTTTTTTTTTTTTTGAGAAGCATAGGGACAAGTTAGCTAAGCTCAGCAGTAGAAAAAACAAACAACCAAAAACAGAAAACAAAAAACCACTCCCATGTGGCTTCACTACTTCATTTGCCTCTTCTGGTTTGGCTTCTAGGGTTTGTTTATTGTTTTATTGTTGTGTCTGTAGTTTTGCTTTTGAGATAGGGTCTTGCTGTGTAGCCCTTAGTGGGCTGACACTTTTTCATAACCCAGGCCGGCTATAGCAAGCAACAATCCTCAGGCCTTAATTTTTTTTCTTTAAAGCTTTTTTTTTTCGTGGTGTGTGTAACACACACACACACACACACACACGCATGCATAAACAAATGCAGATATGCATGTAGGTGTTCACAGAAGCCAGGAGGAGGCATCGGATACCTTGGGAGAAGTACTTACATACATTTGTGAGCCTTCAGATGGGAGTCTTGACATCTGAATTTTGACATCTGAACTTTGGTCCTCTGATAGACTAGTGAGGTCTCTTAGCTTCTGAGGCTTTCATTTGATTTTTTTTTTTAAATCCTTGTTCTTTATCCACCTCCAGACCAAGGAGCTACTAAGCTGTTAAACCCTCACTTTTTTATCTGTAGACATGTAGAAGAGTCTCACCTTGGGGTTTTGACTAAGACCCCACTAGACAATAAGCTGCCTTTAGTACCAGCCTGACTGCTTTTTGGCAAGTCAAGTAGAGACACAGCTTTGGGGATCTGACAACAAGAGAGAGGAAGGGATCTGGTTTTGTGGTTACATCTGAAGGGTTGAGTCCCCACTTCCATCACCGATGAGTTCTATGAGAAAGGACCCAGTCTGGGAAGATCTATATCTTTTCTTTTCTCCTGGAAACCCTTAATGTATGTTACAATTATGGCAGTCGAGCCTCTGCTATGTCTTGCCTCAGGGTCCTTTTATATTTGGGTTACAGCAGAACTGTTCCATTTCACCATCTGCTCACTCTCCTTCTGTAGCTGGGACCCACCTTCCCCATGAATTGTTCCTCGGAACAAGCTGATCTCCTGAGGGTCTTTTCAACTGCAATGTCTTTCTTTCTACTCCATCTAGCATTTCCCTAGTTAACTCTAGCATCAGGTTCCAGAAAGCGATGTGGTTGTCAACAGCAGCGGCCTCATCAGTGCAAACAAGATCAACCGGCAGATCTAAGGTTACCCAGAGCCCTGTGGGGAAGACATGCACGATTCAGTGTGTGTGTGTGTGTGTGTGTGTGTGTGTGTGTGTGTGTGTGTGCGCGCGCGCGCGCAATGATGACCCTTAGGCTGAAATCTAAAGCTGTGCTTTCCGAATTCAGTACTGGGCCCAGTGCTGTCCCCACCCCCAGTCCTCTGGGCAGTCTGTTCGTTAGAATCCTATCCCATTTTTCTCACCCAAATGGAAATAAAAACTTGGAACCAGAAGCTTTTCATTGCCTCCGAGTAGCTGAGCCAAACAAGAGCAACGGCCCGGAAACCAGAGAGTCTGGATTCACATTCTGCCTGTGCTGTGAACTTGACCTTGATTTGCTGAGAATCACCTGTCCAATCAAACCCTGCACGTTCAAGTCTTCATCTAGAGAGCAAAGCAGTCCAAACCGCGTGGGCTTCTGTGTTCTCACCCAGCATGGCATGTGGTTTTGTTCTAGATAAATGGCACGCAAACCCTGCTTTGACTCCAAAGCAGTCCCACTGTTTGTCACCGACTCCCCTGTAGTAGCTGCCTGGGTCCTATATGGTTTGCATTAAGGACTTTACCCCCAACAAACACCAGCAGGGCATGAGAACAGCTCATACCCATCTGGCTCTGTAAATGGGGCTGGATCTCAGCCCATGAGTGGCATTGCCCACAATGATGTCACCCTCAATTTTGGGGGGGGGAAGATGTGGGGAGGGAAATACTCTCTTCAACTATTGGGACAGCCTGTGGCCACTGGATCAGTGGTTTGAATCGTAGGGATTTGGCCATTTTCTTTCTTTCTTCTCTTATTCTATAATAAAAGAAATGTCATTGACACAAACCCTAATTCAAGTTATGTGAGGGATTTTATTTAAATCCACAAAGTCAATGAGAAACAGACCTGGGCCTGCAAATAAGGCCAGACACAATGGCTTAGATTGAGGCACCGGGATTGGCCTTGGTTCTGAGGTTAAAGATCGTTCTTTCTTTTGTGGCTCTGTCAGACCCTTAACATCACTTAAGCCTAATTGATTCTGGGGAATTGAAGTCTGTGAGTGTGTACGTTGATTGCCGAGTCTCAGAAAAGTGTGCTCACATTCCTTAAACTAGGGAGCCCAGAGAGTCTCTCAGAAAAGGCCCTGAGCACTGGTTTTTTGAGGTATTGCCTATACTCCCGCCATGCTCCCAAAGGATGGCTTCCGATTAAGATCTGATGATTTTACCCAGATCATTTCAGACCCCTTGAGGTTAAGCTCCATCACCTTCAGGTAGAAGAGACTCAAAGATGAGGTGTACCTCAAAGGTTTTACCTTTTTATGACTTTGGGCCAGACTTCCTAGCATTCTGGGCCTTGCTAAGTGGTTTTTTGTTGTTGTTGTTTGGTTGGTTGGTTGTTTGTTTTGTTCTTTTTTTCCCTATAAAATGGGACAAAATTCCCCAGCATTACCTCCTCCCTGCCCCTGCCTGCTCTACTGTGATACAACTCTCTGTTCTCCAGGCTATGTGTATGCATGATTTGGATTTTATCTGATTTCGCCATGTTCTTTGGCGTCTTTGGCCTCTTCCCCTGTCTTCTCTCAGATAGTTGTCTCAGTGAGTGTCTGACTAAGCCAGAATAGCTTGAACTCATGATCGTCCTGCCTCAGATGTTCGAGTCCTGGGGTTGCAGGTGTGTTCCACTCTACTTGACGGCGTACTTTGACTTGATGTCTTACTGTAGTCATTCCTCCAGACTCGATCAGTCTCCTCAGGTAGTGTCTCGTGACATTCCAGGTTAGATGCTATCTTCAAAGATCATGTGTTTACATTTTTTTTAAATAAAAGAATAGCCAAAGTTTCTACCCTCAAGATGTTCACAGATACATTTATGACTGCGTGTTTCTAGTTTCTTTCCCCCGTACAGTATCCGTATCAAAGTTAGTGAAAACCCATGAAAATATATCTGATTTCAATATATCAGTAGTAAAAAAAAGAAAAAGAAAGAAAAACTCCTGCCAGTGAGTCACAAGAAGAAACACAGAGAGATCAAGAGGAGGTGGTGGCGGTGGCGGTGGCGGTGGGGTGGCGGTGGGCGGTGGCGGCGGCGGTGGTGGTGGCGGCGGCGGCGGCGGCGGCGGCGGCGGCGGCGGTGGTGGTGGTGGGTAATTTCTACTATGAGCCAGTTCACTTTAGATAGTTTACCACATTTAACTTCTGCAGATTCAGATTCAGATAATGTATATGGTAGTGATGTAATTTGAAAGAGGGGGTGGGGAACTGTAACTCAACGTGTCTAAGAAAGCCATGGTATCGGTTGGAACATTTGGGAAGCAGGCACTGAGACAGCCTTAGTAGTGTGAATTGTTCACCTACTACAAAATGCTTCTGAAAGGGAGAAAGGAGATTCCTGGAGGGAAATCCTTCAGGCTGTGGTGTGGGTCAGGAGTGGGCAGGGCAAACCAATGGCTGTGATTCAGATCTGATAAAGTATTGCCTGATTCACCAGGGACTCCGGGGAAAAGAATGATGTATTACAGATGCCCCATGCTAGGTTGAAACTGCCCCACTCCAGTGTCCCATGATGTTTAGAAGATGAAGCACGGAGTGCACCAATCCTGAAAATCCTCAGGTGCCCAGACTCCTTGCCAAATCTGAGTTAAGATGTTCTCACAAAACCATGACTTGAAAATGGGTCAGTGTGACCATTTCTGGACCGTGAGGAAACTGGTACACATTTTAAAGTAAAGTTCCAAAGATTAAAAGCATGACAAAGATCAGAATGATGCTGATATAAATAGGACTTTAAATCTCAGTGTCATATATATGACAAGATGCAAGGTGACTTTCTGGTTCACGATCCTACATCCATTACTCTGTATTTCCCGTCTTAGAACTCTCTTGGCAGGACTTACAGGGATCATATAATACACAAAATAATTAAAAGTTATTAAAACCCCCCAAATGTTTGAGCCTACTGATTAAGCAACTGTGTAGACATCCAAGTCACTGAACAGGCTGCAATGGTTGCCAAGTGTTATAACCTTGGGCTGGAAAGGCAAGGGATTTATACAAACAGGATTGCTTCTCAAGCTTCCTCTACCAAGGCTTGGTCTGTGCCAAGTCCTGATTAACTATGACTTCATTCTAGGCATCCTGGGACCTCAGCCTTTAAGCCACATCCACTTGAGTGCCTTCAAGTAGATGGCATGGGATCCAATACAGTGTGGACCCTGGGGGGTATTTATAAAACTGCAGAGATAAAAATAAACCTGAAAACCTCTTCTCTCTCTCTCTCTCTCTCTCTCTCTATATATATATATATATATATAGAGAGAGAGAGAGAGAGACATATCTATCTATCTATATACACACATATATATCTACATCTATATACATATACATATATGTATATATGTGTGTGTGTGTGTCTCTGAGTGTATGTCTCTGTGTCTGTGTGTGAATAATCCAACCATGATTTAGTTTTGCTCATAGGTATTTGAATTTGAGGATAGCCACTTGGAATTGGATAACCTATCAGGGGCTTGCAGTGCTGTGGTCTGTTGGAGAAGTTCTCTTGTTGCCTAGGTTGGTCTCAAACATACTACAGAGAGGAAGATGATCCTCATGCCTCCACAAGGCTACAAGCCGGTACCCCCACACTGCTGGGTGTGGTCCTGGAGATCATTCGCAAGGCTTTGTACACACTAGGCAAGCACTCTACTAGCTAAGCTGAATTCTTAGGTCTCTCTAAATTCTTTTTAAAGGTTGCGAATAGAAGCTTAAGTGGGGACACTGAAGCAAGCTCAGGTTCTCTTCTGGGGACTCTGATGCTCAGGTGTATAAGTCTTAATCTGGAAATGCTTTCAATCACTCCACCTGCTGGTTCCCAAGTTAATAAAGATCTCTGGGCTTAAAGAGCTGAATGATTGACCATGGATGGGGTAGAGGTAAGAATGCTACTCACTTGTCTCAAGAGAATAAGAAGACTGGTAGCAGGGATAGACTCCTATCTGCTTTCTAGCACACGTACACTCTAAACCTTATAGTCCCAGAGCTTGTTAGCATGTTCAGAGTTCTCTAGACCTTCAGAGTGTCAGGGTGATGGTTGGCTCACCTGGAGAGTAGCTCCTTATCCATGAAGGCGCTCAAGCCGTGGCAGAAAGTCCTCCATCAAGTGAGTCCTAAAAAGCGAAGGGGCGTGTTCTTTGATGACTCTGGAAGTCAGCTTTGAAAACAGGTGGGCATAGCCAATGCCACAGGAAATAACCCCCTACAACAACTGGAAGCTGTAACACATCCGCTGATACCCTTCATCCCGCTTTTGGGTCTACCTCATACTTTCTGAATGGAAAATACAATTGCATCACGAAATCATCAAAGGCTTCACTAACCCCTTTGGTTTTCAGTGACCTATCCCTTCAGATTCCATTCCGCTCAGCTCATCCTCTTATCCAATGGCATGATTTACGTGTGGGTGCCACCTAAATTACCTATCACCATGAAACAAATAAACTTGAGAGCTGGGTTTCCCAATTAAGCATTTGTTGGCTTGTGGTCATCCAGGTGTGACTAGTTATGGGACTGTAGCCTGGGACTTTCATGGATCAGAGTTGCAATTACCTGTCTCTATGGTTGGGCTGAGAACTATGCTTTAAGGCGACTCTCTTCTACAGCCCAGTTGCAGTTGGGAACCATTAGTGAGCTACTTGAGTATTCCATGGTGACTAATTAGGCTGGCATATGAAAACATCTGTGGAGGACCAGTTTGATTGTGGGCGGTACCATTCCCTAGGCTGGGCCCTGAAATGTATAAGAATGGAGAACGATAGCACAAGAACAAGCAAGGAGGATTCTTTTATTTCTCTCGCCTCTTGCCTGTGGATATGATATGACTAGCTCCTTGAGTTCCTTCTTTCTCTTCTCCTCAGTGATGGACTGTAACCTGAGATTGTAAGTCAAATAAACCCCTTCTTCCTCTCACTTGCTTTTGGTCAAGGTATTTTTATTACAGAGACAGAAATCAAATTAGGAAAGTGACCTAAGCCATCCTGGGAAACCATTCACAATCAATTTGGCAATATTTTGAAGGTGGCTCAAATTAGCCATTCCAGAGAGGGAAATAAAGGTGTGGATATCAGTAGGCAGAGATCACAGGAGAGCTATTTTGGAGACCAGTTACTAGGCCTGTAAGTTCAACATGCTATCTTGCACGATATTCTGTTTGCCTTAATTAACTATGTCTTTCTTCTACCTCGCCACCTCCCATCCATAGTCCCAGAATCTTCTTAGATTCTATCTTGGTTAGGGTTTCTCTTACTGTGATAACCACACACAAAACCAAAGGAACTTTGAGAGGAAAGGGTTATTTCATCTTATAATTCCACGTAACAGTAAATCACAAAGGTAAATCAGGGTTGGAACTCAAGCAAGGCAGGAACTAAAGCTTTAGAAGCCATGGAAGAATGCTGCTTACTGACTTGATCCCTCTCTATTGTTCAGCCTACGTTCGTATGTAACCCAGGGCCACCTGCCCGGGGTGGCACCACACATAGAGAACTAGGATCTTTCTCACCAATCATTAGTCAAGGAATGTTTTCATGGACTTGCCTACAGGCCAGTCTCACGAAGGCATTTTCTTAATTAAAGTTCCTCTTCCTAGATGATTCTCAGTTTGTGTCATGTTGACAATACCAACCCAACACAGATGCTATCTACTTTTTTAGGGGTCTTTGCAGAATGCACATAATAGAATCAATTTCCTTCCCTCCTTTTTTTTTTTCAAAGCACTTTGCACATGTTATTATATAAGAGTTTGCCACTCATTATTAAACAGCAGCCTCTATCAAGAGATGTGGGACAGCAAGGGCTACTCCATCACTTCCAATACTTCCAAGACTAAGTTAAACATTGGCAAACAGCAGGTACTTATGAGACCCATCAATGAATTAACTTTATCTCCTTCCATCTCATCATGGTTTGCTTTCTTTCTGGGGGTCAAAATTAATACTAATGTAGAGTGCAAATCATTTCCTTGGAAAAAGAGAGAAGAGGAGATGATGACCAAATGTTTTTTATTTTAAGTGTTTTCATTAAAAAAAAAAACCCTATCATTACATATAACTTTTAATGGAAAACATCTTTCTGGGGGATGGAGAGACGGCTCAGCAGTTAAGAGCACCGGCTGCTCTTCTAGAGGACCTTGGATTCAGCTATGAGCACACTTAAGGCAACTTACAACCATCCTGTAACTCTAGTTCCTGGGAATCTAATGCCCCCCCTCCCTTTCTGGCCTCAACAGGCACAAAGTACACATGTGCTGCATAGATACACATGCAGGCAAAACCCTTACACACATAAAATAAAAATAAGTTAGCCTTAAGGAAGAATGTCTTCCCAGGGGAAAATTAAGAGAAACATTAACAATCATTCAAGAAAAAAAAAAGCCATTGAGATTACGTGGCCTATACGTGTCCTTTGGCAAATGAGAAATACAGAAGTCTTTATTTTAAGCATACTATTTCATGGCACATGCTACAAGAGTGTTAATTTACTTCTTTAATACCTTGAATGGAATTTGCTCCCCCTGCCCACTTTTTTTTTGGGGGGGGTCGATCTCATCAGTCTCTAATGTCATTGTCTTAAACTTCCATGGGGGACATGAAGCTGCTCTTGCACCATCTTACCTTTAGCTGGTAAGCTAAAGCCATTTTAGACAGGGAGTCTCAAGAAAATGCATCCATTAGATAAGGCTGTAGGCAAGCCTGTAGGGCATTTTCTTAATTAGTGATTGGTATGGAAGGGCCCGACCCACTGTGGGTGGTACCATTTCTGGGTTGGTGGTCTTGAGTTCTGTAAGAAAGCATGTTGAGCAAGCCATGATGAGCCTGCCAGTAAGCAGTACACCACCTCCATAGCCTCTGCATCAGCTCCTGCCTTGAGGTTCCTACCCTGTTCGAGTTCCCGTTCTGATGTCCTTCAAAAATGAACCACAAAGTGGAAAATGTAAGCCAGCAAACCCTTTCTTTCCTCCTCAATTTGCTTTTTTGTTCTTGGTGTTTCATCATAGCAATAGTTAACCTGAACTAAGACAACCATCTGATAAAGGTAATAAGGAAGGCAGGGTATCAACATCAAAATGACTTCATTAAAGAGCCCTTAGTGTGTGGTAGCTCCCAGGCAAAGTCTTTGTTAAACTAAGAGGGTCAAATTCAATGATGAATTGGCTTCCTTTGAAAACAGGAGGTGGGGGATGGGGAGATGACTCAGGTGGTAAAGGCATTCAGTGCCAAGCCTGAGAACCTGAGTTCAATCCCTGGGACCCATACCATGAAAGGCAAGTACCAATCAATGCAAGTTCCTGTCTGGTTTGCACACATGCATGATGGTACATGCATATCCACACACAACCACTCCTACAGTAACACAAATAAATCAGTAAAAATTTAAGGAGGAGGAGTGAAGGGAATCAGGAAGGACAGAGAGAAGCCTCTTGCATAAATTCAGTTGTGAATTTAAGTAATAATTTCTTCCATTTGGATTAAGGTTTACTTAAAGATCCTGTTTGTATTTCTCTGTGACCTCTGTCACCCCAAATTGGTCCAAGTAAATCATATTGCCAACATATACAGCAAGACAAATGTGAATTTTTAGATGCTCCTTGGAGAGGTGGAGAGGAAAATAAGGCTGTGTATTGTGTATGAAGACTAGAATATTGGAAAGCCTTTTCTTCTTCTTCTTCTTCTTCTTCTTCTTCTTCTTCTTCTTCTTCTTCTTCTTCTTCTTCTTCTTCTTCTTCTTCTTCTTCTTCTTCTGTATAAAATTTACCACTAAGGTATCCAGGACATTTGATATTAGCATAGGGACAGTGGAATATGCCTGGTGGTTTGAGTGTGTAACAAGAAGTCCCCTGAAGACCATTCACCCCAATCTTCACTCCGTCCCTTGTCACCCTGGTGACTAAGACTCTGCACAGATGTTTTCAATCTTTGCTTGTTAAATCTACCCAAGGCTGATAAATAAATGGCTTTAGCCCCTTACACAACAGGCTGAAGTCATTCTTAGGTTTTTCATCGAGAGTGGAAATAATCGTAAAATAAAACAGGGCTTGGACTCAGCTACAATATTATTGGGACCAAACACAAAGGTTTTGTTTGGTCCTGCTGAATTTCAGAATATGGACTGTACAACTCTCTCCCAAATCAATGGAGCCAGAGAGTTTCTGTGAGAGCAGGACACGGGCACAGATTTATGTGCATCTCTGCATTCAGGGTTGAGAGTCACAAAATCTAATGATATCCAGGGCTCTAAAAGGATATGAGAATAAATCAAATTTGGGCAGAAAATGACCGCAAAGCCTGAATCTAGAGTTCCCCGGGCTTCCATTAACGTCAACATTCTGATTCACTATGAAAATGTACCAGTCATTTAATATTCATGTTTTTATCAATCTAATTAATTCAGGGAGTATAGTTAATAAGTCTTCTGATGAATTAGTAGGAATAGTGACCTTTGGGTATTCCAGATCCTCAGTCACCAGAACGGCAGGCTCTACGATACATTTTTAAGAATTGGGCAGAACTGATAACTGGTGAGAGGCAGCAGAACCCATGAGGAGCTTATTGGAGTAGAAGTTGTACAAAACCATGTCCTAGCATCCATTTTGTTTTTTCTTAGACTATTCAACAACTTAACATTGGAGGACATTCGATCTAGGGCTGCTCTCCATCCAATGGCACCCAAAATCACCTTTGTAAGTTTAAAGAATCTAGAAGATTCTCAGATAATATGGAACACTCCCGTCCTAGGAGCTGGAGAGAGGACTCGTGGTTAAGAGCAGGTACTGGCTCTTGCAGAGGATCCTGTTTTCAGCACCAACATTAGGTGGCTCCTAACTACCCATATCTTCAGCTCCAGGAGACCTGAGACCTTCTCCTGGCCTCTTTGGGCACTGGGCACACACATTCAAACACACATGTACACATATAATTAATAATAAACTAGAAACAGAAACTACTAGTTATCTCTAAGTACTCCTACCAACTCTCACTCGTTTCTGATATTCTGTTTAAAGGATGTCCACAACTGGCTTATCTTATATGTCTTAAAATTTCCTTATAAACTGTCTTCTTGGACTGTGTATGGTTCGTGCACCATACAACACGTTCACTAAAAAGTTTTCTATTCAATAACTTTGAGATCTTCAAAGACACTGGAGAAAACACGTGTGCCTTTTATGAATCTATACATTATCTTTTTCTGGATCCTGCGGGTACATGGAACAGTCTGCCATGACTGGATTCTTTCATTTAGAATGTTTTCAAAGTCCTGCATATTTTATGATGTGCCAATACTTCATGTTATTTATTTTCACTTTTTGTTTTATAAATTGAACAATTACAAATTGCATGTGCTTAATGGATAGAAAATCATGCTGTTGTTACAGTGTTCTAGTGGATGTTGTAGGGATGTACACATACACACACATGACATAATGTCAGCAAACAGACATAATTACTACTTTTCTTTCCTATTTGTATTCCACTTCATTTATTCATTTGACTTAATGGCTTGGACAATCTGTGTTCTGTTGAATAGAAGTGCTGAGAGCCGGTCTCCTAGTACTCTGAACATGAGGAAGAAGCTTTAAGTTTTCACTGGAGAGTATATGTTACAAGTGGAGTTACTGTAGCTTTTTATGCAGTGAGATATATTTCTTATATACCTACTTTGTTGATTTCTTTTTAAGCACCGTAGTTAAATGTTGAAGCTTGTAAAATGCTTTTTCTGCATTCTTGGAGAGATGATATGGATTTTGCTGATATTTTGTTTGTTTCTGTTTTCTTTTTATTTTTTGTGGAGTTTTTCTGTCTTTTTGTTCTGTGATTCTGAATGTTATATTTATTGATTTGTGGTTATTGAACCATCCTTAAACTCCAAGAACAAACCATTGTAAATGAACCCTTTAACAAACAGACTGTTTAGTGTTATAGGGTCTCTCTCTCTCTCTCTCTCTCTCTCTCTCTCTCTCTCTCTCTCTCTCTCTCTGGTGTGATTTTTTAGAACTTTTATGTCTAAGAAAGGGATCTTGGCCTATAATCTTATTTTCTTGCAACATCCTTGAATGGTTTCACTATTAATGTAATGCCAGGCTTGTAAAATCAGATCAGAAGCATTCTCTCATAGTGTTTTCTTTTTCTTTTTTGGCAAGGAGTTTGAGAAGTACCAATGTGAGTTTTTAAAGTATTTGGCAGGGTGCACCCATGAAAATGTTGAGTCCTTGGATTTTCTTTGAGAGATTTTTTTATTATTATTATTGATTTAAGGTACTTAGTCATAATCAGTCTGTTCAGATTTTCTGTGTATCCATAATCCAGTCATGCCAGGTTGGATGTGTTTAGGAATTTATCCTCATTTTAATGGTTGAATGACAATTAGCATGGAACTGTCATAGTCATTTTTGTTCTCTAGTATTTCCTCATTTGCATGCTTGGGTTGTAAGATAAGCTCTCCCTGAGTAGCCTAGGTTGGACTTAACCTCTCTGTGTAGCTCAGGATAGCCTGCATACTGGTATGTTTTGCTTTTTTTATTACGTGTAAGGTTTTTTCTTTTTTTTTTTAAGATTTATTTATTTATTATATGTAAGTACACCGTAGCTGTCTTCAGACACTTTCTTCTCTCTCCAGTCCCGCTTGCTCAGGCCTTGCTAGCTCTGGCCCAAAGATTTATTTATTTATCATATGTAAGTATACTGTAGCTGTCTTCAGACACTCCAGAGGAAGGTAATAGATCTCATTACAGAGGGTTGTGAGCCACCATGTGATTGCTGGGATTTGAATTCGGGACCTTCGGAAAAGCAGTCAGTGTTCTTAACCTCTGAGCCATCTCTCTAGCCCTATTTGTATGTTTTCATTGGCTTATATCCATTGTAAATAGTTCTGGGTTATATTTTTATACATGTATATAACGTATATTCAGCATGTTTCTTGGGTAATTTTCTTATAAATACAAAAATTATTTTGAGTGTCTTTCCCTTCCCCATCCCACCTGTTTTCTTATTCCCTCTCTCCCCTACAACCCCATTTATTCTCCTAAATTATAACATTGCTACTTTCATGAGATACATATGTACATAACTCTATGAATCTATATAAAATCTAGGAAACACAGGTAAGGGAAAATGCATAGTATTTGTTTTTCTGAAACAAACTTGAGACTTAATTTGCTTAATATGATTATCTTCAGTTGAATCTATGTCCTGCATATGACATAACTTTATCCTCTCTTACAACTGAAAGCCATCCCAGTATTTATTTATTTATTGTGTGGAACACATTTTCTGTATCAGTTCTTCCTTTGATGAACACCTGGGTTGGTTCCATAACTTGGCTACTGTGAATAGTGTTGTAAAAAGTATCTCTGTGCAGGTGTTAACTTGTAGGCGTTTGGGTAAACAGCAAGGAGTGTGGTATAGCTGGGCCATATGGTAGCGTTATGTTTAGTTTTTCAGAAGAATCATATTGCATTCTATAGTGTCTCCTTTACATGTCTACCAGCATTGTATGAATTCCCTGCCGTCCACACATCTGCCAGCACTTATTACTTTTTTTCTTAATAACTGTCATTCTAATTGAGGTGAGATAGAGTCTCAATCTAATTAAAGAAAACTATGAAAACGATTTATTTATTTATTTATTTAGGGTTTTTGCGACAGGGTTATTTATTTATTTATTTGGTTTTTCGAGACAGGGTTTCTCTGTATAGCCCTGACTGTCCTGGAACTCACTTTGTAGGCCAGACTGACCTCAAACTCAAAAATCTGCCTGCCTCTGCCTCCCAAGTGCTGGGATTAAAGGCGTGCGCCACCACTGCCCAGCTTTTTGCTTTTTTTTTTTTTTTTTTTTTTTGGTTTTTTGAGACAGGGTTTCTCTGTATAGCCCTAAAGAACACTTTTTAAAAGGCTTGTTTATTTGTGGATATAAATGTTTGTCTGCATGTATGTGTGTACACCATATGTGAGAAGTGGCTGAGGAAGCCAGAAGAGGGAGTCGGATCCTCTGGAACTGGAGTTACAAGAGGCTGTGAGCCACATGGACTAGAACTCCGGTCCTCTGCAAGAGCAGCAAGTGTTCTTAACTGCTGAGTCATCTCTGCATCCCCCTCAAGGTAGCTTTTGCTTTCCTCTGAAGGCGACAGAGGATGTATATATACATACATACATATATATATATATATATATATGTATCTATATATGTATATATGTATATGTATATATATTGTGTGTGTGTTGGCTATCTGTAGTTTATCTTTTGAGAACTGTGTATATTTTCATTGGCATTTTTTTTTATCAATTAGGTTATTTGATTCTTTAGCTTTTGTAATCTAAATTGGTCCTCCATCAGATGTATAGCTACCATAATTCCCCCCTAATCTAATTGCTCCCTTTGCTGTGAAACCTTTGAATTTCAAGAGTTCTCATTATTTCCTGAGCAACTGAAGTCCTGTTCAGGAAACCCTTGCCTGCACCTAGTTTTTGAAGTGTTTCCTCCTCTAGCAGTTAGAGAGTCTCAGGTTTCCCATTAAGGTCTTTGATCCATTAAGGGTTGGCTCTTTACATGACGAGAGGCAGTAATCAAATGTCACCCTTCTGCTTGTGGGCATCCAGTTTGCCCAGCACCATTTGTTGAAAACTCTGGATTTTCTCTTGGCATCTTTATTAAAATTCAGTTGTCATATTCTGTGAGTTTTTTTTTTTGTGTGTGTGTGTGTCCATAGACCCACACATATTTGTGACAGTGCCTCACTGTTTTTCTTACTATGGCTCTAGAACATAACTTGAAATCAAGTGTGGCAGTTTTTTATTAATATTTTTAATTAATTAATAATATTTTATTCCAGCTTTCCTTCCGCGACCTCTGTTCCCGCAGACTGCACTGAAGAGACAAGTACCCAGGCTCTCCCCCCAATATAACATCACTTGGGACACAGCCTGTTGGGGCTTCCGTCTGCGCCCGAGAACGGGTCAGCGCTGTGGTCGTCTGGGTGCCAGATCTGCAGGCCATCGCGTCTGCAGGGTGAGCAGCGCCACGGAGAGTGTGCAGAGTGCACTCCGCCATCTTTGCTCCAGTGGCCGGGAAGTTGGGACAGCCAGGCTCTGAGACAGACAGGCATAATATCACTTGGGTCTTGGGCGGATTGTGTGCACGTGGCTCCCAAGAGCTGGGCGGATCTGCAGTAACCAGCGTGCTAGCTCTGCTGTGGGACTTCTGCCTGGCAGAGGGACGCCCCCTCCCCCCCCAGGAGAGATCACACACCCCTGCACAGGGCAGGAGCCTACCAGCCTCCCTTTGGCGACCTCTGCTCCAGGAATCCACTAGGCTGAGCCTTTGGATGTGCAAGGACTCCCCAATATTAGATCACTTGGGGCAAAGCACATCAGGGCTCCAAAGTCACTCAGGAGCAGGCAGGCCCCAGAAATCGGTGCCAGGGGAATCCTGGTAATCCGGGGGGGGGTGCAGAAATAGCTTTGCAGGCTCACAGGAGGTCCAACCAACAGCCAGTGGCAGCAGGACCAACTAACATCAGAGGTATCCAGATGGCAAAAGGCAAACGTAGGAATGTTACTAACAGAAATCAAAGTAATATGGGACCATCCGAACCCAACTCTCCAACAGCAGCAAGTCCTGGATACCCCACCACACCCGAAAGACAAGATCTGGATTTAAAATCACTTCTCATGATGCTATTAGAGGATCACAAGAAGGACACAAATAAATCTCATAAAGAATTACAGGAGACCATGAATCAACGGTTAGAAGCCCTTACAAAGGAAACACAAAAATCGCTTAGAGAAATGAGGGAGAACATGGATCAAAAGATGGAGGCACACAAGGAGACAACACAAAAATCGCTTAACGAGATGAATCAACGGGTAGATGCACTCACAAAGGAATCACAAAAATTGCATAAAGAAATGCAGAAGAATATGGATCAACAGACGAATGCCCATAAGGAGGCAACAGAACAATTGCTTAAAGAAATGAATCAACAGTTAGATGCCCTTACAAAGGAAACACGAGAACTGCTTAAAGAAATGCAGGAGACAATGGATCAACAGATGGATTCCCATGAGGAGGAAACACAAAAATCGCTCAGAGAAATGCAGGAGAACGTGGGTCATCAGGAAGAAATCCTGAAAGAGGTAATGCAAAAATACCTTAAAGAAATACAGGAAAATACAAACAAACAAGTGAAGGATCTCAGCAAATCCATCCAGGAACTAAAAAAGGAAGTAGAAACAACTAAGAAATCACAAAGGGAGACAACTTTGGAGATAGAAAACCTTGGGAAGAAATCAGGAGTCATAGATGCAAACATCAACAATAGAATACAAGAGATGGAAGAAAGAATCTCAGGTGCTGAAGATTCCATAGAAAGCATCAACTCAACAGTCAAAGAAAATGAAAAATGCAAAAAACGTGTAACCCAAAACATCCAGGAAATCCAGGACACAATGAGAAGACCAAACCTAAGGATTATAGGTATAGATGAGAGTGAAGATTTGAAACTTAAAGGGCCAGTAAACATCTTCAACAAAATTATGGAGGAAAACTTCCCTAACCTAAAGAGAGAGATGCCGATGAACGTACAAGAAGCCTACAGAACTCCAAACAGACTGGACCAGAACAGAAATACCTCCCGTCACATAATAATCAAAACACCGAATGTTCTAAACAAAGAAAGAATACTAAAAGCAGTAAGAGAAAAGGGCCAAGTAACATACAAAGGAAGACCTATCCGAATCACATCAGACTTCTCACCAGAGACTATGAAAGCCAGAAGATCCTGGGCAGATCTCATGCAGACACTAAGAGAGCACAAATGCCAGCCTAGACTACTCTACCCAGCAAAACTCTCAATCACCATAGATGGAGAGACCAAGATATTCCATGATAAAACCAAATTTTCACAATATCTTTCCACAAATCCAGCCCTGCAACGGATAATAGGTGGAAACCTCCAATACAGGGAGAGAAACAACACCCTGGAAAAAATGAGATAATAACCTTCTTGAATCAAACCCAAAAGTAGATAACCACTCAAACATAAAGATAGCGTCAAGAATGGCAGATGGCAATAATCACTATGCCTTAATCTCTCTTAATATCAATGGTCTCAATTCCCCAATTAAAAGACATAGACTAGCAGACTGGATATGTTAACAGGACCCAGCATTTTGCTGCATGCAGGAAACGCACCTCAGTGTCAAAGACAAACACTACCTCAGAGTAAAAGGCTGGAAAACAATTTTACAAGCAAATGGCCCCAAGAAACGAGGTGGAGTAGCCATCCTAATATCAGATAAAATTGATTTTCAACCTAAAGTCATCAAAAAAGACACAAAAGGACACTACATACTGATCAAGGGAAAAATCCACCATCAAGAACTCTCAATTCTGAATATCTATGCTCCAAATGCAAGGGCACCCTCATTCGTAAAAGAAACTTTACTAAAACTCAAAGCACACATCGCACCGCACACAATAATAGTGGGTGACTTCAACACCCCGCTCTCTGAAATGGATCATTCAGGAAAGCAGAAACTAAACAGGGACACAGTGAATCTAATTGAAGCCTTGGACCAAATGGAACTAACAGATATATATAGAACATTTCATCCTAGAGCTAAAGAATATACCTTCTTCTCAGCTCCTCAGGGTACCTTCTCCAAAATTGACCATATAATTGGTCACAAATCAGACCTCAACAGATATAAGAAGATAGAAATAATCCCATGCCTCCTATCAGATCACTATGGAATAAGGGTGGTCTTCAATGGCAACAAAAACAAAAGAAAACCCACGTACACATGGAGGCTGAACAATGCTCTACTCAATGATAACTTGGTCAAGGTGGAAATAAAGAAATCAAAGACTTTTTGAAAGTTAATGAAAATGAAGGCACAATATACCCTAATTTATGGGACACAATGAAAGCAGTGCTAAGAGGAAAATTCATAGCCCTGAGTGCCGCCAAAAAGAAACGGGAGACAGCATACACTAACAGCTTAATGGCACACCTGAAAGCCCTGGAACAAAAAGAAGCAAATACACCAAAGAGGAGTAGAAGGCAGGAAATCATCAAACTCAGGGCTGAAATCAATCAAGTAGAAACAAATAAAACCATACAAAGAATCAACAAAATGAGGAGTTGGTTCTTTGAGAAAATCAACAAGATAGATAAGCCCTTAGCCAGACTAACCAGAGGGCACAGAGATAGTATCCAAATTAATAAAATCAGAAACGAAAAGGGAGAGATAACAACAGAAACTGAGGAAATTCAAAAAATCATCAGATCCTACTACAAAAACCTGCATTCAACACAACTAGAAAATCTTGAGGAAATGGACAATTTCCTTGACAGATACCAAGTACCAAAATTAAATCAGGATCAAATAGACCATCTAAACCGTCCTATAAGCCCTGAAGAAATAGAAGTTGTCATTGGAAGTCTTCCAACCAAAAAAAGCACAGGTCCAGATGGTTTTAGTGCAGAATTCTATCAGACCTTCAAAGAAGACCTAACACCAATACTCTTCAAACTGTTCCACAAAATAGAAACAGAAGGAACACTACCCAACTCGTTCTATGAAGCCACAATTACACTAATACCAAAAGCACACAAAGATCCGACAAAGAAAGAGAATCTCAGGCCAATCTCTCTTATGAATATCGATGCAAAAATACTCAATAAAATTCTTGCCAACCGAATCCAAGAACACATCAAAACGATCATTCACCACGATCAAGTAGGCTTCATCCCAGGGATGCAGGGATGGTGCAATATAAGGAAATCCATCAATGTAATCCACTACATAAACAATCTCAAAGAAAAAAACCACATGGTCATCTCATTAGATGCTGAGAAAGCATTTGACAAAATTCAGCATCCTTTCATGCTAAAGGTCTTGGAAAGATCAGGAATTCAAGGCCCATATCTAAACATAGTAAAAGCAATTTACAGCAAACCGGTAGCCAGCATCAATCTAAATGGAGAGAAACTTGAAGCAATCCCACTAAAATCAGGGACTAGACAAGGCTGCCCTCTCTCTCCATATCTTTTCAATATAGTACTTGAAGTTCTAGCTAGAGCAATTAGACAACAAAAAGAGGTCAAAGGGATACAAATTGGAAAGGAAGAAGTCAAACTATCACTATTTGCAGACGATATGATAGTATACTTAAGCAACCCAAAGAACTCTACCAGAGAACTCCTACAGCTGATAAACAACTTCAGCAAAGTGGCCGGATACAAAATCAACTCAAGCAAGTCAGAAGCCTTCCTATACTCAAAGGATAAGCAGGCTGAGAAAGAAGTAAGAGAAATAATACCCTTCACAATAGCCACAAACCATATTAAGTATCTTGGCGTGACTCTAACCAAACAAGTGAAAGATCTGCATGACAAGAGCTTCAAGTCTCTGAAGAAAGAAATTGAAGAAGACCTCAGAAGATGGAAAAATCTGCCATGCTCATGGATTGGCAGGATTAATATAGTAAAAATGACGATCTTGCCAAAAACAATATATAGATTCAATGCAATCCCCATCAAAATCCCAACTCAATTCTTCATAGAGTTAGAAAGAGCAATTCAAAAATTCATCTGGAATAACAGAAAACCCAGGATAGCTAAAGCTATTCTCAAGAGTAAAAGAGCTTCTGGGGGAATCAATATCCCGAACCTCAAGCTGTAATACAGCAATAGTGTTAAAAACTGCATGGTATTGGTACAGTGACAGGCATGTAGATCAATGGAACAGAATTGAAGACCCAGAAATGAATCCACACTCCTATGGTCACTTGATCTTTGACAAAGGAGCTAAAACCATCCAGTGGAAAAAAGATAGCCTTTTCAACAAATGGTGCTGGCTCAGCTGGAGGTCAACATGCAGAAGAATGCAAATTGACCCATTCTTATCTCCTTGCACTAAGCTCAATTCTAAGTGGATCAAAGATCTCCACATAAAACCAGACACACTGAAACTAATAGAAGGGAAACTAGGGAAGAACCTTGAACATATGGGCACAGGGGAGAATTTCCTGAACAGAACTCCAATAGCTTATGCTCTAAGATCAAGAATAGACAAATGGGACCTCATTAAATTACAAAGTTTTTGCAAGGCAAAAGACACTGTCAAAAAGACAAAGCGGCAACCAACTAACTGGGAAATGATCTTTACCAACCTTACATCCGACAGAGGGCTAATATCCAATATATACAAAGAACTCAAGAAGTTAAACTCCAGAGAGGCAAGTAACCCTATTAAAAAATGGGGTACAGAACTAAACAAAGAGTTCTCACCTGAAGAATATCTAATGGCTGAGAAGCACCTAAAGAGATGTTCATCATCCTTAGTCATTAGGGAAATGCAAATCAAAACAACCCTGAGATTCCATCTCACACCAGTCAGGATGGCTAAGATCAAAAACACAGGAGACAGCAGTTGTTGGCGAGGATGTGGAGAAAGAGGAACACTCCTCCACTGCTGGTGGAATTGCAAGCTGGTACAACCACTCTGGAAAGCAGTCTGGCGGTTCCTCAGAAAACTGGGCATGACACTCCCGGAGGATCAGGCTATACCACTCCTGGGCATATACCCAGAGGCTTTACCTGCATGCAATAAGGACACATGCTCCACTATGTTCATAGCAGCCTTATTTATAATAGCCAGAAGCTGGAAAGAACCCAGATGTCCCTCAACGGAGGAATGGATTCAGAAGATGTGGTATATCTACACAATGGAATACTACTCTGCAATTAAAAACAATGAATTCACGAAATTCCTAGGCAAATGGTCAGATCTTGAAAATATCATCCTTAGTGAGGTAACCCAATCACAAAAGAACACACATGGTATGCAGTCACTGATAAGGGGATATTGACCCAGAATCTCGGAATACCCTAGACACAATCCGCATATCAATAGATTTCTAAGAAGATGGAAGGAGAGACCCCTGGTCCTGGAAAGACTGGATGTAGGGGAACGCCAGGACAGAGTAATGAGAGGGGGTTGAATGGAGAAAAGAGGGAGGGAAGGGGGCTTATGGGACTTTCGGGGAGGGAGGAAACGGGAAAGGGGAAATGATTTGGAATGTAAATTAAAAAAAATAAAATAAAATAAATAATAATAATAAAAATAATATTTTATTTATTTACATCCCAAATGTTATCCCCTCCTCCAGTTCCCCTGGCAGAGTTCTACCCCCTCCCCCCTTCCATTAGCCTCTGAGATGGTGCCCCCCAGGTAACTCCCACCCTGGTGTATCTTGTCTCTATAGGATTAAGCATATCTTCACCCACTGAGTCCATACAAGGCAGCCTTCTGTTGTATAAGTGCCAGTAGCCCAGGACCAGCCTGTGTAGGCTCTGTGGTTGATGGCTCAGTCTCTAGGAGCTCCTAGGGGTCCAGGTTAGTTGACAGTGTTGGACTTCCTATGGGGTTGCTATAGCAATATTTTAAAGAATTATTTTTGCTCTGGATTGCTTTGTCTCTCTGGAGTCTTTTTGTGCTTCCATGTGAATTTTAATATCTTTTCTATTTCTATGAATAATACTATTGGAATTTTGATAGAGACCGCATTGAACATGTATATTTATTTTGACAGTACATTCATGTTTACACTATTAGTTCTTCCAATTGATGAAGGACTTTCCATCCTCTACTGTTTCTTGAATTTCCTGCATCAGTCTTGTAGGGGGTAGTTCTCTTTATCAGTGTAATACAAATCTAGACATATGTGGGAAGAAAGAATCACAGTTGAGGAATTTTCTTCATCAGATCACCTTGTGGGCTGGTCTGTAGGGTATTTCTTGATTAAAGACTAATGTTGGCAGTCCCAGCTACTACGGACAGTGCTCCTTCTGCGCTAGTGGTTCTAGGTGTATAAAACAGCAGGCTGAGCAAGCCATGGAGAACAAGTCAGTGAGGAGCACCCCTCACAGCCTCTGCCTTGGTTTCTGCCTCCAGGATTATACCTTATGTTTCTGGCCTGACTTCCCTTTCTGATGAACTGAAGCTGAAATAAGCCCTTTCCTCTCTTAAGGTTTTTAGTCATTTTTTAAATCACTGCTATAGTATTGATTACATTTATGGCTTTAATCAAGGGCTTATACAAGTAAGACATGCATTAGAATTTCAAAATTGTATGTGACAGAACAGAGGAGATCGTATGATATAAATATGATAAATATACTATCTAATGTAATCAAAATATGTCATTCTTACTGTGGCATTTAATAGAAAAATTTATATGATTTTAGTTAATATTTTTTTTCATATTGCACCTGAACTACAGTTTCTCCTCCCTCCTCTCCTCCCAGTTCCTTCTCCTACCTCCCACGCCCATCCACTCCTCCTCCATTTCCCTTCAGAATAGGGCAGGCTTTCCAGGGATATCAACCAAACATGGCATAGCAAGTTGCAAAAAGACTAGATACGCTCCCTCATCCGAAGGCTAGATGAGGCAACTTAGCAGGAAGAAAAGGGTCCCCAGGGCAGGCAAAATCATCAGAGATATCCCTGGCTCCCACCGTTAGGAGTCCTGCAAGCTATATAACCATAACATATAAGCAGAGGGCTTATGTAAGCTCTGGGACTGTTGATTCAGTCTCTGTGAACTCCTATGAGCCCAGGTTAGCTGACTCTGTGGGTTTTCTTGTGGTGGTCTTGTTGGTCATGGTTTTTATCACAGTAATAGAAATCAAACTTTCTAAACGTTAGTACTGTAGAGGCTTCCCACTTCCTTGGTTAGGTTTTTCAAGAGGCATTTATTTCTGAGGCAGCTATGAGTGGTAGTGTCTTCCTGACTTCTTCCTGGGCATGTTTATAATTTGGAGATAGGAAGGCTACTGGGTTTGTGTATTAAGTTTGTAACCCTGCCAGTTCCTGAATGTGTTCATCAGCTCTGAGAGTTTCCCGTTGAGTAACTTTAGGGTCTCACACGCAAAATGATTCCATCTACAAATAAGGATTCTTTGCCAAGTGTTTCTTTTAAAAACCCTTCAATGAACGATGAGTCTTGTCAAATTTTATTGTATGACTGTATAGGTTTTCTCCTTTATACTTAAAAATCTTTTTATTGTATTTGTTTGTTTGTTTTGTGTGGGGGTGTGTGTATAGAGTCCTATAGAGTTGTGGTTGTGGATTTTGTTGGGTTTATGCTATTTAAGGTTCATTGAGAGCCTTGCATATGTAGATTAGTTTTGAAATCAAAGTTAGAAAGTTTCAGCTAGTCAATCACATAGACTATTGTGTTCAGAATTTGGCCTGTAGGATGATGCTTCTATGATCCAATGGCAAGTGGATGACACAGGGTGTTCCTAAATATATCTTATCATTGGCCTGACTTAAAATAAATCAATCTCTCAGCTTCTTAAGTAGAAGTATTTTGTCTTAGCTAATCTCAGTTGCACACAGACAAAAGCTATTCCATAGGGTTATGCAGGAAAATGGCAAGTCCAGGGATTTCCTAGGCTGCCGAAGATGTTTAAGTTGCCAATCTGGGCAACTTAAGGACCAGGAAGATGGGCCAGCTATTGGGCAGCTCACAACCTAGTACAATTCTAGCTCTGGAGAAATCTTCTGGCCTCTTCGGGAACTGCATTCATATGCCCAAGCACCCCCACACTGACACAGGTGCAATACACTTAATTAAAAATTAAAATTCCAAAATGAATGCAATCAGACATGGGGATAAAGCTTGGTTGCCCAGGATGTGCAAGGTCCTTTGTTCACTATGGTACCACCAAAATGAAATAAAATAAAACAAACAAAAACAAAACGAAACAGAAAACACCAGCTACTCAAACCCCAAACAAAAAAAAAATTAACCACAAGGGCAAAAACAACCCAAGGCAGACCCAAGTCTTAAACCCACTTAGACCTCTTATTATTATTTTTTAGTTGTATGATCTTAAATAGTTATTTAACTTTAATGAGCCTTAGTTCCCCTCCCCTGAAAGAGAAGGACAATAAAAGATTTCATATGAAAATTAGAAAAAATGCAGATAAACATCCCTAAGCCCTATTCAGGGGTCGGTGGCTTAGTGCGTGTTGGTTCACTTTTCTCTTCAGATGGCTGGTAGCTTTTGGGGGCACTCCACTTACAGGCAGTTAAACCAAACCTGAATGATCTGAGTTGATAAGATTATCTAGATTGCTGCTAAATCTTCCTGCAACTTTGTCCCGGGGACAGCGAGACAACCAACTCTTAAACCAGAATCCTCGGGGAAAGCAGTACTTTCCAAGGTGCCTCTGAAAGACGCTTTGTGTTCACAGACAATCCCGGGAGTGTGCATTCCAGATAGACAGTACAGCGCCGCAGCACATTAATCTTGCCTCAAATCCTATTTCATGTCTTCCGGACTTTGAAGAGGGGCGGTAGGTGGGAACAACTGATCTATTGAGAATTGCAGGCTGATCTCCCTCTGAGACCTCTACCTGGGTGACTACATTTGGACAGAAAACAAGCGCTCTGGCCCCTGCCAAAGGGGGTTTCCTGTTCCCTTACTGATGCTGGCTGCAGTTCAGTTGGGAAGTGTGCTCGCACAACTGTGACCCTGGAAAAGATGTTGAAAGTGCCCACCCCGTGAGGGCGTAATAAATTGTCATACAGGAACCAACTTCCTCCCGCTACGACGGAGAGAGGAGGAGGCTGGCAGCCGGCGACTCTTAGGCTGCCAGCTTAACCGCTGGTGGAGCCGGACAGGCACCTGTGCCAGAAAGCCCGCATCTGGGGGGCCGATGACCTGGGGCTTCAGCCTCATGAAATCTAGACCATGAATGAATCTGCTTATCGTCCCTTTCCTGGGGAGCTTTAAAACCGTAAAACCTTTGTTTTCTTTTCAGTCCTACTAAGGTAGTATTGACAAATAGGAATTGTATGGATTTAACGCGCATACAGCGTGTGTGTGTGTGTGTGTGTGTGTGTGTGTGTGTGATGAGTGTGTTGTTGAATGATTACGGTGACCAAGTTAACATACTTATCACCTTCAAGCCACCCTGCCCTTCCTTTTTCCTGTGATGTGGAAATATTTTCCACCTTCCCTCTTAGCACAATTTAAGCACGTGGTAACATTAACGTACGTGTGTGTGTGTGTGTGTGTGTGTGTGTGTGTGTGTGTGTGTGTGTGTATCCCATTCACATCTCAGTTGCCAAATGAATCGATTCTATGGTTTTGCCATTAAGAACAATGATTTAGTGAACACACTGGCTGAATTCCCTTTGGATGTGCACCCATATTGAGCGTGGCTGATGATCTAACTGGTAGTTCTATTGTTTCACTCCTAGAGAGGTTTGCACACCGTTTTCCATAATGACCTTATCAGTTCACATCTCCCCTAACAGCAAGGACTCCTTTTACAACATAGTCCCAAACACAACACTCGTTGCCTTTTGCCCTTTGTGAACAGGCTATTCTGACAGGCGTAAGGTGGCATCTCAAGGACGTTTTACTTCTCATTTTCCTGACGGATCCGTCCTGTTGAACGTGTTTCCATCTATCTGTTAACATTTGTTTGTCTTCCACTGAGGAACGTCCCTGCCCTTTGCTCACCCGCGATCCAGAGTTTTCTTCTTGCTGTTACGGTGTATGAATTCCTTATATAGATTCTGAGTATTAACCCCTTAGCAGACACATGGTCTAAAGTAATTCCCCCAGAGTTCTGCAGATGAGCCTCTTTCCTTTGCTACATAAACGACTTCACAGTAATGGGGTCCTCAGATGGAGAACAGAACTCAGAGGCTTTTATTTTTTTATTTTTTTTTACCAGAAGACAACTTTCCCTAAGATGGTCCTGTCACAGCAGATTCATACCTAAAGATGAGTCCTGAGGAGAGTAGGACTTAGACATTTCTACAGTTTTTTTTGTCCTTTAGTCCCTCTAATATGGTAGCATACATTTTCACTGCAGATTTTATGGCTATAAGGCTACATGAATGTGATGGGGTTGCCATGACAACATGACCCTGAGGCTGTGGAAATGCAATAGAATGTTACGGCGCCAAGGACACAGAGACTCGATAAGACTGCACATGTGTAAGCCGAAATTTCCTTCTAGAACATTCTCTCTGTTTAACCTGCTATATTGAAATATAGCATGTGCATTCTTAGTTTACCTACTTAAAGTATCTGGTTAAGTGGTTTTGGCTTATTCATAGTTTAAAAGCATTGAGCATTGCTCAAGGCTCTGGGGCACACAATGGATAAGCTCCCTGTCATACCAGACCTTTATAAAGGGAACAAGCTGGATTGTTACTTTTGTAAAGTTATCCTTATGATTTTTTTAGTGGTAACAGGGTTTTGTTAGAAGAAAATTTGACTTAATCAGTCATACATGTTAAACGAATTCAGGAGTATTTCTTACTAGATTTCTGTTTGACTCCTACTCCTTATTAAGTAGTCCTTAATGTTAATAAGTGTTTCCCTGTCAAGTAAACATTGAAAAAATACCTCAGAATACAATCAAATGTGAGTATCCTTGAAAAAAAATCACCCGATCTGATTTAGTCTCATTAGTTTACTGGATAATTTTAAGAAAGGCTCTAAAAAGTTTGGCTCTTAGTTTCTAGGTCTGTGAAATGGGAGAACATTTCTCTAAAATTCCTTTAGTTTTAAATGTTCATATATTGTCAGGTAGGGCGTTTTATTTACTGCTACAGTCTTGTGATTTTGTTATCTTTGAATGAGGTGAAAAATATTCATATTTTTATTATGAATTTGCATATTCAGATGTGTTTCCTGAGAGCAACAGGTTGAGCATATGTATAAGGTCCCATTTAGTAGGACGAATCATAAAGTAAGGACTTTTATAAATGGTTCTATGACCTTTCGAGAATGCTTATGACCTTGGGACAATGTATGTTACTTTGCAACAACATCTGTAACCTTGAAACAATGTCTGTTCGAATAGACCATCACTCTGTGTCTGCCCTGACCCCCTGACTTTCTGGTACTAGGACCACATGATTACCAGGTTCTACCACTGAGCCTTAGTTCCAGCCCTTTTGAATCTTTCTATTTTACAGTTTGTAAAGGGTGGCTATTTCTAAATTCCCAAACTTTCCTAGTTATCCTTGAACTCAGTTTCCCCAGCCTCAGTCTCCAGATAGCTGGGATGACAGGTCTTTTTTTAATGACCAGGACAGCTGTATTCTGTATGTTCAAGTCCCTTCGGGTCAGAAACAAGATCTTTTTTTTTTTTTTTTCTTTTTTGCTGTTTGGATCTCACGTCGTAGTTGTGGTTCATGGATATCCAATAAATCCTCTTGTTGAAAGAACACATGTATGCTAGTTAGCGGACATGTGGGAAAAATAATGTTAGTCGAGGCGGACCAGACTAAGAAAGCCCGAGTGTTACTGTGCATGTCAGAGGGACTTTGAATCGAAAAACAAATAACAGCTCCAAGAACATGTGAAATGTCTTTCCCCTCAGCAGACCAGGCCCCAAGTAATAAAATCTGTGGACAATAAGGGTGTCATAACAAAGGAGTGGGGCTGTTGAATACAAACACAATCCCTTCTTTACTAGGTTTGGACTTAGCAGATGTGTAAATAGGCAACATGTTAATTTTTAAGTATCTGGAACCAATCTGCTTTTACAAAACATGAAAGCTGTGAATTAATGAATGTAGCCATAAAACAGAATCGGAGTCCCAGAGCAGTTCAGACCAGGAACTTGTTTATGCTTTACTCTGCCCCAAAGTACTGTTCCAGCTTCTCCCTGCCATTAGGTTGTCTTCCTGCCTTCCTTCCCTCCCTCCTCCCCTCCTTCCTTCTGTCCTTCCTTCTCTCTCCCCTGCTCCCTTTGCATCTCCCTCCTTCTCAGATCAAGCCAATGGTCCCTGGCACTATGTCAGGGAGGCAAGCATTGGTACTATTCACAAAAATGACTCACTCGCTCCCTCCTTGGCACACAATGACAGGGACAGCCACCCTTTGTTCTAGCTTTGTTATTCCGAATCTCAGGGGTTCAGGCTGTAGCTCTGAGGCTGCACACCTGAGGCTTTGTGGATTCTTCTTTTTTTTTTTGCCACAGCCTTGTTTCCATGGTTACTCTTCACCAGGCTCTCACCTACACCACCTAGCTCTTGCCTGTGGGTGCCTGACTGAGATAAATGACCGATTGTCCACACTGTTGGTCTTCATTCTACAAACCTGGAGTGGCTCTGGAAGTGAGAAACAAACAAAAATGAGCAGGATGTTGGTTCGGCTCTCTGCCGGTCAATCTTTCCCTTGTGCGGTTGAGTGCAGGTGAAATACCCTTGGAGGAGATGAGACTAGGCAATGGGCCACTATATTATTAGGCGAATCTGGCTTAACCACTGTGGAACTGTACCATGTGGCCTAGTTCCAAGGAGGCTCCTTTGTCTAGCTGGGAGGACAATCTCTTTTTTATTATCCTAAGCCCCTTGGTTCCAAAACCAATTTTTCTTAGAGAGACTTGAAAGCCTTTTAAACTATAAATTCTCAGGCCCATCTGCAGGATTAACACATCCAATTTCTTGAAAGGGACTGGGAAATTTGAATACCCTTAGGTGGTGGGGATGGATGCAGTTGGTTAGGTAGCATTGTTCTGAGGCTCTGTGTCCGATCTGCTTTTTAAAGGGCATGGGGACGGGAGCGAGAGGAGGACTTGCTTTTTCAGAAAAAGAAGACACTCTACCCTTGATACACAGAATAACAGTGTTCTGGACTCCTCCTCCCTTAGGAGCTTGCTAGGGACCATTAACATGGGCAACAGCTTTCTCTACTCTAGCCGTGTGAGAAGGTAAGGAGAGTGAGGAGACACATACTTGGGTTCTTCCTCATCTGAACTAGCCCCCGAGCCTGGTTAGCCCTCAGAGAGCATCTCTCCAGGGGCCCTACTTCCTTACAGCAAAGGCTCTGCTCTTTGCAGTTCTCACACTTGTTTAATTATCCAGGGACCACCATGGGGTTGCACGCTTGCTTGCAGAGCACCGAATGTTGTCTACAGAGAGTTTCTAACATGGTGTAGGTGCTATGATGCAGTACTAGGCAAGGTCAGGTGGTATCCTGGCTTGTAGAGCAGCACAGAGGAACCTCAATGGCAAGGGTTAGCACATGAGAAGAAAGGTAAGAACGGTGTAGAGAGGGGCATGGAGGAAAAGTGACTCTTGGAGCTGCTTGCTCCTTGCTGGACAGTGGTTTGTTTATTTGTTTGTTTGTTTTCTCGACCCCATTAGGGTGTTAGAACAGCTGTTTAATTTCATATGTCTGTTACAATAGCTGATAGTCACATACAATGCTTTGTTTTTTTAATTATGGGTGATTGTCTGTATACCTCTGTACCACATGCTTGCCTGGTGCCTGAAGAGGTCAAAAGAGGAAGGAAGTCACATGTCCTGGAACTGGAGTTATAGCTGGTCATGAGCTGCCATGTGGGTGCTGGGAATCCAATCTAGGTCCGTTGCAAGAGAAGCCAGTGCTCTGAACCACAGAGCCATCTCACCAGTCCCGACTTGCAGTACTTTTTAATTAGTAAAGAATACGATTGTAAACTCAACTATGTTCCTTGCTTAACATAGAAAAGCACTTAGAGACTCCTAGCAGTGATAACTTTATGATGTTCATACAGGATGCTGGCACTCGGAAGGGGAGAGGCAGCTTGCCACTACTTTGTAGCAACTAAGTACACATTCAGACCATGCCTCTGGGCGCTTTCTCAGAACAAAAATTTATTGGATGGAAATCACAACATGATTCCCAACATCTACAAAGGACAGTCAGCATTGGTACCATTTGCCTTTTCTCTGCACAGTGGAAACCGGCCTTCAGGATTATCTCATCAAAGGAATATTTCATCTCTATTTGTTCCGACACAGATGCAAAACCTCGCAAATTTTAAGGAATTATGAACATTTCAACCCTCATTCAGAATTTGTTTCAGATAGTACTTTGTAAGCCAATTATATGGTGAATATTTTTTAAACTAAACTAAAATGTGCAATATAAATGTTATTCAGGTTTTTTTTTTTTTTTGGTTTTGTTTTGTTTTCTGGACTGTGCACAGAACTTCAAACATGAAAATGCAATGCTCTGCCACTGAACTACACCCCTATACCACCAGGATATATTTTACTTTTTAGTGGTGTGTGTGTGTGTGTGTGTGTGTGTGTGTGTGTGTGTGTGTGTGAGAGAGAGAGAGAGAGAGAGAGAGAGAGAGAGAAACAGACAGACACACAGACCGACAGACACAGACAGACAGAGTGTTCAGGTGCCTACAAGAAGCCAGAAGAGGGCATCAGATCCCCTGGAACTTGAGTTAGATTGTGAATCACTAGACATGGGTTTTGGGAACTGAACTATGGTTCTCTAGAAGAATAAGAACTTTCAATTATATACATATATTTCCATTTGAAAGAGTTATAAAACAATGGCCTTTTAAAACACTTTCTTCAGAGAAAATAATTTATTTTCCTGTAACTGGGGAGAAAAAAAGAAAGTACATATTCAGTGTTCTCATGAGAAAGTCAGGATGATGCTTTTTGAGTGATGGGCATAAGGGTCACCTGTGCAGAGCCTCTCCTGAACAAGTCTCCATCACGTGCACACAAGGGTGGCTGATGTAAAGGAGCATCAGGGTTGCGATGGTTTGGATATAAACTGTTCCTCACAGGCTCAGGTTTGAAAGGCTGATGGCTCTGTTCTGGGAAACTGGGGAACTTTCAGAAGGTGGGAGCCTAGATGGAGGAAGTGGGTCAATAGAAAGAGCTTTAGGTGTATAGCCTGCTTGTTTCCTATCTCATCTCTGCTGTCCTCTGGATACGCAAGAAAGCACCCACCATGGAGCTGTTTGCCACTGTGCCGTCTCAACCCTGGTGGCCTGTGACACCTCTCTTGAAGAAATAATCCCTTCCTCTTACAAGCTGCTTATTGATGGGCATTTGGTCACATCAATGAGAGAAACATCTAATACCAGTGTAGGCCACCAAGATTTTTGAAGAATTAAAATCTCAGGGGAAAGATAAGGCAAAACAGGCCGAGCATAGAATCCCTTCCTGTACTTTTAAAGGATATCTATCTATCTATCTATCTATCTATCTATCTATCTATCTATCTATCTATCTATCTATCTATCTATCTATATCCATCCATCCACCCACCCATCCATCTATCCACCATCCATCCACCATCCACCATCCATCCATCCATCCACCACCACCACCACCACCACCACCATCATCATCATCATGCCACACTCTTACTATGTAACCCTGGCCAACCTGGAACTTACTATGTAGACCAAACTGGCCTCAAACTTGAAGAGATCTACTTCTTTCAGCTTCTGCCTTTCAAGTGCTACAGTTAATGGCATGGTCACCACACCTGGCATTTATTATGCTGTTTTTATGTGTTTTTGTGTGTGTTTGTTTGTGTGTGTGTGCACGCGCGCGTGCCTCTGTCTGTCTGTCTGTCTGTCTGTCTGTCTGTCTGTCTGTCTGTCTGTGTATACACACTCGAGTGCAGGTACCTGCAAGAACCAGAGTGTCAGATCACATGGAGTTTGAAATCAGGTGGTTTTGAGCTGCCCAACATGGGTTAAAAACTCGAGACTTGCATCCTATGCAAGAGCAACTGTGTTCTTCACCACTGAGCAACCTGTCCAGCCCATGCTTCCATAGTTTTCAAGATAAAGCCACAAAACCCGTAAACAAGTGACCATTTCCCTATGACGTTTACAGCAATAGGCTCAATGATCTGAGTGCTATAATCCACTCTTAGTATGACACTCACTGCCGTAGAAATGATTAGAACAGAGCCCATGCCAAGAGCAAGCCTTCTCTCCATCCTGATGATCCTGGGAACCTGCAAGCCCCAGACACTCTGGTGCTATTGCTCAGGAAATACTATCATCCCAGAGAGAAACTATTATTAAAGAATAGAGTTTTTAAACTATGCAACAAGTCTCCAAGTATCCTCTGTTGAAAAGAGGGGCTTAGCAGGAATTTATTACCTTCCACCCCGATTCCCCATCTTAAATTCCCAGCTCTGCCCATAATTCATCATCATTAAAGTCATTTATCACTAAAACCTTATTCATGAGCATCTCTGGGACCATGATTCCAAGGCTTATGTGTTCCCTGCTTTCTTTATGTCTCCAGGATTGTGACAAAAGAGTGCTAAGGGGTCTGAGTTCGAGTCTTGACCCCATCACAAGCTGGCCATTTGCCTCAGGGTCAAATATGTGATCTCTCAGAATCCCAGAGGCTTCTTCTCAAACACAGTGAATAGTATCCCCCTAATTGAGCTGCTGTGTACAGTAAATGAGATAACCCATATAAAAATGTTGTGCATAGGACCTGGCAGTCATGAAATACAAACAAATCTCTCCTAACTATACTTTATTACTCCAAAATGCAAAGATAGCTTTTTTCTTTTACTTTCTATTCTTTATTCTATTTTTATTTTCTTCTATATTAATAATTCATACTATAATACTCTTAAATATGTTTTAGAGCTATGCCTGGTGTGTGGTCATAAATTCAGAGAAATGCTGGAGACTCAGATTATTTGGACTTACTTTATCCAAAGAGTTCTTAGTCTTCGTGGGTCTGATTACTAAAGTTTGGGAAGCCTGAACACGCATACTGTTTAATGTCTTTTTTTTTGTCCTCTTTCCTTGCCCTATCCTGTAAATACTTTCTCTCCACCTCCCTTTCATTTTGACATACTTTCCCAGAATGCCTTTCAAATAGGAAGTAGCTTTGATGGCTTTATCTTCAATGATTTCCATAGGCAAGTGTTCAACTGCTCCACACAGCAGAACAGGTCAGAACATCACATTGTGTGATACTCACGTTTTGTTTCATGTATTTTTTTTATCCACATATGCGGGGCTGCACATGTGTCAAAGCATGTGTGTGGATGTCGGAAGACCATTTTCAGGGGTCATTTCTTTCCTTCCACAGTGTGGGTTCCAGGGATTGAACTCTGGTCACCACGATTGGCATCAAGTGCCTTTACCAGCAGAGCCGTTTGACTGGCCCCAGATACATCAGCATTGGTCAGTTTATTTCCTCGTGCACAAAGGTACCAAATCCTTCTTAAAACTCTTCTCTTCCCCCTTAGTGAAGTTGCCAAGGTTCTGTAGCAACAGGTAGACAATCAACTTGGAAGCCACCCACTTCTCGCCACTTTGTTCAAAAATTTAACAAGTTTCAAAGACAAGGAAACAGAATACTTTATTATAAAACTTATAAAATAATTAAATATTACACATATATTTTGATTTTTTTCTCTATAATCCATGTTTTTTTTAATTCAACATTTTCCCTCAGAATATCATTTACTCAGAGAAAGAGAGGTGAGAACACGTAAGAATAGGCTATTAATAAATTAATTCTTTCCCATAAAATAATAAAGTGATAATTATAGAAAGTCAAATAACTTCCCACTTTTCATAGCGCAAGGGAGTGGTAGTGTGGCTTATTTTTTGTTTTGCCTTGTTTTGTTTTTCTCCTCATATCAAAATGGCTACTAAAAGGCCAATCCAAGACAGCCAAGCTGTTACTCTTCACGTCCATGGCAAGCAAGAGCTCATGGTTCCCCCTGGGATGGGGACAAAGAATGCTGTTAAATTTAACAGACCACTGTCTCACTAGTTCTGCTGAGCTGGCAAACCCCTGTTTGAACCAAGACTCCGAGAAGCAGTAAAAATGAGTGTACATTCATCAAAGAAGTTTGGGGGGATAGAGTAGTATCATATAAACAAGCCTTGTAGAGCCACTTCTCAAAGAATTACAGTGGGGACACAGTCTTTTAAGTTACTCTGGTTTTGGCAAAACTGTGCGGTACTTTTCCAATTGAGAGCAATTTTAAGCTTGCTAATGCCCATCAACAGCTGGCTCCTGACGATCAAAACTCTCATCTGAGACATGGTGAGATGCTGTTACTCATGGAAAGATCTTGGTGAGTTGTAATTTATTAATGTAGCGAGAAGACAGATGGACTTTTCTCTGGCCACTGTGTTTTATTTTATTTTTTTCCTTGTTGACCAAGTCCCAGGGCGAATTGAAACTTGTCAGTTGGAAGGAGAAAAACCACAGGCAGCCTTTAATTTTCTAAGCACTGATAATATGTATGGAGCGTTATAAATGGCGGGCTTTCCCCTCCTTCAAGCATGCTATTTCACCAGTGAGCACCTATTTTTACCCAAAGTGAACATGTCACCAGTTCTGGTCCTCAAAGAGCAGGGAACATTCTCTGCCCCCCATGTTCCTATTCAATAAGCACCAAAAGTTACGATGTTGATGTCATGTGAAGGCATCATCAGTATTTGACATTTTTTTTCCCCTTCAGGTGTGAATTTTAATTCCACGGAGAACTTAAATAGTCCACGTGGCCCTGTTTCCAGAATGTTACTGGGAATATGTTTCAAGTTGTTCATTTCGGTCTTGGAGACTCACTCTAGGCAAAATATACTTGAAACCAAATAAAACCAACAACACACAAAATGAAACACAGGATGAAGCTTGCCAGCCCAGCAGCAAGCACCCACTGAGGACCATTTGGTGTCAGAGTTTGACACAACAGATTCCAAGCAACGGTCAGGCAGAGTTCCATCCATGGATTCAATGGCCCCCGAGTCTCAGTCCCTGACCCCAATGGAACCTTAGACTCTCATAAAAATAGACTTCTTTGCTGTTGAATCCTTTGATGTTCAAGAGTACGTGTGTGGGGACGAGACCTATCCCAAAGTCAACGAAGATCCCACTTTGTCAAAATGAAAACTTGACTCATTTCAGTATGATGCATCTCTCATCTTCCAAATCGCAGTGCAAATCAAAGGCTTTATTTATTTATTTATTTATTTATTTATTTATATCTTTTAAGTTAGATTTGTCGTCGCTTCTCATTGTCAAGTGCTTTAGAGTACCATGTGTTTCCAGGGGTTGACTGAGGAAGCTGGTGGCTATCTGTCCATTCTTTAAACCCTGTGTGGTATTTCCTCTGTGGTTTGTAGTCTTGATGTGAAGACCTAGAGATGGACGGGTAAGATCCTGGCCTAAGGAGGGTGAGGAGACCCCAAGATCAGGAGACCCCAAGATCAGCTCTTCCTTGTGCATGATCTACAGCACTGCTTTCCATAAAATTTGTGGTTACAGACTCTGTGCTGAGGGACCAGGTGACACCAGCTGAAGAAGTCCACACAAGACGGATCATCTGAAAGGACAGAAAGCGTTTAGCACAGTGGTTAAGGCTTCCAGCCTTCCTATTAAGATGCAAGACTATGGAACAGAGACCTCATCCCACTGCCTTGTTCCTCTGTGTGTTCTACCCATGATATATATGGACTTTGTTAGGGCAGGATTAAGATGCCAAAAGGGACTGTGTCTGTTAGCAAAATTTAAATGAGGGGACAGTGTTAGAAAAAACCAAAACGCCACACCCAGTAGGAGGTCATGTCTACCTGTCTGCATATAGCCTGGCAGTTAGTGTAGAAATAAGGGCCCCAGGGCTGTACCTTCCACAGGAGCATTTCTTAGCTGCTTTCCTCTTGCCTTGGATATGCAGCAAAGACCCAAGCTCTCCTGACTCCTTTTGTATGTACCCCAGTTTGGATTCTCTCTGTGACTTACACCTGCCTACAGTTCCTTAACTCCTGGGTTCTTGTCCCTTTTCATGCCCTTCCCCATGTCACAGTCATTCCCAGAAATCCTTTTCAGATACAAACCAGTTCCAGTCAGGCGCTTTCCCATCTCTAAATAGTCCAAGGTATGGTAATTGCTGTGGAGGCTGAAGTTCTAGAACTGGAAGCCTGCCTCCCTGCCTCCATCTATTCCTCTCTTTCCAAACTCAACCAAACTAGGCAGCTTGCTGATTGGTGACGCAGCAGTAAGCTCTTAACTACCACTGTCCCTTTAACTGCCAACCAGACTGTCCCTAACATTCCAGGTAAATTTCTTCTCTTCTCTGCCCACATGACAAACCAGACTACTGCTTGTCCTTGCAGGGAGGGTCCTCACTCTTTTCCTTGCTTTTCCACATTCAATTTACCTACCCTCAACTGTGTGGCTGCTAACTCTGTCCGTCCTCTAGAAGGCAAAAGCTTTGTGACCAGGGTCTTGGTCCTGACTCTTCATTGGTTTCTTCCCCATATTTAAAATAGTGCCAATCACAAAGTAGTTTCTATATCAATATTTTTCTTAAAGTTATCAATGATTTTCAGTCTTCGAACACTGTCATCACTTTGTGTTGACTTGAGCATTATGCTCTTCCTCGCAGGTTCCAAAATTCATACTGAACAATGAGCTCTGGGTAGCAAAAGATTTAGTTTTGTACTTGGTAAGTCCTGTCTTTCAGCTCTACAGAAACAGAGGTGCTGCCTAAATTTTTCTTTTTGGAAAAATTAACCACAGTTGCTAAGATACAAAGCATATGGTATAAATAGGAACTTAGGTTTAAAAGTGAGGTAGGATATTCTTTTCTTTCCAATGACTCTGGAAATACACACACACACACACAAACATACACACACACACACACACCATACACACTAAACTCAGTATTGATAACTTTTACCCACTGGTAAATGATGTGAGAGAAATAACAATAACAACAATATTTTTAAAATCAGTATATGGAAGAATGGAGTTTAATTCTCTGAAATGAATACTCCTCTAGGCTGGGCATTGGACACCAGAGACCTGGTTTGAGAAATACTAGGTTCAAGATTCAAGTCAGACATTAAGATGAAGGTTCAAGTACAATCCATTTGCCTGACATTTATGTATATACATATACTGACACACATATGTGATTTCAACTATTATATATAATAGATTAGTTAGCATGTATCTCTGTACCTTAGTCATTCTATAAATAGTCTAGATTATTCTGTTGGCACAATGAACATTTTGGAAGATAATACGAGCCACTGTAACGATTGTTCTAACCTCATGGTCACCTAGTTTTGTGTTCTTTTGAGTGAAGGTTCTGCCTTATACCACAGGCTAGCTTTGAACTTGTGGCTATGCCTCTGCCTCTGCTTTCTAAGTGTTTTGATTATAGACATGTACTACTATTTCTTGACTAACCTCACCATGGTACCAACTCTCACCTCACTTTAAAAAACGTTTAAAAATCATGTGTGTGAGGGCTCTTTCTACATGTGCCTATGCACCACATGCATGCAATGCCCATAGAGGCTAGAAGGCAGCACTGGATTTCCTGAAACCGGAGTTTCATGGTTATGAACTGTCATGCGGTTGCTGGGAATTGAACCTGATCCTTTGGAAGGTCAGCTAGTGCTTTTAACCACTGAGCCACCTCTCCTATGAACAGAATGGAATTTTAACACAAGCATATATCTGGGGCCATGGGCTTCATGTAGGTGAGGAGGAAGAGAGAGAAAGGTCAGCATGCTATGTGAGTCTGGTCCCTTCTTTGCTTTGTGACTGATGATAAGAACAGTTATGAAAGGCTGGGTATCTGAGATATGAACCAGGCTTACATTGTGGAGGCTGATGTAAGAGCCCTCTCTCTTGGCCTTCCTCCACGCATGCCAAAAAGCAGGAAGCACCATTGGCTAAGTCTTCAAAATTCATCTAGCTTTCCACCTTCCTTACTACCTCCCTGTAAAAAGAAACTGCTCTATCTGTCTTTGGATAGCAGCAGCCACCTCTCCATGAGGAGATCCTGTTCTCATTCTACTCCAGGTAGCCCATGGTCATGATCTTACAGACCCCATGGTTTTCCACCTTAGCTGGCTAAATCTGATGTCTCTGTGATGACCAATAAGGCTCCTGTACCACTGTTAGTTTGTGCCTCTACAGTCCTCAACAGTGCTCCTACTCCGAGTATCTTTCTGTTCCTTTGTATTTGCCCTTTTTTTTCCTGCTATGCAAGTACAAGGTCTGCCTTTCTTATTTCCTGGAGGCCCTCTTTAAAAGTTGCTTTCAATTCTGATGTCTGACTTGACCACTGTGTCAAGCCTGGTTTCCCCACCTCTTTCTCAAGGTGGGTATTTGTTGTGGTGTTTCCAAGGCTCTGTGATCATTAATAGCTTCAGAATAGGACCTTGCTTGCCATAGTCTTTTGCACTGTGGGAGTCCTGGGGATACATGGTAAGTTCTTAGTGACCTTGATATGAATAGACTAAAGGCAAGGGCATTACCCCACCATACATACCATCATTCATTGACTGCATGCTTAGTGGCTAGCGTGAGCCAGGTAAGTATCAGATGAGAGGAAAACAAAACTAACATGATTTTGTCTCTCATGTGCCTATCTGAGAAGTGCTCCCAGGACTAGCCAGATTACTAAGGGGTCACATTTCCTTCTTGGGTGGTCTGTCTACAGAGACAGACAGGGCAGATATTGGGTCTGGCAGAATGTGCCCCATCACTCTAAAATACTAAATCTTCTCCAAGTACAATGTCAGTGTTGATTACAGATGATCCTGCTATCACAGTCACTCGGGCTAACGTAGGAAAGAACAGGGAAGAAAACTGATGTCAACTACAGCTGAGACAGGAAGTGATGCAGGAAGACTTTCAGGGCAGAGGGAGGGGCTGACAGACCAAATACTATTCACCACAAATTGGACAAAGTGGCCTGAGAGATTCAGCAGGCTTGGAAAACCCGTGATTGGGTTAAACAGAAAAGAAATCCCAGTAGTTGTGTGCTACAGAAAGACTCTGATCTGACTGAGAGATACATCCCAGTATTTGCCAGATTACTGTAAAATGACTTGGATTTCTATGCTTGACTCTGAACTACCCATCAGTACCCGCTGCCCTGTACTTGAACCAACTAAGAACACTGTCATTTTAATGGATTGCAAGTTCTCTGCCTTGCCAATTAAGATGTGAGCTCTTCTGGGGGAAATTTTGTTTACCTTTTACATTTTCACTGGTTAGCAAAAATTCATTTTTTGAGGGAGGGTCTCACGTAGCGCAGTCTGGCTTCAGACTTGCTATATAGCCAAGGATGACTCCAAACCTCCTGACTTCAACTCCTAAAGGCTAGAATTATGGGTGTGCACAGTTACGCATAGTTTTGTGTTATGCTGGAATGGAACACTGGGATTTGTGCATGCTAGTTTGCATTCCATCAACTAAGCTAGATCTCGCATTCTAGATATTTCATCTTAAAAAAGAAGAGTGGTGATATGACCTGAGATTGAATTGCTGAAAATCCTCATTGAATGAGATGTCGCCTTCAGATCATGTAAACAATATGGTATTGACCGGAACTGCCCCAGATTTAGGCTTGTACATGTGTAAGTATGCAGTCCCGTGGGTGCTGATTGGAAAAGGAGTGTCATAGAGTTGTGCAAAGTACAAGATGCACAACCAACTCTAATGAGCTGTGGAAAAGCTTTCTTAAAACTGATGAAACTGATGAAACTGATGGGACAAAGGATCCTTTACCTCTCTTTTCAGGAGCTGGGCAGAAGTTGGTATTACAGGCTCTGAGCACCGGGGGCTTCTGATGGAGCAGACAACTTGAGGAAGGCCGGCCTTGCTGCATGCAGTGGACAGATCGGGTCTGGACCCCTCCCCCACAGGTTACTGTGCACTGCGAAGGAGGGAGAGAGAAGGGAGTTTTATACCTGTTCAGCTGGACAGCATCCTCTCTGAGGTTAGTGGCATCAAATAGGAAGCACAATATTCATAACCAAGATGCCTACAGATGACAGCAGTCTGCAGCCAGGTCTAGGTATACAGTCCAAGTCTATTCAGCCCAGTGTGAGCTGTGTGGTCTATCAGAAAAATCTTCGGTGAGGGCTATTGTACCACCTGAGAATGTGCGTCCCCAGTTAAGGGGTTCATAAGGAGGTAGACTCCAGAAGTGCCTTCAAAACTCAGAAACAAATCCAGACATGGTCAGGGATGGAGTCCAAAATACCCAGGCAATCTCAGCCAGATGCCAGAATGGATGGGGGTAGTTAGAAACAGGTTCCATAAAGGACATACTAACCCGAGACACTTTGGGATGGTGCTTAGCCAGGTTTTGAGGTAGCATGGTACCTAACAGCCAGGGATTTTACTGTCCAATTAAAACAAAAAAATCTAGGCTCTGAGTCTCCTTTTGTCCTCAGTGGCTACGTGAAAAATTGATGGATCTTCAGCAGAAGGACAAACAAGGAAATCTTGGGGGCGGCAATGCTGTCAATAGATAGTTGCTGCTTTGCTCTAGAATGGGCTGCAGGCAGATGAGGGTATCATTTCTTACAAATACTGCCTTGTGGCCTGGTGTTTGAGAGGAAAGAGGAAGCATTTAGGAATTATCCCAGCATTCAAATACAGACATATGATTTCCATCAAATTGTCTGACTCTAACGTTTATATATATATATATATATATATATATATATATATATATATATATATATATATATATAAATAAAATCTTAATATCATTTAGGTCTAAAGCCAGCCTTTATTATACAAAAATAGTTGTCTAAGGAGGAAAACATCTGGCTTTGGCTTCCTGGCATTTGTTGGCTGACTTCTGATCATATTTACTTGTTCAGATAAAAGTATATGATTCCCTCGTGTAAAAACGTCTTTATATTCCTTACACAGAGTAGTGGGTTTCACAAACTATACAAAGGAATTTGTAAATGTTAAATAAAATCACAAAACTTAAGAAGCCTATAGCAGTGGGTGTTTGCATCTTACCATGCCTAGTCTATTAGACATATTCAATTCCCTTTCATTGGTGATTTATTCTCAGGTCCCCCTCTGTACCTTTCTATGTCACACATAGGTGCCACCAGGCCCCATATTTAAGTTAAGGGTGTGGTGAGCAGTTTCGGTTATATCAGTGAGCTCGCAATCTGGATGTCTCAAGGACCTCAACATAGCTTCCAGTTCTTATGAAACCTAACTAGTGTTCCCAAGAAACATGTCTATATCAGCTGATGACTGAACATTCTTACCCTTACCGTCCTCATCCACAAAATTGGGACAATAATGGCTAACACAAGAACTAATGCAAATATGGAATGGGAAAGTACATGCAGATCATGAACAGAAAGCACAGGCAGGGGTTGGCAAAGTTTAGGGTGTGCCCTTTGGAAACATGTTTCTCTAGCAACCAGGAAGTAGGGGTAGAAAGTAGCATCCCCAAAGTGATGGTTTCAAATGGCGGCAATCAGCAGTCGCTCTGAGCACAATGTCACTGATGCCAACCATCCCAACTTTATACAGCGGGACAATGGTTGACGGGCTAAGGACAATACCCCTCTGCTCCATCTCACTTGACCATCTGCCTCCTAAATTGCATGCACCAACCTGTTGCCATGGTGATGAATACCAGCCCGACACTGCGCTGTACACTGGGCAAGCCCTTCGGTTACAGGTTTCTTCCAGTTCCAGGCTTGGCTTCTTAGTGTTGCGGCATCTCCGCTCTGGGAATGTTATCAGTTTCCCCTGCAAGGTCTTCTCAATGCACTTCAGTTCTCTCTTCCTCATACCCAAGCCACAGGTTGCAGAACACTAAGAGCCCAGAAAGGAGGTGTAAGAGTGCACCCAGAGCTCCACAGTCAAATCTGCTGAGCTGTCTGTCCACACAATGTCAACTGCATAATACAGCAGTCAAGTCCCTCTGGTGACGGAGGAGGAAATCAAAGGTGGGAGCTGTTGTAGGAATTTTCCTGACCAATTTCATCAGTATAGAGAGAGTCTGTGATTGGACGGGGGAAAAAGGGGGCAGAGTGAGGGCTTGTGAGAAGAGGGTGAAAGGGCTCCCTGGAGAGGGTCGCAGATCGGAGAACCAGAATGGCTTCAGATGTTTGTCTGTGTGTTTCCTAAGACTAGAAATATTGGAATAAAGCTTATCACTTTTAATTGGCTCTGGAAATAACTCTATTGACATGTTGTAATTGTGTTGACAATATCCATAAATCTAATTGGCTAACTAAATAAGGTTTAAGAGTCATGTTTTACCGGGTAGCTGAGATGTGTGGGTGCTGGGTAGAATTGAGATGAACTCGTGGGACCCTGATAAAGATATGGCCAGGCCGATAGGACTGCCAGGGGAGTGTGGGTCATGC